>CM042240.1:22855653-23500653 GCA_023566225.1 Romanogobio albipinnatus
ATTGCAAGTACTCAACTGAACAAAATATATAACACTGGCCTAGTGGTTTTTGGATATTTTACTGAAAACATTTTACATAGTGCACCTTTAAGCTGGGTGCACACAGTGCGATTTTGACGATTTGTCCATCTGAGACAAATTTAGCAAATTCTAAAAGATTCCTCTGATCCTAGGCTAAAATCTGAAGTCTTTGATCGTTAGTTTGACATGTTCACCGTCAGCCGGTTAATGACCTTTGCGATAAGATTTTACCTCCGACGAAATTCTGGCAGTGTCAGAAGATTTGGCGCACAATCCTGCAGTGTGACTTCTCCTACGACAACGTCAAATTATCTTCGCTTTTCAAGACAAACTATCACCAAAATCAGCGCTTGAGATTTCTTTGTAGCCACAATTTCAATCCTGCGTGCAATGCAGCTCACTGTCACTGAACTCGTCATTGATTGATGATATAAAAGCCCGGACGAGTTGTCTTGCGTGCGTCCGTTTTTAGCGTGCCTTGACTATCGCACATTCTGACATTAAAGGCCCACTGAAGTGCCATGCAGCATTATTCAATGTGTTGACTTAATTTACCCTGAAATGGCTCCAGCTGTAATCAGCTCCTCCCCTTTTTTAAAACAGCCAATAGTGTTTAGTTAATACCGCAGTTTGACTAAAGCCTTTCTATTTGGTAAAGCCCCAGTTTCCTCCTAATCTCTAACCGTTTATCATCATAATCTCCTCCATATCGCTTTGAAATACAGCACTCTGTGCAGAATTGAAACGGGTCCGATATGTTTTGTTGTCTGCGCCGACTCGCGCATATGAACTGCGCTGCACTCTCGTGTCTCTAGTCTAATTTTAGACCAGAGCCGTTTGTGTGTGTGTGTATGTGTGTGTTGTGGCGGTGCGTGAAACCAGACTCCATTCGCCTCAACTGAAAGGATTACATGTCTGAATCGTTTCCTATCGCATGTATGGTGTGCGCTATGTGCCTTTCACCTTGTAGAAATTAGTAAATGTGTGAACAACTGACTGAATTCAGACGCAGCTTCAGCGTCTATTTATAATGTAGGAGGCGGGACACTTTAGATTCTAGAGAGCATTTGATTGGACAGAAGATGTGATGAGACGATGAAGTCTGCGATGATGTCATCAAAATCTGAGATTCATTTTAACGGAAGTGAGAGACCGTAAGTTTTGAATGCTTATATCTGCTAAATGCGAATTTTGTCATTGTTTTGGAACACACCAGCTTATTCCTAACTTTAAGGCTAACATGGTCATACTAAAAGCTAAAAAAACTTCCGTTTTGAATTTCTTACAGTGTGACATGGCTTACAGCAGGGATCATGTTCGTACAGTCTGACAAGGAACAATCGTGAAGGACTATTATAAATCGCAGTGTGCACCCGGCTTTAGTTTGTAGTTCCTTAGCATGATTTCATGTTGTCATAGCAACCCTTTGTTTAATTGATTCAATTCACATGTTCCTTGTTTAGCTATTTGGTTTTGTGTATTTATAGCCCTTAGTTTTAGTCGTTCTTGGTACGTTCTCATCATTGTATAGTCTGTTGTGTTCTCCACCGCTGCTCCTGTTCTCCTGCGTTTTTGTTGTGAATAAACGTGACGGCTGCGAATAGATCCTGCTTCAACTACTCTGTTGCTGCAACAAACCGTGACAGTGTTTGTGTGTGTGTGTGTGTAAATACATTTATATTAATTCATCAATTCATTAATTGATTTATGTGTGTATGTATGTTTTATATATATATATATTATTTATATATCAATCTATATATTTATATATCATTTTATTTTATATTTTGCATTTATTCATTGCCTTGGCAGTAAATGCAGTGTAGGTGAAACACTGCATCGCTGATCTATAACCCTCTCATCTAATTCAATGACTGTGCTCAGTGGTGTGAGGTGACTGTAACTCTGGTTCTGGCGGGCAGGGCAGGACTAGCGGAGGTGGATGTAGACACACTGAGGGGAGAGGCTGATTAAGAACCTCCGCAGTGAGAGAGCAGGGCAGCAGCCTACTCCCATGTTACCGGCTGACCTTGCACAATTCAGCTCTATGAAGCCAAGTCACAGTCATTCCTCTGCTTGCTGACCATATGGGTCATGCCTAAAAACACTGCTTTCCTTCCTGTCATACAAAGTACCCCCACCTTCAAAAATGCACACGTAGCATTTAATAGCAGCAGCCTATGCTCTGAGCCATAGGGAGAACATACTGTAGAATCTGACATCATCATTACCGGATTTTTGTTTGGATTCTAAACTAGCCTCAAGGAAAAAAAAATTCTTCCGTTATGTACTACTCACCTTCATGTTGTTCCAAACCAAATAAGCTGTTATCTTTTCAGAAGAACTCAATAGAATATATTTTTGAAGAGTCTTCAGGCAACTGTTTTATATAGTAAAAGTAGCAACGTGGGCACTATATTCCAAATCTGTGTGACTTAAAAAATGTGTGATGAACAGACCTAAATTTAAGTCATTATTCACAGATAATCTTCCTCTCCAGTGAGCTGTCAACTCCAGAACTCCTCTGAATTTGTGTGCAAAACCCTTTTGTTCATACTTTAGAGTAAGATTAGGTCACACTTCAAAGGATCCATTTATTAATAGCTATTAATTAGTTAACATGACATAATATTAATAAATTATGTAGAAGTATCTTTCATTGTTAGTTCAAGCCAGTTCAACATGTACGCTTTTAAATTTATCTTAATGTACTTTGAACTAACATGAATAAGCAATGAATTTTGCAATTGCAGTTTTAACTAACAATGACAAAGATTGATAATTGCTCTAAGAAATTGCTCATTATTAAGCTTTGCTATCTAATGCATTGACTAGATACGAAATGAGAAGTTGCTTTAAAGTGTTAGATTAAAGTCATTTAACATTATTTTGTGCATTAGCCATTATGAACCAGGGGACATTTTTTCAGCATTTAATATATGGTAACACTTTAGTTTTTGGTCCAATTCTCACTATTCACTAGTTGCTTATTAGCTTGCATATTACTAGGATATTGGCTGTTTAACTTATAAAGCCTTATCCTGCATGACCATATTCTACATCCCTTAATCCTACCCAATGCCTAAACTTAACAACTACCTTACTAACTATTAATAAGCAGCAATTAGGAGTTTACTGAGGCAAAAGTCATAGTTAATAGTGAGAATTAGACCCTAAACTAAAGTGTGACCAGATATACTTGCTTGTTGTTAATTTATTCAAAATACATTTATGTTCATTCAAATGAAAACGTTAACACGTATTAAAGGGATAGTAAAAAGGAAAGTTCTGTCATCATTTACTCACCCTCAACTTGTTCCAAACCTGTATGAGTTTCTTTGTTCTGCTGAAGATATTTTGAAGAATGTTTGTAACCAAGCAGATAGAGCAACCATTGACTAGGGAAAAAAATAAAAAAAATGAAAAAATGGATCTGCTAGGTTGCAAACATTCTTCAAAATATCTTCTTTTTTTGTGTTCAGCAGAACACAGAAACTCATACAGGTTTGGAACAACTTGAGGGTGAGTAAATGATGACAGAATTTTCATTTGTGGGTGAACTATCCCTTTAATAAATGTTAAAATTAACATTAATATTAATACATGCTAGAAGTATTTTCCATTGTTAGATCATGATACTTAACTAATATTAACTAATTTAACAGTGATAATTTACAATAAGGTCCCATTTGTTAACAGTAATGCTTTAACAAACATGATCTAACAATGAGCAATATCGTTTTAGAGCATTTATTAGCCTTTGATGGTTAATAAAAATCTTCACAGTGCATTAACCAATGTTAACGATAGATTATTTTTTTTAATTATTAGTTAATGTTGATATTAACCCATAAGAACCCAGACCAATTTATCCTTATAGGAAAATTATGGGGCATATAAAACAGGCTTAATGGACCACTTGTAACATGTTTCTACAGTTGTTTTTGAAATACAACCCCTCCTTGTGAAAGATCTGTAATGTTACATATATGTTACATTGGGCATTTATTTCTCAGGTAAAATTTTTTTTTTTTTTTTTTTTTTTTTTTGCTAAATAACAGTTTTTTTCTGTTTCTTTTCTTTTCCACAACATATATCAAATTTATGTGTATTATTAAAAATTGTTAACAAAACATATCAAGCCATGGACGGACCTTCCAACACTTATCCCCTGCTTGCTGATTTTAAGAATCATTGTTGTCAGTGAAATGTAGACATGCAAGTAGAGTCTGAAAACAGTTGCGTGACATATTGTCAGCCACCATGGTATGTCATTTTGTCATTTCCCCAAGAATGCATGATTTTTCCTGGCATTTGATGCAGATCATGCGCAGATCAATAACAATCAATATTTCCATTTTTTTAAACAATGCTGTTAACATTTTTCTGAGTCCCAGATTTTATATAACACATAGAGAAAGTATATAACACTAAAAAAATAATTGAATCAGCTAAATTAATTGAGCAGCTCATTAATATTTTTCTTAATATGAAAAATACATCACATCAAAATTCCACCAACTGTTGTAAGGTTAACAGCCGATGTGACATAGATATATCACCACAATATTTTCGTAACTTGTTTTATATCAATTTGTTTAAGAAATGTATTAAAATCAGGTTAAGTGTAATTGATGATAAGTTATTAAAATGTTAGAATTGTTGCATGGGTTGAAACATACCTTTAGTAACAAAAACAAGCGTTTTAAAAAATTGTTGACACTGCAACATGTGCTAACCAGACAGGCCACCATTTTGGAAATGTTGCCATGGCAACAAAAATGTACAAATTGTCACATGACTGAACCTGGGTGTTCCTTATATGTCACTTAGGGACTTCCTGAGTTGAAAATTATGGATATTGCTTTAAAAAGACCTTTCCAGATAATCACCAGTGTTTGAGACACCCGTGTCACTGTGGGTTCTTATGGGTTAACATGAATAAATGCTATAGGTGTATCTAATAAGGGATGCTCATTGTTACTTCATGCTAACTAATGCCATTTTATTGTAAAGTGTTACCAAAGAAACCTTATTGTAATGTTATTGTAATGTATTTAAAAAGAAAAAAATCCTGTTCCTGTTCGCAATTCAGACTGAACATTTCATTCATGAATCAGACTGTAATCTGGGCCAGAATAGAATTTTTGGAATACATTATTCCTTTCAGACATTATTTTCCTTCAGAGTAACTTTTTGGAAAGTCTGCCCTCACAGTATGAATGCTCAGGGCGAATATAAATAGATATATTGATTTGTGCATGGGGGTGTATTAGTGTGGATGGTAACAGCAGACACAACAACTTGGCTGATTAGTTTGTTGGTCGGAGTACGAGAGGAAAACAGTGGAAGTCTGAATAATCAAAGCCTGCGTCCCTGTGTGCTGTCTGCCAATAGACCCCCTCATTACTGGGATGTTGACAGTCAGCTCCAACATGGTGACACCATTTCCTAGTCCTTGGAGGCCGGATCCTTTGAGTGTCATGGAGGGGATGGGGGTGGGGCAACATTGCATTGCAAAGCACTTGTACGATAGAGAGAGATGCTTTGGATAACAACTTGTTTCTTCCATCCCTTTCACATATGAGTTTGCTGGCATATTCTGTCCTGCAATGTTCTTTCCTGTTCTCTTTCTCTCGTGGCACTAATTACATGGTTACTCTAAGCTATTATTAGACATCCTCTTTGTTTACTTAATGCTGTCTTGGTGTGTGTGTGTGTGTGTTTTATGTAGCCTTGGTTTTCAGACGAGTACACGACCAAGCACATTTGTACAATTACAAAAAAAAAAAAAGACGGAAAATAGCTTGGAGATACCATCATTGCTCAGAAGCGTAAGGAATTTCACAATCAGAATCAATAGAATTCTACGGCCTTCTGGACTGCTGTGAGATTGGACGGAATTTATGAATCATTATGAGATCATAATGGAGACAAAAGTGGATACAGGCAGTAAGACGTGAAGCATCAGGAGGAAGAATGGGTAAATTTTGTCCCGATAACAAAACACAAGTCCTCCCCAATAATTAGAAATGGCCAAATTGTCCCCCCCCCATATTTGAAATTCTTGCACTTCTCTGCTGCACTTCATTATGCAGTATGTTGTTGTTAGGATGACAAAAAGGTTTAAAAGTTACATTTTAGTCTTGTTTGCCTCAGTGGTCAATCTATCGCTTAATGCCGTTGCGGAGAGACTTTGTGAAATCACAAAACAAAATGCACACAAACGTGCCCAAGCTCTTAATATACAATCATTGATGAACATCTTTGATTTTAATTAAGAAGAAGAAAAAAAACGATATGAGAGCGGATTAGAACCCGGAACCTTTGACACGGTTTACAAAAATTGTATCTATTCACTAATGCGAGAAACTAATAATATATTTCATGCAAATTAATGCAAATATTGTTTGCAAATAGTCCCAAAAGGATTATTTCCCAACTAGAATTAGACCTAGAATTTCGTTCACTGTTCTGTTTCTTTATGCTTTATAAAAAAAAGGTCCCCCCCAATGTTCAAGACATAGTTACGGCCTTGGTGTGCAGTAAACATTTTGTCACTGTTAAAGGGATAGTTCACCCAAAAATGAAAATTATCCCATGATTTACTCACCCTCAAGTCATCCTAGGTCTATATGACATTCTTTCAGACAAATACAATCGGGGTTATATTAAAAAAGTCCCGAAAAAGTCCTTGGTTATAATGGCAGTGAATCGTTTTTGAAGTCCATAAAAGTGCATCCATCTATCATATAACTGTTCCACATGGCTCCGGGGGGTTAATAAAGGCCTTCTGAAGCGAAATGGCGTGTTTGTGTAAGAAAAATATACAGATTTGCAACTTTATAAAGGAAATGATCTAGCTTCCACCAGATCGCCTTTCAGAAAAAGTGTAGTGCCTCTCGCAGTTCAAAATGCTTATGCTACGCCTGACGATATTGCACACCAGTTTTTTCCGATCTGGTGGAAGCTAGATATTTTACTTTATAAAGTTTTAAATATGGATATTTTTCTTACACAAATGCTTTGATTCGCTTCAAAAGGCCTTTATTAACCCCCCGGAGCCGTGTGGAGCAGTTATATGATGGATAGATGCACTTTTATGGATTATAAAGCTTGGAAGAGCCAGGAATTTTTTTTATATAACTCCGATTTTATTCGTCTGAAAGAAGAATGTCATATACACCTAGGATAACTTGAGGGTGAGTAAATCATGGGCTAATTAAAATTTTTGGGTGAACTAACCCTTTAAGTCAAATATCCAAATGTCAGTTTTATATTTCCTGTCGTTGATTACGCTCCCCTCTCGTGGGTGTAGTTCTCAGTTTAATATAACATGTCATGCTCTGTCTCAATTGCCTGTATCCACTTTTTTGTCTTTAAACGCTAGTTTTTTGGGTCAACAGCTTATACTAAAACTTTTGGGTTTTTGGTTCTGTTTTTTTTTTTAGCTTGTTTGCTGTACGCCTTGTCAAATATCAGCTTATAGACATTGTTCTGTTTTTTGTTACAAGACAGAAATGACAAGGAGCAATACAGAGTCAATGGAGACGGTTTGATTGTTTTCCCCCCCGGTGGGCATGGTTTTCAGATTATGAAGTGTGTCTCTATAGAGCCAGTGATTTGCACTCTCCATTGTGAATAATGAGGTAACTTCAGGGATGAAGCTGTTACATAATGTTTTCACATTTTTTCGAGAAGTGAAAGATCATTTCTCCTGTGGCATTCAGATTGGACCTAGTTTGGCTAACCTGTGACAGCTGCTGTCAGTTTGTCCATTTTATGAAATTCAAATGATCTCTTTAATGCTTTTGTTTTTCATTGTCCAATTGAAATATCATTAAACATTTAATGCAATTCACATGGACCCTGATATAACCTGCCATGGTTCTGTTCTATTATTGATCAATTAGACAGTAATTTAATCTGGACATTTATTTATCTGTGTTTATAATGGGAAGATTTATCTGGGTGCTTTGCAAGACGCTGAGAAAGTGCCATTAATGGAACCGTTTCATTTCCATTATGGCCGGTACTTTGCTCTAATTTAAAATAAAGACATGAGACTTTAAAAGTTAATTTCATTATTATTACCTGCGCCATTATGAGCATATTTGCAGCGAGGGAACTAAAGCATGACGACATTCAACACACTATAACCTGCCGGGGTGTCACGCGGTGTATTCATTCAGAAAATGACATCATTAAAATTGATCAAGTGTAAGAGAAAATATCAAGAATCATGGGGTGAACCCCTCTTTCACACAAAAACTTCATATTTAGTCTAATGTACCTCCATCAAACCCCTGTTGTCATCTGACTCCTATGTGTTAGCCATATATAAATGAGCAGCTATAAATGAAACGAGTGGTGCTGATGAGATTTGGGGAATATGAGAACTTCATGTGAACTTCAGCAGAGATTAGGCTATACAGTGTGGAGCTATTCCTTCCAACAATGTCAATGGGATGAAGTAAATTATGGGGCTGTTTGTTTAACCATACCTTTGTTTATTTTTAACGGGCTTATTAATAAAAACAAAAACATTGCAAATATTACAAAATATGACATTAATATGATGATTAGTATAACAAAACATTACACTATTTTAAAGTTTATGGGAAGCCGCATCTCTTTTGCCTCCCATGAGCCCATTGAGTTTTAACAGACTCCCTAAAGAGTGCCATGGGTTTGGTGTGTTCTTACTCTGTCCATGCAATAAATCTGTCTCTGAATGAGCAATGTTTTGTAGTGTATTTACTTCAACATCTCAAGAAAATGGGATGTGGGATTAATCATGTGTAGCAGAATAGCTAACAGA
Organism: Romanogobio albipinnatus; assembly: GCA_023566225.1. Classification (NCBI taxonomy): domain Eukaryota; kingdom Metazoa; phylum Chordata; class Actinopteri; order Cypriniformes; family Gobionidae; genus Romanogobio; species Romanogobio albipinnatus. The sequence continues at coordinate 22,864,496 of CM042240.1, forward strand.
GGCATTGCCTTCTCCTCATTCATTCTCAATGCTATAGTGTTTAACAATGCACGTTCACATTTCAGTTGAATGATAAAGTTTACTTTCTTTAACTAAGAGTATGTTTACATACGTTTAAGTTTTTCCTTTGCTGTTTTCGCAGACAGACGGCTATGTTGTCAAAACAATCCCATGGAAAAGGATCCATGAAAATGACAAAAAATGCTGTATTATTCATGCCAGTCCAGTAGCGATGTCACTTTGTAAAGAAACCCTACGCGTCTATAGACTGAACACATAATGCACATGTTGTCAAGTCAAGTCAACTTTATTTATATAGCGCTTTTTTCAATGCAGACTGTTGCAAAGCAGCTTCACAGTGTTAAACAGGAAAATAATGCAACAGAATTTTATTCGGCCGTACAGCCGCTCCGGAGAAAACGGTGATGTCATCAACTCATTTAAATTATCATACAGTGACAATGTGGGCATTAGATTAGTAATTAGATCAGTAATTTAGTTTATATGGTTAATTTAGTTTATTAATTAGTTTTATTTGGATATTTAGTTGAAAAATGTAGTGTCCCCAACTGAGCAAGCCAAGCCAAAGGCAACAGTGGCAAGGAAACCAAAACCCCATCAGGTGACCTAATGGTAAAAAAAAATAAACCTTGGGAGAAACCAGGCTCAGTCGGGGTGCCAGTTCTCCTCTGGCCAATTAACAAATAGCGTACACTCTAAAAAATACTGGGTTAAAAATAACCCAAGTTGGGTTGAAAATGGACTAACCCAGCAATTGGGTTGTTTTAACCCAGCGGTTGGGTTAAATGTTTGCTTAAAACAACCCAATCGCTGGGTTCAAACAACCCAATTGCTGGGTTAGTCCATTTTCAAACCAGCTTGGGTTATTTTTAACCCAGCATATTTTAGAGTGCATGATTATTATTCTGGCAACTTTACAGGACAGGGGTCATATTAGATCGGATGATCGATTGATCGATTCATATTAGATTAATCGGTCATTTTAGATTGGAATATTCAAATGATCGGAGGCAACATGGCAGAGACGTTGCCTCCGTCAGAGAGGGTTTATTGAGGATGCTGTAGTGATTAAACAATTATTAAATTGCAATATTCAAAAGATATTAGCCGTCAGGCCGGAGATGGGATTATTGAGGATGACATATCGATTAAACAATTATTAAAAAGGAATATTACAACAATCGGAGTCATCACGCCGAAACGGTCACGTCACCATTTTCACAAATGCGTGTTTTGTAGTTTACACAGAGACGATAACGGTATTGTTTTCAAAAACTTGGACTTTACAAGTTTGTGTTCTCAGGCCCCCAAAACGCTGTTGTCGTGTAAATGAACGACAACACATAAAAGCAAAACGCAGTAGTTTTTAGTTGAAAGCGGTGTTGTGTAAATGGCCCCGTTATTGTCTCTGTGTAAATTACAAAAACACGAATTTGTGAAAACAGTGACACCATGCGCATGCATACTATTACATCATAGGCGCATAATGTTTTTTTACAAAGTGACATCGCTACTGGCCTAGCAGAATAATACAGCGCTTTTTTTTAATTGTTGGCGAGGATCCTTGTGAATGGAGATCGTTTTGACAACTGTTTGACAACCCTGTCGTACCCTTAATGCTGTTAAAATAAATGTACAAATAAACTGCTGAAATGTCCACATAATTGACAATTACTTTCTCAAAAGTGGTTTATCTCTCAATCCGATGCATGTGAAAGTTGCATTCGTTACTATATATGGAAGGGTTCTGAAGTGTTTTCTTGCAGAATCATCATTGGTTCAGTTAATTTTTTACCATAGTGCATGATTTGAAATGTTTATGTTTACCTCACATAACCAGCTCCATATGTAAGGCTTGGTAGCTCACCTTATTATAGCACTGTTTGCGATGCAGATCGATTGGGTTTTGAGTTTTTATCTTGCGCTTGCTTTTGTTTAGCGCCACTTATTGAACATTTAATTTCCGAACTGCTGCGATACATATAACAACCAACATAATAATTGATCTATCGGTAAGCCCCGCCCAGCCCTAGTTACTGTTGCTAACTCGGACAAACAAACAGAGTAACTGTCAGACTGAAAATGACAGTCAGTGTGAAAACCTTGTCCCAAGATGTTTTTGGACACAGAAAGAACCACCTCTTGTTGAGAAGCATTCAAGGGGGACTTAAATATGCCATAGAGGGATATGTAAAAGATTTTAAAATAAATATGGTGGGTAACAAGTTTAATTTGGAAGCGATGTTTACAGATCACAATGCAAGCGGGAGTAGCCTCATGTTACGGTCGTCACGATTGCAGATGACAACATCCAGGATCAACACTTTTCAGGGTAAGATTAAATTAATTTACATTTAACCAGTTTAATATGGAGAGGCATTGAAATGTAGACCTTTGTTTATGTGTTTTTGACCTACACTGTACATGACGTTAGAACCGTTTTAGTTTTGTACTATTTTAGTTTAGAACTATTGAGGTTTGTAGCCTACGTAAGCATGGACTCACTAACTTTAATTGTAACTTAATGAGAGTATGATAACCAGAAAATCCTCTCAGAATACCTGGAATCAGTGTTACAAGTACCCAAGAACCTCTACTTAATTTGTGTAGCATAAACACCATCAAACTGATGAGAGGTCTTCCAATGTTTTTTATGGCGCTGAAACCTAAAGATGTCAGAGTTCTGGTCCCCGTGCAACTGATACTCAACTGCCATTGGCTCATCTGCGATCGAGGGGAGGGGCTTACCGAGGTCAATTGTACCAGATTCAAGTTAATCTGTGTCTGATATAACATTGTGCCTTTAGAGCTGCTCATTTCAATTTTAAAGTGGTGTGAAACAAAAGGTGCAACGTAATATCATTTTGCAGAAATGTCTCCACGAGAATGATTTTTCATTGAGCCTGGTTTGACTGTTGACTGGCAATTTCAGAAGGAGACAATTAAAGCGTTATCTTTGTCTCCAAGAGCAATCCGAAAAGCAGGAGGAAGCCAATGGAACTCGCTGTTTGGCAGTCTCAAGGTGACTACACTTTGAATGACTTCTGATTTTTAATTGAACACAGAGAGACATTCACAAGGCCCAGGAGAATCCACGATCGAGGTGAATGCGTAGTGCTATGCAAATGGCTTCATTCTCCCTCTCACGATAATTAAAATGGGTTTCCTAATTCCACAGAAGTTGTTGCTGACTTGCAGTGGCTTCCTCTCTAATGCAAATGTAGCTACCAATATCGAGAGCGACGAATCAGCCAATTCATGCGAGACCACAGATCAAAACACATATGGACTGCTTCATGCATACTTCATAGGTTGTATCCTTCCAAAATCTTGTGCAGCTATTAAGAGTAGATGAGCTTTTGGATTGCAGCCCATGAAGAATGCATTTCTTCAGAATCCCATTATGGAAGCTACAGTGCGCAGAGAGAGTTTAATGGCAGGGTAAGCTCAGCCAACGAAAGTGAAGCTCTAAATCAATCAATGATTAAAACAACACTGCTGGCTTCTTGGTGGCTGGCTGCTTTTAATTTCAGCCCAAACCAGCCTCTTTTCAATTTTTCAGCGATCCCTCAAAGTTGCCACTTCGCTAGCGTGTCTCTCCAGAGAACCGCTGCTGTTGTCTCGCTCGTCCCGCCGCCAGTCGGGAAAGTGGCTGGAGAGGCTTCTCCTGATGATGCCAGTGGAAAAAAGGCCCCTATTAATTACTGATGTGGTCTCAGAGCAGGGACATGACAGCAGGTAAATGAGATTCAGGAAGAACAGCTGCAGCTCCTCATCTCCTGTACCGGCTATTCTTAGAAGATAAAGAGCAGGCCGGATGGCCACTTGCCGAAAGAGCCGAAAATTTACGGTTTCCAAATGTCCTCGGATAATGGACGTTTCCGCCCGTTAAGTGGTGTGATTCTGTGATTATTTTTCTATTTTTTGCAAGTCGTGCAGAAGTGGTAGCCTGGCTCCGCCCTCCTACGTACTTCCGTCTAATTTTCCTTTTCCTTCAGTACTCTGTCTGGGATTGCGATATTCTCAAATTTTAACTGGTCCAATCAGCAAACAGAGGGACTGGCTGAGAACGATGACATTGATGTCGTTCGCTAGTTTGAGATGACATACGTCACGACCAAACGTTAGCGATTGGTTATGGCAGATCCAATAGTTTTAAACTTCAGTCAATGGAGAGTGGCCAGACTCTCTGTACAAATGAAACGTACAAGAGTCTGGTAGGACCAGGCTACAGAAGTGGGTGACTGAAGACAGAACTGAGAAATATGAGGCGAATTCGAGGAAACGTTCAAACGCAGAAATGTAGCATATTCCTATTGATCATTTCAACACCTGAGAGCACATCTGATGATTCCAGTTTTGAGTTCCCACACGAGGTTGCATCAAATATTCATCAGCTATCTTTGGTCTTTACTGAGGGATGATTCAAAAGATGGATTTGTTCTATAAACAAATTCATCTTCTCTTAGAGTCTCGAAGTGAGACACGGGTCAAACCCTTTACAATGATAACTGATTTATGCGTCTCTTGAAATGTGGCTCATTTGCTTGTAAAGTTTCTTTCCTAAACTGTCCTCTGGCTGTTCATCCGTATGCTTGTGGCATAACATATTCGCATTAACACTCCTGTCACTCATCATACAACCTGATGAATTTGTCGCAATATCTGTTTATTTTTGGGGGGTGGGGGGGTAATGGGTTCTGCATTTTGCAGCAAAAGTGATGTTTTTGTGGGCGGACTGAGCTGAATTTGGGCATCAATCTTTCCCTCTCCCTGCTGATGATGGGAGGTGCAAGGCGGATGCTAAAGCACAGGTTAGTTGAAAGGTCCCAGATTCCAGCATGGCATTATTTACTGTGATGGGAGACACACACATACATTACAGACATCTGAGGAAAGGTCATAGAGAAAGATGGAGAGCTGCGGTAAATTGCCTCTCCATCACATTATTGGGCTTTCATATTGCCAAGTCAGTCATGCTGGCACACGAAGGGCCCTGACCTGACTGGTTATTCTGTACACTAACATCAGCCTGAAGGTCTGATATGTGAAATCCCAAAGCCTAATAGCTAGAGATGAGACTTTATGGGGGCGATTTATCTGAGATTATTCGCACTAGTATCTGTTTTCCTATCACAAATCTGGATTGAATGAATGTTGGTTTTGCATCATGAAACTAGGGCTTGTTTCATTAACTATTAGTTAAATGAATAAATTATGAATTAAGAGAATTAATCAGTGTTATGTACTGCTCTGAGATACGAAGGCTGAGGATCCAAACGCAGCTTTATTAAAGGGTAATCCACAATCGTAGTCGAAAGTACAGGCAAGGTCAAAACACAGGCGGGCAGTCCAAATAAACAAAAATAACAAGGCAGGGAACACGAGCAAGAGAGTAATCCAGAAACAGGCAAGTGATCCAAAAACCGAAAGACATGAAATCGAGAAGAACGCTCAGAAATTCAGTGAAACACCAAACAAGACTTCACAATGAATGACTGAGATAACCAGTCTTATATAGGGTGAGGTAAACAGGGTAATGAGACACAGGTGGATGTAATCAGGGATGATGAGTCCGGGCAGAGAGTTATGGGAAATGTAGTCCTTGATGGAGTGACAGTCCGGGGTGGAGTGCCCTCTGGTGTTAATCATGGAGCTATCACACTGGTGAATTGTGACATAGCCTCCCTCAAAGGAGCAGCTTCCAGACACTCCTAAAATTGTCCAGGTGGGAGGTGGAGCAGAGGCGGACCTGTAGGCGGGATGGGAGGCCAGGCACGTAGAGCGGAAGAGGGCCTGGAGACTCAGGCAGAGCAGAGAGCCAGGGTGGAGCATGCCGGGCAGATGACCAGAGCGAAGAAGGCTGGGCAGATGACCAGGGAGGCGCAGGCAGCCAGGGTGGACCTGGGCCGGCGAGCGTGGGCGGACATGGGCCGTGGAGCAGTTCAGGGGGCCATGGCGGCTTGGGCAGTTCAGGGCAGAGTCCTGCAGTGCTTAAAACCGCAGGTACCCGCACCCGTGCAGGACTTTGGTTCAGGTTCAGGGCCAGCCTGCAAGGATGGGTAATGAAGTGAAAAACTAAACAAGACTTTGCAATGAATGACTGAGATAACCTGGTTTATATAGGGTGAAGTAAACAGGGTAATGAGACACAGGTGGATGTAATCAGGTATGATGAGTCCGGGCAGAAAGTTATGGGAAATGTAGTCTTTGAGTCTCAATCAGAATGATCAACATTCGTCTGCTTCAATGTCTTTGTGTAAATGTCTAGTGATTAATGCTTTCATCTGACACAATAATGAAATATCTTAAATTATCTATTTTTTGGTTGCTTTTCTTAACAAATATTGATATATGCAATTTTAATAATCAATTAAAATTAAAGAGTGTTTTTAAAAGTCAGCATTATTTTTTTAATATTAATATACAATTTTATTAATTCAAACAAAAGAGTTTCTTTAAAATTCAATTGTTTATTTTATTTATAAAATCTAATTATAAATATATATATATATATTTTAAATGTATTGCTTTTTAATGTCTTTATGTAATATTAATTTGGTGTTTTTTTCTTGGCAAAGATTGATATATGTAATTAATTCTGTTAATGAATCTGCATATTAATTGGATTTTCTGTCAATTGACAGCCCAAATTAAATCCCATCTGGATCCATTCTGAAATTACATCACTTGAAATACTCTCATACAACAGAATGGAGAGAGATGACAGGATCAATTGAAAATTTGATAGATTAAGTCCCTAAAAGGGCCTGGAATCATATGTAACCGGACAGAACGATTTATCACCACTGGCTTTTATGTCCATTGTTTACAATCCTTGGGTCCTGATTGAAATAAAGTGCAGGGAATGTTTTCCCAGGACATGTAATTTCAGAGATGAATGACCCCGTCCTCATTTGCTCCCAGAGATCGAGATCCGTAGCGCATCTAAGTTCTTAGTGCCCATTACAGAGAAATGTTCGGAAGCATTGGAGATGTCAGAGACTGTGGGATTTAACCTCGGGCACCGTCTGACAAAAGACTGACTAACTTTAAATCCGACTCTGTGTGAGCCTAAATGACTTGAAAGAAATTAATTTCGCCGACCACGCCACATGCCGTTGATGAACCTGCTAATGGAACGCCTCAACTCCATTCTCATTTATTCCTTCATCCAAATTGACTCCGTCAACTGCTGATTCAGTAACTTCCATATAAACTATATATATATCCGTGAAATTTTATGAGCGGATGTCGAATTACAGGCTTGCTATTTATCATTCTCCATAAAGACATTTCACAGATGTCATGCTCTACCAAAAGCCTAGTTTCTGGCTCCACCGGCTAATCACACATGTTCAGACGACATCTATGAAGATGTTGTAGACGGGTTTTTGGATGTTGAACAGTGTTTCGGATTTGCTTGGCCCATGTTTATCTAACAGTAAATTATTTACAGCCCAGTGCCCTGAAATCCCATATTCCAGATGTAACTGCATCATTTCCATATATGAACTCGTTGAATGAGCACAATCTCTCCATTGGGATGGTGTAAATTTGTGTTACTCAGCAAATCAGCCCCTCTCCATCCGGTAGCTCGAGTAAATGAACAACATAACATTGCTTTAGAACATGAGTGAAAAGACTTGTCGTTGACCATAAAAGGATCGGGACATCTGTATGTGAGCGTGTTTGATGGGGCGCGGGGGTCCATGCGGCAGACCTGTGTCGTGTTTGCTTTAGTCAAGGGTCTGTTTTGGAAAGATTCTCTGCTAATCTGAACACAGCGAGCTGTGGTTTTTCTCAAGTGTACTTAGTGTCCAATGCATGTCTGACAGAAGGTGGATAAATCTGTCAATTTAATGTGCCCACTGAGCAGGAACATTATGTTTGACTTCACCTGTTCTTATCTGGTCCACAGAGCCATCGTGATTTTTCAGGCTCTAATTTACTTCCTCTCAACGGTGGCTTGAACGCGGTCACGTTGCTAGAACAAACAAAACCACAAATGGCAGTTTATCGTAACTCGCCACTTTAGACAGACATGTAAAAATTGAATAGAATTTTGAGTGTGTCCTTTATGCCATTTTAAAAAAAATGCAATAAATCCTTTCAGCAGAACACAGTGGTTTCACTATAAATGTTCCACCTCCACTATCAGTCTTCCATTATTTCTGTTTACTGGATTCTCTCCCTGCTGGGAACCCTTGTGGCCTCTGGCTAAAGAATCAAGTTCGGCTTCAGACAACACCCACAGAAAGGCAAAGCTGTTGTTTTCCAGCTTGAAATTCAGTCAGTGCGTTGCTGTTATATGACTCGCTGTCTCAGTCTTTTTTTTTTTTAAACCGCAGACATATATGCCCTTATCTTTATCCAGAATTAGCAGTATTCATCTTTTCTCTTCTTAGAGATGAAGAATATGCACATGTTTCTCAAACTACAACACATTTAGACTAAACGTGGACACTGGACCTATATGCATAACTGAAGATCATTATTTTTCTTAAAGTCAAAAATATTTACACCAAAGATTAATTTCTACCATATCTCAAATGATGTATTGTCTTTAATAGTGAAAAACATGACAGCTGGCTAATTTCACTGCTAGCAAAGTAACTTTGCAACTACATGTCAACCTGTCATTGGATTATTAGTAGACTGGCTATTTATTTTACATGTAGTTGCAAAGTTACTAATAGTTAGTAGAATGTCTAAAGTGGACCATCAAATTAAAGTGTAGCCAAAAACACTTTTTGCACGATTTGACAAAACTGCATTAATTGGAAATGGCACATTCTGTTGATATTCATCTTAAAAATAAATAAATAAATAATTAACTTACCTTGTATTTAATGTTGCACCTACATGTCTACTAACACTTATTAGAGTGTTAGTAGAGTATTAGTAGACTGGTAGGGTTAGATTGACATGTTAAATTAACATGTAGTTGCAAATGTACTTATAGTCAGTAGAATGTCTGTTGGAGGACCATCAAAATAAAGAATTAGCAGATATTAAGCAGACAGTCTACTAATACTCTAATGAGAGTTGCAAAGTTACTTATGGTCATAGTTATAGAACAAACCATCAAAATAAAGTGTTAACCAGTTTTTATTTTTTTTATTTTTTATTTTATTAAGAAGCCCAACTATTGATAAAACTTTAGGTGTAAAAATTGATGACCATTAGCGGAAATTATGTCACATTGCAGAGTAGTTGTAATTTCTGCAAAAGTGTTTTGGGACACCCCTCTAAATCATTGAATTCTGGGTTTTCCAATCACTTCCTTGGCCACAGGTGTATAAAATCAAGCACCTACGCAGGCAGACTGCTTATACAAACATTTGTGAAAGAATGGGTCGCTCTTAGGAGCTCAGTGAATTCAAGTGTGGTACTGTGACAGGATGCCACCTGTGCAATTCGTGAAATATTCCACGGTCAACTGTTAGTGGTGTAATAACAGTGGAAGCAATCGGGAACAACAGCAGCTCAGCCACAAAGTGGTAGGCCACGTAAAATCACAGAGCGGGGTCAACGCATGCTGAGGCGCACAGTGCGCAGAAGTCACCAAATTTCTGCAGTGTCAATAGCTACAGACCTCCAAACGTCTGTGGCCTTCAGATTAGCTCAAGAAAAGTGCATAGAGAGCTTCATAGAATGGATTTCCATGGTCAAGCAGCTGCATCCAAGCCTTACAAAGTGCAATGCAAAGCGTTGGATGCAGTGGTGTAAAGCACCACTGGAGCATGGATGTTCTCTGGAGCAAGTCTGGGTTTGGTGGTTGCCAGGAGAACGGTACTTGCCTAATTGCATTGTACCAAGTGTAAAGTTTGGTGGAGGGGGGATTATGGTGTGGGGTTGTTTTTCAGGGGTTGGGCTTGGCCCCTTAGTTCCAGTGAAAGGAACTCTTAATGCTTCAGCATACCACAATTCATGCTCCTAACTATGTGGGAACAGTTTGGGGATGGCCCCTTCCTGTTCCAACATGACTGTGCACCAGTGCACAAAGCAAGGTCCTTAAAGACATGGATGAGCGAGTTTGGTTTGTAGGAACTTGACAGTCCTGATTTCGTCCAACATCAGTGCCTGACCTCACAAACACATTTCTAGGAGAATGGTCAACATTTCCCATAAACACACTCCTAAACCTTGTGGAAAGCCTTCCCAGAATTGTTGAAGCTGTTGTAGCTGCAAAGGGTGGGCCAACTTTATATTAAACCCTACGGATTAAGAATGGGATGTCATGTGCATTTAAAGGCAGGCGTCCCAAAACTTTTGGCAATATAGTGTATGTATTGAAGTTATTTCATTCTTTGCTTAGATTATCATAGTTTTTGTATATAATGTAATTATTCGCACGTATATTGTTTTTGTATATCATATTTGTATATATATGCTGTAAATATTTAGTCTTTTTTAATCAATTTAATGTGCCTTTGCTAAAAAAAAAAGTATATATTTTTTAATCTTACCGTTTGGCAGTATATCATGATTTTCAGAAATAAATAAATAAATCTGTTTTCAACATTGATAATAATAGATAGACATTACTGAAGGATCATGTGACACTGAAGACTGGAGTAATGATGCTGAAAATCAGCTCTGACATCACAGGAATATATTACATTTTAAAATAACAGAAACCAGTTCATTTAAATTGTAATATTTCACAGTATTACTGTTTTTATTGTATTTTTTGATCAAATAAATGCAGCCTTGGTGAGATTAAGAGACTGTTTTCAAAAAAAAAAAAAGAAAAAAAAATGTTTCAAAACATTTGGCCAGTACAGGAATAGTAGCAAAAATAAAAGTTATTTTAAAGTTTCCAAGATTATTTATTGTGACATTCATATAACATAAAGAAAAATGAAAACTGTTAGTTTGAATAAAAATCAACCCATGGGACATTAAAGTGCCTGCAGTTGAAGAAACACCCACATACTGTTGTGTGACTAATGCTGCATTTATCTAGTAAAGCTCAAATGCAAATCCCTGATGTTCATTTTTGTGTGTGTGTGATAAATTATGGGATGACAGACTTGCATCTCTTATGTGTCGTTCATCATTGTTCTTATGAGCCCCCAAACTTGGAGCCAATAACTGTTTTGTCACAATCATGGAATTCCATTTGTGCCCCTCAACAGTCCTAGGGAGACTATATGCATCCATCCATCCATCCATCCATCCATCCATCCATCCATCCATCCATCCATCCATCCATCCATCCATCCATCCATCCATCCATCCATCCATCCATCCATCCATCCATCCATCCATCCATCCATCCATCCATCCATCCATCCATCCATCCATCCATCCACCCACCCACCTGTTGGGTAAATATTTAAATGGGAAAAAAAACAAAAGGTTATTAACATAAATGTAGATGTCATGTGATGTGATGTGAGCTTATTAAAGGTTCTAAAGGTCTAGTTTGAAAGCCTTTTTTTCTTGTAGTCTAGCAACATACAATTTAGGTTAGTAAATGTATATTAGACATGGAGGCACATTTTATTCTGGGATTTGATCAATTTGATCTGATCTGAAAACTACTACCATCCCTCCCACATTTTTGGCTTCTTCTAGCAGGTAAAGAGACTGTTTTTCAAGAGCAGACTGTTCATCCTATTTCTATGGTGCAGATAGATAGCTGCGAACTGAGAGGGGGCGGGAAAGTAAAGCACAGGAATCTGCTCAGAGAAAGTTGCTTGATAGGTCACAATTCATTTTCACGAGAGGGTCGAGCCAAACGTAGAGCGGGTGCAATCCTGTGAAATTGTCCTGAATATGAAGCTTGTTTCTGATGTGTGTGGAGGCAGCGCACACATATAGTTTATGTCAGGATCCACAACTGCTCAGAGCAAATCGTTTTAGATTTCATTTACAGTATTTATTCATTTTGTAGTGTATTCGAGTATCATGGCTGTAAAAATACATATGATTTGTAGTCAAATATAGTATTTTGGCTGGAGGGGTATGTTGTCTTTCAGGGGCTTAAACTAATTATGTTAGTTTAAAGGGATAGTTCAACCAAAATTGTAAATTGTCTTCTTTCTTCTTTGGTATAAAGGTCATTGGAGGGTCTAATGTTCATTTGGACCCTAATGACTATTTATGTGGATAAAAAGAGTTAACGCATTTTTCAAAACCTGATTTCACCAAGTGCAACATGCTCCTGGATCATCTTTGTTGATTCTGGAAGTACATTTCAATCAACCAATCATATTTGAGATACAAGTCAAGTTTAGGCTTACAACCAGGTTAGGTGCTTCTACATCAGTGTTATTCACCTATCAATTCTCTCTGTTTTTAGGGATAAGTTATGGGTGGATAATTTGTTGATCCTGGAACTGGGGAATTGATTGAATGGTTGTGGTTTGCTGTTGGTTGATCTCATGTGAGTGACAGGTTGTCCCGCCCTCATGCCAGTAAATCACCAGAGAAGAAAAGAGATCATGCTGCAAGAGGGAGGGAGTTATTTTGATGAGGACACATGAATTATAAAAGATAATGCTGTGCACGGATTAATCATTTATAATAAATACTGCTGAAATGTCAATTTTGATTTCATGGTGACTTTAATAATAGCTGCATATTTATTTACAAACCATGTGGATGGAGTCGAAAACGGAGGATTTTTGCGACAGAGAGATTTTGGATTTATCAACCCACACAAATGGAGGCCTGCTGTTTAACACTATGGCACTTGTAACATATCTTAGGGGTTAGATTTAGGGGTAGGATTACGTTTTCAGACAAGAATGTTGTTCTGGGATCAACAAAATATGTTGACCCATGAACGCGACTAACTCTGCAAAATCAGGAAGTGCCATTGTGACCTGATACTAGACATGAAAGAAATAGCAGTGTAAACATTCTACGAAGGGAAATGTAAATGTAAATGACGGCAAGAATTTGTATTCCTTTAATGATGGCATATTATTATACTCTCACCGCTTTATTCATTGTGGAATATTTGATATCACAGTCTGAACTTCCCATAGTAACTTTTAACACTAGAAGTGAACACGCATGCTATTGTCACAAATAATTCTTCAGCTGCAGCCCTCATCTGTAACAGAAAAGACAACATAGCCAAGAGGAATCCATCAGTAATGTTGATTATATTTCGCAATGTCTGCACATCACCTACTGCTCTCCACCTTCTAATAAAACTTGCCCACTAGTAATGGATTATTTTTTTTCTCTTTCTTTCTTTCTGGGCTCAGGAGACTGATGTGTTAGCATGAGGTAACTTGTCACTACAAATAAGGGAGACAAGTTGGAGCCTGTGCATTGAAGCATCTCTCTCTTTCTCCCCTCCCTTTTTAGAAATCATGGCATGCCATAATCTTTCAGTTTTTCTGCTTGTATTCTGAATGCCAAATTCGAAATGTCGGGACATGGGGGTACAAATCCACATGCATCATATAAATCAATGTTTTGGAAAGGATTTCATGTTACAGTAAAACTCCTGTAAATAAAAATCCGATGAGATGCAAAATGTAATGCCAGGTTGAAAGGTGCAAGGCAAATTAATGGTTGTATTTATAACTTCCCTCGAACATTGTCAGGATTGACTTAACACATTTCCATTAGCCAATTGCTTGGTGCTAAAGCACTAAAAGCCTAGGCATGTAAACATCTTTCATGGATTGTGCTGTATGGAGGGCGCCTCACGTTCCATATACCAGTCAAACAAAGATGCTTTCCTGGCGTAAACAAACATTATACCTGGGTACGTTTACATGACAACAATGTATTCAAAAAACATTTCGCATGCTGATGACAACAAAACAATTCCCGTCCACACAAATCCGCAGAAACAACTAAAATGCAGTATTATTCATGCCAGTAGTTGGCGACATCACTTTGTAAAGAAACACTACGCGCCTATAGACTGAACATGTAAAGGTCCTTTAACACTGGACGCGATTTTGATGCACCAAAAATTTGAGCAAGTTTTATTTTTTTATCAGCTTTTTGTGTAATGAGTGCTTCCACACTGAACGCGAATGTGCTGTGTTGAAAAAACAATGTTTTGGTTTATTTCCAGATTTTTTTAAAAAAGCGGCAGAAAAGGCTTAAACCAATCACATACAAGGAAACAAAGGTCAAGAAATGTCCAGTTGATGTCATTAGCTATTCAATCACCTTAACGTTTGCCAGGTGAGATTACAGCTGTACAGCTGTGTTTGCCCACTGTAGGCTACAGACAACGATATCATAACCTTTTGAGTTAAAACTTGTTGATTTCTTTCTAAACCTAATTGTGTCCGCGACTATAGAAAGTGAATGTGTTTCGTCAGTACGACTGCGGCATTTAAATGTTTACATTGTGACTCAACTGGAAACAAAGCTGGAAACACAGCTGATCCGGATCTATTGGTTCCTGAAGTTTGTAGTTTGTCTTGTCAGATGCGGTGCTACTGTCTCTAGAGGAGCTCCTCAAATTGTCCCATGGACATTTGAAAGTAAGTGCGGAACCGGTCATGATAAAGTTTTAGCTCCTGTAGAAGATTAGCATACTCCCCTTCAGACTCTCTGTTCTTTAAAGGGGTGATGAATTGAGAAATCAACTTTCCCTTGAGCCTTTGATATATAAAAGTTCATCGCGATATAAGAATATCCTGTAAGTTTCAGAGCTGAAAACTTCCTTGTTAGTCGAAGAAAAGCTTTTATTGACACCAGGCCCAGAAAACGCTCTATCTCAGAATATGTCGACCATTGACGTCATAGAATACAGAAGCACCGCCTCAAGCCCGCCCACCGACTCATGGAGCTAAACGGGTCGCGCTACCGAGCGATAAACATTCCGGTTCCAGCTCACATGCGTAACACATTGCGCGTTTGTTCGCTTCATTTCACCACGGAATTGATTGTAAACAAGATACAGGTCGAGACTGGATTTGCAGACATATTGAGATTAAAACACAATGCTGTGCCTTCTATATTGGATCCGACAGGAACGGTGCAACACACACTTATGTGAGTAAAACATGTTTTTTTATGTGTTAGTATTGCACTGTTACAGATTTGATATCTATCTATTCATTACATACCTTAGCACGCGGTCACAGGCTGGAGAATCCTCTATTTGAAGTGTTATTGCTTCATTCGTGATCAGACTCAGACTTGTAACGTTATGGGCCAGGGTTCGCAAAGCCCAATTTTCCCGGGGCTATGTGTTTTTCAGCCTGCCAAAGGGCTATCTTAAATAGTGAAATAACATTCCTTTCTTTTGCGCGCACGTGTGTGTGTGTGTGTGTGTGCGTGTACGGTTCGCAGTTATATTCACTGCGACAACATTCCATTCAATCGCGGGTGGATGAGAGATGAATCTTTGTGTTTGTTTGATAAAGATATTTTACTAGTCCTGTGAGCGATTCCCCAGATGCTTTCAAAACCAATTCCCACATGTACCTAGAGGAGCTGAAGCTCATTAAATATGCAAATCTTATCCAATCCTAGCCGTGGGCGTTTACTTCCAAGTCTTCAGTGCGACACGCCCATCAAAACCGACAGTTTCTTCAGAGAGCCTCAAAACCAGGGCAGAAAATAGCCTATTACTTACTCATTATGATGTTTCTGAATGTAAAAACCAGACGAACATCATAAGTTGACCTCAGACAACAGTATAACATTTTTTAAAAAGCCAGTTCATGACACCCTTAAATAAGTATTCTGGGTGCACCCAAAACCTTCTTTTTGGTGTTTTAAAATCAAATGAAAAGCTTGTCTTCACTGGATGAGGAAGTGTCCGTGTTTTCTCAGCTGTCACCGCAAATGTTTTGGAATGTTGGAGTTCGGAAACGTCACAGACGTCGCAAACTCGCGTCGCGGCTGAAGTGAATGGTTTTAAAGCGAACTATTCGCACACAAAATATTCGCTTCGCTTTTTCGTTACACATCCGGTGTGAAAGGGCCTTAATACGCATGCGCATGACATCATCGTTTTCACAAATTCACGTTTTTGTAACTGTACTGTTTTCAAAAACTTGCACTTTGAAACACGGTTTCAAAAGGCCCCCGAAAACACTGTTGTTGTGTAAATGAACGGCCGTTTTTAGTGTTGTTTAAACAGAGTAGGCCTGTCAGCAGTATAGACATTTCACCTTCAACTAGCATATTTCTGAATGAATAATTCCTCAGATTCCTTTATTTGAAGAGACTTCAGTCACAGCTCAGTTGCAACTGATATCAAATGTCTGAAATATTTCTTGCATTGTTTACAAATCAGTGTGCAAATGATGCATGAACATACCTTAAAGCTTTATTAATCACCTGATTAATGTGTGTGTTGAAAAGACAATAATTATGACCAAGCGTTTGTCATAACATTTCATGACTTAAACTCATACAGTTCAATTCATAGTGTTGGAAAAGTTGATCAAACTGAACATGGAGTTTTGCTCAACATCTGACTCATAGGAAAACAGGAACCATACAGGGAAGGGGCATCTGTTAAAGCATCTCTTTGTGGTTTATTTTGAGTTACACTTTATTTCGATTTGTCCACTTTAGACACTCTACTAACTATTTGCAACTACATGTCAAATACCAGTGATTTGTCTGCTTAATATCTGCTAACACTTTATTTTGATGCTCTCCAACAGACGTTCTACTGACTATAAGTAACTTTGCAACTACGTCAACTCTACTTCCTCCTTCTACAAACCCGAACCCTAACACCTAACCCAAACCTAACAGACTACTAATAGTTTAATGAGAGTTAGTTGACATGTTGCAAAGTTACTTTTTGTTAGTAGAATGCAGTGTTAATTTTGACAGCAAATTTTGATTTAGTTTTAGTCATAGTCTTTTGACTAAAATGCCATTTAGTTTTAGTCATATTTTAGTCACCTGAATAGTTTTTAGTTTTAGTCTAGTTTTAGTCGACTAAATATCATAAGATTTTAGTCGACTAAATCTACAGTGGATTTAGTCAACTAAAATCTAATGAGTTTAGTTAAATTGTAATACATTAAGCATTTAAGCATATCCTACATAACCGACGGTCACTTGAACTGACATTTTGACATTAAAAATACATGAAAGCTCAATTCACTTTTTTGTTTGTTTTTTAAAAACATCTATATAGTTTTTGTAACTTTGTATTTCTGTTTTAGTTAGTAGGCCATATCAGGTTAAGCTAAAGCTTCAAATTAGTTTGTTTATTTATTTTTTTAATTTCAGTTAACATTTATTTAATTTCAAGTAATGAAGATTTTTTTAATGGTTTTATTTAACTATTATAACCATATTGAATATGTGTCAAATACTGGTCTTTTCTCCTGACTATGAATTAAATGGGAATGAAATTAAATACAGTTTATTGTGTAACCAAAAACGAATATATAATGCGTGATTTTTAATTATAAACGAGCTCGAAATTCACATTGACTCTTATTTTGAAATGCGCCTTACTATTGCAGTTGCAGGAGCTCATTCAAGTTCAGGAGATCAAATATGCTTTGTTACAACCGTCTAAAACATATTACTATATAAACATTGTAAAGTAAACATTGTCATTATTCATCAGCATTAGTTCATAAACGATTGCCTGGCATAAATGTGTGTTATTGATTGATTGTGAGCCGCTCTGGAGCGCTGTATTGGGGATGCGTGAGCCTGTAGGCCGTGTTTTCCCACAGTTAGATCAGCACGTTCAAATCAAATGTGCAAATCTGTTACACAGGACATCAGTTCTGACTGGATCTCTTTCCTAATCATCCCTCCCTAACATTTGTCTCGTTTTTATTTGTTGACGAAAATTATTTTCGTCATAGTTTTTGTCATCCAACACTAGTTTTTTTGGTAACGCTTTAGATTACGGCCCAGAAAGTACTGCGTAAGTAAAGAGAATCTACAGCATAATTTTCGGTAATTATAGTGTAACTATAAAGTAAGTACATATAGGTATAAGGGAACAATATGTAATATTGAAGGAATAAAGGGGTAACTATCAGGAAAATTAACACATTATTTATACTGTAAGTATTTTTTAATTAAGGGGTAATTTTCCATGTAGTTACAGGATAAGTATGAATCGACGGGCTGTAAATTAAAGTGGTGCTTGTTCCCCTCTTGTTTCGTGTAGTTACAGGGTAAGTACAATATAAACACGTACACAATCTGATATCACTCAGAAACCTTTATTTAATTTTTTTTTACACATTTACAAAACACTTATTCGTTTCTCTTGCTTGGCTTTATCCTCGTCTTGTTCCTCTACTTTTTCGTCCTTGCCACAGATGAAATTTAAGAAGGAATCCCATGTCTCTAGCTATTCTGTATTATGTAACTACACTGAAAATACAGTGCATGCAGAAATGTCCTCACTGTTTACTCGTCTTTCACCCTCATGCCATCCGAGATGTACATACGACTTTATTTCTTCATATGAACACAGAAAAATAAATAATCTCTGCTAATGAAAACTCATTTGGGTTCCTAAAATTTCAAGCATCAAACAGCACATACAGCAATAACTACATTAGCTAATCCATACGATCCCAATGGATGAATCAATGTCTTCTGAAGTGAAACGATAAGTGTTTGTAAGAAAAATAACAATATTTAACATTTTTGAAACGGTAGACTATTGCTTCCGATCAGCAGTCATCTGCGTGAATGAGAGGGTTGAGTTCACACTTGACGCAACTTGAAGCGTGACGTGAGCGCGCCGAGAAACTCTGGTCATGCGGATGTTGGATGCTGTTGTTTTTGTTTTTTAATGCTCACAACAGTATACAAACAATAACATAATATATGTTAATAGCAATGAGAAACAAACAAGACTAGAAGACAGAGACACAAGTTCTTGTGTGTGTTTCAGATGAAACTTGCGTGAGAACGCCATGAAAGCTTGAAGCTTCTTTAGCCTACTCACGCACGCGCTGGTAAGAGCTGATCGGATGCGAAAAGATTAGTAAATTATGAGAGCATTTCTTGGTGTAATTTTATTGTAATAAATAATAATACAAAATATCAAAAGACCTGGGATTCCTCTTAAGATCCATCAATGGAAATAACGATAAAGAAGAAGAGGAACATGAAGAGGAAGACAAGCAAGAGAAGCAAAAAATGGACAAAACGTGCCTCTTTCTGTCCGGATGTTATTATTTGAAATGAAAAGTTTATTTAAAAAAATTAATGTGTCAAATCTGTTTTGGATTTAGTTGTTTTGTTGTTCCGAGTGATATCAGATTTTGTATGTGTTGTTTATTGTACTTACCCTGTAACTACACGAAACAAGAAGGGAACAAACACCACTTTAATTTACAGCCTGTCGATTCATACTTACCCTGTAACTACACAGATAATTACCCCTTAATTAAAAAATACTTACAGTAAAAATAATGTGTTAATTTTCCTGATAGTTACCCCTTTATTCCCCCAGTATTACATATTGTTCCCTTATACCTACACATACTTACTTTATAGTTACACTATAATTACTGAAAGTTATGTTGTAAATTCTCTTTACTTACGCAGTACTTTCTGGGCCGTAATCTAAAGCGTTACCGTTTTTTTTTAGTTATCGTCTCGTTTTCGTCAGTGAAAAAAGGTTGTTGACGAAAATTATTCGTCAACGAAATTAACACTGGTAGGATGTCTAAAGTCTGCATTATATTACAATAGTCTTTACTTCCCTTTTGTGACAGTCTGAGCGAAGCGGCTTCTCAAACAAGAATAAATGTAGGGCGGGACTTGATTTTGCCCATGGGCAATTAATTGGATGGTTGTGGTTTGCTATTGATCGATCTCATGTGAGTGACAGGTTTTCCCGAGCAGTAAACACATCACCAGAGAAGAGAAGAGATGTCGCTGCAAGAGGCAGGGGACGTTTTTTTGATTAGAGATTATGAGGACGCATGAATTTAAAAAGATAATGCTGTGCACGGATAAATCATTTATAATAAATACTGCTGAAATGTCAATTGTGATTTCATAGTAATAGCCGCATATTTATTCATAAACCACGTGGAGTCGAAAACTGAGGATTTTTGCAACATAGGGAGAGAGAGATTATGTACAAAAAGATTTATCAACCCACACAAATGGAGGCCTGCTGTTTAACACTTGTAACATATCTAAAGACTACATGCATTATGCAGGGCTATAATCGGTGTGCAAAATTAATCAATGTGCGGTTTGACAGGAAGTGTCAATTTCTAGGTGCCTGGTTTGACAGATTGAAATGGATTGTAATTGTCTGTGGTTGTTCTTTTTTTTTTTTTTTGCAGTCTTGCTCTGACATTTGTATTTCAGATAGCAAGAGTAACAAGGGCCATCGCGGTGAGTCTATTCAAAGCACTAGAAGAAACATCTTAGACCTCCTACATTGTCTCACAACCCTTAGTGGACATTCTTTGGTTATTTCAGGAAAGAAAACATCCAACATAACCTCCACAGCACTTAGAATGATTAGCTGTTGCATAACCTTTAACAGTGCCAAAGGGTTAAAGCCCAGTTTTAATGTAATACGTACATTAATGAGCCTCGGAGGGGTTCTTGGGCTGTAATCCAAAAGAACAATTTAGGAGAATTATGGGAAGCACATTAAGTTGTCAACATCACCGTTCACTCCATGAAAAGCTCAAGCAACGTGTTATTAAAACGGGCAGAAAATGAGTGCTTCACCTGGGCATAGTATGAAGAGAAACGACACAAAATCTCTGTTGTTAACTTTGCTGTTGGTGTCCATTTCTTATGTGAGCGTTTTCATGTTGGTGACTTGTAGATTCATTGTATTGATCACACAGGTTGTGTAGGCTACCTAGACCATCTAACATGATGAAATGCTCTAGGAACGGCAGTATTGACCCTCATGGCTAATAACAATAAAAAATAGACTCCAAATTAACATTCACAGCATCATTCTGTTGCATCTTGGTAATGATCCCCTTCCTGTACTCAGGTTAATGAATGACACAAAATACATTTAGACATGGGAGCATACCAAATATCAATGCTAAAGTGATGAAATCCCATATGTGCATTCTTTGAATATATAATAAAACATTTTTGGCATTAGATTATCTTTTGTAAGCATACTTTATTTTTATATATATAAGGCATGGACTCCACTAGACCCCTGAAGGTGTGCTGTTGTGCTGTGTATCTGGTACCAAGATGTTAGCAGCAGATCCTTTAAGTCCTGTAAGTTGCGAGGTGGGGCCTCCATGGATTTGACTTGTTTGTTCAGCACATCCCACAGATCGACACCACAAACTCGTTGTTGTGCTCCTCAAACCATTCCTGAGCCATTTTTGCTGGTCCAGTTCTGATGCTCACATGCCCACCGTTGGCACTTTCGGTGGTGGACAGGGGTCAGCATGGGCACCCTGACTGGTCTGCGGCTATTCAGCCCCATAGACAACAAACTGCGATGCGCTGTGTATGCTAACTTCTTGAGCAATCTGAGCTACAGTAGCTCGTCTGTTTGATCGGTCCACACAGGCCAGCCTTCGCTCCCCACGTGCATCAATGAGCCGGTTCCCCACTGTTCCTTCATTGGACCACTTTAGATACTAACCACTGCAGACCGGGAACACCCAGCAAGAGCTGCAGTTTTGGAGATGCTCTGTTTTGCCATAATTATTTGACTCACTCAAATCCTTATGCTTGCCCAATTTAGCTGCTTCTAATGTTCACTTGCTGCCGAATATATCCCACCCCCTAACAGATGCCGTGATGAAGAGATAATCAGTGTAATAGCTTTTTATGTTGTTAGTAATATTTCAAGATGAACACATACTGGACTGAAGCAGCTTATGTGTACTTGATTATGTTAAAAAGAGATCCAAATATGATACGTCAGGCTTTTGACGAACGTTTATTTGCACATCTCTGTTATCATTGTATTGCATTGCATCGTGTTTTGCTTCCTTCAATTAAAACTACAAAACTTTGATCATAAAACTAAGCATTTAAATACTTTAAATCTTATCAAGACATATCATGTGCAGAAAACTGATATTTATATGCAGTTTATGTATAGCCTGCTATACTGTTAAAAAAATGTCATTGATTTACATTACAAGATATCAGAATTGATCTTGGCCACATAAATAACAACAATTGTTGTTAAAAAAAATTGAATTTTTTTTTTTTTCCTTCAGTATGAGCTCCATATTCTCACTATATGGGCCATAAAAACTTGATGTTTATCAAACATGATACAAAACATAAAACACGTAGTTGGTTTTTTATTTCTATATATATATTATTATTATTTCTATTATTTCATATATCAGGCTTTACAAAGGTTAATCCTTTTCAATGTTTGATTTTAAGGATATTTTAACAATTTTGGCACCGTTATGTATAATGTGGGACATGCTGCAAAACCAGTGAGAACCAGTGCTATAATCATTTTAAAACTTAGTACATAAAACAATAAACATTTCAAACAATAGTATGTTGCAATGTCACATGGCCTCATCACATTTGGATGTAAAGTTCAGCAAGTAGTGTCCTGTCACCATCTCGGAGGTAAAACTGTTTTAAATCCAGTTTTATGTACAAATGACTAACATTTTGGTGGTCTTAGCAAGTAAGTTAAGAAGATGATGTTAAAAATGTCAGTCTATTTGAGTCAATTGTATTGTGGGATGCAGTATTCTCTGTTGTATACATATTTTAGAAAAGAATAAGCCATCTCCATAAGAGATTAACTAGTGCTGAACAATTATTGTAAATGTCACATTCTGTTATCTATTTAGTTTTGTTTTCATGGACCTTTAGTTGAACCGTTGAACCCGGTGCCGTTAGAATGCATTTGGAGTCGGCCTCTTTCACGGCTTGAATTATTGCCTATTAATATCAAACACGTCAAGCTCGTGATTTTCTTATTCATCCATTCATTCGTCTCATCCTCATTGTATAATGAAGAACTTCTGTTCTGTCATTTGCCAGATGTGATGCAGGGAAACTTTGCCATTAATGTTAGTTTTTATTTTTATTTGCAGGTTTTTAGCATGCAGTGCCGCGTTTTCTTCACCACATTAAGACATCCTGTTATGCAGAAGACTTATTGAATATTTAGAGTTTTTCCTTATTGAAAATAAGGTATTTTCACCAAATATCCTGTGTTGGAATTGACTTGTTAATAATGTAATGTGATAAAATGTCAACCCTGTTGTCTGTGTTCTGTATTTTGCTTAATATATTTATGTTTTTAGTCATTTTTGTCTTTTGGGACAGTGAGAAATAAACAATTGTTACTACAATTTAAAATATTTAATTGGACCAGTTTCACTGTAAAACATTTCTCCAATTAAAAATTTTCTAGTGACCGATCACATCTAAATTTTTTAGTTGACCAAATTGAAAAATTTAGATGTGATCAGTCACTAGACAATTTTAAATTGGAGAGGCCTGGCATTTTTTACAGTGTTGGAAAATTAAATTTTTCCATTGGCTCAACATATTATTTCAAATTGAGCCCATGTTAACAGACTGTTGCCACAATGGATAAAATCAATTCACAGAAATTCAATTTGGCCAATTGAAAAATTTAGATGTGACCGCTCACTAGAAAATTTTGAATTGGAGAGGCCTTAAATTTTTTACAGCGTACCTAAACTTAAGCGCTGCAAAAACTACCTTACTAACTATTAATAAGCAGTAAATTAGGAGTTTATTGATTCAAAAGTAATAATGAATGTGTTCCCCATACTAAAGTGTTACCCTTTTAGTTTCACTGTAAACGTTTTTTTAATTTAAAAAGTAAGTGTTCATGCTGACTTAAAATTTTAACTTTAGTAAACTTGAATGTGAAGTTAGTGACAACTTGGATATATGAGTTGACTAAACTTAATATTTTAAGCAGCACAAACACTTTTTTAAGTTGAAACAACATTTTTTACGGGGTTGTTTCTCATTATTTCCTGTTTCCTTTTGGTTGTCATGGTGACTCATTATTCCATTGATTTCCTCAACCTGTTGCTTGTTTAGTTCATTTGTTAGTTGTGTATATATTGCCCTCAGTTCAGTTGAATCTTTGTCTGGTGCTTATGCATGCTTAATGTGACTGTAAAGACTTACCAATTTTGTTATATACACATATTGAATATATACAGCAAAAAAGCACTAGTATGGTAGTATGCTTGTCCAAACATTGCCTGTCAGTGTTTGTTAATACCGGTATGTTTAGCCAACATATCAGAGACCTTGTGCCTTGAAGCCTGCAGACCACATTTCTGTGTTTGGTTTACTTTTCATTCTTTTCAATATATTTTATTGCTTTTTATGAACAACATGAAACATATTAAATCATTGACAATAACTTGCTTACCACCTGAGGGAGTTTATTTGGAATTACTTTTTTGGTTATTAGTCGTTCATGATCCAGGTTTGCCCAAAGTTTCTCTCTATCAAAATTCTTGGCTGAAAAGTTGAAAGCTCATGTTGAAAGGAGGAATGTGGTGGAGGTTTCCTTTAATAGAACCCCACCCCCCACCCCAAACTCCCCTCATGATTATTATTTTCTCCCACGCACCTGCTAGTAACGCACCATCTATGCAAATGTACCGCACATACTTTTCAACAAATCAGTGTCGGATTAAGGCATCTCTGCCTTTGAAGTGACTGGCAAGCAGTTCCCCTGGTGATCCAGCCGCTGGTAGTGAGGGACGCTACAGAAAATTGTCCTTGTAGGACAATCTGATCTAAACTCAAAGTGTCACAAAGTGCAGCTCCTTGGTTTAGCTGAGAGAATTAGATGAGCCGGCGCTACTCATGAGGGAGAACCCCGGGTAGATTGGCTACTTAAAAAACATGAAAGCACCCTCAGAGGAACTGGACATGTCAGAGCTGGACATCTTCAAGAAAGAACCAACCAAACAACTAATCCTCCATGCTCTTGGTCATTCTTGTAAACCTCTCTTGCCACTCTATATGCGATTGGTAAGGTCAGTGATGATGACTCCTGCACAAGTATATGTACATGGATCATTGAAAGTCAAACTGGCATAACTTTCTTTTCTTGTGTGGAACATAAAAGGATATATTTTGAAAAATGACTGTGAGGTTTTTTTTCTTCACCAAAATATTATTCAAAATATCTTTTGTTTTCCGCAGAAAAAATAAAAGTCATACAGGTAATCATTAGTAAATGACAGTTTGCATTATTGCTTGACTAGCCCTTATGTGCAGTTTGCGTCTGCACTTTGTCCTGTTCACTTTAGTATGGAAGCTTGTTTCTGCCAAAAAGGTATAAAAAAAACTTCTCACTATCTCACAATTCTGACTTTTTATCGCAATTGCAAGATAAAAAGTTGTGAGATGAAAAGTCACATTTACCTTTTGTATTATTTTTTTATTGCATTATAGATTGTGAGTTATAAAGTCTGAATTGTGAGATTTAGGCCTGGTTTCACAGACAGGTTAAACCAGGATTAGGGCTCAGTTCAATAACACTGTAAACCCGAATTAGTTGGGCTACATCAAATTTTACATTTTACAAATCAGTTACAGCAAATTTGAGCAAAGCTGAACTATCAAGTTGAGTTTGTAGTACTCATACATGTTAATTGATCTTAACTTAACAACTGAGTTAGCTAACCCATTCATTTTGATAGCAATTAACGTAAAATATTTGATTAATTAACTTTTTTGTTTTCAGTTCTTGCAAATCAAATTAGTTATTTACTTCACTGTAATCCCTAATAAATTGTCAGAACTCAAACAAGTTAGATTAAGAAATATTTTGCTAGCGTGTAACGCTCAGCCTTATTGGAAGATGTTACTTGAATTAAAATGGGGTCAGATAATAGGCTACTGTGTGAAATTTTGGAGTGTTTAAAAAAGATGAGACCGACAACAGTTGTACAGTGAAAAACCAACAGTATATTTACAATGTTCGCAAGAGACTTAAAACAATACAGTAAAACTAGGAAACCTCAGGTTGTTAAAAGCATAGAATCTGAATAAGTCCCAGTGTTTCGATAGTCCTTATCCAAGTGTCCAACTGTGTATATACAATCCAAGTGATACTGAATCCAAATGCTTGCCAATGGAAAGGTGAGACAAATAAAACTCCGCAGTCCAGGTTTGGTGATCATCATCAACTCATTTGTTAGTCACCTGTTGGTTTGCCATGCTGGCTCCTTAATGCTTGTCTACTTCCTGTTTCCTGTCATGTGATCCGTCACATGACATGCAGACCCAGTAACATTTAAAGACATACACACATTAAAACAGATACAAGGACTAAAATGGACTAAAATGACTAAGACAACATGTAAACCAGGGGTCTCAAACTCGCGGCCCGCAGGAGGATATTTTGTGGCCCCCTTCTTGACATCAAAGTTTAGTGTAAGTGCGGCCCGTGCGTTGCTCTGAAAAGCACCTTGTTGCTGAATCGTTGTGTGAGCAGCGCTTGCCACGCTTGCAGCCTCCTTTGTGTGTGTGTGTGCGAGAGAGAGAGGGTAGGCTCGTCCCTCCCTCGTGCAGTATATTTGGTTGACACCGCGTGATTGACAGGAACAGACGAACGAAGCTGATCAGACAGTTGAAACGAATGTGGTCTAACAGCGCTCGTCAATGTCAAAATGATTGAGATGGCCAATCAAATCTAGGCAGGGTTTAGTTTCTCTCTTGGCTCGTGCACATTGCACAGTTTTCATACACGGATGAGCAATCTATCGCTTAATGCCGTTGCTGAGAGAGACTCTATTCTTTCCGGTGAAATCACAAAACAAAATGCAAACGTGTCCATGGTCTTATTATACAATCATTGATGGACATCTTTGATTTTAATGAAGAAAAACTACATGAGGGCGGATTAGAACCAGGAACCTTTGACACGGTTGACAAAAATTCTACCACCAGACCACAGGAGAATTCAAAAGATTTTTGTTGATCTATGTATTTATTCACTCACTCATGCAAAGAATATCGGGACTAATAATATATGTGACGCAAATTAATGCAAATATTGTTTACAAATAGTCCTAGAATTAGACCTAGAATTTCGTTCACTGTTCTGTTTGACCTGGTTACGGCCTTGAAACACTTTTTATGTGTAATACTTGATGCGGCCCAGCCTGACCCAGAGTCTACCTCCAGCGGCCCCCAGGTAAAATGAGTTTGAGACCCCTGATGTAAACCTATTACAACTCTAACATAAAATCATTAGAATGTGTAGAGTGGTTAAAACATGTGTCTTGTGTGACAGTGTCACAAGCTATAATAAACTAATTCAGAAAATGGCAACTTGCTAATTTGCTAACATGTTAACAACAGCATGGTTTAGCACTTACTTAATGAGTACAGCAACTTAAAACATGTAACTTACCTGCTCTCAAACCAAGCAGCATGCGCCACTTGTCACCATGATGGTCACATATTTTAAGATATGCCAGTGCAAGTTGCTTTTAGTTAAAACAGCTCAAACATGCATTTTAGTCTGGCACTAGACGTGAAAATGAGTAAATTTAAAGTAAATGAGTAGTTTAAGTTTAGTCGAATTTCAGCCCCATTTTAACGATCTAAGCGCATGGTCTAAAGTACATGGCACAAGAGCATGTAGGGTGTGTCCGAATCCACTTTTGCTAGTTTAAAGGACGGGACAAAGGGTCTGCCTACCAGGCGCATGGTCTAAAAGATTGTACCTATTCTCTTAATGGGTAATGGGTGTGTTTTGGGCGTAACATGCAATAAACCAATCATAGTCTCATCTCCCATTCCCTTTAAAAGCCAGTCTCTTCTGCTCACCAAGGCTTACTATTTATTTGATCACTATACAGTAAAAAAGGCAACATTATGAAATATTATAAACACTTTAATTTACTGTGTTAATATATTTAAAAAATATTGTTTATCCCTGTGATGTCAAAGATGTATTTTCAGCATCATTACATGATCACATGATCCTTCACACATGATTCTAATATGATGATTTGATGCTCAAGAAACATTTTTTATTATGATCAATGTTGAAAACAGTTGTGCTGCTTGATATTTTTGTGGAAAGTTAACAGCATTTAATTGCGATAGAAATCTTTTGTAACATTGTGAATGTCTTCACTGTCATTTTTGATCAGATTAATGCATCCCATCTGAATAAAAGTACTCATTATTAAACCGATTCCAAACTTTAGAATTGTATTGTAAACACAATTTAAAAAGTAGCGTTGATGCATTTATGATACATTTAGTTTGGTTTCATATACATATGATAAGGCTTCACTGCACACTGTGTATTCTGGAAAATAACAAACAATAAACCATCGCAGTGCTGTAATACTTTATA
This sequence comes from Romanogobio albipinnatus, assembly GCA_023566225.1. Taxonomy (NCBI): domain Eukaryota; kingdom Metazoa; phylum Chordata; class Actinopteri; order Cypriniformes; family Gobionidae; genus Romanogobio; species Romanogobio albipinnatus. The sequence continues at coordinate 22,892,781 of CM042240.1, forward strand.
TGAAGAGTTTGGTTCCAAACCGGATTAAAATCCATTTAAAAAAAGAGTATTGTATCTGGTCGGTATTGAAACGTCAATTTTTAATTTTACACAAAACACGATACACCGTGATATTCTGTCATGTTTTCTCCCCGTCTCCACTTACTCACTCTCTCTCGCTCGTTCGCTCGCTCGCTCGTTCTCTCTTTAACACATTTTTACTCAAATTAATCAAAATGGATTTGTTGCGTTTTGGAACCGAACTCTTCATATGTACTTATTGGAATGTTGCTCAACCAAGTAAATTCGAGGACCGGAACTTACATTAAAGGGTTTATAACTTGGACATCAACTTATATGTTCTGTAAATTCCATAATCATTGCTTGCAGTCAGATCTTAACCACAGGCCTGTAAGCAAATAACTACATATCTGGGCAATGATGACATTTTGTTTTCTCTGTGCTGGAGCAAATGATGGACACAGCATCATTCCACCACTTCACTGCCCTTCTCCTCTGCTAACTTTAGTTCATAATAGCCCTAAAGCCATTGCCTTTACAAGAAAATTAATCTAAAAATGCTTCTGACAGTTGTCTGTGCTGTAATCGAAACGTTAGACGGAGAAAAAACGGTTAATTTCTAATGTTTTGAGAGGCATTTTTAGATTCATTTTCTTGTAAAGGCAATGGCTTTTTAGGACTCTTATGGAATAAAGTGCCATGAGTGAGTTTTTAAATTAGGATCTACAAGATGTTTTGTGTTATTATTGTTGATGACACAAATTGACATGGTTGTAACTCCATTGAAATTTAAGTCGAAAGCTCCACATCAAATTCTCTTTTCCTCTGCTGCTAAGTTCTAATTCAAACTCTAAAAACAGCCAAAACAGTAAAGCAACCCTCTCAGTTTACAGCAGGATTGTACATTACCACCAATTAGCATCTGTAAGAAAACGCATTACATCTCAAGCAAACATTTCATTCATTACGACCGAGTAAATATTGGCAGTTTAAACATTCTGAATCCATTATGTGGGACACTCTCAAGAACAGAAGTGAAAGCTTAATGCATCTTAGGAACACTGAAGGATCCCATAGCCACAGATGCTGCTGCTGATGTATACGGTTTACATGCCATGCTGTGTTCCTCAGTCTCCCCTTAATTGGGATTGATGTTGCACCAAATCAAGGGGAACATTATAGATCTGCAAAAGAACTAGAGATGACAAGATTTACTAAGAGGCAATCTTGCATTTCCTCAGTAGATTTCTTTTACACAGATGAGCGGATCACCGAATTGTGCAACAGAAAGTACAAACAGCCAAAGCAACAGTTTTTATTTGGACGATCAAGCATTTAACGGTTTATAGGGCAACTTTAGCATTTTTCAGGGGTCTGCAGCCCCCTGTGAACCATGAGTGTTAACAATGTTCTGTCACAAATCCAAATTACAGAAGTCACTAGCCGAACTCTTCAATGCATAGTCATTGAACGTAATTGGAGGTGAAAGTTCAAAGCATATTTGATGGCAGCCTCTTGCTCATGAAGTACGAAAGCATGCCTCTAATCTCAAAGAAGCACATGGTTCAAAGTGGGGATTTAATGTTTACCGTTTGAAATGAAATGAACTCATGTACAAGCCCAAATTAAAGCCCCAAAATGGCTTCTCTTGTATGTCTTTAATTTTCAAATGTACACTGTTTTTGTCTGAAGCGCTTCATGTGTGTGAGAGTAAGTAGAGGGGGAAAACATCTAAGACTTAGTGCATTTCATTTAAGTTCATCCCTTTTATATTCGCTTCAGACAGGAACATTGAAAAGAGCTTGTCAAATGCATTACTTGTTCAAAGTATATTGGTCAAAACGTTTACGCGTTCATTTTCGGAGGCCGTGCCACAGCATGGTCAAGGAATTGATTTGTGGGACATACTGTATAAATATGACTATAAATCCGCTGCATGCTGTTTGGTGATTCATGATATGCTCTTTGAGGGTAATTTTATGATTTTCTGGAGGGAAAATTTACTTACTCTGAGTACTTTTCCTGGTTGTGCAAAAAGCACACAAGCTTATCATCTTCATTTATTCAAGTCCATATTTTGCTCATAAAATTACCATTCAGAATGCTTCATATTCACCGACACATTCACCTTGTGACCCTCTCAAAAGAGCATAAATGTCCATGGAATTTTAAAGTGCCAGTAATAAGATCTTTTTGTGCTGAGGTTAGAAGGTCCCTTTCTTAATTTAACCATTATGGCAGCAATCAATTGCTGGTCTGTCATGATATAGCAATCTCACTTTATGGCGACATATAATCAAAGTACAAATGGGATTTATATGAGAAATGTGCACAAAACCATGAGTCAGCTTCCAAGATTGACAAGGTTTTGTGCCATGAGCTATTATTTAGATATAAAATTAATTAGTAATGAAAGATATATGATCCTTTTCATGAACCATTAATCTCCGGAATGCATTAAAAATGTATTTTGATGATTTTTATATAATATTGATGAAAGCACACAAGAAATACCATGCGGCACAATAACGTTTGTGAATGAATTTAGAATCACTTTAAAATCTTTTGTATTTCCATGAAAGCTTGTTCGTTGTTTGAGAATGACTGACTGTACATGAAGCATGTTTCATTTTCATCCTCAAAAGGCGAAAGAAGCACCCTACTGTGCTTTCTTTGATGAATGCATTTTTTTTTTTGTAGTTGCATAACGTAACACATTTTAGAATCTCAAATAACACAGTCTTAAAATAGCCAATGCCATAATGACAGGCACAATTTATTTTCTTTCCGAGATTTCATAAGTCACATCTGTGGTGATGTCAGTTGCTAGGTGAATATAGATTTGAATTCATTGCATTTCTCGAGTATAAATGAAGAATCTAGACGTGTTCGCCCACAGATTAAACTTTATTAGCCCCCAAAGTCATAACTAAGATGATTCAGCTAAAATGACACAAGATGTTTCACATAAAAATCAGTCAACTAGGAAGTAGGGAAAGATCTTTTTATTCTCCAGGTTAAGACCAAATTAAGACCAGTAATATTGTAATATGGTTAATTTCAGTGTGTGTGTGGTGTTGTGTTTAAGATCCCCAGTGAGCGGTTTTTGTCAGTCTTTTTCTTTTTATGTATGAACAACCATGAACAACCCCATCAGGAAGACTGCAGTACTCATTTATTGGCCCCAAATGTGGCCAGAAATGCTTTTATCTTTTGACAGTTGTAATGGTTGCTTTGTAGACCTATGAAACAAAAACTAAATCTTTAAGTATCCCATGAAGCACATACCCCTGGTTGGGAATCAATGTAACTAAAATAAACCAATTAAATCTTAAATCACTAACTTTCATTCACGGCTTAATGTGGCTTTATTCAGGCAGAGGCGAGCTGACAAACAGCAGCCAGAGTTAATTCTACAGGTCAGGTGCCGACATGCACAGAATTTTAATTTTGCAATTATAGCAAGAGAGCTGGGGATTCAGAATGACTATCTAATTATTTAGCTGTTCTTGAAGGGATATTGTCGCGCAACAAACGTGCAGAAGCAGAGGAGGAGCATGTTCCAGGGTGCTGGGTGTCAGTTTTCATTAAATCAGTTTTCTGTCCAGTCTACTGATTTGGGTTAATGGGCAGGAAGCAACAGGGGATTACCTCTGGATCCACAGTCACTGGATTAGTGGCAAAATGTGACAGACACGGACGTCAATCCACACCTGATATATTACAAATTGTGACCCAGGGATCTCCAATAAAGAATAGGTGTTTGGACCTAGTAGCTAGAAAAGCATGGATAATAACCAATGCTCATAGGGCAGGGATTTGAACAATCTTCCAATATTTAGTATTAAACTACTGTGTCACTTATTCTGCACTGTTTATGCTGCAGACATGAATGATACCGCAAATCAAGTGGCTTGCTGAGAAGTGTCATTCAATTCTTTTAAAGTCCTGTTTACACCTGGTATTAAGATGCGTTTTGGTCGATTGGATCACAAGTAGACGAGGGAGACGCATTCCTGTTTATACCTGAGGTTTTGATCAGTCTCTTTTGTCCACTTTCAGCCAATTCTGTCCTGATTCATTTGAGGGGAGGGTCTATGGGCAGGTAAATGTATGGGCTTTTTCAGATCTTTCAATCTAATGGACGAAGTAAGCTTGCACAATTTACATATGAACGAGATGACCTAAAACACATGGGGAGCAGCAGCTTTTGCTTCTGCACTGAGAGCCACAAGACCACGCCGTAGAGAACGCTTAGAGTACATTGTGCTTAATATGTTTTTGGTCTTCAAAGCAAACTTGGGTCTTCAGTCGACAAAGTTTAAATGCCATCTGGCTAGCGCGCATCCCACAATTTTTACACATTAGGTCAGTAGGCGGAGAATAGGTGGTCTGTGGTTGTGAGCATCTACATCATGAAAGCAATCCTGTCAAATGTGTTTTCGACTACCTCTGGAAATTGGACAAGCTCAGAATATTTTAAGCCCTATTCGGATGGGATTAGTTTTACAAGGGTAGAGTAATGTAGTTGTATCACAGGACGTCTGTAATATTAATGGCCCAATGGTTAGAGAGTTGGACTTGTAACCTGAAGGTTGTGGGTTCAAATCTCAGGTCCGGCAGGAATTGTTGGTGGGGGAAGTGAATAACCAGTGCTCTCCTCCACCCTCAATACCACGGCTGAGGTGAGACCCTTGAGCAAGGCACCGAACCCCAAACTGCTCCCCGGTCGCTGCAACAATATGGCTGCCCACTGCTCTGGGTGTGTGTTCACTACTGTGTGTGTGCACTTGGATGGGTTAAATGCAGAGCACAAATTCCAAGTATGGGTCACCATACTTGGCCACACGTCACTTCACTTTCACTTTCGAATCTCAGTAAACTAGCAGAAGTGGGAGGGGTAACTCGATTTACACAACGCTGTCACCTCCCTGTAGTCATGTGCGTATTACATTGCTTCCTGATATTCGCAAACATCTATACATAACCTATATATAACAGTTAGGTCCGGTCGAATGATTTATTAATTAAATTAATTCGATTCTGATTGGATTCTGTTGGTAATAGGCACTTACCTAAATCTAAAAGAAGTTTTGTGCCTCTCAATGTGCTTTCAGCCTTCTTTTTGATTTGAATGGTATGAGGAAAACACTTGAGTTTTGCCACCGCCTAGAACTTTTTCAAGCGCCTCCATCCTTGAAATGACGGAATATTTACGTACATATTTACAGCGGGTCTATTCGGGTCATTTTTCCGGACATTTTTACAGAATGTAAAAATCGCCATAATCTTTACTGACATTGTCTATAATGATTACTGAGATGGCACATTCGTAGGGGACTAAAATCAATGAGAAGCTCTGGTAATTATTACTTTACCCCACCTCTCCATGTTAAACCAATCCCGTCCGAATAGGGATTTTAGACCCTGTTTACACCTGTATTTAGCATCCTCCACTTGTGATCTGATCGACAAAAACTCATCTTAATACGTGGTGTAAACAGGGTCTAAATCTGGCCAAATTTGCCTATTGGCCTCTGTCCATCATCATGGCCTCCTAATCATCCCCATATATTGATTGGCTTCATCAATCTGTCTCCTCTCCAACAATGAGCTGGTGTGTGGTGGGCGTTCTGGCGCAATATGGCTGCCGTCGCATCATCCAGGTGAATGCTGCACATTGGTGGTGGTTGAGGAGATTCCCCACACTATATGTAAAGAGCTTTGAGTACCCAGAAAAGCGCTATATAAATGTAACGAATTAAGACCAAAAACTGACCAAAAACAAGTGTAACAAAAAAGCAACTAACATTTTTCTTTTAAAAGTCATTTTACATCAAACAACTCTACTTTTTGAAAAATAAGGTATGAAGGATTTGGAAAAACAAGCTGCAGGGAGAATATCATCCTCCCCCAGATGAGGGCTTATGATGCATGTACAGACGTCCTGCTTGGTAAGAACATCATTAGCCAAGTAGCAAAACACAAGAAGCATAACTAGAAATTGCACTGATGCCAGCAGCAAAGTCCCAAATACTAATAATGTAAATTCACTAACTAATTGGCCCCACACCATCTGTTTCTAGATTAGAATAATGAGAACTATTGTGTTTGCATTTCCGTGCAAGACGTTCGGAGGCTGATATATATTCATTCGTTCAATCCCAGCAGAGTGTGCTCAAGTTATGCAAAAAGCCAAAATATTGGCTGTAATAAATCACAGTACCATTATGGCAGCGAGTTGATTTCATCTGCTTTGAGGAGTTGTCTTTGATAAGTAGACAGTGGTGTCACATTCTCAGTGCAGCTGATTGACTGATAATTTCCCGCCTGGATGTTCTGGTGGGTGCCGACTCCTCATCAGTCTTGCCGGTTGTCCTAATCCCTGCACCTCTTAATGGCTGGCTGCACCGTATGATTGTATGCAGATGAAGGAACCTGATGAAGTCATTATGGGCTTACGCATAACTGCTGGCCCTTTGCCGCTAGAGTCCCACGTATTAATGATCTGTGTGAAAGCACCCTTATTTAACTTTGCAAGACGAAGGAGGGAATTCAATATAGAGTGAATTGTGCCCACTGATGGCGCCGTTTATGCACACGTGCTGTCTGGGTTGTTGTACCTCCCGATTCACTGAAGGAATTATGCAAATAAGGTAACGATGCAAACACATCCATTGAAATCTGTGCTGGGTGCAATTTGCATGATGTTGTCTTCGAGCAGGTTGTGCAGGATGCAAACTGCCGATCTGACATACTTCAATGGGACTGTAGAGCATCACTCCACCACTGCGATCCAAGCACCTAAATCGGCTCCTCTTTAACATGCAGAAAGAGCACTTGTCTACACCGCATGACTAGATATATAACCGCTTAATGCTCTTCTTCATAATTGGATCATCATTTGATGAATAACTGCTGCCACGATCAATAGAAAATGTAAACAAATGTAGACAGGAGGCGTTTGAGCTGAAAAGAATGAGCTTTCTTTCATTCACTAACACTTTCTTTCAAATCTGCATAGAAACATTTTCAGACCGAGATCACGATCCATCAAGTTTGCTCTTTTTTTCTCTCTAAATTTACATATGCAAAAATCACATACTTCTGGTAGTCTTAGAAACTTCTAAAAAATAGCTTATTCACAGCTGGCAATTTAATGTATGCACATATAAAAACTAGGGTGATGTACAGAAAGCCCATATGGGCACATTTTGAGCAGCAGGGAGGACACGTTTTTGTAGATCAAAACTCAAGTGACATTAAACGTCATCACACTGAACAGGTAAACTCATCTACTCACTATAGTCTGTGTTTACAGACTCATTGTGTTAAAGGCACAATATGTAATTTTCACCACTAGAGGTCACTTATTCAAAACAAAGGCGTAGCTTGATGATGCCTTGATTTCGCGGAATCATGGGAGTTATTGTCTTCACCTCTACAGACAGTGGAAAAGAATCCAACGGGACTCTGGCAGAAATCATATTCAAGGATGAGCTAATGTATTAAAGATTTATTAACGTTACTGTATTATGAAGTAGGGTGGGGCTGAAAGCCGTTGGAGGCCACTGCAGCGATTGCCAATGAGAGACAAGCGCGACACACGGCTCGAGAGCAGTGGAGCTTTTATTACGCCTTTTTATTATGTCTGCATGCAGTAAGATAGATAGATGTTATGCATGGTAAAAAGTGGTATTCGCGGTAAATCAAGAAAACAAGATTTAAACAATAAGATTAACTGTGTTGAGCTATAACTGTCACAAACTCGGCCCCTGTGGTTCCCTCCGATCGCCACCAGAGGGCTCCCTCACCTGAGTACTGATCTTGCTTGACTACACTTCCCATCAGCCTTCACTCGAACTCATCACACACACCTGTTACCCATTACCCGGACTATTTAGGCCAGTGCTCACAAACTCTCATTGCGAAGTCTTGTTTTGCCACGGCTGACATCTCTGAGCATTCTACCTGTTTATTGTTTCAATCGTGTTCTGGACCTTGGACTGTTTTTCGACTGTTGTGAGTGTTTTCTGCCTGCCCTGAACTCTTGCCTGTTACTTGGATTACTCTGCCTTGTCTGCTGCCTGTCCTGACCTATTGCCTGTCCTTGTTCACGATCTGCCTTGCCCTTGATACTGTTGTTGCTGGTGTTTGACCCTTGCCTGTATTGTTACGATTACTTCTAATAAAGCTGCTGATGGATCCCACTGAGTCTCCCGCTTCGTCACAGAAGACTTCGCCAGACCAAGATCCAGCAGCCATCTATCAGCTGTCAACGGAGGTTTCCGCCCAAGCGAGTGTACTAGCCACCCACCAACATCAACTGGCCCGTCTCACCGCCTTAACCGAGGATTTAGTAAAAACGCTACAGAGCATGCGACTCACCAACACTGATGTAAGTCCGCCAATTTCCTCACCACCCGCAACTAACCCGCGTCTAGCCTTCCCAGAGAAATACGATGGTTCACCGGCAAGATGCAAGGGGTTCCTTTTGCAATGTTCTCTATTTTTATCGCAGCAACCTGCCCTCTACACCACGGATGAGAGTCGCATCGCTTTTATATGCTCCCTGCTGACAGGAAAGGCACTAGAGTGGGCGACAACGGTATGGAGTGACGGTCAGACCACCTTTGCTTCACTAAATCAGTTCTTGCAGCGCTTCCGCGAGATTTTCCAACACGCCGAGGGAGGTAAGGAGGCTGGTGAATTGCTGTTGGCGCTCCGCCAGGGGAGACAGACGGCGGCGGAATATGCGCTCACGTTTCGCACTCTGGCCGCGCAAACGACATGGGTGGACGACACGCTTAAATTGCTGTTTGGCAAGGGTTTGAACGTGGACCTTCAATCTGAACTTGCCTGTCGTGATGAGGGGAGAACTCTGAACGGTTTCATTGATCTGGCAATCCACCTCGATCATTTAATTCGCGCACGACGTTACCCGAGAAATACCCCGTTATCTTCTGTTCCCAGTCCACCTCTGTCCGACTCCGAACCCATGCAAGTTGGCATCACTCACCTGTCTGCCGAGGAGAGGGGCAGACGTATTCAGCACCATCTGTGCCTTTATTGTGGCCAACCCGGCCATCTGAGAGCTTCGTGCCCTACACGACCCACAAGCAGAGACGGCGCTGCGGTGAGTTCTCCATCTACTTCTCTCAATATTGAAATTCCAGCCAGACTTGCAGTAAAGGATAAGCCGGTGAATGTTCAAGCCATGATAGACTCTGGGGCAGCCGGTAACTTCATGGATGGGGATTTTGCTAGGACTCTGAACATCACGCTAATTCCTTGTGATTCTGTTTTGTCAGTGGCAGCGCTAGACGGACGCCCCCTGGGGACTGGACAGGTTCACTACACCACGGGTGATGTATCTCTTCAAATTGGAGCTCTGCACACTGAAATCATTCGCTTCTTCATTATCAGATCACCTCAGAACCCCATTATTCTCGGACTACCCTGGCTACGGCTCCATAACCCCCAAATTTCTTGGACAGACAACCAGATCACTCACTGGTCCGACCATTGTCATCGTAACTGTCTCCAGACTCCCTGTCCGTTAAGCTCATCCAATCACATACCCACTACCAGCCAACTGCCAGTCGAATATCATGATCTCGCTGAAGCTTTCAGTAAATCCAGGGCCGCTCAGCTTCCTCCACATCGCTCCAGTGACTGTGCTATTGACCTCATTCCAGGTAGTACGCCCCCTAGGGGTCGAATTTTCCCCTTGTCACAGCCTGAGTCTGAAGCTATGAGGAATTACATAGAGGAGGAACTGGCCAAAGGATTCATTCTGCCCTCCACGTCTCCCGCATCTGCTGGTTTCTTCTTTGTAAAGAAAAAAGATGGAGGTCTAAGGCCCTGCATTGACTACCGCGCCCTCAATGAAGTCACGGTGAAGTTTCGCTACCCACTACCATTGGTTCCTGCTGCCTTAGAACAACTTCGCACAGCCAAATATTTCACCAAGCTAGACCTTCGAAGTGCTTACAACCTGATCCGCATTCGTGAGGGAGACGAATGGAAGACCGCTTTCTCTACCACCACGGGGCACTATGAATACCGGGTCATGCCGTTCGGACTGGTCAATAGTCCTTCCGTCTTCCAGGCTTTCATCAACGACGTCTTCCGGGATATGCTCAATAAGTGGGTCATCGTATACATTGATGACATTCTCATTTATTCAGACACCTACCCCGATCATGTCCGCTCAGTCCTCCAAAGACTCATTGATAACCAGCTCTACGCCAAGATCGAGAAGTGTGAGTTTCATCAGACCGTCATATCCTTCCTGGGGTATATAATCAGTTCTGAGGGGGTCGCTATGGACCACAGTAAGGTCCAAGCAGTACTTAACTGGCCATTACCCACCACTCTAAGGGAGCTGCAACGCTTCTTAGGCTTCGCGAATTTCTATAGACGTTTCATCAGAAACTTTAGCATAACTGCATCACCTCTTACCTCCATGCTCAGGAAGGGGAACCCCAAGTTGGTCTGGTCAGCCACATCCCAGGACGCCTTTTGTAAGCTGAAGGAGATGTTCACGACGGCTCCCATACTGCATCATCCAGACCCCGAACAACAATTTCTGGTCGAGGTGGACGCTTCCAGCACAGGTATTGGGGCTATTCTCTCCCAACGCCACGGCAATCCACCCAAGCTGTTTCCCTGTGCTTACTATTCACGCAAGCTCACACCCACCGAACAGAACTATGATGTGGGAGATCGTGAACTACTGGCCATGAAGGCTGCCTTGGAGCAGTGGCGACACTGGTTGGAGGGAAGCAGATACCCATTTGTAGTCCTAACTGACCACCGGAATCTTGAGTACCTTCGCTCTGCCAAACGTCTCAATCCCCGACAGGCCAGATGGGCCCTGTTTTTCACCAGATTCCAATTCACCGTTACCTACAGACCCGGGTCCAAGAACACTAAGGCCGATGCCCTGTCCCGTCAGTTTGAATCTTCGTTTGCTCCGCCCACTCACGAACCCATACTGTCTCCCACCATCATACTCGCTCCAGTTCAATGGGACATTATGACAGAAGTTACCGACGCCCAACAGGCCGAGCCATCTCCCCCAGACTGTCCCAACGATCGCACCTATGTTCCCACATCCCTTCGCTCGAGGGTTATTCAACACATCCACACAGCACCCAGTTCGGGTCATCCTGGCATTGCAGCTACCATTCACCTCATCAGTAACCGCTTTTGGTGGTCTTCAGTACAGTCCGATGTCATCACCTTCATCCGTAACTGTGCCGTTTGTCAGACATCCAAGTCATCACGTCAGGTTCCTGCAGGTCTATTGAATCCTCTACCCATCCCTCAACGCCCCTGGTCTCATATCGCCATAGACTTTGTCACTGATCTCCCCAAGTCACAGGGCCAGACCACGATTCTCACGGTCGTGGATCGCTTCTCCAAGGCTTGCCGCTTCATTCCCTTGCCTAAAATACCCACCGCCCTGGAAACCGCTGAACAGCTCTGCAATTATGTATTCCGGTTCTACGGACTTCCCGAAGAGATTGTCTCCGATCGTGGTCCCCAATTCACGTCACGACTTTGGTCATCCTTCTTTCAAAGACTCAATGTTAATATCAGTCTGACTTCTGGCTATCACCCTCAGGCCAATGGTCAGGTCGAGCGCCTCAACCAGGAACTCACCCGCTATCTTCGTTCCTATTGTCACCACAATCAGACTGACTGGAGCCGGTATCTGTTCTGGGCAGAGTATGCACAAAACTCACTCCAAAAACCATCAACGGGGCTCACACCCTTCCAATGCATACTCGGATACCAGCCCCCGCTGTTTCCATGGTCAGGAGAACCTACGGATCTTCCAGCTGTGGATCACTGGCTCCAGCGGAGTGAGGCAGTCTGGAACAGGGCCCATGTTCACCTCGAGAGGGCAGTAAGGCGCCAGAAGGAACAGGCTGACCGTCATCGTCGCCCACATCCGGATTACCACCCGGGCCAATGGGTCTGGTTATCTACCCGGGACCTTCGTCTCCGATTGCCCTGTAAGAAGCTCAGTCCTAGGTACGTGGGTCCATTCAGAATCATTAGGCAGATAACCCCAGTTTCTTATCGATTAGCGTTACCCCAGGAATACCGTATCTCACCCACTTTCCATGTCTCTTTGCTCAAGCCCGCAGGTGGTCCGAGAGGAGTGGAGAACCTAGAGGGGGCCCCTGACCAGAGACCTCCTCCCTTAATCGTGGAGGGCGAGGAGGCTTACCTGGTACACAAGCTAGTGGATTCCAGACGCCGGGGCAGATTCCTACAATACCTCGTCGACTGGGAGGGGTATGGTCTGGAGGAGCGTTCCTGGGTCAATGCAGATGACATACTGGACCCCTCGCTCATCAACGAGTTCCATAGGAACCACCCGGAGAGACCTGCCCCTCGGCCTCGTGGAAGACCCCGGCGTCGCCCGCCTCCTCGCTTCAGGAGCCGCTCGCAGGGAGGGGGCTCTGTCACAAACTCGGCCCCTGTGGTTCCCTCCGATCGCCACCAGAGGGCTCCCTCACCTGAGTACTGATCTTGCTTGACTACACTTCCCATCAGCCTTCACTCGAACTCATCACACACACCTGTTACCCATTACCCGGACTATTTAGGCCAGTGCTCACAAACTCTCATTGCGAAGTCTTGTTTTGCCACGGCTGACATCTCTGAGCATTCTACCTGTTTATTGTTTCAATCGTGTTCTGGACCTTGGACTGTTTTTCGACTGTTGTGAGTGTTTTCTGCCTGCCCTGAACTCTTGCCTGTTACTTGGATTACTCTGCCTTGTCTGCTGCCTGTCCTGACCTATTGCCTGTCCTTGTTCACGATCTGCCTTGCCCTTGATACTGTTGTTGCTGGTGTTTGACCCTTGCCTGTATTGTTACGATTACTTCTAATAAAGCTGCTGATGGATCCCACTGAGTCTCCCGCTTCGTCACAATAACAATGATTCGTTTTCTGCCGATGAATGTCGAACTGAAATCGAGGGTAACGCGAGTATCATGTCATTGATAGGCAACATGTCTGTGGACTGGTTAAACAACTTATTTCTCTGTATTTAAATTTTCTTGGAAACATTTGGGAAAATGTAAATTCACAAGTCAACAAAATATATACAACTTTTCTAGTGTTTTTTGGATATTTTAATCCAAAAATCGTACATATTGTGCCTTTAAGAAATGTTCTTGCAAACTATTCTAGCTCAAACTTTCAACATTTTCTGCAATAATCTGAAAGCCAATGGAAGAATACTATTGGGTTGAGGGAACTTCCGGGCTGGCCTACAGAAATATGTCATCATTGCAGAACTCTATATGCACATTAGCTGCAGGCATGCACTTCGTTATTTGGAATAATCCGGAATCATTACAATTAGCACAAAGGTAAGAGCGGGGCAGTCATGGCCTAGAGTCAGACTGGTAACATGAAGGTTGCGGGTTTGATTCTCAATACTGGCAGGAAATGACTGAGATGCCCTTGAACAAGGCTCTGTGTGTCCACGGTTTGCTGTGTGTTAGTGTTCACTACGGACTGCTCCTAATGTGTGTGCACTTACTTGCAGAAATTCAGAGTATGGGTTACCATACTTGGCCTTCACATTTCACTTTTCACTTTCAAATGTATGCCCATATGGTGAATGTGATTTGCAACATCTTTGTTGATCCTGGACCAACATTCCAATCAACCAATCAGATTTGAGGGAGAAGTTTACAGTTTATGTCAAGGCTTACAACCAGGGTTAGGTGCTTCTACATCAGATATTCATCTATCATTCATCTGAATTTAGGGATAATTTATGGGTTAGGTCTAGGGGAAGGGATAGTGTTAGGACAAAATGTTCAGACAGGAATGTTGTGAATTTGCTCCAAAAAGTCAAATTAATTATAGGTATACACCTTCCTTCTGATTTTATTAATATTCCTTGCCTGTCTTGCAAATGCAAACAGAGCGAGACAATAAATATGTTTGTAAATGTATCTGTAGCAGCTTCAAAATGGCTCCTCTTTCTTTGGAAGGAATTTTACCTCACATTTATTTGGATTATTGGATTTGAACAGAGCTGTTTATGCAAATCACAATATCTGCAAGTCCTGGGTCTAACTGCACCGATGCTTACTGCAAAACGACAATGGCACTTGTGGCCGTCAAATTGCTGACAGAGTAATGGTGACTGAGGCATGTTGAAACAATGATAAAGAGTTTGCTCCGTAATTTGGCATTTGGGGTGGGTGGAGATACTAAATCACTGTCATTATGTATGCACATACACCACAGACAGCACATGTTATATTTGCATATTAATGAAAGCTAATGTTTTATGGATTTTTGCACAATATTCTAAGATTAATGGATATTCGATATGAATAGCACTTGTGATTTTCCACCCTAGGTTTTAATCAAAGAGGATGACTTTGTAGTGACCAGGATGTCAGGGACATAATGAAAGCCAGCCTTCCTGTGCATGACCCTGTTTTAATTTATTTGAACAAGCTACTTCACATTGTCATTAAGGATTTTAGCCTTGGTCTGCGGTGTAGTGGCTTGTAACAAACTAAACATGAAGACTCATAGTTAATACATTGCATTTTAATAGTAAGAAAAACGACAGCACGGAATAATGACTACGCTATTGTATTAATTTGAATATGCATACTTTTATACACAAGGCATTTACATGGAGTGGATGAGAAAGTTAAGGTAATTTCCGTATTCAGCGAATGAATAAAGTATAAGATGAGATGCCAAAATCCAGTGCACTTCCTGCATGGGAGCATTTATAATGACACTGCCTCCATCAAAGAGAGTCAAGATTTGGCTGATAAGCATCGCCCCATTAGTCCCTATTGGATGATTTAACCACACCATCTGACTACAAAAATAATTTTTCTCAGTTGACGGCCATATTCTGATTAAATTAATATTGTGATGATATAAATCGCAAGAATTGAATTACAGTATATGTACAGTTTTTTATTTATTTATCTGGAGAGCTCTTAAAAGCATAAAATGGGCTTATGAGTGAGGGGTGTGTAGTTTTGTGATGCCATCTCAGCTAACAGCTTACGTTCTCAGAACTTTAGATAACATTCTTGGCAAGGTTCTCTCAAAGTTATAAGCAAGCAGCATTCTTCAAGTAACATTAACATGCGTTCAGAGTTATCGTAGAAACCTCTTTTTCAAGAGGATGAACGTATGCACAAAAACATGTACAACTCTCTTCAAAATGTGTAATCTCGCAAATGATCTTGATATTGTGCGCAGCTGAATGGTTTCAGATCTCTGCCTTGTAAACGCAACAGTTCATGTCATTAACATACAACAGAGTGCCAGTCAACGTCAGAATCCTTTACTTGAGAATGGCGAGCGGCAAAAATTCTTTAGATATCCAAATACCTGCTGTAGCTGCTTAGACCCTGAAGTGGCACTAAGAATTTTTCCACGTCAAAGGCCGTTCGTCTCTCTTTTAGGAGATCCTCAGATCTCAGTCATATGACGAAAAGGCATCGTGCCTCAGACGGAAAGGCTTCAGAGCTGCGTCCGAAATCGAATACTTCTCTATATAGTATGAGAAAAACAGTACGCCAACAGAGTAGTATGTCCGAATTCATAGTATTCGAAAAACAGTAGGCGAAAAGTATCCGGGTGACCTACTACTTCCGGCGCATACGATGCGCATACGATGGACACTTCACAATACCATGAGGCCACGGGTGACGATTTAGGAATGGAGGTGATGGGACGCAACCGACATTGTTAGGTCACATGATCATGACAAAATGGCGGATTTAGTACGTCCGGATTACATTCATACTACATTCATTCATACTATATAGAACATACTTTTTTTAACGGTCGCAAAGTTCGTTCAAATTCAAATGTAGTACCTACTTACAGATTTCGGACGCACCCAGGTCTCAGGAAAAACAACGTCAGGTGTCAGGTGTCAGGTTTTGTACAATTAGGCATCGGATGAAACAGCGTCAGACAAAAAGGCATCAGACACAAAGGCTTCTTTGCTTAGGGGGTCATCAAAGAAGTCTTATTTAAGAAAAGTAACCTTAATAAAACTGACTGTTATTCCTCGTGAGGTGTAAAATACTGTAATTTCTTTCTTACTTTGCAATCTAATGGTTACTTTTCTTAAAGGCGGCATGAAATCAAATTTTACAATTAGTTTTTTTATATTTAATATTGTAGTGTTTACTATAACTGATTTATCTGTGCACTTCATACATTTTTAAACATGCATTTACCCTTATAATCTTTAATCAAATACGTTAACTTTCCCTCCCCCATCGAAACGACTTCTCTTCTCTCCCGGTCATGTGCTATGGCGCGAGGGCGGGGTTATCACCCCCTGTCTCGTTTCTGCACCGCCTCTCAGAAACCTGTCAATATGGTGGTTAGGTGCATTTTTCTCTGTGTACACAATACCTTCTTCAGGAAGGACTTGAGGCAAAAAGAGAGAAATATATGAGAAATAAAAGCTTTTTTATGTAAAAATTACTCAATATAGTCGGACGAACAGCTTGTTGTCACGGCTCGCACTTAGGAATGCAGCGTGTGTGAACGCGCGAAATCAAGCCCCGCCCTACATTTTTTCCAATTTCAGAAGCCGCTTCACTCGGATATACGTCACAATAAGGAGAAAAAGATGATCTCAACTTCCGTTTCATGCCGACTTTAAATTAGGTTGCCTCGATGACGTAAGCTATGCAGCCTCAAAATGCGACCACCGGAGGATGCAGCCTTTGAAATGAGATGCAGTTTAAAGTTGGAAGTACCAGGGCTATACTATGGAGGCGCGATGCTCTTAGACTGAGGCATGATGCCCTTACGTCATATGACAGAGGTTTGAGGATGGCCTAAAATGTACGCACACACAAGTTTGAATCTGTGCGTACACACGTTTTATAAATGAGGCCCTGGGTCTTTAATAATGTTCTCAAAATGTTATCACAAAAACATTATTTATACATTGTTCATGGAACGTTTTTTTCCCGGTTACACGTTCATCTGTTATTATTTAAATGTTACCACTTTTGGAGTGTTCACAGAACATTCAAAATTAACATTCCCATAATGTTTGCAAAATAATCAAATGGAAACGTTTTTAAAATAATTACTTTTTAAAAGTTCAGAGAATTTTACAAATAACTTTGTTCATAATTTAATGGGGACCTTAGCATAACAATCAATGCTGTCATGATATCGTTTTCCTGTGGCTTCAGATTATTAATCACATGGCATTTAAGGCTCAAAGGCTTCAAGTTTAGTTGAAACTTATTTAGTTTATACCAGCAGTTACATTTAACCTTATAAAGCCCAAAGTTATGGGTGAGGCACTGTTAAAAAAATAATGAATTACTAGCTACTAATTACACTCTAAAAAAAAAAAGGTTCTATATGGCACCAAAAATGGTTCTTCGTCGTAATCATAGAAGAACCACTTTTGGTGCTATATAGCACCATATCTTAACATGTTCTGTATATGGTAGCGGTGATATAGCACCTTAGTTAGCGGTGAAGAACCTCTGAAGAACCACTGAAGCGCCAAAATTGGTGCTATATAGCACTTAAAAAGGTTCCCCTATGATTACGAGCCAAGAACCATTTTTGGTGCCATACAGAACCTTTTTTTTAGAGTGTACATCTTCAACAGTGTAATCAGATTACTGATCATATTATGTATTACTAAATACTTTTTAATACCTCGACCAGTTGAACAATACAAGGATAGATGAAACAGCTCTTTTAATTCTTTCAAATAATTAATATAAAATTGTATAATTATTTTTAAAATTCTTCTCCCTATTTGAGAAGAGAAGGTTACATGAAAAATATACCTTTTAACTGTTACAAACTTGATATCAAAACTCACAAAGGCGAAGGAGAACTTGGAACAGAACTTTAATTTACAATAAACTAATACTCAAACCAGTACACAGGAATGTCGACGGACAAACACTGAGGGGAAAACAGAGGACTAAATACACAGAGGCAATTAACAAGACACAGCTGAACAGAATGAACTAATGCTGCGTTCCAGGCAGGTTTTTGAGCCTGTAAGTTACGACTTCAAACCACGACTCACGACTTTGTAGCATTCCAGGCAAAGTCACACCAAACTGCCTGAGCGGTAGCTAGATGTAAACAAAGAATGGCGAACCTTACGGGGATTATGCTCATTTACAATAATTTCTATCGCCAAAAGGTGCTTACACCATGCTTATTTGAGGGAAACGGAGGAGAAAAAACGGCGCATAAGGCAAGAGAAGCTGTTATACCTTTTATTTTACGTTATTTGCATATTTGGAAATGTATTTGGTATTCATTTATTCTTGCACTCCATGGCCTGAAAACTAGCTAACACTAGAAGAGCTGCTGATAATGCATAACATTTGCGGATAAATAACATTAGAGCAATACCTTATATTTGTTTTTTAATGTACGACTTTCATAAACACCGCGTCCATAGGGGCTGCCATTGTTGCTTCGCGGGCTATGTGACATCAGATCTCGTAACTGGGAGTACATCGATCTAGTACGAGTTCACGGGTGGGAAGTCACGGGTTTGACTGCTGTTCCAGTGCACTTTCACGGGTAGAAGGTTGGAAAAACACGGGTTACGGGTTGCCTGGAACGCGGCATTAATATGACAATGATGAGGAGATCCCGGGAAAACTGAACAAAGGAACAAACTCAAAGACAAGCAAAACAGACTACACATGTAACATTAACATTAGACGTTAAATGTTTATGTTATATCCACTAATGTTTTATATAGAATTGTTCTATATAAAACTGTAATTAAATTACAGAAAAAAATAAGAGTAATCCTATACTTTACTTTTTCAAGGGAAAGGTTAATACATTACAGTAATTACTTAGTAATGCATTACACCCAACACTGTTATTTATATTTGATGCACACATTTCTATGGCCTCTAAATTATCAATATTATCAAAACTTTGCTGAAAAACTTTTTGGCACAATCTACTGCATGCTTTCTGTTCTATTATGCTTTTTTAGCAAGTAAAAAGTATTTTAGTATAGTTCTAAAAATGTCCTTTCGTCGTCTTAAAAAAAAAAAAAACATCTTTAGTGGTTACAACTTAGAGCAACAACTTAGGTAACCTAAGCAACTTAGGTTTACTTGATTATCATCATCTTTTAAATGGGAGCATCAAATGTGATACAACAGGTTTTTAAGGATTCTGTCAATCATCATTGTATTGCATTGAAGAAAAAGAAAACTACAGTGCGTTGATCATTAAAATAAGAATTTAAATATCATCATACGATATTATTGGACAAAATAGAGTGATATTATATACGCATTTTATGTATCTGCTTTAAAATTGAATAAAAAAACTGAATACAATTGATGTTTTTTCCTCCTAACTCCATATTCTCAATATATTGTATTAGGCATAAAAGCCTGTTGTATCAATTATGAGACAAAGCATAAAACGCACATGTAAACTTCTTTAAAATATATATTTTTAAATATTTAGACTAAAGGTTCAATAAACTGTTCAAACTGTTTTGACTATTACATCGTCATGTTTCAATTCAAGTTTATTTCTGTTGCACTTTCAAAGCAGCTTTACAGAAAATTATCGTTTTTAATGTTCAATTTTTTTCTTTTCTTTAACAAACAGCTGGTGCAACGATACCCAAGTGATTGACTCAAAACAATTAGTGTCCATGAGGAAAGATGACATTTTAAATTGTGTACAATCAGAAGATGAATGAGTGTGTAGTTGAGATGAATGGGAATAATGACTTTCTCCAGCTATTATACAACTCCTTGGCCTGCCCAAATACCCTTTTATTTGGTGATCAAGCAACAAACTAATTTCAGCACATGTAGGAACTGCTTGCCCTTGAACATGTGCAATATTCAGTCAGAGACAAACACGCCTCCAGCTACTGGCAGAGTTGAGGGAAGGTGCATCAGCTCCAGGCTTTTTGTGATCAAACCTATCTTGAACCAGCAGGCTGCTAGGTCTGTATTGTTCTGAACTGATGGGCATATCTGAACAGGTTTGACCACCTCTTGGCCTCTCTCTATTCATCAGACACCAGAAGGCTTGACCCAAATATCCCCTGACACTGAGAAATATGTCTGTCAAGTGAACTGCCTCCTCTTATTGTTCCCCCTCAGATAAGAAAAAACCTGTGCTATTTCTACGCTTGCGTCATTACAAGGTACACAGGGTACATAAATCCACAGCATATTATGAACTCTTAGTATTTACCTTTTTACTGAGCTCCAATCAATAAAGACAAGGGCAATACAAGCTAATACAACAACTATAAAGGAAAGAATCAGCACAAAAATAAAAAGATTTCAGAGCGGTTGTATATACCTTTTTATAGGATAGTTTACCCAAATAAATTATTATTTACTCACCCTCATGTTGTTTCAAATATTCACTATATTCAAAAGGGCTGGGTATTAACACAAATTTCACAATTCGTTTCAATTTCGAATCACAAGCTTGCGATTCAATTCGATTCAATACAATATTGATTATTTTGGATATACTGTTTAGCAGGTACATGGAAAGTAAAACAAGTTTGGGGCGGGGGGGACGCGTACCCACCAGATTTCGTCCTGAGTCCTTTTGTACCCACCACTTTTTTTTTTTTTTTTTTTTTTAAACCTCGAGTTCAATTTTACGGTGAAGCATTGCTGCCACACACATATTATTTTTTCCACTCAATTGTGTCGTAATAACGATATCTTATGTCGTTTTAACGACATCTTTTCTCATAATAATGAGATCTTATGTCGTTTTAACGACATATTTTGTCGTAAAAACGTTTGAAAAGCACAAGCTCCGTAAAATAGGCTCCTCCGCTGCCTGTATCAGTGGCAGTGCCCATAGCACGATATTGTTGCAATGTATTGATGTAGCCTACAGTTCTTAACAGCCATGGGTAGCAGGTGCCATGGGCCGCTCATGATTAGCGTAATGACGGACCCCGGTGCAGCCACAAATATCTATCTATAGGCTAGGCCTACTGTAATTAAGACATTCAAGAAATGTATTAAAAAGAAAGATGCTTTCAGCCTTACTCAAAGTAGAGCCCTACATTTCTGCCTGAGCCTGATGGGCCCCGACTTTTTTACGCCCCTAGGGCAATTTTCCAGTCATAGCCTACCTCAGATGCGGGCCGGGCTTCGGGCCTTTTTAGGCTATAGGACGGCGCTATGCAACACGCATCGCCGCAAATGAGCAAAGCAAGCCAAGCCAACTGCCACAAGTGAAACTGAAAATAAGCTAAGTCTTAGATGCTCAAAAGCACAATCATCTTCATTAAAACTAATGAGACTAAAGGCTCTTACCAGTGTTTAAGTCGCTCGTTCTCATACTGCGGTCTTTGATGTTGAAATGAGCTGATGAATAAAATGCTCATATCTGTTGCTTTCGTTGACATGAACTCCGTTAAATGTGCATATTGCACGGGAATTGAAGATCGGATTTATATTCATTTCGCAGATAGGTGTAGCCTAAGGTAAGACAACCAGCATGTTTTTTAAATTATTTGTTTAGATCAGAGGTGGACAAAGTACACAACTCCATTACTTGAGTAAAAGTAAAAATACTATTGGTTAAATATTACTCCATTACAAGTAAAAGTTGTAAAGATAGATTTTTACTTAAGTAAAAGTACAGAAGTACTTGCTTTTAAAAGTACTTAAGTATCAAAAGTAAAAGTAAACACATTATTTTATTATTGTTTAATGAATGCACACTGCTCCATCATGGTGGTTTAAGCCAGTCATGCTCCATCCGACATGCTAGCATACCTTGAACTCATTTAAATACTTGCTTAAAAGTTACAAAGCTCTTATCAAAGTCAAAATCATACTAGAAAAGAAAGGTTTCTACATTGTGTCTATTTGACAGGATTATGTAAAAACATATTTCCGAAAGGACTTAAATGAACCTTATTAGCCCAACTACGCTTTTACATGCTAACTAACATCATTGTCGAACGTTACCTATGCGTTAGCGCTCTATCCACAAGGCTATAGCAACTTGGCGGGTGAAGTACTTGGAAATCATTGAACTTCATGTGATCCTACAAGAGTGATTACTTATAGGCTGTCTGCAAAAAAAAAAAAAACAATAAACAAATCATCCACTGACTTTCAAAGCGGCTACAACTTTCTACTTCGAGGGCCTTGATAGAAATGTAATGGAGTAAAAAGTACGATATTTGTCTGTCAAATGTAGTGAAGTAAAAGTCATACGTTTCCAGAAAAAATACTACTCAAGGAAAGTACAGATACTCAAAAAGTGTACTTAAGTACAGTACTCAAGTAAATGTACTTAGTTACTGTCCACCTCTGGTTTAGATTGTGTAGCCGTTTCGTTTGCGCGCGCCGTTGCGATCTGCCTGCCTCATCTTGTCAAAAATGCCTTTTTACTGTGATGGTGGTGATAGTAGGCTAAATTTTTAAACAATGCTTTAAGTGTTTTATATGGATTTTATAAGCAAGACAAGTCAAGTGTTGATTTGAGAGGCTAAAGTGTTGGGTTAACTCACTGTCGGCGCTGGCCGCTTGGTTGTCACTTTAAAAAGCAAAAACTTTAGTTTAACAAAAAAAAAATGCTTCAAACATTTTTCTAAATTAACTAAATAAAGAAACAAAACGAAATATAACTACTTTGACATTAAAAACAAAACTGAACTATTTTAATGGCTGCAACTAATGTGTAATAGAGAGGATAAAAAAAAAAAAACACGGGCTCCAGTGGGACTCTGATAACAAAGTGGTTAAAAAAAATTGCAAAAATGAAAAATATTAAAGAATTCACGGGGCGCTTTTGTCGGCATGAGTAAGATAGGCTATAAGACCCACAATATGTCTCTCAGCTGACATTTTTATTTATTTACATTAGTAAGCTACAGGACATAGTCTTTCAAAACATGACCTGCGCAAAAGAGAAAAAAAAATAATGCATCATGTACCCAGCACTTCTTAAAATGCACTTCTGATGCGTCTCTGTCCCCAGCACATTTCAAACCAAACTGACGCCCATGCTTGTTGGCAAGCACTAGTTACACTAGTTTCGCCCAACAATGCCAACAAGATAAAAAAAGATGCACATGTATCAATGTCTTCAGTGGCATAGTCAGTAGAGTGTAAGGCTCAGGGAACTAGGTTTTGACGCAATCGGCCTGGGTTCCAGACTATCCTACAAAAAAAAATCGACTCTATAGGTCGTTTTTCAAGCACCTTATTACGACCTTTATTTACATTTTCATACATACATCCTTCGGAAAAAGTAGGGGTGTGAACCCGGCATCCTGGCAGAATTTGCCCATTGACCTCTGTCCATCATGGTCTCCTAATCATCCCATATATATATATATATATATATATATATATATATATATATATATATCCTCTCTACCAATAAGCTGGTGTGTAGTGGGCGTTCTGGCGCAATATGGCTGCCGAAGCAGCCTATATGTTATACGCAGCGGCTATATTTTCTAATTGCATCTTCAGATTTTTTTCACCTTTTGTGTTCCACAGAAGAATACAAGGTCAAACAGGTTTAGAAAGAAGTAAAGGTGGGTAAATGACATACATTTTTAGGTGATCTATTCCTTTAAATGACTGCCTCCTTTCATTTGGTCTGTGATCGCGTGCCTCTGCATTTCACTACTCCTGTAGGTTGAGCAGCAATTCACTGACTAGATAAGGCTTAAAAAAATTATCTCCTCAGGAGGAAAAACAAACCAACACATCACCGTGAGTCACCCTGAACTGTCGAATCACAGTTAAAAAGGTAAAAGTTATCTTGACATGAACGACCAAGACTTTTTGAACTGCCCTAAAAGAGTTCTTCACAGTAACTTGCCTCGTCTTGATTGGAAAATATGCCTTACTGTCATAAACAGCACAGCTGTTTTCACTTTCTCAACGCGCTCATACGCATGAAACAGAATGACGTCTGTTAGAACAGGGTGGGCTGATGTGGCTATAAAAGAATGATGAGCGCTGATCTACTCCCATCTTACTATGCGGTGCAAACAGAGTTGTACTCAATGTGCCATTTTGCTCACGTGCCCGGTAGGCTTTTCACTCCACTGATTCCATATGCTGCATTCTTCACACATGAGAACCACGGGGGCCTGAGACAGGACAGGAGCCGTTCTCAATGGACATGTCCCCACATTCACTCTGTCTCCAGGGCTTCCGGCGGGTACATGTGTGAGACTTCATCCACACAGAGCACTGAACCTAAAACAAATGGGCTGTAACCTGTCTCGAGAATGACACACCTGGAAAACATATAGAACAGACCGTGGATGACGTGTTGTGTGAGAATAATAATAATAATTTGTATTTATATAGCGCCTTCAACACCCAAGGTCACTTTACAAAGATAGGTCAAAGAATAGAACAAAATAAACAAAAAGCACACATTCCAAGAGTAATACACAGATGTCACTTACAAAGGTAGGGTAAAGATACAAACAAAACATTCTGTTTGTGGTAGATTCTGCTGCACTGCATAAGTCATTCGCAACAGACAATATGATTTTACATTACATCATGTATACAAGGTGACAGTAAAATTGAAGCAACTAGCGATGCACAAAATTATATATTTTCAAAATAGAGTAGCAGTGTCTCAGTTATAGTCATTTAATAATGAATTGGAAATGTTGTCATGTGAACTGGTTGAAAAGACTTTAAAAAACTATTTGTTCACAAATTAGACATTGTTAGATGTGTCCCTTATTTTATTCATTTTAAAGCTCTGGCAATCAAAATATTTAAGCTATATATATATATCTGACGCACACGCACACGGCTATCCATGTGATGTAAAAGAAAATGTGATTCATCAGACAAGGCCACCTTCTTCTATTGCTCCTTGGTCCACTTCTGATGATCACATGCTCACTGTTGGCACTTATACGCAACAAACTGCGATGCACTGTGTCTGACACCTTGCCGCCCATGACCCTGTCGCCGGTTCACCACTGTTCCTTCTTTGGACTACTTTTGATAGATACTGACCACTGAAGACCGGGAACACCCCACAAGAGCTGCATTTTTGGAGATGCTCTGACCCGGTTGTCTAGCCATCACAATTTGGACCCTTGTCAAACTCGCTCAAATCCTTACGCTTGCCCATTTTTCCTGCTTCTAACACATCAACTTTGAGTACAAAATGTTCACTTGCTGCCTAATATATCCCACCCACTAACAGGTGCCGTGATGAAGAGATAATCAGTGTAATTCACTTCACCTGTCCTATCTGATTGGTGTGTGTGTGTGTGTGTGTGTGTGTGTGTATATATATATATATATATATACACTAATTGCTTAGTCAACCATCCTGAGTCATCCTTAGAAGCAATACTGAATATGATATGCATATATAATTGTGTTGGGAATACATGCATATTTTCACTCTCTAGTTGGCTGAAAACTTTTCAGTAAATGGATTTTGTTCTTCGCTCCAGAGCTGTGGTGAATCGCTAGTATCTGACTGTCAGTGTCTGAACCTGTGCCTTCACCAGTCTACCTGGAAAATACTGTACAATCAGTCCATTTGCGTGGTCTCTGCCGAAAGAAACAAAAAGAAAAAAAAACAACAACTTTCAAACCACAAAAGATCCTCATATATAATACTTTGCATTGGTTTCATGCTAAAGGCTGTGTGTGAGAGAGAGAGAGAGAGAGAGAGAGAGAGAGAGAGAGAGAGAGAGAGAGAGAGAGAGAGAGAGAGAGAGAGATTCACCATAAAATGTGCAAAAGTTTACTTTATCAATCCTAGTGGAAGACTGTGCATAACCTAATCTGCATAAAATGTACATATATTTACAGCTACACACATATTACTATATTTGAAAAAATAAAATATATATATATATATATATAGTGAAAAGAAGTTTTCAGTAAAAAAATATATGTTAAAAAAATCATTAAAACAAGATAACAAGAAAGTAGGCTACATGAGAACTGAACCCCCTCGCCATTTGTTTGCATACTTTTGAACATATGCCAAGTTTGTGCAGCAGGTCCCTGGTGTTCTACACATTCTGGTTATATGGAGATACATCATTTCACTTGTTTGTAAGTAAACACCAGTTCATGCAACCTATATTCTCTGTTTTATGTTAATCGCTTGCCTTGTATGATAATGCAAATGTTTGCTGGAGGCCAGAGTGAAAGCGCACCTCCCCAACAGCACACAGGATGTGATCCGTGTCACAGTGCAATGGCATATTGCAGTGCAAATCATACGAAGAGAAATCAAAGATACAATCATGCCAACGGCTGAGAAGAAAGCATTCGCAGCATGACATTAAACAGCCATGCCCAGCAGTGGAGTTTGTCCCTATCAATTAAAATGTACGCATCTCAGAGCGGGAATGCAGATCTGAAGTGCTCTTCTAAAGGTCGGATCAGTTTGCCAAGTGACATTGGGTCCAACTGATACACATTTAATTAGTGCATGTCTACTGTTTTACTCATTCATTGGCAGCTTATGGGCATCTGCATCCTTTAGCTTGGACAATATCTAAGTAACAATTCATTAAACGTCTCAAGCTAAATGCTGTAGGTAAATACAATAGAGTTCTAATTGACAACCAGGGCTTTATGCTGTTTACTTCATTAGGTGATTAACATTTCAGCTCGGATCTCACATTTAGCATTGCTTCCATTTAAATCAAAGAGGAAATGAGGTCTATAATACCTGGAGAAACCTATCCGTTAGCATCCCCATTCACCTAACCTTACAAAAAAAAAAAAAGTTTATTTGTGTCCAATTCTCACTATTAACTAACTATTAACTATAACTGTTGCCTCAATAAACTCCTAATTACTGCTTATTAACAGTTAGTAAGGTGATAAGTTTAGGTATTGGGTAGGATTAAGGGAATATGGTCATGCAGAATAAGGCTTTATAAGTACTAATAAACAGCCAATATCCTTGTAATATACAAGCTAATAAGCAACTAGTTAATAGTGAAAATTGGTCCCTAAACTAAAGTGTTACCTAATATGCTTATATACTTATACTTACTCTTTTGATGGATACATACATGGAAAGAAAGAACATATGTCAAAGTGTACTTCTCATAAACTAAATTCTTTTATTTTTTTTATGGTTGCAAGCTACAGACTGGACTGATGAAACCTGCAATGATTAGTCTCCTATTAAAGCATGGATTTGATGTAAACAATAGATCTGCATCATATTCACATATGCAGTTTATAGGGGCATAATAGCTTTACAGTTACAGCATATAAAATTTAAACCTATTTTATATTGGTAACATTTAAACATTACATTTTAGGCATATCTCACAATTCTGACATTTTTTCTTGCAATTGTGAGTTGATATCCCAATTCTGAGGGGGAACAAGTCAGAATTGGGGCATATAAACCCACAATTCTGAGGGGAAAAAGACAGAATTGGGGCATATAAACCCACAATTCTGAGGGGAAAAAGACAGAATCGAGATGTAAATTCGAAAATACCTTTTTTATTGTTTTATTACGTGGCTTCCAAGGAGTGCTACTGCAGAACTGTCATTTTCTTTCTTCCACCAAGTAGGCTCCGCCCACACATTGATCTGTGTAAACACCCAAATAGTCTACAGTTCACAGCGTATAGTTACTAAACACACAACTAGTCTAAACAGCTAGGTTTTTTTGTTTGTTTTGTGTGTTTTTTTTTTGTAATGAAAGTTTACTACTGGTCTTAAAATACTTTAATAAACTAAAAAGACTATTGATTCTCAAGAGGAATTGAAATACTACACTTAAGTATACTACTAGTGCATTGATGTCAGTATACTTAGCGTGCTTGCAAAATATACTTGAACTTTACTTGATAAAATTAACTTCTTTTTTTGTAAGGGACTTCAGATGATGTAGTTCTGCCAGAAAGACTCGGGAGAATAGATACTGTGACAATTATCCATTTATTAACAGCCCAGCAAGCAATAAAGTACATTGGCATAGGCCCCGTCCGTAGCTCGCAATCTGAGGGTCCGGACTCTGCATATCCTGCCTGAAGACGAAGGCAGAGGCGCAGCCGACCCCCCTGTGAGGTATGCAAGGGACCATCCTGGTGGTGGTGGGGTGGATGTAGGGAAGGATTTGACTTGGAGGTGGTGGGGAGGATGGCGGTGAATTGGAGCGTCATCATCTGCGAACTCAGACATGCGCAAGTACCGATCTTTTATACCCAGGTATTGGAATGTGATTGGATAGATAAAGTTAAAGTGACATGACAATTAAGTCTTCCCGGCAGAACTGATGCTAAAGCTTCCATTTATCGCATCTAGCATCTCGCTAACAGGGCCGTGCTAATTAGCTAAACCTTGACTCCTTCATTTAAACAACAGCGTTCCAACATTCAATAAACAGTGTTGACAGCCCTTGATAATGAGAGCTTGTCACGGATACCATGCCGTTAATCTATTGGTTCTATAGCTCATCAATCTGATTTGAAGTGGCTTTCAACCAAGACGCCTCATCAGTTGCTCTCCCTAAAGGTCACATCATTTGACAAACAGACCCTTCACTACCTAGATCACATTTGATCAGGCGAAGAGAAGAATAAAAACATACCGTACTCGAGGAGCTTTAATTGACTGCATGTAGTTGCTGAGTCATTCGCATGAAAAGCACTGCTCTGCGAGTTCTTTCACTTTTTTTATTACTTGAAGATTTTATCATCTAGCCCTATGAGTTATCTATTCAAGGTCTGCTTTTAATTGTCAAAATGCTTGCGTTAGAAGAAGGATGAGGTGTTTAAGGGTACTAAAGGTCTGTTGGGTTAGATGACCGTTCAGATGACTTTACAAAACCCACTTATTCTCACCACCTGGTAAAGATGAACAGATCCATGCCGTTTATTTGGCATTAGATCAAACTGTATTTATACATTTCCAGATTTCCCTCACAGCTTGGCCTGCTTTCTACCCAGGAGGTTCTAGCCTTTTGAATCTCATCCAAGAGAAGATCGATAAGAACGACCAGGCCATTAAGTTGTCATTATGTAGACTATATTGTTTACAGTAAATGGAAAGTTCTGCAGTATGTGTAATTGCTCCAGCTCTTGCTGAACAAGAAGCCTGGCTTCATGACTTCATGACTCACTTAGCTAGTCAAATACAACATAAACTCTCATCAAAATCATCTAGTGGATGATACTTCATCCATGTCCTTTTTTGGTCGAATTTGGGGATTGATGAGGAATTTGTGTCAGTAGAAGCATTTTATTTAATTTGTTAAATTCATTGAATCTTCCTGTCATCCTTAAACAAATAGTTAACCCAAAAAATGCCATTATGTTGCCCGAAACCCATATGCTGTGATTTTATCTGCACAGAATCTTCACATATACTGTACCTTTTAATGTTTTTGGAAGAAGTCTCTTATGCTCACCAAGGCGGCATTTATCAAAAAAATGCAGTAAAACAGTAATATTTTGAAATATAATTACGGTTCAGAATTACTGTTTTTTATTTTAATACATTATAAAATATATTAAAAGCTACATTTTCAGAAGCCATTACTTCAGTATTGGCTATTATTGAAGTTTTTGCTTTCCAACACTTTATGATTGACAAGTTGATCTCACTAAAGTGACTCACTGTGTCATTGAGGTAACATTCTCCAGGCAGAAAACATAAAAGCTTGAGCTCTGAAGAGTAACTGCACTTGTGACAGAATCAAGTAATCATTTCTGCTTTGCTTTTGTGCTAGAAACAATGGTGTGTGGCCTAAAACAGTTGGCATATCTTTGAGCAGATGCTTCAAACTAAAAAAAAGCAATGTCTAACCTCCCACTTTCAACTGCTTCTTAAAGCAGCACTAGGTAACTTTTCAACCTTCATAATATATTTTCAAGACTCTTGTGACGATACATCGACTTACAATAGGTTGAATGACACGTCTGCCATAGCCTGACGGGGTCTGTATCGTTTTTAATCGTACTTTTAAACTTCGGGTTTCGGGTAGTAACCCGAGAAAAAAAAGAACTACAAAATTCGACTGCTTTATGGCATATACATCACTTCCACCATCACCCCCACTTCCTTAAATTTGGACGTGCGAGCCCAACTATCCTTTGTTTGCCGGATGTTATAGTCAAGGCCGAGGCAGCACAGAAAAAGAAGAAAGCAAAGGTTTTGTCGGAGGAAGGCAAAAAGAGGAAACGAGAAAGTGATCGTATTAAAGGCAGGACAAGGATCAACATTGGGCCAGCGTTTGCTTGTTGGCGTGAGCTGAAGGAGGTCAATATATTATATTGACGATATATGGTTATTACCTACCACTCAAACATTGAATTGAAGTATCATATAGATTCTGTAAAACGATAACCAATAGACTAGACTACTATAATGACGCTGGCTTGTAAACGTGAGCATCGCAATCATTTGGCGTTTGAAAAAAAAAAATAAAACCCATGAAATGATATTCATATGACATGCTGAAACATATGCCACTGTACCTGGGATGAAGACATTTCACACGCGACGCAAGCAGAACACCTGCATGTGAACTCCTCCTGCAGTGTTCAGGGCTATCATAGTTGTCATGTCAACAAATGCACGTGCGATGCATCCCCTGATGTAGGATGACAGAGTTTACGACAGTAGTAGAGGACAATACTGTTTCCCAACTGTAGGGGGACCCCGAGAGCGAAACCTACCTAGTGCTGCTTTAAAAAAAAGGAAAAAAGATGTGTACTAATATTTGTATGACCGTAAAAAGATACAACAAATTTCAGCTGAAATTGGCAATCATGCACTTTTATCAAATGGAAAATGTGAAAAAGTCAAATGGCTGTTAAAATGATGTCAAACTGACGGGGGAAAATTCTTCCATAACTGATTAACTTTTTCACAGTTATTGAACCAAACTGAATACACACTAAACTGTTTTCAACTGAATAATGACGGTTTACTGTTGTATTTTTAGCACTGATTTACAGCAGAATGTAATTCTGCTTGTGTAACGTTTAGCCCACTGGAGTTTATTCAAAGATCCAAACATGAAACAAAGACTTGGCTTGGCACAGCAAGAAACAAAGACTAGCATGGCATGGCTAACAGAAAACACTCATATATATATAATCTGTAAAACTTGAAATGACTCAGCAATTTACTGCAGAGACAGTACTGAACGCAATCAAATATTAGTGTCACTGTCACTGTCACTTGATGATGGATCTGGTGAAGGAAGCTGCCAGTGATCAAAATATTTATTTTGAAGACGTTGAAAATGAGTTTTGAGGATATGCGTGAGATCGCGAATATGAGGGAAATGCTGAATGTACTGGGAAATGAGTTCTGACGAGGACAGTGATGATGGTATAAAACATCTGCTCAAACTGAACCCTTCCAAGCTTCAAAAATTAACAAAATATGTTTTATTTTATTCTTCTTTAATTGTTACTCATATATCAGGAGTTTTATATATTATCGCGACAGGTATAGATCTATCCATGTTAGATATAGATCCGGGTCGCTAAAGACCCAAATATGTAAGAATGTTTGGCAAAACAGTCATGCATTTAAGGGTTAATACCAGACAAGGGAACAAGGTAAACATGAGGGCTCAAATACACAAGGACTAATGAGTAAGACAAGGGACACCAGTGAAAAATGAACCAATGACAGAACAGAACTGAGAAACCACATGACTAAATAGACCAATGACAACATGACACAAGAGACTAGCGAATCACAATACAATGGAGCACATGGCAGGATCACATGACAAAAAGGAAACATGAACAAGACCGAAAACATGATTGAAATAAACTTGAAAATAAAAGACATGGCAGGATCACATGACAAACAGGAAACATGAACAAGACCCAAAACCATTACAGCTTGCACCATTCAATCATTATTGTCCTGTTTATCCCTATAAAGCTGTTTTGAAACGATGTGTACTGAATAAATCGTCTCGGTTACGTATGGTAACCCTCGGTCCCTGAAGGAGGGAACAGAGACGTACGTCGGTTATACCGACGAATTGGGATCACTTCAGAGAGCCCCTATCAGCTTCGAGATTTAGAGAACGGGCCAATGGGCCATTGGCGTGCGAGATTTGCATCTCGCGCTCCGCCCCGCGGGTATAAATAGAAAGCGAGAGCAATGCACTGACGTTTTTCACTGAGGAGCCGAATTAGTGACTCGGCCATGCAATGATGGTAAGGAACTGTGACCACGGGACGTACGTCTCCGTTCCCTCCTTCAGGGAACGAGGGTTACTATACGTAACCGAGACGTTCCCTTTCAGTCGGTCACTACGACGTACGCTGGTTATACCGACGAATCGGGATCCCTTTGAAAAACGCCACAGTTCCTACCCTCAGACCCCGTTCTGATGCGGGCGGGGAAATTCACGCAGGGAGAGTCACACTGCTGTTCCGCAAGACCCACTCAGCAGACTTATTGGATAACGCTGGGAAAGCATGCCCGGAGTGACGCTGCGGAAGCCACATCATGCCCGGAGGGAGTTACCATTTGGAGAATACACGTATGGACTGGCCTTGGGCAGTGCAACATACAGAAGTCCCAGGGGTGGCCCTGGCCTTTTGCAGGCGGGGGAACAACACCGTACTGAGACGGCAGAGGAACTCTGCCGAGAGAAAGACACAAGCTCGCCGTAGGGAGCTGTACCGTGGAGAATACGCATATGGGACCGCCGTAGGGGTCACAACATACGGAACCCAGTCTGACACAAGTTCCACCAATACACACAAGTGCCAGACCTGGCGTCGGACGCTCCGCCGCATCCGACTGCCGCGGTTTGCGGAGGACTCAACAGGGTTTGCCAATTCCTGGGGAACTCGACTGGAGAATATAAGCGCACATATCCGTTCCATGGGGAAGGGAATGGCGCAGCAAGCCGACACTAGAACGGGCACTTCAGTGTTGCTGACTATGGGAAGCCAGCACACAAGAAGCAACCGGTTCCACACGTAGGCTATAAAACCTAGCGAACGTGTTTGGTGTCGCCCAGCCCTCTACAAATGTCTGTCAGCGAGGCGCCACGAGCCAGCGCCCAGGAAGAAGCTACACCCCTGGTGGAGTGAGCTCTAACCCCGAGCGGGCAGGGCACGTCTTGGGATTCATACGCCAAGACGATGGCATCCACTATCCAGTGGGCCATCCTCTGCTTGGAGACAGCCTTTCCCTTCTGCTGTCCTCCGTAACAGACGAAGATCTGTCTTCCTAAAGCTTTGCGTTCTGTCAACATAGACGCGCAGGGCGGGAACTGGACAGAGAAAAGCCAGGGCTGGGTCTGCCTCCTCCGAGGGCAGCGCTTGCAGGCTCACCACTTGATCCCAAAAAGGGAGTAGTGGGAACCTTGGGCACATATCCAGGCCGGGGTCTCAGGGTTACCTGAGAGTTACCTGGCCCGAATTCCAGGCACGATTCGTCGACCGAAAATGCCTGCAGGTCCCCTACCCTCTTAACCGAGGCCAATGCAACCAGGAGTATTGTCTTTAGAGACAAGATTTTCAGCTCAGCTGACTGCAAAGGCTCGAAGGGTGCCCTCTGCAGTGCGGTCAGCACCAGAGTTAAGTCCCAAGAGGGTATAGAGGGAGGAAGAGGC
This sequence comes from Romanogobio albipinnatus, assembly GCA_023566225.1. Lineage (NCBI taxonomy): Eukaryota > Metazoa > Chordata > Actinopteri > Cypriniformes > Gobionidae > Romanogobio > Romanogobio albipinnatus. Next base: position 22,926,441 of record CM042240.1, read on the forward strand.
GGATTTAGTCTCCTCTCCTCCCTCAGGAACCTGACGATCAGATCGTGCTTGCCTAAGGACTCACCTTTTACCAGGTCATGATTTGCGGCGATAGCGGCAACATATACCTTGAGGGTGGAGGGAGACAGCCTTCACTCCAACCCGTCTTGAAGAAAAGAGAGCACAGATCTGACCGAACACTTTCGGGGGTCTTCTCGGCGAGAAGAGCACCAATCGACGAACAGGTTCCACTTCAACGCATACAGCCGTCTCGTAGAGTGGGCTCTGGCGGAAGTGATGGTGTCAACTACCGTTTGCGGTAGGTCACCTAGAACCTCCGCGTCCCGTCCAGGGACCAGACATTAAGTTTCCAGAGGTCCGGACGGGGGTGCCATAGGGTGCCCCGTCTCTGAGTTAGGAGGTCCTTCCTCAGAGGAATGGGCCAGGGAGGTGCTGTCGCAAGGAGCACTAGTTCCGGGAACCAAGTCCTGTTGGGCCAACACGGAGCTACCAAGAGGAGCTGCTCCTCGTCCTCCCTGACCTTGCACAGTGTCTGTGCAAGAAGGCTCACTGGGGGAAACGCATATTTGCGTAGGCCCCGGGGCCAGCTGTTTGCCAGTACGATATATTTATTTAACCCTTAAATGCATGAATGTTTCGCCAATTGTTATTACATATTCGGGTCTTTAGGGACCCGGATCTATATCTAACACGGATGAATCTCTACCTGTCGAGATAATATAAAACTCTCTTGATTTTAGAGGAACAATTACAGAAGAATAAAATAAAGTATATTTTGTTACCTATAGGAGCTTGGAAGGGTTCAGTTTGAGCAGATGTTTTATACCATTATCATTTGTGTCCTCGTCAGAGCTCATTTCCCATTCAACATCTGGCTCATATTCGCCATCTCAAACATATTCTCAACTATGAGTGAAACATCACTTCATCATTGTGCATCAGACATTGCCACCTTGTGGAATAAAGGTGAATTGCACTTATTTAATCGTCAAAGATTTAATTAATTTTTGTGCAGAAAAAAATATACTTACACTGTTACACACCTCGGGTCGTTAGCGACCCTATACAATTTTTACTAATAAAATAATGGGAAAACAGACATTCTTTTATAATTTTTTTTTTTTTTTTGCTATATTGTTTATAATTAATTTATTGAGAAAAAAATGTGATTGATTTGATTTGATTGATTAAAAAAATGAGGAGGAGGGTAGTGAATCACATCCTGGGTCACTAAAGACCCGAGGTATGTGTTTAAGGGTTAAAAGTAATTTATTAACTAATGTAACAAATAGTACTCGGTGAAATGGGAAAATGACGTCTCTGCTCTGATGAGTCATTAAATGTCTCCATAAAAAGAACATTTTTAGTAACACTTTATAATAATTATAGTGTAATAAAGTATTTACAAATCATTTGCAAATAGTTAATTAATAGTTTATAAACTGTAGTCAATACATTAATATACTATAAACAAAAAGTGAGTTCTTCATTCATTGTCACTGTAATTATCAAAGTGTTTAATTAATTAGCTCATATGCGAAGAGTTAAATAATGCTCTATTAACAATGCATTAACAGTAAATAGTTCTCGCTTTAGATTAGTCATATTTATTTATAAAGCACATTTAAAATCAACAGCTGTTGGCCAATGTGCTGTACAGAATTTACACAAATAGTGTAATACTTAAAATTAAGACACAAAACACAAACACAGACAATGAACAAAAGATGTACCATTATTATGGTTATTATTCCAGAGTTGTGGAGCAGCCACTGAAAAGCCTCGTTCAGCCATAAACTATTGGTTGATCGGAGGACTCTGGATGTATTATGCTGAAATGAAAGAAGATCAGAAATATATGGAGGAGCCAAACCATGCAAGCCCTTATAAACAAACAATAATGAATATGATGATTGACTGGGAGCCAGTGGAGAGAGACAAGCCTTTTTGAAATATGTTCCCTCTTCTATGTTCCAGTCAACAGTCTAGTTCTCTTAACTGTCACCGTCCCGCTAGTGGGACACCTGGCACTCTTTTGTTGATCACCTTTTTTTCGTATGTTTTAGTAATTATCATAAATTAGGTATCATTCGAAAGCTTACGAACTCAACATTCATCCTGTAAAAACCATTTGAAATTGGACGTTGCATTACTATGGAAATGGTACTTTAAATTCTTTTAGCAGGCTCCCCCCCTAGTGGGCGGTGCCATTTTTCAAATTACAACATTTATTTTAACTACTTTATAATCAAAATCTTTTCTAATCTTGACAAAACACATAATCTTAGGAAAGGTCTGAGTCTCAAGGTTCCATATTTGGTGACCGTTTTGTGATGGAAGTGACATTTGGACAGAAAATTACAGGAAAATGCATCAAAAAAACAATCAATGGAATTTCAATGACACCCGGTGGCTATTTTTGGTATAGCGCCTAAACAAAATCTCATGGGAACTTCAATTTTTGTGATATCAAATTCAAATTTGGAACACAACTTGGTTAGACATATGGCTTTGATTTTATAGTAGTTTTAGAGTAAAATATTTTTGTAAAATATATATTTGATATAAAATAAACATATTTAGTACAGTATTTTTATTTACAGTAAATTTAAACTTCCATAACTTGTTCATACTTTCATATTTTGAATTGCTTTCACTTTAGAAATAATCTGCCTTAAGATTTAATAAGTCTGCTTTAAAACAAGACCAAACGTAGGTCTATATTCCAAAGCATTCTTGAATTACAGCCCTTTAAGTTTGGATAGTGCATTTTCATGTGTATTCTCAAAAAGGGGGGTGACAGTTAAGGGGCTAGCAGCAACATTTTGTACAAGCTGAAGACATGACAGTAGGGACTGTGAAACACCTACATAAAATACATTACAGTAATCTAATCTGGATGAAATGAAAGCATGTATTACAGACTCCATATCTTTGGATGGTAAGAAGGACTTAATTTTAGCTATATTCTTTAGTTGATAGATACAACTTCTGACCATGGCATTGATCTGTTCATCAAAAGTCAAAGCATAATCAAAAGTAACACCTACATTTCTAGCATGTGTATGAAGGTTACCAGATAGAGGTCCTAGTTTACTGGCAACCTTCTCTGCTGCAACCTTCCTTCTTGCTTCTTTTAACTGAAGGAAGTTGGCTGACATCCAGTGTTTCCAGCATTTCCTGACAATCAAATAAGCACTCTTGAAGTATTCTATGGATGTAAGGAGACGTAACACTGAGTATCGTCTACATAACAGTGTTATGATACATTATAATTCCTAAAAATGTTATACAGAGGGAGCATATATAATGAAAAGAAAATAGGACCCAGGATTGAGCCCTGTGGGACCCCATACAAAACTGGAGCATGGGATGATGCATAGTTGCCAGTCTCCAAATTACATTATACTACGGGGCCGTTGAATGCTTGAATCTGATTGGCTGATGAACGTTCTGAGGTGTGCAATTATTTTCTGGGAGATGCACAGCGAACGTAATTCCAGGCAGCTCTCTTGACCGCATTACAGTTCCATATCACTTCGCATAGTTAACTGTAATAACGGACATTACAGGACTAAAAAACAACAATATGACAGACGATTTTCCTAAAGTAAATCTTAATATTTACGGTGAATATAAAACGTTCAACAACTGGGTGGCAGCAGTATTAGACAGTCCAGATGAAAACCAACATACGGAAGCGGACATCAAAGGCAAGCTTTTCTGTCTCATTACTGAAATCACACATGCTCGCACACGCACTACAGTTTGCACAAAAAGGTGTCAGCGCTGCCCTGACGATTTGATCAGTTAGCCTATATAGTGGAGCAACTTAAAGGCTACACGTGACATTTTTTCACTAGTGAGGTAATAACAGCGCTGTTTAGAGACGCACAGAGGCAGCCTAATTCACAGAAGCACTCTCTCTCTCTCTCTCTCTCTCTCTCTCTCTCTCTCTCTCTCTCTAATAACTTTATTAATAACTGCAATAGAATGCTATCAACGGCTCAAGCCTTCGTTAACAGCTTTAAAATGACGTTTTGGAACTAACAAAAGAGCCGTTGGATGAGACGCGGAAGAAATAGTCAAGTACAAAAACCGGACAAATCCCTTTAAATATATCTTCGGATCGATGTCTTGAAGTGTGGTAACCGTAGTATAAGCGGAATATTTGACTCCGGGGCGTTCAATTATTAGAATAATAATGCACACCCGAGGTGTAATGGCCACTCCGCTTCGCGTCGTGACCGCATCACCACCTCGGGTGTGCATTATTATTCTAATAACTGAACGGCCCGTCGTCAATTATTCCTTACTTAATTAAGTGCTTTAAACCAAACTTTATTGGACATTAATTGCAGTATTATTAATAATTAATTACAATGTTTACATATACATTAATGCTGAGTTCCAGGCAGGTTTTTGAGCCCGTAAGTTACGACTTCAAAGCACGAGTCACGGCTTTGTAGCGTTCCAGGCAAAGTCACAGCCTGAGCACTAGGAATTGTGGTAGCTAGATTTAAACAAAGCATGGCGGACTGTATGGGGCTTTTGCTAATTTACAATCATTTCTATCGCCAAAGGTGCTTACTCCTTGCTTATTTGAGGGAAACGGAGGATAAAAAACAGCGCATAAGGCAAGAGAAGCTATTATACCTTTTATTTTACGTTATTTGCATCTGTAGGGCCTGCCATAGTTGTTCCACGGACTATGTGATGTCAGAGCTCATAACTGGGAGTACGTCGATCTAGTACGAGTTCACGGTTGGGAAGTCACAGGTTTGACTTTTCCACTTTTGATTATGCTTTGACTTTTGATGAACAGATCAATGCCATGTTCAGAAGTTGTATCTATCAACTAAAGAATATAGCTAAAATTAAGTCCTTCTTACCATCCAAAGATACGGAGTCTGTAATACATGCTTTCATTTCATCCAGATTAGATTACTGTAATGTATTTTATGTGGGTGTTTCACAGTCCCTACTGTCGTTCCAGTACACTTTCATGGGTAGAAGATTGGAAAAACGTGGGTTATAGATTGCCTGGATAAGCAGCATAAGCCTATCCCCAAAACTAAACATAACATTTTAAATAATAAATAAATAAATTATTTGTAGGTACTTTATTACACTGTCCTTATGATAAAGTGTTACCTAAATTAATAATTTGTATAAATGTAAAGTAAAAAAACAACAACATAGAAACCATAGAAAACAATCCTTTTGGGAGCATTTAAGTTGATATTTTAAAATGATTTTCTGTAGGGATGAAAAAGAACCACGTACAGAGAATGATAATAAAATAATTAATAAAAATAAAAAATAAATCACTGCAAGATACCTCATTATCTGTACATAGCACATATATCTTTGTCAGCAGTTTATTGTTAATTATTTATATTTTCATAGTCTATGTCTGCTTGATGCAGGAGTCACTCTTCATAAAACAGATATTTTGCTTCTCCTCCACGCAGGAGACAAATAAACCTTTGATTTGAGCATCATACTGTATTAAATATGCCACATGAAATATGTGCCAACTGTTAGCATAACCAGTGCATCACAGAAATGTACAAATGTACCAACATGCATGCCAACCAACAACTTTGCTGAGATTTCTTATCATTGTTTTCTTAGTTTTCACAAAGCTGCTGCAGTCCAATCACTCAGCTCTTTAAAAGCCACGTTGTAAATATTGCATTTCAATCCAAGTAATATTTTAAATACAGCAAACATTTTTTATCTGGGTCAAGAGGCAGGGATATGTGAGGTGAAAAGCAGAATAAGAAATGCCTCTTTAATTAGACTAAAACATTTTTTTGTTGACATCTGTATTATGCATGGTTCCTTAAAATTGTGCAACATATAGATGTTAGTATTAACAGAGCTCATATGTATATATGGGAAATACTTTAAAGAACATAAATTAACTTATTAATCCAGCAATACCAGTCTTTTGATATTAAGTGGCTAATCTTGAAACATCTTCACCCTCTTGACAGGTCTTGTCTCTTCTATTCAACACAGTGTCCACAAATGATTTCATACCACCGATGGCTTAAATTCCAGGTGGGTAAACACGAAAATGTCAAGCGATGCAGATACGGAGAGGAAATGTGAAGCAAAGCTCATCTGTATACACTGTAAGTCTCCTTGCACCTAAAAGAGGCCTCTTGTCAAAGAGACATCAGAGTGTATCATGGGGTTAGAACAATCTTTTTGCCCTGCATGCCTTGTGATCATGAGATCCGACCGTGAGCAACATAAATGGTACGACTGCAGATGAAGAGAATTGAAGGAAATCCAGACTCCTCCTTAAATTAAATATTTGCATATATAAGGTCCGTAAATGCATTAAGATGTGCGAGACTGACTGGGCTACAAATATCTCATGAATTCTTGAGAGCACTTGGCTGTGACTACTGAAGCATTTATGTGACTTCACATCTCTCAAAGACGTCAAGCAGGGGCTCAGTTCCCTCTGAAAGGACTCAGAGATTCGAAAGCAGTGAATTCGCTGGTACTCTGCCTGTGTGGCTGTGAAAGACGTGCCAAGTACCATGTCCATAAGTAAGCTTCTGAGCTGATGAGGTTCTGGCCAAAGAGAGGCCTTTCATAGAGTCTTGAGAAAGCTAGATGCAGGCAGAGAGAGAGAGAGAGAGAGAGAGAGAGAGAGAGAGAGAGAGAGAGAGAGAGAGAGAGAGAGAGAGAGAGAGAGGAGGGGTTGGTGGGTGGGAGGTGATGACACTGAGGTATGAGCTGATTCCCTTAGTTATCTGACAATACAGATCTGAAGACCTGATGTTAAATTAGAGAATTTAAGATAAGATGTACAGCTTCCAGTCCTCAATTAGGTTTTACTTTATCTTTGTTTGAGTAAACGGCAGATTTAGTTAAAACTCTATAAATTGGCATGTAATGGAGCATTTCATGTTTTCTTTATTTATTCATAGAGAAAGCGGTAGTACTTCTATACTTCTACAAAATGTTTAAAATGACATCCAGTCACAAGATGAAAACTCTAGTCATGTTAGAAGCCTAATATAAGGTGTTTTATTTTACATGGAGTCCAGTGATGGCTCCAGTGAAGATTAGAGTCCAGCAAAGGCTCCAGTCCCTGACCAGAGTCCAGTGATGGCTCCAGCCACTGACCAGAGTCCAGTGATCAATCCAGCCCCTGACCAGAGTCCAGTGATGGCTCCAGTCCCTTCTCAGAGTCCAGTTATGACCCCAGTGAAGATTAGAGTTCAGTGAAGGCTCCAGCCCCTGACCAGAATCCAGTGATCACTCCAGCCCCTGACCAGAGTCCAGTGATCACTCCAGCCCCTGACCAGAGTCCAGTGATGGCTCCAGCGCACGACCAGAGTCCAGTGATGGCCCCAGTGAAGATTAGAGTCCAGCAGAGGCTCCAGCCCCTGCCCAGAGTCCAGTGATGGCTCCATACACTGACCAGAGTCCAGTGAAGGCCCCTGCCCCTGACCAGAGTCCAGTGAAGGCTCCATCCCATGACCAGAGTCCAGTGATGGCTCCAGCACCTGACCAGAGTCCAATGATGGCTTCAGCCCCTGACCAGAGTCCAATGATGGCTTCAGCCCCTGACCAGAGTCCAGTGATCACTCCAGCCCCTGACCAGAGTCCAGTGAAGGCCGCTGCCCCTGACCAGAGTACAGTCATGGCTCCAGCCCCTGACCAGAGTACAGTCGTGGCTCCAGCACCTGACCAGAGTCCAGTGATGGCTCCAGCCACTGACCAGAGTCCAGTGAGGGCTCCAGCCCATTACCAGAGTCCAGTGATGTCTCCAGTTTCTGACCAGAGTCCAGTGATGGCTCCAGCCACTGACCAGAGTCCAGTGATCAATCCAGCCCCTGACAAGAGTCCAGTGATGGCTCCAGTCCCTTCCCAGAGTCCAGTTATGACCCCAGTGAAGATTAGAGTTCAGTGAAGGCTCCAGCCGCTGACCAGAGTCTAGTAATGGCTCCAAACACTGACCAGAGTCCAATGAAGGCCCCTGCCCCTGACCAGAGTCCAGTGATAGCTCCGGCCACTGACCAGAGTCCAGTGATCACTCCAGCCCCTGACCAGAGTCCAGTGATGGCTCCAGCCTGTGACCAGAGTCCAGTGATGGCTTCGGTGAATATTAGAGTCCAGTTAAGGCTCCAGTCCCTTTCCAGAGTCCAGTGATGGCTCCAGTGAAGATTAGAGTCCAGTGAAGGCTCCAGTCCCTGACCAGAGTCCAGTGATGGCTCCAGCCCATGACCAGAGTCCAGTGATGACCCCAGTGAAGAGTAGAGTCCAGTGAAGGCTCCAGCCACTGACCAGAGTCCAGTGATGGCTACAGCCCCTGCCCAGAGTCCAGTGATGGCTCCAGCCCCTGACCAGAATACAGTCATGGCTCCAGCACCTGACGAGAGTCCAGTGATGGCTCCAGCCACTGACCAAAGTCCAGTGAAGGCTCCAGCCCATGACAAGAGTCCAGTGATCACTTCAGCCCCTGACCAGAGTCCAGTGATCACTCCAGCACATGACCAGAGTCCAGTGATGTCTCCAGTCCCTGACTAGAGTCCAGTGATGGCCCCTGTGAAGATTAAAGTCCAGTGAAGGCTCCAGCCCCTGACCAGAGTCTAGTGATGTCTCCAATCACTGACCAGAGTCCAATGAAGCCCCCTGCCCCTGACCAGAGTCCAGTGATGGCTCCAGCCACTGACCAGAGTCCAGTAATCACTCCAGCCCCTGACCAGAGTCCAGTGATGGCTCCAGCCCGTGACCAGAGTCCAGTGATGGCTCCAGTGAATATTAGAGTCCAGTGATGGCTCCAGTCCCTTCCCAGAGTCCAGTGATGGCCCCAGTGAATATTAGAGTCCAGTGAAGGCTCCAGCCCCTGACCAGAGTCTAGTGATGGCTCCAACCACTGACCAGAGTCCAATGAAGGCCCTTGCCCCTGACCAGAGTCCAGTGATGGCTCCATTGAATATTAGAGTCCAGTGAAGGCTCCAGTCCCTTCCCAGAGTCCAGTGATGGCTCCAGTGAAGATAAGAGTCCAGTGATCATTCCAGCCACTGACCAGAGTCCAGTGATGGCTCCAGTGAATATTAGCGTCCAGTGAAGGCTCCAGTCCCTTCCCAGAGTCCAGTGATGGCTCCAGTGAAGATTAGAACCCAGTGATGGCTCCAGCCACTGACCAGAGTCCAGTGATTGCTCCATCCACTGACCAGAGTCCAGTGAAGGCCCCTGCCCCTGACCAGAGTCCAGTGAAGGCCCCTGCCCCTGACCAAAGTACAGTCATGGCTCCAGCACCTGACCGGAGTCCAGTGATGGCTCCAGCCCCTGACCAGAGTTCAGTGATCACTCCAGCCCCTGACCAGAGTCCAGTGAAGGCCCTGCCCCTGACCAGAGTCCAGTGATTTCTCCAGCCCATGACCAGAGTCCAGTGATGTCTCTAGTCCCTGACCAGAGTCTAGTGATGGCTCCAACCACTGACCAGCGTCAGATGAAGGCCCCTGCCCCTGACCAGAGTCCAGTGATGGCTCCATTGAATATTAGAGTCCAGTGAAGGCTCCAGTCCCTTCCCAGAGTCCAGTGATGGCTCCAGTGAAAATTAGAGTCCAGTGAAGGCTCCATTCCCTGACCAGAGTCCAGTCATCATTCCAGCCACTGACCAGAGTCCAGTGATGGCTCCAGTGAATATTAGTGTCCAGTGAAGGCTCCAGCCCCTGACCAGAGTCCAGTGATGGCTCCAACCACTGACCAGAGTCCAATGAAGCTGCCCCTGACCAGAGTCCAGTGATGGCTCCAGCATTGACCAGAGTCCAGTGATAACTCCAGCCCCTGACCAGAGTACAGAAATGGTTCCAGCCCGTGACCAGAGTCCAGTAATGGCTCGAGTGAATATTAGAGTCCAGTGATGGCTCCAGTGAATATTAGAGTCCAGTGAAGGCTCCAGTCCCTTCCCAGAGTCCAGTGATGGCTCCAGTGAAAATTAGAGTCCAGTGAAGGCTCCAGCCCCTGACCAGAGTCCATTGATCATTCCAGCCACTGGACAGAGTCCAGTGATGGCTCCAGTGAATATTAGAGTCCAGTGAAGGCTCCAGCCCCTGACCAGAGTCCAGTGATCAATCCAGCCCCTGACCAGAGTCCAGTGAAGCCCTTATACGTTCCTGGCATAGTGGCTGAGCCACCTCCCCGAGGGAAGGCCAATCCTCCCTGGTCCCCTAGTTCAGTGGAGATTAGAGTACAGTGAAGGCTCCAGCCCCTGACCAGAGTCCAGCGATCATTCCAGCCACTGACCAGAGTCCAGTGATGGCTCCACTGAATATTAGCGTCCAGTGAAGGCTCCAGTCCCTTCCCAGAGTCCAGTGATGGCTCCAGCCACTGACCAGAGTCCAGTGATGGCTCCACTGAATATTAGCATCCAGTGAAGGCTCCAGTCCCTTCCCAGAGTCCAGAGATGTCTCCAGTCCCTGACCAAAGTCCAGTGATGGTCCCAGTGAAGATTAGAGTCCAGTGAAGGCTCCAGCCCCTGACCAGAGTCCAGTGATTACTCCAGCCACTGACCAGAGTCCAGTGATTACTCCAGCCACTGACCAGAGTCCATTGATGGCTCCAGCCACTGCCCAGAGTCCAATGAAGGCCCCTGCCCCTGATCAGAGTCCAGTGATGTCTCCAGCCACTGACCAGAGTCTGCCGATCACTCCAGCCCCTGACCAGAGTCCAGTGATGGCTCCAGCCCGTGACCAAAGTCCAGTGATTGCTCCAGCCCCTGACCAGAGTACAGTGATCACTCCAGCCCCTGGCCAGAGTCCAGTGATGGCTCCAGCCCACGACCAGAGTCCAGTGATGGCCCCAGTGAAGATTAGAGTCCAGTGAAGGCTCCAGCCCCTGACCAGAGTCCAGTGATGGCTCCAACCACTGACCAGAGTCCAATGAAGGCCCCTGCCCCTGACCAGAGTCCAGTGATGGCTTCAGCCACTGACCAGAGTCCAGTGATCACTCCAGCCACTGACCAGAGTCCAGTGATGCTCCAGCCCGTGACCAGAGTCCATTGATGGCTCCAGTGAATTTTAGAGTCCAGTGAAGGCTCCAGTCCCTTCCCATAATCCATTGATGGCTCCAGCCCATGACCAGAGTCCAGTGATTGCTCCAGCCCCTGACCAGAGTCCAGTTATCACTCCAGCCCTGACCAGAGTCCAGTGATGGCTCCAGCCCACGACCAGAGTCCAGTGATGGCTCCAGTGAAGATTAGAGTCCAATGAAGGCCCCTGCCCCTGACCAGAGTCCAGTGATGCCTTTATCCACTGACCAGAGTCCAGTGATCACTGCAGCCACTGACCAGAGTCCAGTGATGCTCCAGCCCGTGACCAGAGTCCAATGATGGCTCCAGTGAATTTTATAGTCCAGTGATGGCTCCATCCACTGACCAGAGTCCAGTGGACGCCCCTGCCCCTGATCAGAGTCCAGTGGACGCCCCTGCCCCTGATCAGAGTCCAGTGATGGCTCCAGCCACTGACCAGAGTCCAGTGATGCTCCAGCCCGTGACCAGAGTCCATTGATGGCTCCAGTGAATTTTAGAGTCCAGTGAAGGCTCCAGTCCCTTCCCAGAATCCATTGATGGCTCCAGCCCATGACCAGAGTCCAGTGATTGCTCCAGCCCCTGACCAGAGTCCAGTTATCACTCCAGCCCCTGACCAGAGTCAAGTGATGGCTCCAGCCCACGACCAGAGTCCAGTGATGGCTCCAGTGAAGATTAGAGTCCAATGAAGGCCCCTGCCCCTGACCAGAGTCCAGTGATGCCTTTATCCACTGACCAGAGTCCAGTGATCACTCCAGCCACTGACCAGAGTCCAGTGATGCTCCAGCCCATGACCAGAGTCCAGTGATGGCTCCAGTGAATTTTAGAGTCCAGTGATGGCTCCAGTGAATTTTAGAGTCCAGTGATGGCTCCATCCACTGACCAGAGTCCAGTGAAGGCCCCTGCCCCTGACCAGAGTCCAGTGGACGCCCCTGCCCCTGATCAGAGTCCAGTGATGGCTCCAGCCCCTGACCAGAGTACAGTCATGGCTGCAGCACCTGACCAGAGTCCAGTGATGGCTCCAGCCCCTGACCAGAGTCTAGTGATGGCTCCAGCCACTGACCAGAGTCCAGTGATCACTCCAGCCCCTGACCAGAGTCCAGTGATGTCTCCAGCCCGTGACCAGAGTCCAGTGATGGCTCCAGTGAATATTAGAGTCCATTGAAGGCTCCAGTCCCTTCACAGAGTCCAGTGATGGCTCCAGTGAATATTAGAGTCCAGTGAAGGCTCCAGTCCCTTCCCAGAGTCCAGTGATGGCTCCAGCCACTGACCAGAGTCCAGTGATGGCTCCAGTGAAGATTAGATTCCAGTAGAGGCTCCAGCCCCTGACCAGAGTACAGTCATGGCTCCAGCACCTGATCAGAGTCCAGTGATGGCTCCAGCCCCTGACCAGAGTACAGTCATGGCTCCAGCACCTGATCAGAGTCCAGTGATGGCTCCAGCCCATGACCAGAGTCCAGTGATGGCTCCAGTGAATTTTAGAGTCCAGTGATGGCTCCAGTGAATTTTAGAGTCCAGTGATGGCTCCATCCACTGACCAGAGTCCAGTGAAGGCCCCTGCCCCTGACCAGAGTCCAGTGGACGCCCCTGCCCCTGATCAGAGTCCAGTGATGGCTCCAGCCCCTGACCAGAGTACAGTCATGGCTGCAGCACCTGACCAGAGTCCAGTGATGGCTCCAGCCCCTGACCAGAGTCCAGTGATGGCTCCAGCCCCTGACCAGAGTCCAGTGATGGCTCCAGCCCCTGACCAGAGTCTAGTGATGGCTCCAGCCACTGACCAGAGTCCAGTGATCACTCCAGCCCCTGACCAGAGTCCAGTGATGTCTCCAGCCCGTGACCAGAGTCCAGTGATGGCTCCAGTGAATATTAGAGTCCATTGAAGGCTCCAGTCCCTTCCCAGAGTCCAGTGATGGCTCCAGTGAATATTAGAGTCCAGTGAAGGCTCCAGTCCCTTCCCAGAGTCCAGTGATGGCTCCAGCCACTGACCAGAGTCCAGTGATGGCTCCAGTGAAGATTAGATTCCAGTAGAGGCTCCAGCCCCTGACCAGAGTACAGTCATGGCTCCAGCACCTGATCAGAGTCCAGTGATGGCTCCAGCCCCTGACCAGAGTACAGTCATGGCTCCAGCACCTGATCAGAGTCCAGTGATGGCTCCAGCCCCTGACCAGAGTCCAGTGATGGCTCCAGTGAAGATTAGAGTCCAGTGAAGGCTCCAGCCACTGACCAGAGTCCAGTGATGGCTCCAGCCCCTGACCAGAGTCCAGTGAAGCCCTTATACGTTCCTGGCATAGTGGCTGAGCCACCTCCCCGAGGCAAGGCCAATCCTCCCTGGTCCCCTAATCTACTCGCACCACCCTGGCTTCCTGCATTGCCGGTACCACCCAGGAGGCTTATTGTCCAGCCTAAGCCACCTTTGCAACCCCCTTCTCCTTTGAGTAAAAAGAAAGAGTCAGAATTGTGAAATAATTATTTTTATTCAGTGGTGGAAATAAGCTTCCATAGTTGTTGGACTGGTCACAATGTTTTCATACTTTTTGGACAAATCAACCTACAAATGGATAAACAACAACAGCAAAAAAAAAAAAAAAAAATGACACTTCAACTTTAAAAGAACAAAAACTGTTAAACAAGAGATTTGAATGGGTTTGAATGGATTTCTTTTTTAAATTTTTCAGCTTTCCTTTTCAATTTTCCCCAAAACAATTATTAAACATATGAATCAATGTGTGCTTTATTGAAGATTAGAGAGCACATCAGGCTAATTGATTGAAGAGGAACTCACCAGCTGAAATTTATGAACACACAATCCATTTAGAATAATCTTTCACCGCAGTTTGTAGTAGCTCTCTCAAATCTAAAACAAAAGTAATGCGCTTTATTCAGTGTGTTTCAAGAGCATTGTATGAGATGTGTCTTCACGCTGGTCTATGTGTGCGTAGGTGTATGTACAGCTTGCTTAATGGCTGTGCTGAGGAAATGGAGGTAGAGTAGTGAGCACGGAGGGGAACATACAGTATAATTATACTGCTAGTGGTCAGGCAATTGCCTCCGTAGGTGTAGTCAAGAGGAACTGATGATCACACCTTAGTATTAGCTGTCTGCTTAGTGGGAACCTGGATAACGGCCTTAAAACTATCACTTTAACCTTCAGGGATTTGGTTGAATATAATAGCTCAATTCTGTATCTGAAAATTAAAAGAATAATTTATCCAAAAATGAAAATTCTCAACCTCACGTTGTTCCAATCCTGGTGTGTGTCTCCCATACAATAATAATGTAACTCGCTGATTAACTACCATAGTATGATGCATTGTTGAAGTAACTAATTAACTAGCCACTACTGTTTTCCGAAATCACATGGTTGCATGTCTGTCATTTTACCACATTAGTTCAACAATATAGGGCTGTCGTTAATGAAGTCACGAGCAGGTGGAGGAGTAATAACTTCTGCTAATTAATTTTATTAGAGATCTCTGAGATGCTGCTGCAACGAACATGGCCCCTAATGAATATTTTACTGTTTTTGTTCCATGTCATTTTGCTTTATGTGATGTTTTGATCCATTATGGGTTCCCTCATACTCTGGAGTTCCCACGCACATTTTATGCAACGTATTTAAATAGAATGAAAGATAGGATGTACTGAATGTTAATTTACTTATTGTGCCAAAGAGCAAGATCTATTTAAGTCCACATCATTTAACAAGAAACTACGCTCCTAACCATAGGTCGAGAGCTGTAGTTCCGACCAAGTTTGCGATGCTGTTTTGCAAATGTCCATTGGAACTTTTTGTCGAACTATGTTGGTAACATAGTTGGCTAACAATGGAACAAGAAATGAGACAGCAGAATGTTCATGCTGCTATTTTCCATACTATAAATAAACTCTGAACATCTCACTAGGTTTGAGATCAATAATGCAAAACATAATTTGTTAGAAATTAGAATATGCATCTATGGAATGTGCTCTACAGCGGTGGTGAGGTTTTCGGTCCGATCCCTCACACAAAGCTAGTGACTTCAGAAGACTTTTCTAGTGTTTTTTTTCTGAATAGCTGTTTTGTATTGAAAAGAAGATTCTGTCTAACATATCATTTTGTGTTCTACAGAAGAAAGAAAATCATACAATGCTTCAACAACATGAAAGTGAGTGTATGGGTGAACTATCCTTTGAAAATATAGGTGTTTTGAAGCATTACTAGAGATGTATCTTAGAAAAATTCTATACTCAATGCAAACTAAACTGTGAAGTTATGCAAGATGTTTTAAAACATCCCACCAGTCAAACACGGAGAGGCCAACATGCTGCCTTGACTTTAAAAAGTAGCCGAGTTAGTATCATCAGAGGAGTCCATTATCTGCTCCATCTCTAGCTGCAAGGCATATTTAATTGAAAGGAAAAAAAGGCAGAGGAGGGAATGAGTCAGGTATTTTTCACTCTTTTTGCCCCTCCTTCCACACACACTCACTTTTCAATCTGTTTTCCCCTCAGCATTGTGAGCAGGGGATCACTCTGACGGCGAGATGTGGGTGGATGTGTCTGTGTTTGCGCTCACAGAGCCTGCATGGTGTCACGGAGGTTTTGGAATCCGCCTCAGCGCTGGGGTGGGCTGGAAAAGATGGAGAGAGAGAGAGAGGGAGAGGGAGGAGGAAAACATGCTGGCAGGCTCTTCACAGACAGCTGCAGACTAGTGGGCGACCCGGTGAGAGTGTCCTAAACCTGTGCCAACGGAAGAGAGAAAAAAACAGGATAGTGAAACACAGTAAAACTGATATATGCACAGATGCACACTTCCTTTAAGGTGTCAGATTAAATCACTTTAACACTCCCTACTTTATAGAAATGATTATACAGTAAAATATTTTGACAAATTAACCTTTTTAAAAAAAATGCTAAATAAATAGTGCCATTTCAGACAGACTGTATATCACTTGGTTTAACTGGATTTGCCCTATACAGTAATAGCAACACAAATTGATTTTATTTCCAAAAGAACTGAATTCATCATAATGTCATAAAATACTTTAAATTACATCATTAGTTACCTGAGTTTATTTCTTTATTAGTTGTATCAACAGAGTCATAAACATGTGCATTTCCTGTAATAAGTAAATACATTAAGTAATTTTCAATAATAAACATTTTTAAAAGATTTTTGTAATGCATCTTATAATTCCACAGAAAAATATTGATTTCATGTTGATTAAAAAAAGCACTAGACATAATATTTTGTGTGCTATTAACATTCTTAATTACAGAAAATGAACTATATTTTATACAGTTTTTGATTAAATAAAACAAAATGACATCAAGTTAACTATATCATGTTAAACTTTAGAAGAGTGAAATGCCGTGTGTGAAATCTGTCCTGTTAGTTAAAAGTTAAGTGTCTTTTATCTCATGGGTATTTATTAATGGGTAAAGGGTAAAGACTGACCGGAGAGCAGTGTGTTGTCTCCGGCTTCACTCTGCTTCTGCTCTGATGTCTGACTGATGTTCTGCTGTTGACTGACAGTAGAGGGAGACTCAGATCTTACACCTAGTCAAACACTAAATGTTTTGAGGAAAACAAACTTGTTTGAGAATGGCAAAGTATTAAGTGACATGTTTTTATTTATTCATCACATTATGGTTTGTGATCCACAATCTTAAACTGCCTAACTGCCTGCTGTCTTCATAGGCAGCGATTGAAACCTGATAAATGACTCATTTGGAGCACTTTAACTCTGTACATCATACAAATAGTGGACAAGATGAAGGACTCACTGTTTGAGTCAAATGTGTTTAAATGATTTCAATACAAACATTTTTTCAACTTCTCAGTATTGAAATAACAAGCCTAATTTAAGATGGTCTCCCAGCCTGACCAGATGAAAACCCTTTACAGCCAGCAAAAATACCAGCTTTGCCAGATTGGGAGACAAGCTAAGACCAGAAAACCAGCTTAGACTGATGTAGATTGGAAGCTCCCTCACAAGCTTTAGGAACAGATATATAATGTTGATATACCAGCCTACTTCAACCACAATAATCTGCTTGGTACCTTTAAATGTATATATCCACCATAAAAATAAGCATTAATAATCATTTGAAAAATTTAGCACCTGTGGCCACGCACTTATAGACAAAGATAGTGCACAGAATTACCACAATTCAAAACACCACAGAAGTAAAAAACATATGACATTATAATAATACAACAAACTGGAACTTAGTAACATAAAATACAGCAAAACAATGCGCAAGAATAATTAATAAAAATAATAAAAATAAGTTATAACCTGAACCTTGAATATACAGTACCAGCAGATCTCAAACTCTGGTTCACAGATTGATATAATTGACAACAAAAAAACAACAACAACAACAACAAAAAAAAACACCAACATTGAATTAACCGACTGATTAATCAAGTTATAACAATAAATAAACAGATTGTGTTTTACTGTGTGGCAAAGTGTTTCTGTTCACAGTCAGCTCATTGAGGTTCATAATTAAAGTAGCAGTCTACTAAATCTTAGTGAAATACAAACAAAATAGCAGTCAGGCAAAATTATGGATTAGTAGAAGTGAAGCTGTTTAAAAGAGGAGGAGGGGGGCGGTCTAATGCTATTTCATGCATTCTGACTTATTTACACTGTTAAAAAGTTGGATTCTCATGCTAAACATGGCCACAATTTCAGAAAACAGGTTGGTCACATGAGGGGTATTTCTGTTCCAAATACACTCCTTCAGGATTCAAACAAGTTTCGGAAAGTTTTTTTTCCCCTTTGGTCCTGTATGATGTCATAAAGGGTGGAATTCCTTGTATGGGCATTCCTCCTGGATGAGCGCATGTACACGTCAACCAGAGCGAGAGCAAGAGCATGGCCATCAACGAGCTCCGTTCTGGTTACGGAAGCAGTCGGCAGTGCTGTCATTTTGTTTTTAGACAACAAATTCAGCAATGTCACTAAAGAAATGTGTTTTTGGTTGTGAGATGAAAGATGACCATTTTCAGCTTCCAAAATAACCCAGCGTTAAGGAAACAGTGGATGCGGTGGTGTTCATGATTTAGCTAATAAAGTTTGTACTCAATACATATTTGGTTCTGACTCCCTGCCTGCAAACAAATTGTCACTTAAATGATCGATCTTGTTACGCACTCTAAGCGCTGTAAATGCAAAGGAAGAATAATTTTTCTTTGGCCATGAAACATACCCTTCTCTTAGAATTAATTAATAATCAATATGGAGTGTTCACAGGATGAACTGGTCGATTGATTGTAATGTTTATGTAGCTACATCAGTTAATCTCATTAACTGATTCAAATATTCATAATTAATCATAATGAATAAAGTTATGAATAATTATTCATATTTCCCCTTTGAGCTAATTCGCTACAATACCTCCATGAGTTCAGCTGTTATCGGAAAGAATCTGCACAGCGTATCTGTCTTTTATAAATATGATAAAACTAAAGACTCTTCGGAGATATGAAGGATGCAATACTACAGGATTAACTACAGGATTAACATTTCAGAGATTGGCAGAAACTGTGTGTGTTATGTATACCCTTTAACATATAGGGTATAACTAAGGTTATAAAAGACACTTCTTGAATGCTATTTCAAGGGACTTCAATGAATGCTTTGGTATTACAGTAACATAGTTAGTGCAAGCTTAGCCTACTTTTTCACAGGTGCACTGTAATTTTTTTTATTTATGGTTAAAACAAAGGCAGACAATGTTTCTGGTATTACGGGATAGCATATATTATTGGTGCCTGCATATTTTATACTTATAATTGTATATTTCATTAAGTAATATAAGTGAGTGAGTGAAGTGATGTGTAGCCAAATATGGTGTCTCATACTCAGAATTTGTACTCTGCATTTCACACACAGAGCGAGTATTGAACCCACACACAGTGAACACACCTTTTTGCTGCGACGCCCAGGGAGCGATTGGGGTTTAGGTGCCTTGCTCAATGGGTAATGAGAGTGGAAGAGAGTGCTGTTCATTCACTCCTCCAACATTTCCTGCTGAGACTCAAACCCACGACCTTCGTGTTACAAGTCCTAATTTCTAACCATTAGGCAACAATGTATTATATTAACCACCATAATAATACAGGAGGCACAACAGAAAGTTCATAATACGTTACATGGCCAATACTCGTGTATAGATGGTGCACAGGGCCATACACACAAAGACAAAACACCATCAACGTAACACACAGGTCACTAAAATAATGCAGTTAACATTCACTAAATAACAGAAAACGTAACACAAAACACGCTAATGCAGTTTACTGAAAACAAAAATAGGAAACAAAAGTATTTATACAAAGTAAAGTTATATGTGATGTCATGCAGGGACTTCTGGGAATGCCCTTGTATTGTTTTTCACCACAAATTACATGGCAATTCATAGTTTTTGCTTCCAGAAACCATTCATTTTACAAAATTTTCCAGTAGAATTACATATTATACGATTATACTGCCATTTACAGTTTTTCCACCCACGTTTGATAGAGTAACTTACAGTTAAAACGTTTTTACAGTATTTCTGTCATGCATGAGTGTTTGGCATGGTAATGGATTTGACAATGCTGATATGTTTGGTCTTGGCAGAATAGATCTCCTGTTGCTGCAGAGCAAGTACGGGACTTACTACTGCCAATACATACACAACACTCTGTGAGCAAGTAAGATATGCTGCTGCTGTACAATATAGCATACATGAATTACCGTAGCAGATCTATTCAGGTGGAGCTGGGGAAGGTGGAGGGTTTCTGAAAGCGCACTGCAACTGCTACAGCAAATGCTGACCAAGTATTTGAAAGTTGAGCAGCGAGTTCATTGGCTACTGATAAAGCAGGAACCAATCAGCTATGTCCTACAGAGAATGACGTGATTGCAAGCAGATTGAGTTGACAAACATTTTTACAGTGTTCTCTAACAGCCCAAGCGCACATAAAAAAAACAGGAAAGTGAACATTAATGTTTCATACAAATGCTCTCATGAATTGATACGCACATATTGGCACCCGAGCATGTGTATGTTTGTTCTTACACGCTCAGCCCATTCCAGCTTGTTTCCTTCGGCCTAATTGAACAGCACAACAGCATGGAGGATGTTTAATGAACAATGAAATCAAGTCATTACACTATGGCCATGATATAGAGGTGGCCATATGCTGTTGAATGTTTATATTATCAGTATTGACTCATAAATTTTTGCTAGGACAGCAGCGAAAGTAAATTACGGCGTGCCACAGGCACAGCGATAGATCCGCTTCTCTCCTCCGCAGGTAGATGCATAGCAGCAGCGTGCCAGCGCAGAGGTGAAAGGATTGTTGACTGCATAAGCGAGTGCTCTGGCAAGAAGTCAAAGGCGCCCGTGGTTGAGCAGGCCTGCTGCCAGCCTGGCAAATGAATGCCTTATTCCCATGCATGCATTGATTTCAAATGCATTTGAGCCTCGCATATACCCCGAACAGAATCCAGCCCCTTCTTTCAGAGTGCTTCCTGTCTTCTCAAGCCCTCTAATGTGCCATTGTGTGGAGCATAATGCCACCGACTGCTGACCAGACAGCGAGAGTGATTCCAGAAAATGCTATCACACCCTGATAAGCTATTCAGCTAAGAGTAGCCAGTCGTCAAATCATTCCCATGGGCGTCAATGGACACAAAAGTGACAATGCAGAGACTGGAGACTCTTACACAATCAGGGGGACGATTGGAAGAAAAAGTGGCTGCCCTTTCATCTGGCTCTGAATATAGATAGAACTGAATGGGTAAAACAAGTACATGCTATATTTGTGAGCCAATACTCGTAGATATAAAGGGAAGCAGGAAATTTCATCTTTGGCTGATGGACAAGGAACAAGCTGGCAGAAATGACCCAAGCCCTGTGCACAGGCACTTATTCAATTTTAATTATGCATGTCATGCGGCCACTGCCCAAATAACCCTGTGAGCTTGTTCCTTGTAAGTGTATCAATCTGAGGCAAGCACTATTTACAGCAGTGGAGTAGGATGGCCCTTGGGGACATAACTCCCGACTTGGGCTGCGAATGGCTAGAGTAACCTGAAAGTACACACATCAGACATCACACTCTACCTCCATGCTGCCGCAAATAAGGGCCCTCTATTCCGGAGTCTGGGGAGAGAAGAGGCATGTCACTGCTGGCAGAGAAGATGTTGCTCTTTTGTAAAGCTTTTAGAGTAGGTGGTGTGTTTATCCCAGCAGTCGGGATGCAAGCTGCCACTGTGGGGTCACTGTGCGTGTTGCGTGAGTATATATGTTTTTGAGACTGTGTGCGTGACTGCGTGTATGTTTTCATACCCGTGCCTTGTCTACATCAGAGCTGGTTTTGGAGCTGTACTGGAAATTTAAATGTAGAGCTGTATGACTCAACCAGATGCCTTCGAGTTTCCTTGGCCTCCTGGACAAATGCAGCTGTTAAACAAAATCCGAACACTGGTGCTGTGGTGTTAGAATGATGTATGTATTCCTTTGGAGCGGTCTCATTTCTAAAATGTTTGAGTTAGTAAACAAACAAATAATCTGTTAGCATGATCATCAGAGCAGCCCTTAACTTTTCTATTGCCATGACAAAGTATTTCATGGTAACACGTTACAATAAGCTAACAGTAATTAAAGCATTAGGTTTCTTGAACTAATAATGAACAATGTTGTTTTTTTACCATCTTAATTAATCTATTAGGTTAATATTGATAATAAATAATAGTATTGTTTATAATTATATATGTATAAATATAATATTGTTAATTTGTTTGTTCATGATACAATACATTTAATGTATTAGTACATTTAGAAATTAACATTAGACACTATTCATAGTTCTATGTTAGTTATTAAAGTAGCCTAATATTGTAATATTTTCCTTATTTGTAGTTAGAATTGTTTTTGTATTATTATTATTATATAATTATTGTTAATAATAATAATAATAGTAATAAGAATTAATAAGTACTACAATGAATGTTGTCAGAATTTATAATTGTTTCTTAGGGTATATTTACATGACAATAATGTACTAAAAACTGGGACTAAAAAAGCGATCCCTGTTGACACGGACCCACGAAAACAACTTTTTTTTTTTTTTACCATGCCAGCCTTAATGAACAGACAAGGTCACACCTGTCAATTAATGGTCCTCTGGGGACCTTTGCGGACTTTGTAGTGGGAGCTGGCCATCTGTGGATCCTCATGTCCTGAGTCCATCACAGTGAGTGAAATTCCCAAGCCTGTTCCAGTGTTTGAAATTCCCAAGTCCGTTCCAGTGAGAGAAATTCCCAAGTCTGTCCCAGTAAAACAGATTCCCGAGTCCGTTCCAGTAAGAGAAGTTCCCGAGCCTGTTACAGTGTGTGAAGTTCCACAGTCCTTTCCAGTAAGTGAAATTCTAGAGCCTGCCCTTCCTGTCTGGCCCTTGGGCCACACACGCATCCACTCCGCCTTTGAACACAGTCCAGTGTCAGCTCCATCCCTTGAACACTGTCCAGTGTCAGCTCCAGCCGCTGAATCTGCTCCAGACCATGAGCCCGCTCCAAAGAATCCCCCCTGGCTCACTGAACTGCCGGCATCTCCCTGGCTCCCTCTATTGCAAGTACCACCCAGAAGGCTTCCTGTCCTGCCTAAGCCACCTTGACCACCCCCATCTCCAGTCCCTGTCCCCTGTTTCTCCTCTGTATTTCTGTATTTTCCTGTTTATTTCGTTTATTATTCAATGAAAATAATATGCAGTTTACTTCCTCATTGTGTGTTTCATTATCAGCCACATACTTTCGTGGTACATACACTCACCTAAAGAATTATTAGGAACACCTGTTCAATTTCTCATTAATGCAATTATCATGGCAGTTGCTTCAATGCATTTAGGGGTGTGGTCCTGGTCAAGACAATCTCCTGAACTCCAAACTGAATGTCAGAATGGGAAAGAAAGGTGATTTGAGCAATTTTGAGCGTGGCATGGTTGTTGGTGCCAGACGGGCCGGTCTGAGTATTTCACAATCTGCTCAGTTACTGGGATTTTCACGTACAACCATTTCTAGGGTTTACAAAGAATGGTGTGAAAAGGGAAAAACATCCAGTATGCGGCAGTCCTGTGGGCAAAAATGCCTTGTTGATGCTAGAGGTCAGAGGAGAATGGGCCGACTGATTCAAGCTGATAGAAGAGCAACTTTGACTGAAATAACCACTCGTTACAACCGAGGTATGCAGCAAAGCATTTATGAAGCCACAACACGCACAACCTTGAGGCGGATGGGCTACAACAGCAGAAGACCCCACCGGGTACACACTCATCTCCACTACAAATAGGAAAAAGAGGCTACAATTTGCACGAGCTCACCAAAATTGGACAATTGAAGACTGGAAAAATGTTGCCGGGTCTGATGAGTCTCGATTTCTGTTGAGACATTCAGATGGTAGAGTCAGAATTTGGTGTAAACAGAATGAGAACATGGATCCATCATGCCTTGTTACCACTGTACAGGCTGGTGGTGGTGGTGTAATGGTATGGGGGATGTTTTCTTGGCACACTTTAGGCCCCTTAGTGCCAATTGGGCATCGTTTAAATGCCACTGTTTAAATTACAGTCAGTGTAATATAAACAAATATCGAGCGCTAAGGCAAGCACCATTTTTACAATTGCTCATACTTTTGGGGTGGAGATTTGAACTCATTACATTAACATTTAGTCATTTGGCAGATTCTTTTATCCAAAGCGACTTACAAATGAGGAACATCACAAGCAATTTATCATACAAGAGCCAGCAACTCTTGTAGTCCCACAATGCCAAGTTTCAAGAGTAGTGCAGAAGCTAGAGCAGAAGTAAAAGTGCAGAAAAGGGAATGATATAGCAGAGAAGAAGAGGCTTTTTTTAATATATATGTGAAGATAAGTGCTCACAGAAGAGATGCTAGTTCTTGAAGGTTGTGAGTAGAGGTTTGGAAGCTCAACCAGTAACAGGTTTCTAGAAACTGTTTATTTCTACATACGTTTACTTATTCATTTTATTAAAGAGTGAAATGCCTCAACTATGAAATATGACTGCAAGTATGCTTTACCAATTTACCAAATACTTAACTGTCTCAAATGAGGCACAGTCTGTGCGAACCTCGTCCAGTGTCACTGCATATTCAGATCTATGCAAATGTAACTCCTACGTAATGAACTGCTGTTACCTCAGACAGTGAACTCAGCATGTTTATGTAAATGATGGTACATCACACACCTCAAAAGATGCTATGATTTCTTTTCTATTGTTAGAACAAAATGCAGTTCTTAACATAAAACTCTAGTCTCAGTCTCAAATGCATGTTTGAGCTGTTTTAACTGAACGCAACTTGTACTGACATATCTTAAAATATGTCAGTGCCATTGTTTTGACTCAAGATGCACACCAGTAACGTTTTAATCCTGGCTTAATCTAAGCCCTGTCTGTGGAACCAGACCTTAATGTTCAAGGATCTGCAATCATGATATGTACTTGTTAGTAAAACAACAGTAGTAGTTTTTTATGCTGTTACACCTTTCTTGTTGTGCTTTCACAATTCTGCTGATGTCGAGGACTTCTGCACGACTGAAACTCACAGGGAACGTTACATATTCACCAACTTACATTACCGCTTAACATTTATGCAGGCTGTCATACTGTTGCATTATTCATGAGACATTTAAATCCAGAGGGAGGAGCAAGACAAAACACTTATCAAAGACAATCCACTTTTCCCCCCCCACATGGCAGAATGAGATGGCGGGAGAAGTAATACATTGCTGGCGTGTCTTTATGGAATAAGCACATATATAACACCCTCACATAAACAGACTTAGTCCTTTGAGTCCATTGGATTCACCATTCATTTATGGAACGTAATTCTCATATTTTAAACACAGTAATCCTCTAAACATGGATTTGCATAATGCAATTATTTCAATAATAGCAGAGAGTTAAAAAAGAAATGAAATATTAACGATTACATTTCGCTTTCAAATGGAAAGTCCCATGCATTTTCCAGTGGCGACGTATGGAAATATTAGCAGTTGCCCTACAAAGAAACATCACGAAGGGCCCATATGGCACGGAAATCTGTAATCAATGAGTACTTCACACCACTAACGGCAGTCATTCACATCTGCTGTAAAGGAAAAATGTTGAGTCACTTAAACAAATGGCCTACCATTGCTGCTATGACACTTAAATCACGCATATGAATAAACCTGTACCTAATAGCATCTCATCTTTCCCAACCAATAGGAGGACAGCTGCAGGCATCTGTCCTATAGTCCAGATGTTAAGATGGATCTGCCATGTTCAGGGGTGGCAGATGCTCCATTATATCGACTGCCACTGAACATTTCCTCTTCTGAATTATAACTAGCCTCCTCTTTCTCCTTGCCATCTAATAGGCTTAGCAAATAAATGGGGGATTTGAATAAATCACAACCAATAACTCACCTCGCAGCCTGTTTTCTCCTCTCCCCAATATCCATTTACGGACATTAGAGTCCGATCTCTATAATATTGACAGCTATTAAAATATTTAGCTTTAGTTTAGACAGCTCAGTGCAAATATGATGAAATCTCATATTTGTAGACTGATTGTAGGTGAATTGGCAATTTGCAGAGTGTCTGTGTGCATCTTCTTTCCACCACACTAGCTTCACGTTTAATCAGTCAGATTTTGCCATTCTGTTTTGCTCTCTGAGATTTCCAATCAGTGCAACTCGGATTCAGGCTGAATAGTTGCTGTGTAATATGCACATAGCTTAAAATGCCTCCTTTTATTGTTTAAATGCTTAAAATACATGTTTAACCAATTGTGCTGGATTTTTGATAAGCACCACCATGTGAATTGTCTGTGAGCCATTAACAGAACTGAATTATTTTCATTCATTCATGCAAAAAAAGAAAAAAGAAAAAAAAAAAGCACTACACATTACCGATACTGAAAAGTATACTGCACAAATAGTGTAGTTTGATTAACCCGTTTAAGCAGCGTATAGTTGTCATTTTCCTTTTATAAGTATTTTTCTAGATAGTGTCCATGTTTCATATCTCAACGACATGCAAGAAAACAACCAAATAAAGGATTTCAAGAGAAAAAAAAAAAGGTATTAACTAGGGCTAGGTATTGACACCAATTTCACAATTCAATTCGATTTCGTTTCACAAGCTTGGGATTCGATTCGATTCGATTCAATTTGATTCAATATCGGTTATTTTGAATATCAGGTACAGTACATGTCAATTTTTTCAAGGAAAACAAATCTCTGAGCTAATGTTGTAAACTATGGGAGTCAGTTGGTACTACATTAGCCTACTAATATTGAAGGTAAAAATGAACTGATTTGTAGGCTGTACAAACACTTAAATTACACTCAATTATGTTTTTTTTTAATAATAATAAAGTTCTAATATTAACTTTAAAATTACATAAACATATTTCTATTCCAATTCGTTTTTTGAAATGGTGGCCATCATAAAAACATGCCAGATTTATACATAGCCTACATGCATTAAATATTGAAGAACATGAAAAATGATGATGAATAGCCTATGTAATATGATGCTCCTCTCTAGAGTTAATTTTTCTAGCTGACTAACAAGTTTATGGACACTCGATATGGTTTTTCTGGTAAATGTGACGTTATGACATTGTTTGCAAGGTTTACTGACATCTTTCGGCGGTTGAAACACTGATTGAGCGATTACATGAGACATGATAAGGATTTCGGTAAGTTGTACTGTATCTTTTAACACACTTATCTTTCTGGTATAAGGCGGAGGAGAAGATCATGTTCACTCTGCCAGGGCGATCTCGCGCCACAACGCCAAAATGTTTTTTATGTTCTTGTAATACGTAATAAAATTAACGTAATTTCACTTTGTTTCATATCAAAAGTAACAAAGCACAAAGATTATTGCGATTTATTGGATGGGAGGTGCGCTACAATATCCCGTTAATTCATCAACTGAAAACAGGATGACTAATCGATTCTTGGGATTTACAAATCGATATTGTTTCGTAAAAATGAGAATTGATTAAAATCGAGAAATCAATATTTTTTACCCAGCCCTAGTATTAACTTCCTTCCTGTCACATGATACTGCCAACTTCCTAACCTAACTTCCAGGAAGCATTACGAAGGTAAACCCACCCAAACAAAATTTATTTTCATGTTACTAATATGTATTTTTTGTTGACATTATATTATACATATATACATTCACCTCAAGGATTATTAGGAACACCTGTTCAATTTCTCATTAATGCAATTATCTAATCAACCAATCACATGGCAGTTGCTTCATTGCACTTAGGGGTGTGGTCCTGGTCAAGACAATCTCCTGAACTTCAAACTGAATGTCAGAATGGGAAAGAAAGGTGATTTAAGCAATTTTGAGCGTGGCATGGTTGTTGGTGCCAGACGGGCCGGACTGAGTATTTCACAATCTGCTCAGTTACTGGGATTTTCACGCACAACCATTTCTAGGGTTTACAAAGAATGGTGTGAAAAGGGAAAAACATCCAGTATGCGGCAGTCCTGTGGGTGAAAATGTCTTGTTGATGCTAGAGGTCAGAGGAGAATGGGCCGACTGATTCAAGCTGATAGAAGAGCAACTTTGACTGAAATAACCACTTACAACCGAGGTATGCAGCAAAGCATTTGTGAAGCCACAACACACACAACCTTGAGGCGGATGGGCTACAACAGCAGAAGACTCCACCGGGTACCACTCATCTCCCCTACAAATAGGAAAAAGAGGTTACAATTTGCACGAGCTCGCCAAAATTGGACAGTTGAAGACTGGAAAAATGTTGCCTGGTCTGATGAGTCTCGATTTCTGTTGAGACATTCAGATGGTAGAGTCAGAATTTGGCGTAAACAGAATGAGAACATGGATCCATCATTTACATTTTACATTTACATTTAGTCATTTAGCAGACGCTTTTATCCAAAGCGACTTACAAATTAGAGCAATAGAAGCAGCTAGAACAGTCAAGGGCAACAGTATGTAACAGTATGTAAGTGCTGTAACAAGTCTCAGTTAATCTAGCACAGAACACACAGGACAGAATTACATTTTTTATTTTTTATATATATATAAATTAGACAGTCAGAAAATTAATAGAATGTTAAGTGCTATTCTTGATTGGTCAGGTGCTGCTGGAAGAGATGTGTCTTTAGCTGTTTTTTGAAAATGGCTACAGACTCGGCTGCTCGAATTGAGATAGGCAGGTCATTCCACCAGGTGGGGGCGGTCCAGGAAAAGGTCCGTGAGAGTGATTTCATGCCTCTTTGGGATGGCACCACAAGGCGTCGTTCACTGGCAGAACGTAAGCTCCTGGAAGGTGTGTAAGTCTGAGCAAGCGAGTTTAGGTATATTGGTGCAGAGCCAGTGGTTGCTTTGAAGGCGAGTACCAGTGTCTTGAATTTGATGCGAGCGGCTATTGGCAGCCAGTGGAGACTGATGAAGAGAGGCGTGACGTGTGCTCTCTTCGGCTCGTTAAAGACCACCCTCGCCGCTGCATTCTGGATCAGTTGCAAGGGTTTGACAGTACATGCCGGAAGGCCCGATAGAAGAGCATTACAGTAGTCCAGTCTGGAGAGAACAAGAGCTTGGACCAGGAGTTGTGTGACCTGCTCTGATAGGAAGGGTCTAATCTTCCTAATGTTGTATAACGCAAATCTGCAGGACCGGGTTGTTGCAGTAATGTGGTCAGTGAATTTTAGCTGATCATCAATCACACCTCCAAGATTCCTGGCTGTCCTGGACGGAGTTATGGTTGATGATCCTAGCTGAATGCAGAGATTGTGATGAAATGCTGGGTTGGCTGAGACCACAAGCAGTTCTGTCTTTGCAAGGTTGAGTTGCAGGTGATGTTCCTTTATCCAGGCAGAAATGTCTGTTAGGCAGGCAGCGATACGAACACCAACCGTGGGATCATCTGGTTGAAATCAGAAGTAGAGTTGAGTGTCGTCGGCATAGCAGTGATAGGAAAAACCATGTTTCTGAATGACAGATCCCAGTGATGACATGTAGATGGAGAAGAGAAGTGGTCCAAGCACTGAGCCCTGTGGAACTCCAGTGGCTAGATGATGTGACTTAGACACTTCACCTCTCCATGACACCCTGAAGGACCTACCTGAGAGTTAAGACTTGAGCCACTGGAGAGCAGTTCCTGAGATGCCCATCTTCATGAGAGTTTACAGGAGGATCTGGTGGTTAACTGTGTCAAAAGCAGCAGACAAATCCAGTAAGATAAGTACTGTGGATTTGGAAGCCGCTCTTGCCTGTCTCAGTGCCTCCGTAACCATCATGCCTTGTTACCACTGTGCAGGCTGGTGGTGGTGGTGTAATGGTGTAGGGGATGTTTTCTTGGCACACTTTAGGCCCCTTAGTGCCAATTGGGCATGGTTTAAATGCCACGGCCTACCTGAGCATTGTTTCTGACCATGTCCATCCCTTTATGACCACCATGTACCCATCCTCTGATGGCTACTTCCAGCAGGATCAATGCCACGTAGAATTAAGGCAGTTCTGAAGTATTAGTATGGTGTTACTAATAATCCTTTAGGTGAGTGTGCATGGTTTATATATATATATATATATATATATATATATATATATATATATATATATATATATATATATATATATATATATATATATATATATATATATATATATATAATATTGAAGGTCTCTAGAATCATCCAAACAAAACAAATCTTACAATAGATCTATATATTTTTTTATACACTTAGTCAAAAGTCCAATAAGGTTAATAAATCAAGATTTTTGGTCTTGTTTAGTGCTTTTTGCTTTCATAATATCCCACCTAAAACATTAACCCTTTAACTGACATTTCTACTGTACAGTAGACCTTAATGCGATAGGGAAAAATATCATATTTTATGATATTATGTCTTGTAAGGGCTAAAATATTGAGGACTCTTCCTCCAGTTTGGAATGGATGCGTTTCATTCTAATCGGTCAAGGACCCTAATTCTTGTTATGACTCATAGCTTACGATTCCATTATAATGTGGAAATTCAGACAAGTAATGAGTTTACATTTACATTATTCTATGAAATCACCTACTACAGTCAGCCATTGAATACTATGGGACTATTTATTTATTTATTTTTGTTATATAGATGTAATTTTTTCGTAATTATATTAATTTATTTTTATTTAACTTTTTGATACACAATGCCCTGTTATGCCAGCTTAATGACTGCACTTTGTTCTGCACTATGTTCCACCACTTTAAGACAAATGTATTTGTTGTTTGTTGTATTTTCATATTCAACAGATTATAAGATAGATGCAGCTTTTTTGAGTTTGCATCGAATGTTCTTCGACTTTTATACATAATAAATTTGTTTATGAATCAAGATTGATCTGTTGAAAGCAGTTATTTTAAGTTAGATGCAAAATGTTCTCCTCCTATTCAAATTTGACATTGAAGGGCTGCATACAACATTTTTGCCCACCGGTAACTATAGTTGCCGCACATTCAAATACGATTTTCGAAAAGAAAAAAAAAAAAAACCTGGGGAAAATAAATGCAGAACATGTTCACATAGGACACTATTAACATGACTATATGCACAGAACCATTCAGAATTTTTTTTTGGCACAAATGGGTTAAAGAATGAATGAGTTATGAGCCAGCTCTTTTTAGGGAATAAAAACATTCAGCACAACCAGTATTGTCCGAACAAATTACTCTTAAGAGCCTTTTTAGTGAATCAAACACATATGGCACAACAGTTGTCAGATTTCCGATCAGATTACTCTAATGAGTAGCCTTTAACTAACTGTGAGTCTTATAATCAGCAAGAAACAAAAATTGTGATAGTGTTTTTTCTTCCCTGTTGTGACGTGTCTCCAAGTGGCTTCTCGAACAGCGAAAAGAAACATAGGATGAGATTGATTGGATGGTTGTGGTTTGATATGGGTCAATCTCATGTGAGTAACATGGTTGTCCCGCCCTCACTCCAGGAAACACGTCATCAGAAAAGAGAAGAAATCTTGCTGCAAGGGGAAATTATTTTGATTAAAGATTATGAGGGCACAATAAATAAATAAATAAATAAATAAATAAATAAATAAATAAATAAATAAATAAATAAATAAATAAATAAATAAATAAATAAATAAATAAATAAATAAATAAATAAATAAATAAATAAATAAATAAATAAATAAATAAATAAATAAATAAATAAATAAATAAATAAATAAATAAATAAATAAATAAATAAATAAATGCACCCCCTTTGCTGCTAAAACAGCCCAGACCCATTGAGGCATGGGCTCCACTACCCTGAATGTATGTTGTGGTAACATCCACATGGATGGCAGGACCCAAGGTTTCCCAGCAGAACATTGCCCAAGCATCACACTGCCTCCACCGGCTTGCCTTCTTCCCATAGTGCATCCTGGTGCCGTGTGTTCCCCAGGTAAGTGAACACACAGGCCAGCCTTCGCTCCCCACGTGCATCAATGAGCCGTGACCGTCCATGACCCTGTCGCCGGTTCACCACTGTTCCTTCCTTGGACCACATTAGATACTAACCACTGCAGACCGGGAACACCCCACAAGAGCTGCGGTTTTGGAGATGCTTGGAGATTGCATTTATGTGGCCTCGTTAAAAAAAAAAAATCTGTGTAGACACACCTTTTGCAAGAATTTAATAAAAACATTATTTTAAATATATCATTAAGTGAAAATATTTATGTCTTCTGTTTCAAGTGATGATTCTTGTAATGCTTTTAAGCAACTGGAATCATTACATCAAGGAACAGAATCCTTAAATATAATTCCTATCACACCATTGTATGGTAATTCAATTCCATCTCATTGGCAAGTTTTACTTGCACTTAATACTATCAAATTAACTTACGCTTACCAGCATACAGAACAATAGGTATTAGCAGTAAAAAACTCTTCCTTTCATTATTAATTAGCTGGAATTCATTCAAACTGATACAAATTGCAGGCCTGTCAACCCTCCTAACTTAAACATTATAGCTATTATTAGTTTGTGAAAGCAAATAAACATTTAAATAAAGTTCAAATTTGTGTGACACAAGATGACTCTACGGCATTTGCTGTGTTGCATAAAACTTGCAAGGGACCAATTTGCACCCTTGTCTCACCCCGTTTGATTTGGTATATGATTGACTGCTATACCTAAACAGGAATAGCAAGCATTTAAACTCACCACGTCACATCAGCCTGCCCACTCTAATGAGCAGTCAGTGCTGACAGCCCCAGCCCTGCAGCTGTGCGGACCGGTGATCCTCAGCAGGCACACACACAAAAGCCCGGCCACTCTGTGGGTAATGCACCAGATCACCAGCGTCTCTCTACAGATGGATGCCCACTCAGTGCCTGCGTGCTTCTTTATGAGTGCTGCAGAGAGCTAGGGAACTTCAGCCTCTACAATGCATCCATCCTGTGCCAGACACTTAGGCAGCAGCCCACAGCTCCCTTCTGTCCTCTTCTTCAAGCACAGCCTCCAGAGAGTCAAGGTTACAAAGTATGAAGAATGGCTGTCAATTGTACCTCAAAAGGTTTACCAACCTTAAATTGTGACTGAGTGCATTTAGAGGATGTGGTGGATTGGTGCTGTTCCCAAGAGTGCGGAAAGTCAATATGAAATGATGACAGCCTTGTTTCTCATTCTCTCCCTTTTCCCATCCCCTTCCCAAATGATTCCCCCCAAAAAATTTGTACAGTACAGTATGTGGAGGAATGGGAATTGGTAAAGAATTTAGTGATTCTATTTCTGCTTTCTGTTAACAATTCTGGTTCAATAACAGTTCCATTAATGATTGTTTAGTACTTTGGTAGGAAGCGGTAACATTTAATGCAATTTTTGTTTAGTGGTAAAGCGCTGTTGAAAAGTAGTACATATTTTAGTATGGTGCTCTATATTAATGCACGTTCGAAAATCGTCAGATGAATGTCATAAAAATAAACCTGTTCAAAATTTTTTTTGTTCCTGCACAACAGGTATTGTGGTAGCTACTTTGCAAGAAATTCAGTACATTACATATTCCTTTCTCGACCAGAAGCGTAAATATAATTTACAGTGTTTGCCAAAGTTGTTGCTTATAGAAATATAATTTCGAAAATAACGCGCAACTTTTAAATGCTTTCTGCCTACAGTTAATTCTCTCACGTGGTACACAGCCCTCTAGCCTTCAGTGTCGAACCCACACCATTTATAGCCTCGCAGTAACCTGCAATCTTATTATGAGATTTAACTTTGCCCCAACTGGACTTGTGGATGAGCAGTGCTCTAGTCCCGCTCAACTCAACTAATAAATGACTGGAAATAGTTATAAGGCACTGTCGCTCGCGTTATGACATTCAAAACAACTGCCATGTTTCTGTCTGTGCGGAATACATAAAGGCTCTGCCTTGAATTAATCACGCGCTCTTTAATGGATCTTTGAGGATCGCGCTTGACGCAGTGAGGAGCTGCAGCTCTTTGTATTCCGAGGCCAAGAGGAACCTTGTGTGTTTTTTTCTTTTTTCCCCTCTTTTTTGTGTTGCCCCCGTCCGATATCTGCCTCTCAGAAAATGTCAAGGGGGTACATGGTGACATAGGGACCCCGGTTTGGTTACGGAGACACTCTCGCTTCGCTCTGCGAAAAAGGTAAGTGAGAAATGCTTTGGAGTGTCGCATCTACGTCGCTTCTAACGTTGGTTTTGTTGGATGTGAAATGAAAGGAGTGCAAGTGTAGGCTGAGACATGTAAGTTATCCATGTGGCTTTTGTACACCCGCGTATTTGCAACAAATGCCTCGGTGTGACTTGTCTAACTTGTAAATGCATCGTCTAATGTGTTGAGTTTAACAGTGCGCCTTAACGGACTCGAAATGAACACGAATTCGCTTCGTTTGCACTAAGGCGTGATTGTATATCGACGTTCAAATGTACACGCGAGTTGTGAGCGCGTTTCTTTTGGAATCATTTGATATTCAGCATGGACTAATTTGACATATACTGACATGTTGCTTTTGTGTGGTAATATATGGCATTCTAAGCTACATCCACCAAGGAAACACTGTATGAATGTTAGTTTAGGGTTGTTGAACTCTAAAGCTTCTCACTTAGAGATGTTACAAGACTGAATATCTCGTGCTTTCGCTAACATCTCCAGAACGTCGCCAAATGTTTCAGGACCATGGACAGCTGCAGACAGGTTTGGTTTGCCGCTAGAGTTCGCCTTTAGCCATAAAAATGACAACCGGTTGCCCCTTCCAGTCCTCAGTCGCTGGATTTTAGTGAATCGCGCGAGTTTATGTGCGACCTGTACATGGCAAATACGCTTATCGTAGCTAATCGTGTCCGTTTACACCGACATAGCTCTGGAAGTTTTCCAGTCTGCTACCAGTGTTCTTCTATTTCCAGAATGGTTAACCACGAAAGTGTGTTGCTTGCTATCTAAAATACAATTGGTTTCCTAGTTGCGTGGAGAGTTGCTGTTGAATGAAAAAAGTCGTGGATTAGTGTCTCTCTCTGAGGACTGCACGTTAAGATTGCTAAATTAAGAAATCATTTGAAGCTAGCAGTCTAATAAATTATTCAGACATAATAATTGAGTTAAGATTGAATATATGACGCAGACATACTTTGGAGTAAGTCAGAATTCAAAGAATTATAGTTACACTTGAGTGATTTCATAAAACTTTGAGGTTAAGAAAAATAACACGCTTAAAAGTACATACAGTTTTTTTTAAAAGGGGGGGTTTAAAGGGAAAATACATGAAAAATAACCAAATATAATCTGTTCAACAGGACTGTATACTGTGGTGTATCAGTGCATATGCCTGGTTATCTGTGAAATGTAGTGTTGTATGATTTAAACTGTTAAATGTGTGCATCCAGCTTTCTTCAACATGATTGACATAACTGTACAGTTACATGAACTCTCGGAAAGAAGCATATTAGGTCACAGAGAAACACAGTTCATAACGTAAGAAAAGAGCTTAGTCCGTCATGTTACTGTCAGAGCAGTGTATTGTAAGAACTCGATCAGCAAACAGAGTGACAGTGTCTCGGCTTGGAAGTAAAGCAAATATCCCCCTCAAAAGACTCAAATACATTTGGCAGGACATGCGCATTTGGCAGGACAAACCTTTTTAGTTTTTTTTTTTTTATTAAATGAAGGAATTTGTATTTTGAGACTTGACTCTCAGAGTTCTCAAAGTTTGGGTTATAAGAGCTTTTTCAAATGCAAAGTGCAAATTAACTAAATCATTTTGTTTTGACTATAACAGGTTGCCTATCTCGAAAAGTATTGTTGTAGCCTAAAATAATTAATGTTATGCAATTGACGCAGGCGTTTTACAATTGTATAGACCCCTTATTGAGATTCTGACCACTGGATACATTTTTTTTTCTTGTAACAATGTATATAATAGCTCTCAGTAAGAAAACAATGGCAACATTATATAATGCTTTACATTAGATAGCAAGTTAGAAATAGTCAATATGCCACGAAAATTTAAGTTTTATATGTTTCAAATATCTTACCTAGGGACCCTCTGGAGTACTTTCAGGGACCCCGATTGAAAATCCTGTGTCAGAATGAACCTGAACCTGAACATTAATATTAATATTTTAGATCTTAGTTCATGTTCGTATCATTGTTGAAATATCATTCACTAGAAGATAAACAGCATCTTTACAACCTGTACATAGATGACTGAGGGTGAATAGGCTGAGAATCACTGAGAATCTCCACCCTAAACTCATTGGTAAAAGGCAAATCTTAATCATTCTGGACCTTCGTCAGGAAGAATTACTCAAGAGCTGCGCCTAACCATAACCTAATGTTAAACAAAGAGTTGCGCTGGTTCAAAAAACGAAAACATAATTTGTTAGATGTGTGCATCTGTCTCTCTCTCTCTCTCTCTCTCTCTCTCTCTCTCTCTCTCTCTCTCTCTCTCTCTCTCTCTCTCTCTCTCTCTCTCTCTCTCTCTCTCTCTCTCTCTCTCTCTCTCTCTCTCTCTCTCTCTCTCTCTCTCTCTCTCTCTCTCTCTCTCTCTCTCTCTCTCTGTCTCTCTCTCCCCATCTCTCTTATCTTGATTATGCAGCTTGAAGATTGAGTCAGCTGTTTTGTATGCAAGGTGTCTGAGCCAGGCTCTTTGTGGAGGAGAGAGCAATCGTGCCGCGGATACAGAGAGAGAGATGGATAGACAGACAGATAGACAGAGTGAGTGGGGGGGGGGGGGGGGGGGGGGGGGGGGTTGGGTGAAAAGACCACATGTCTATATGTGCAACGTTGGAAAAGAAACTCTCATATTAATATCATATTATCTGGCTTTATAAAA
Organism: Romanogobio albipinnatus; assembly: GCA_023566225.1. Lineage (NCBI taxonomy): Eukaryota > Metazoa > Chordata > Actinopteri > Cypriniformes > Gobionidae > Romanogobio > Romanogobio albipinnatus. The sequence goes on from CM042240.1 coordinate 22,962,888, forward strand.
ATCATCCTTTATGCCCGCAGCACTCACATATGGCATGATGAATGATAAATTATGTAGCCACCCCGATGTGCTCACTTAATACATAGAGTCATAAAACACAAGTGCAATTGTTGGTGATATGTGAGATAGAAGGCTTTTACAGCACCACTGAGTGTGTTGATAATGGATAAAGACAGTTCTGAAACGATCATTCTGAGAGATGAGCACTGTATTCCAGTACAGAGGAGAATATTTACATAGGTAAGGCAGAAGCAGACATTTATAGCAATCAAAACTTTGAGATATTATAAATTATAGCGGCATCATTTCTTGTTTGTTTCTGTGTCCATTATAGGCTATGGTACAAATGGAGTTTTGTAAGTAAGCTAATAAAATAACTACTGAAATAGTATCCACCTTGATGTGGCTGTTAAGATATTAATAACTAGTACATAATAAGTATGTCACATAATCCTTTAGAAGATGATTTGCTGCTCAAGAAACATTTTCACTTTTATCAGTGTTGACCAGTTGTGCTGCTTAATATTTTGTGCAAACTGTCATACATTTGTTGCATGATTCTTTGATGAATAGAAAGTTTAAAAGAACAGCATTTATTTGAAATGTAAATCTTTTTGTACGCTCTAAAAATGCTGGGTTAAAAACAACCCAAGTTGGGTTGAAAATGGACTAACCTAGCAATTGGGTTCTTTTAACCCAGTTGTTTTAAGCAAACATTTAACCCAACCGCTGTTAAAACAACCCAATTTCTGGGTTAGTCCATTTTCAACCCAACTTGGGTTGTTTTTAACCCAGCATTTTTAGAGTGTATTATTATAACTCTCTATTGTCACTTTTAATCACTTTAATGCATCTTTGCTGAAGTAAAGTATATATATATATATATATATATATATATATATATATATATATATATATATATATATATATATATATATATATATATATATATATATATATATACAGACACACTGCTGTGAGCGTGTAAGATATAAACTTATGCTGCTGCATAAATATAAACACAAATCCCATAGCAGATCTAGGCAGGTGGAGCTGGGGGAGGTGGAGGGTTTCAGAGGACCTCCAAACAATGAACCAGAAATGTTGAGCAAGCAATCTCGCTGGCTTCAGATGAATTTTTCCAGATTAATTTAAGACAGGTTTGTGTTGTTAGTTCTACAATAGATCTGGAATCGTGCCTACAGCATGAATTGGTTGCAATTAAGTCCAAACAGTATTTAATATTACTAAATTGAAGTGGATATGACATGGGTCAATGATGTGGAGCTTATTTTTGTCTTACCTTTTTATTTATTTAAAAATACAATTTATTAAAAATGCAATTCATACATGCAATGACTTGAATATAATTGTTCTGTGATTATTAAAATATGTATATTTTAATACAAAATACCCCCCCCCCCCCTCACAAAATATCTATTTAATTTTAGACATGCATGCTTTATTATAAGATACCCGTTTTGCTTGTAGCTGTATTTTAGGAAAGCTACAGTTATAGGCACTTTACAAAATGATACAAGTTTCTATAAACACAGCGGATAGAGGTATCATGCAGGAATGTGACATGACTAGCTGAGACTGGAAGGACCCTGTTTTTATTCATACACCGGTATCCTAGAACTGAGGCGGAGGTGGATGAATAGGGAAGGAGGGGCTGTCCGTGGCCTGAACACCCTTGAGAGGCTGTTGGACTGAAGTGGCGTATTGTGCTTTGATTCGTTGCGATATGAAGTATGTACTTTTGATAGATGTTTCTTGTTTACACATTGAGACGGCAGCCTTTTGATTTTAAATTGATGGAGATGTTGTAAGCCTGTGGCGATGTCCCTTACGCTTCAATGCACATTAGCAGCTGGATATGTCTTGTAGCAAACAAAGATTTTTACTATACCTGAATGCTTGAGGGCCTTCAATGCAGTGACACTGAGATTCAAGACCAGGTCTGTTTTTGAAGGTTCTCTTTCACTTTTCTTATCGCGAGCACAATACCTCTTGGCAGCAATGCACTGGCGTGTGGGAGGGACTGACCGGGAGCTGACAGCAAGTGTTAAGCTTTGGGACGGCTTGAAATTGACAAGTAATTAAAATCTGAAGCAAATGTTCAGAAAGGAGAAAATGGAGGATTCAGCGAGCATCGGGTGGCCTCTACAGTGTGTTAAATAAGTGACTGGAACTTGGAGATAAGGCTGAAATTATAAAAAGCCGATGTCCTTACAGCCTTTGCCCTTGAGTGTTGTTTTATTTCAATTTAGCAAAGCAAAGATTGCACAGTTGTTGTGATTGTATCTCTTGGAAAGCACACAAATGGCATTAACAGCTTCACCTTGAATCAGCAGCTTGTATGAGTCATTAACCACGTGGCTAGTGCTTACCGAGCGGTATGGCCCATTCGAACCCTGCAAGCACCGTGGCAGAATTTTCTTTGTAGATTTCAACTCTAAATCTGCAGATATCAGTCGCAGTTGTATTACATGCAAATAATGCTCTCAAAGCTATTAGGATAAGATAACGTTGACTAATTTGGACCAGTGTTTTGGAACTGTTGGCGAAACAGAGAGTCCCTTTAAAGAGCCTGTGTGTAGTTAGCGAAGTCTACCGTTCTGGACAGTTTGTGTAGTTAGTTCTGCAATAGATCTGGAATCTTGCCTACAGCATGAACTGGTTGAAATTAAGTCCAAACAGTATTTAATATAACTATATTGAAGTGGATATGACATGGGTCAATGATGTGGAGCTTATTTTTGTCTTAAACAATTGCATTAAAAATGCAATTCATACATGCAATGGCTTGAATATAATTAATAAACAATTATAAATTATTAAATAATATATTTTTTAGCCATAAATGTCTGGGTGGTACAACTATCCATAAATCAAAATGAAGCCAAAGCCTTATTAAAATAATGCATTCCTTAAAAAGAGGAAACTTTATTAAATATTGTGGCATGAAAATATTTCTTTATAGGGGTGGTAAACCACGATTTCACTTTTCTAGCTTTAGCTAGTGTGTAATGTTGCTGTTTGAGCATAAACAACATCTGCAAAGTTACAACGTTCAAAGTTTAAAGCAAAGGGAGATATTTGCTTTTAAAGAAATCAATTTCTAAGGACTACAGCAAACGGCCGCTAGGGACTACTACACATTCCTCCAGGGTCTCTGACATCACCAGCCCCAATATTTACATAAATCCCTCCTCCGAGAATATTAACTAAGGGGGGCGAGGCCATTTTGTATCGCTGTGGGGAAGCGTTGTTGTGGTATAGTTAGTAGGCTGGAGTATTGTTGCCGCAATGCAGACAAAACGCTGTTATTTTCATCCGGATTGCAGGTCCACTTTGTTCAGCCTTCCTAGGGACGGGGGTGCGATGCAGTGCGTTTAACATACTACATGTTATATGCATGTGTGTATGAGACAGAGGGGAACATGGTCGCATTTGCAGCAGATATATGCTGCCCATCATAAATCAAAGCACGAGACAGACAGGGGTCGGAGGAGAAGACTGGAAAATGTGACATAATGGACAATATTCGTCTGTATTTGCAATACACGAGCCGCGGTTCACCTGCGCGAGACAAACACTGCCAGTGTGAATGCACAACGGGCTCCCGCTGCACATTTCACGGAGGAAAGCTTCCACAATCTTCGCGAGTTCAATGCAGGATCCGCACAACGGCTTGTCCTGAAAGATGGATTTAAAAACAGAAGCTGTTTACGGGCCACAACCTGTAAGTAGGATTTATTTTTCGTCTATGTGTTTTCCTGTAATAGTTTGTATTGTTAATTGTACGTTGTAGCAAGAAGTACACAGATGACAACGCTGTTTGGCTCTGCAAACCAGTTTTTTAAATGCTCATTTTTACTTAACGTTATACGACAAACACCTAACGTTACAAACTCTTTTTTAAATCTCAACAGCGAACTTGGCATTAGTGTAAATTATTCTTTGATTAGAGCTTTTATGTATTGTTTATCTACAGGCATGCTAAAAATACAAAAGTAACGGTGCCATTCAGTAGCGCTCACTGTAGATCTGCAGTCTTTACTCTTGAGGACTGAACAGGTTCTGCTTGATCATTTTTACTAAAATTGTCTCAGTCTGATTCGGGATCAAATTGTTATGGTTTTATTGACGCCATTGTTTCTAATACTACCCAAAGCACAGGCTACCAATAAAGGTGTTATGAACTGCTCCGAGACTCGAAGGTGGATCCAAATGCAGCTTTTATTTGAGGGCAATCCAGAAGCGTAATCCAAGGTACAGGCAAGGGTCATACACAGTCAGGCAGTCCAAACAAAGAAACAAACAAACAAACAAAACAGGCAGGGACCAGAGGCAAGAGAGTAATCCAGGGAACAGGGCAAGATATCCAAAAACAAGAAAAAAGAAAACCAGGAGACAAGAAAACCAGGGGAATGCTCGGAATTGCAGTGTAACACTTAAACAAGATTTAGCCGTGAGTAAATGAATGACCAAGGTATAAATAGACAGGAAATAACAGGATGGTGAGACACAGGTGAAATGAAATCAGTAAATGAGGTACAGGTGAATGTGATCAGTGATAAGTGATGATGAGTCCGGGCAGTGAGTTATGGGAAATGTAGTTAGTGAGTGAATATAGTCTTATGTGTGGAGTGCCCTCTGGTGGCTCTCAAGGGCACTCCAGCTGGTGATCGTTACAAAAGGTAAGGGGCGTTTCCGACAAACGTGCACTAGGCGGTTAGCGAATCACAACACACTGGGCCAGCTAACCAATCTGAGCCCATTGTGTATTTTTGAGGGACTGGCTTCATACAACTCGGAAACCATCAGACCGTTTTTACAAGGAGGGACAGAGCAGTGTAGAATAAAGGTAAAATATATGAAAAATAATGCAATTTTTTAAAAACGAAACCTGAACACGTTACAGTGCACCCCACAAACACAATCAAGCCTTCGAAAGAATGTGTTTTACCACCCCTTTAAGGGTGTCATGAACTGGCTTTTAAAAATGTTTTATACTGTTGTCTGAGGTCAACTTATTACGTTCGTGTGGTTTTTACATTCAGAAACATCATAATGAGTAAGTAATAGGCTATTTTCTGCCTTGGTTTTGAGGCTCTCTGAAGAAACTGTCGGTTTTGATGGGCGTGCCACACTAAAGACTTGGAAGTAAACGCCCACGGCTAGGATTGGATAAGATTTGCATATTTAATGAGCTTCAGCTCCTGAAGGGGAATGTGGGGATTGTTTTGAAAGCGCCTGGGGAATCGCTCACAGGACTCGCAAAATATCTTTATCAAACAAACACAAAGATTCATCTCTCATCCATCCGCGATTGGTTGGAATGTTGTCGCCCGATCAGTGAATATAACCGTGAATTGCACACACACACACACACACACACACACACACACACACACACACACACACACACACACACACACACACACACACACACACACACACACACACACACACACACACACACACACACACACACACACACACACACACACACACACACACACACACACACACACACACACACACACACACACACACACACACACACACACACACACATAGATTTCAAATGATCTGTACACTCTAAAAAAAAAAGGTTCTATATGGCACCAAAAATGGTTCTTCGTCGTAATCATAGGGGAACCATTTTTGGTGCTATATAGCACCATATCTTAGCATGTTCTATATATGGTAGCGGTGCTATATAGCACCATAGTTAGCGGTGCTATATAGCACCTTTGTCAAAGAACTGGTGAAGAACCTCTGAAGAACCACTGAAGCACCAAAATTGGTGCTATATATCACTTAAAAAGGTTCCCCTATGATTACGAGCCAAGAACCATTTTTGGTGCCATATAGAACCTTTTTTTTAGAGTGTAACAGTGCAATACTAACACATATAAAAAACATGTTTTACTCACATAAGTGTGTGTTGCACCGTTCCTGTCGGATCCAATATAGAAGGCATATTGATCTCAATATGTCTGCAAATCCAGTCTCGACCTGTATCTAGTTTACAATCGATTCCGTAGTGAAATGAAGCGAACAAACTTGCAATGTCTTACGCGCGTGAGCTGGAACCGGCATGTTTATCGCTCGGTAGTGCAACCCGTTTAGCTCCACGAGTCGGTGGGCGGGCTTGAGGCAGTACTTCTGCATCCTATTACGTCAGTGTTAGACATATTCTGAGATCGAGCGTTTTCTGGGCCTGGTGTCAATAAAAGCTTTTCTTTGAAGATTTCAGCGTTGAAACTTACAGGATATTCTTATATCATGACGAACTTTTATATATCAAAGGCTCAAGGGAAAGTTAATTTCTCAATTCATCACCCTTTTAAAATAGAAATAGAAAACACGTCATGTGGTGCAATATCACAGGAAATCATAATATTATATTTTTATTTATTTAGGGGTGAATTCAGGTTGATTGGGACACTTTTTGCCAGCTGGGAAAAAAGTGTCCCAATCAAAATGCATTTATTTATTGATTGATTGATTTATTGATTGCAAATGATGATTGAGCTACATGTCAGCTACCAGTCATTAGAGTGTTAGTAGACAGGTGTTAGGGTTTCAGTTAGTAGAATAAGTTAACATGCAGTTGTAAAGTTACTTATAGTCAGCAGAATGTCTGTTGGGGAGCATCAAAATAAAGTGTTAGCAGATATTAAGCAGACAGTCTACTAATAATCTAATGAGAGTTAGTTGACATGTAGGCTTAAAACATTTATAATGGCTGAAGTCTGATTAAACTGTATTCAACACAAACTGTGCTACAATAATAAGTGAGCAGCATGTATGTAAAAGTTTGTATTTTTGAGAAAATATACCAAAAGTACAACTTGTCCCAGTCTTTGTTTTGCATCAAATTAATCACACATTTTATCGATACACCAATGGTTTATGATAATACTGATCTTATAACCCCTAAAAGCATGGCAATCTGATTGATATCTGCACTGTATGCATATTCAACAGCCAAGCACACATGAGAAAACGACAGAGAGAGAGAGAGCTCTCTGAGGAGAGTGGCTGGCAACTCAAAACCTCAATCAATAAGAGAACCTCTGAAGTGAGCATTGACAAACCCGTTATGTATCACTTTAGTGGATTCTGCAGGTATACAGCCATGCTACACTGAATTCCGACCCCTAATTAATTCGTTGGAGGGATTACGAAAACGAAGGGGGATGATGATAATGTTCAATATCTCTTGTGCTCTTGGACGTGGAGCCTGATCACTAAAGGATTTGCCCATAATAAGAGTGCCGGCAGCAAACCGCACAGTAATTTCTAGCTATAGACATTAATGGAAAAATGAAAACGTGCATTTAAAGAGATACTTCAAACTGGTCTCGGTGTATGGGTCAATGATATATAAGTGATAAATTAAAGTAGCAATATAATTCAATAAATTCATTAAACATTGAATACATGCAACTACACACACACATATATAATAAAACAAAAGAATATAATTATAATATATAATATATTTTGTTACTTATAAAGTTACTTATAGTCAGTAAAATTTCTAAAGTGGGCTATATCGAAGTAAAGTGTAACCGTTGTAGACCCTAGAGGGATAAACAAAATAAAAGTGATTTTTATTTTATGTGCTCACCAAGGCTACATTTGTTTAATCAAAAATGCATAATGATGGTTTAATCAAACTAAAATGTGACCCTGGACCACAAAACATAAGGGTAATCTTTTTTTATAAAATTGAGATTTATACATCATCTAAAAGTTGAATAAGCTTTCTATTGATGTGGTTTATTAGGATAGGACAATATTTGGCGAGATACAACTATTTGAAAATCTAAATATTGAGAAAACCGCATTTAAAGTTGTTCAAATGAAGTCCTTAGTAACACATAATACTAAAAATAATATATTTTTTAAATATATATTTACGGTAGGAAATGTACAAAATGGAACATGATCTTTACTTAATATCCTAATGATTTTTGGCATAAAAGAAAAATGTATAATTTTGACCCATACAATGTATTGTTGGCTATTGCCACAAATATTACGACTTATGACTGGTTTTGTGGTCCAGGGTTACAAATGGTAATATTTGAAATATTATTACAATTTAAAAGAAATGTTTCCTATTTTAATATATTTTATATGTTTAAATGAAATGTATTTCTAACATGGCAAAGCTGCTTTTCTTTTTTTTTCTTTTTTTATTCAAGATTCTTTGATGAATTATTTTTGAAATTCGTAAAATTTTAAAATAAAAAAGTAAATCTTACTTACCCAAAACGTTTGAATGATATGAATCACATTTTCTCTAAAATATATTAAGCAGCAAAAACGGTTTCCAACATTGTCAATAATATAAAATGTTTCTAAAAACTTATTAGAAGGACGAATAAACTTTAGTCAGGGCTACATCACAGTGTCATTGTATTTAACAGGATCAATATTCTTGATCACTCTGCATGTCAAGCAAGAGCTGACGCTTGCATATACTTCACACACACTGTAAAATTGCTTCCTATTGAAGGAAATGTCCATATTGCAATCACTGTAATTAGTTCACATGGGAAATTCAAGGCTTGTGCAATGACTCCAAAGCCTAAGCCAATATAATATATACTTGTGCGGCAGTCCAAATACACTGCATAAGAGTATTTCAGGGTCCAGTAGTGTGCTTTTGTAGTAAAGCTTTTGGCCGGAAAGAAAGGTATCCGCTTAGACACTTGGTTTAGACATCCATTTATCCCCTCAGCTGTAAAATCTTTATATTTTAGACAATTTTTGTGTGTGAAGATCTTATGTGTTTTATACAGCATGTTTGTATTGTTTTAATGGGATTTTCTTATGCTTGCTGCAACCAAATTGCCCTTGGGAAATGAATAAAGATGAACTAAACTGTCCTCAGCTGGTCCCTCACTAAGATATATAAGGGCTTTCACACTCTCATTGTGATCATTACGATCTATTTCTACTGTTTCTATTCAATCTTTCTATGAATGAACTATATGCTGGCTCACTGTGAATGCTGTGCTTTAAGTTCTGTGACAGAAGACATTAACTGTTAATTTAGTAGTAAAATGCATAGTTAAAAAACTGAAGGTGTGTGTTTGTAAGCTGTAATATAATAATGGCAATAATATAGTTTTGACGGTGAAGTAAAACTCCCATCCCATTCATTTTCTTTATAAAAAAATATGTATTTAATATATAAGTAAACAAAACTGAACACACAGCTATAGAAAGATCTGACATGGGAAACACAAGGACTATATATAGAGACAAGATAACAAGGTAATGAGACACAACTGTGGATACAATCAAGGGGAACCAATAAAACAAAAGGACTACAAAACTAGATACAGGAAACAGGAAAATACACATACAACATAAAAGTCCAAACAAACAAGAGGCATGTAACAGTATTTGAATATTTCACTATTCTTTTATTCTATATATTGTATTTGACACAAATAATCAATGACTGCACACTGTAAAACATATTTTTGAAGTAAATAAACATGCAAGAAAATGACGATTTTAGTGTTTACATTTACATTTAGTCATACAGCAGACGCTTTTATCCAAAGCGACTTACAAATGAGAGCAATAGAAGCCGCTAGAACAGTCAAGGGCAACAGTATGTAACAGTATGTAAGTGCTGTAACAAGTCTCAGTTAATCTAGCACAGAACACACAGGACATAACTTTTTTTTTTTTTTTGTACTTCTTTTTGTAAAGATTTCATGTTTAAATTCTGTTACTTGCCGTTTCAATGTGTTACTTTCTGAGTGAATACTTTATCTAAGCCATTTCAGTGTAGTTTAATATTTTACAGTCATTTTGATTGATTGTATTTGAATCGCTTCTAACATAAAAGTTTGTGTTTATATAATATGTGTGTGTGTGTGTGTGTGTGTGTGTGTGTGTGTGTGTGTATATATATACACACATAGCATATACACACACATATATTATGTAAACACAACATTTTATGTTAGAAGCGATTGATCGCATTTAATTGGTTTGACAGCATTAATTTAAATATATATTTAAATACATTAAAAATAAACTATGTATTAAACAATAGTTTTAAATCTCGAATACTCAAACAAAGACGGCTGGAAACATTCCAGTCACTGTAGCACAAAAATTGCAACGGTTTGTTTATCAAGCTTCAAGATTTGACTCATTGCCTAGTGGGACAGAATGGGATGTGATATTAGAAATGTGTTGAGGAAGAAAGTGTAGAAATAAATTGAGAAACAGGTGCAAGTACATGGAAACTGCCAAACTGCCATCTGCTAGAAAATGCTTTTGGCCTCTGGAAGAAAAATAAAATAAAAATGAAACTGTCTCATATACTTGCAGATCTGATTAATGTCTTCGTCTGCTCACCAAAGACAATTCAAACAGATTGGGATATTCTGTAAAATGGGATGTATCTCAGGAAATGGAATGGGAAGCAAAGGTGATATCATTCATCGTGTGATGCTGTACATATGGCTGTAGACGAGAAAAAAGCTGTGAAAGCAAACACCATGTCTGTCTTTGTGTCAAGTGTGTCACTGTTTACCCTCTCCTGGGGAAAAGCTCATTTATAATCTGACTGTGTGGCTTGTTCATCACAGTAAATAATACTTCATGCCCACATGACGGTTCAAACAGTCCACTCTTCAGGTTTCCCTCAGTTCCATCCTGTCCCCACATTAGTCCCCCAATTGAATCTGCAGGGCAATTTATCCGTTTGTAGAGCCGTATCGCGTACGACCAGAGCGCCTTCTTTCATTTCTGACAGACTTATCTTGTTCATGGTGAGAAGTATACGAGGGGATGTTTTTCTCTGACAGCATCACAAAGGAAAGAGTCGGGCAGGTCGTCGGTTCTTATTCGAGCACGCCGGTAGCGTGAACTGGGCACTTTCCAAACAGCGGATTTTTCCATCCTTTTGAGACATCATGTTGTGTTCTTTTGTCAGCGGCCATCAAGAAATTTACACAACAATTCAAACGTGAACTTCAAATACAAAGATGGTGGCAGATGAATAAGTGGGTAATGTTGGTCAGTTGGAAGAAAGTGTTTCTATGACGTACTGTATTCATGCAAATAAATTAGAAATTAATTAAAAATGCAGTTTATATACGTATAATAAATGTAATATGCCTCTTCACGGATGAGCATTTTATACCAATTTCTCAATTCAAATTTATTTTGATTATTGTTGTTGTTTTCTAAAATTGTCATGGGATGTGATTCCTTAAAGCTACACTGTGTGATATTTTCCCCCATCTAGCGGTGAAAAGGTATATGACCATCCAGTAAATATAAATTTCTGTTCCTCCCAATTCCAATTTCGTTTTAACTCCTAGGGTGGCCGATTTAGTCCAAGATTAACATGGCTTCCAGTTCGACCTCGTCCATTAGTGTTGATTTGCCTGTTGTGTTGCCGTCTTAATTCTCTTTTTCGCTTCCTTGGCGACTCTGTTACATATCCTCGAGAATAAGAGTGATCCTCCATCAGCAACAGACTTTCAAAAAGGCTTTCAGGTTTTCATTTAGCAGTCTCAAGCAATCCCCCTCTTCACATTCGACACGGTGCCATCGAGTGTTAAAACGCGAAAGGCGAAGCTTGAATTTACGGGTATGTCCCTCTTTGGCTAATGTACTTTCAAGATGGAGGGGCAACATGGCGACCCCCATTCGAACCCCTTACCCGTATGTATTTTCAATGGCATATTATAAACTTACGAGAATACTTTATTACTTGAAAGAAGTAAATATACATTAATGAGCACATGTATTTTTGAAAGAACTAAGTGTTTTTAGCAAAGAATAACCTAAAAAAAATTACACAGTGTAGCTTTAATGTAATTATATTTATGAAAATAATTTTTATAAAAAATTTTTTTTTTCAAAAACAGAAATGATTATTAAGATCAGTACAATTGAAGGTGTAAGATAAGGTGACCAGATTTATGAAATGGAAACCAGGGACATCTCCTGTTTGAGTGGTCAAAATATCACAGAAATCTCATTTGTTATTATCTAAAAAAAAATTGGGACAATATATTTTTGAATGGGTTTTTTGTTTTTGTTGTGGGTTATCTACGATATTATTAGCATTAATAATTATTATGATTTTGTTTGATTATTATGATTTTTGGTCTGGTTTTAATACAAAACACCAAACCCGCAAAAAAAAAAAAAATTCACATGTTTGAAACCAAACCTGTATGACTTTCCTTGTTCTGTGCGGGGCTCCGTATGAAACCAGCATAAAAACAAAGAGCACATTTCTATGAACGTTGCATGTTTTAAACTAGATATTTTCCTAGATTGTTCTTGAGAACCTCTTGACGCAGTTGAAATGAAACCACATGTAACTTATCAATGCTATTTCCTCCAATAAATAAATACATTAATAATGAAAAATAACAGCACTGTGGCAAGTTTAAAGTCCGAGGAAACGTTTTCAATTAGACTCCTGGTTCAGCGAAATAGCTTTGATACTTAACAGGGAGGAAGATTTTCAGTGGCGACTGTAGAGTTCTCTAGCAGACATTTGGAGAATTTTTGATGCTGAATGTGTCCAAGCGCTTAACAAAAACCTGCTGCTGTTAATACATATTATAGCCACCAAATAGGTCCTGAACATGACAAAGCCAAAAGGGCAGAGCTTCTATGACCAATATATTGCTAATGTGCAACATTGATCCTTGCTTTTTCCGGAATACCATTAAGGACTCCTATAGTTGTTCAAAGTTCAGGAGATAATTAAGTAAAATGTCTTTTAAATTATATTGACTGCAGATTGCACCAGCTGCCAAGATGGGTTTTAATGCATCAGATTTTAAGGGCCTCTAAGCATTTCTGCCACGAAGGACTATAAATTTCACTTTTGGCTGGCACTGGCTTACCTCAGAGCAAGCATCTGTCCATAATTAAGGGCTGGGAATTGTTTTATATCATTTATCTGATGCCTATTTAAGAGGTCACATGATTGAAGAGCACTACTTTCATTAGAAATCTTTGGGAACTCAACTGATATTCCCTTCCAGTGTGGAGATAAAGAGCACAGTTGCCATAGAAACTGTCTCTGAAGTTGCCGGAAAACATACAGTACTAGCGTCTACTTATTACAAAATGTGCCAATATTCACACAGTTTGTTGGCTACGCTGTATTCCAACGCTCCAATTAGACTCTCTCACTGCACCGTGGATGGGACCTCTGTTTGCTCAGACCTCTTTTAGCGTTAATTTCATTTAAAGGTTTCCATGCATCTGGAAATAATTACAGTACATACATCACTCTTGAAATATTCAAGCTCCATATTCATTCAAAAACGAGCTGGTAGCGTGATATGAGCCTGCTGGTTTGACAATCTGCTTTAGTATCGCATCCAGATTTTTACAGACACTCGGAGACTCTCAAAGTGGAGGCAGACATCTTAACTGCATTAATGATTTGGTCATTTAAAAAACACAAAGTCTATCTATCTATCTATCTATCTATCTATCTATCTATCTATCTATCTATCTATCTATCTATCTATCTATCTATCTATCTATCTATCTATCTATCTATCTATCTATCTATCTATCTATCTATCTATCTATCTATCTATCTATCCATCTATCCATCCATCCATCCATCCATCCATCCATCCATCCATCCATCCATCCATCCATCCATCCATCCATCCATCCATCCATCCATCCATCCATCCATCCATCCATCCATCCATCCATCCATCCATCCATCCATCCATCCATCCATCCTTTATATATTTGTATCAATTTAAAAAATGTACACATATAAGTCTTTTCGTCACAACTGTCTCATATTATGGCTAGGCCATATTTTGTTGTTGTTGAGCTCTGAGAAAGAAATGAGGTGCATTTGATAGAGTAAGAGAATAGAGCTACAAAATGAACCAGATATCACTGTTCAGATAATTTGATCTTGGAAGAATTTGATGAAAGATGTTGAAGTTTATATCTTGGCAAATCTAATCACAGTGTCATTGTTGCTCTCTCTTTTGAAACTCCAGAGGACACGTCTGAGAAAAATCAGGAGAAAAATCTTACAAGAGGGCGATTTGAGCATTTAATCTCATTGTTGTCTAGCAGAAACAATTGGGATATTAAAGAGATCTCACTGGCGATTTTCTTTCCTGTGGTCTTCTCTTGGATCCGGTTCGGGAATAGGTGAGACGAAACAGCAAAAAAGCCACAGATTATTTTGCAGCCTTTTAAAAAGTGTTTGTCACTTGTTGTTTTGCCTTGAGTGGTTCTAGCCACGTAGACCCCTGCCTAGTCATTTCCACAAAAGCGGCCAATCCGATGATGATGGATTGCAGCCTAATGAAGGTGGACGTAGCATTGGGCTTTCAGGGCAACAACTTCACACAGCAACACCTACTGAATTAAATCAATTTAACTCAGTATATTTGTGTGCCCTTAGCAATAAATACAATCTCACTGCATGCCAAGCTTAAAGAAAGCCTTTTACGGCATCCCAATTCAGATTACACTGTGACATTCATTCAATCGCCTTTTCTTCCCCCGTCTGTTCGCATGCTTTGCCAAAGTCCAGGTGGATTTCAGTAATTATGTTGGCATGTCGTTTCGAAATGGCAGCGCCGCAAAATGATCAAAACCCATCTCTCGTTTTCACGTGAAAATATTCTCGCCAAATGAGGCGATAATACGCAAGTCCTTCACGGCAGCCTTGCTTGTGTTGTATGAAGATGATTTGCAGGCCTGCGGTTTTAATGATTATTATCCAGGCCTGACAGCTGGTAGAAACAGAGGTGCCTCCCCAGCTGCAGTGCGTGAGACTGATGCTCCACCTGTTGTTTCCTACCCAGATGCCCTCTGCTTCTCATTAAACAGCGCTGGCTTTCGGAGCCAATCAGAGTGACCCGCTGATTACACATTGTGAAGGCGGGAAAAGACTGGAAGGGAGAGATACTGTAATAGAGATAGAGAGAAAAAGGGATCAGGAAAAGCATTTTCTCACCATGGGATTGGAGACTGCAGTGCGTGTGAGGTGTTATCCTGAAGATAAATATGGATATTCACGGAAGCACTGCGTGCCAATTACAGCTTCTCACTTCAGCGCTGGACCACCTGAGCCAGAAAGCAGTTAGAGAGTTAAAGACGTGAGAACATCTCCTCTGGGCTCTGCTTGAGTAGAAAAGCAGAACGTGATCAGGCCGTGCTGTGGGTATTTACTTCCACCTGATCCTATCACTTTTACAGAGCCGTGGAGTAAGTGTACATGCTGTTAAAGCGTCCCGCAGATTTAAAGCTGTGCGACGAGGAACACTCCAGTTTTACAGAGCTATCAGCAAGTAAAGCACGATATTCCCGCCTAATGTTATGTCTTTTTTGTGCTTTTGTGTGCGTTGCGAGATAAAAATCATGAAAGTGTTTTCATGAATACTAAATGATCAAGCCATTCTCAAATGAGGCTTTTAAAATCTAGATCGATCAGTAATGCAATATTTAACATGCAGGGTTATAAAAGGCAATCAATGAAATGCGCAAATGATGAAAAGTCAGGGGTGCTTTGGTGCTCAAATTTTCTATTTGTATTTTTTTTCTGGCATCTAAAAATGTAAAGAAGAAATGAGTCTGTAAATAAAAGCTCTCAATTTTGGACTGGATAGAAGAGAACCAAGGACATTACTGTTGGCCTTATAATATGAATGCTAGGCCATGGCTAAAAGCGTAGTCTTTCTTAAAAGGGCTTTGGAATTTTGTGGATCATTGCTCTAATTCTTCTTTTCTTGTTGATATTTCCCTCATAAACACATGCAAACAGCTGCCAGCTAATGTTCTCTGCTGTAGGTTAGCTTCAACATTTTGTGCTTTTATGGAAAAACTAATTATACAACAATTTGGATTCTTTGCTAACATAAATTTGGCACTCACATTTTGGCACCTTCTGCAAATAGGGTAGACATGGTGTGCAAATCGTTGTCCAATTTCATTTAGGTTAAGGTTACCTGTCCCACCTCAGCGGTCTTGGCCTTCTCATCTGAATCCAATGATGAATATCATGCAACACTGTCATTTTTACATAAACTATAATTTGATATTCAATTATTGCAGTAAATATATATTCATGTTTAATATTTTTATTTGCATTTTTTTTTCTTTTTAACTCTCCGCCAGCGTTTAAAAAAAGTTGCCAGCCACCACCAAGGTTTTTGATCATTTGGCAAAGACAGATTCAGAACGATGATCAAACACAGATGGGGTAAATCGAGTCCATCAACACCCCTACTGCTTGCACAGTCCTATAGCTCGTTCTGGATCGACATTTCATTTAGTAACATTAGGCAGTTTTGATTTATATGATGTTTAATGTAGATGATCATGTTATTTTACATATGCATCTGCTTACATACGATCGCTTGTTTTTTTGCGTCTTATTCGCCTGTATTTTGATCAGGGGATTCTGTACTCATTCAGAAGATGTGTTATAGCGCTGCCTAGCGCATAACAGTGGAAACCCAGAAAATTCCGTGTTTGGCAGGGAAGCGTTTTCTCACAAATAATGGCAAATTCCGTGTCTGGCGGGGAAAGAGTTAAACAAGCTCTATCTTGTACCCTCATTGTGGAAAGTGTAATTTGCTTACAAACACGGTGCAGTTTGCCTACACTTACCTTCCCAGTAAGAAGTTCAATCCATTGTCTATTCTCCCCACCCCCAACAAACCCAGACCTTTTTCCTTTTTTCATTCGAATTTCCGAAATGTAATAACCGGATCTAAAAATCCCTCCAAGGATGTGCTCAGGTAATCGGCAAAGCAATAACAGAAGTGCTCTCCTTCCTGAGGCAAACCAAACCCAATCTTATTTGATTAACATTACACAATTCACCAGATTAGCTATGACTTATGACCTTTGAATTAATCAACCCACTCAGTTCATACGCTGTCAACCTTATTTGTTATGAGTATGACTTTTATTGCTCCTCTCCACCCATGAGAGTGAAGCATGCTGGTGAAAATACAGTAAAGCGCTGAGGCTCTTAAGGCACCCAGCTGCTTAAAACGACAAGGGCTGGGCACATTAATCATGTTATAAAAAGGCAGAAAATCCAATTAATTCTATTTGATATTCCAATAAGATCTGGGTCTGATTAAAAACTATAATCTCTTCTGACCACCATATAAATCTACATTACCCACATTCAGAACAGAGGGAATATCTCCCTGAGTGGAAAATCTATTTTTTTCCCCTTTATTTTATCCAAACAACTGTATCCCTAACTGTCTGATCGTATTTTCATGGTCCAACGCTTATCTCTGTTGGTTTGTGCTTTTTTTCCCCTGTGTACTTTTAATTAGAGTGGTTGCGTCTTTCACCTCTCATTACTCACATTGCTCCAGAAACCTCCAACGTTATGAGCCTTGATAAAGCCAATGCTGCTTTCGTCGTATATTACTGTGTGTATATGGTCAAACCTAAATGTATTCAGACACCTTCAACATTTTCTCACATTATCACAGTTTATTCACTATAGTTTAGAAAATGGCAATGCAATATGAGAAGTCTCAGATTAAACTGTGTCAGAGCAAATTCATCTTGATAATGTTAGATAGCTTTGATGGATTACAATCAACCAATCGGCTGTCAGCTGTCAAATTCAAGTACACAATTAGATAATACCAATTTAGGTCCATCAATGACAAAGCAATGCTTAATTTTGTTCAGTCTGTGGTGTAAGGGTGCATTAGCAATTAAAGAAAAAAACACTTAAGCAAAACTTGGTCAGGTCAAAGTGTCTGAATGATTTTGGTCCCAAATTTTTATAAGTTTTACTGGTAGTCCACTGTATTAATAATTTTTGTGTATAATATGTCACAGTTTACTTTATTTTGCTATCCTCACAGATGAACTATAGTGTGCACCCACTAGTTAAAAAAGTATATCTGGTGTCTGAATAATTTCAGACAGGTTTGACTGTATTAATGCTGTCAAAATTAGCATGTTAACACATGCAATTAATTCTTTCAGTTTAATGTGTTATTTAATGTGTTATATAATATTTAACACAATTAACGTAACATCCGTTTTTTCTGTCATCCTTTGCCTAGCGTTACATTATATGATCACACTCTTATTCATACAAATCCTTTTAGAGGTCATGAATTGAGAAATCAACTTTCCCTTTAGCTTTTGATACATAAAAGGTCATCTTAATATAAGAATATCCTGTACGTTTCAGAGCTGAAAACTTCCTTGTTAGTCAAAGAAAAGCTTTTATTTACAGCTGGCAGCAAACGATCAATCTGCGAATGTGCTTCCCTGTGATGTGCAGTGAAACGCTGCCTTAACCAAAGAAGACAAATGCCTGATTCTGTAGCCCCGTCCACCGACTTGCGTTTGACATGTAATATATAAATAACATAGGCCTATGTGGAGCTAAACCGGATCGAACTTCCAAGCAATAAACATGCCGCACAAACTTCCTTTAAATTCCGGTTTTAGGAATGCATGGTTGAACTTTATTTTTAATGAAGATCCTGCTCAAGACATTGTAAAGTAAAGACATTGTACATTTGTTTGCTTCATTTCACCACGGATTCGTTTGTAAACAAGAGTCTGAATTTGCAGACAGAATGAGGTTAAAAAACGATGTTGTGTGCTGGATCTGACAGGAATGGTGCAAGATAGTTATGTGAGTAAAGAATTTTTTTTTATATGCGATAGCATTGCATTGTTTCAGATCGTTTGATATCTACTGATTATGTGTACATAACTTAAAACACTGACACATACTGGAGTATCATTTGTATTTGAGGTGTTGTTGGTTCACTGTCCTGCGATTCAGGATCAGACTCGAACATGTATGGCCCGATGTCCCGGGGCTAATGTGTTTTCCAGTCAGGCTACCCAAATGTATCACCGGCTTGCCCGACGAGCTATCTTATATGTGAAATAACATTCCTTTCTTGATGTGCGTTGTTCACTCTCTTGACTTGATACTTGAAGGAAAAATACAATCGCGGAAGTTTTGAAAATGCTGATTTGTCTGTTGTTTTATTGATGCACGTACTTGGCTTGTGTGTGTATGTGTGTGTTAGTGATGCGGTGTGCAGTTATATCCACTGATCGGGCTGACCAAGTAATAAAAAATAACATTCCAATTAATTGCGGGTGGATGAAAGATAAATTATTGTGTTTGTTTGATAAAGACATTTTGCGAGCCCTGTGGATGGCGAATCATTCCGGTTGCCATTTTTACACGTTTTCATAATAATTCCCAACGTGTACTGACAGGGGAGCTGAAACTCATTATAATGTGCTAAACTGTAGTCCAATAATAGCAGTGGGCGTTTATTTCCAAGTCTTCAGTGCAGCACGCCCCATAAAAACCGAACGTTCCAGGAGCTAGGCTCAAAACCAGGGTAGAAAATAGCCTATTACTTATTCATTATGATGTTTTTGAATGTAAAAACCACGCAAACGTCATACGTTGACCTCAGACAACAGTATATATATATATATATATATATAAATAATCCAGTTCATGACCCCTTTAAACCATTCAACTGCGACAAGACAAAAAAAAAAGTGCTGTCTGTGAATGTACTGTCTATGTGACACACACGCGCCAGTAATGAGCGCACAGACAGCGCACCAGAATCCAGTTCTCTTTCGCACTTGAGCGAATAACACACAGACTTATGTCTGTTTTGTCGAATATTCTCATAAAATACTCATCTTAAATGAGTTGTATGTCTTAAATGAGTAGTGAGCAGATCTTAAAGTGACATCAGCCTAATAAAACAGTTGCTGTGATGCCTGTCAAAATGTTAATCAAAGAACAAAGATAACAGAGAAAAGTGTAGCTTTAATAAGGATGAATCTATATTTCATCATTAATTTATGCAGTTAAGAAAGGTGTTTGATAACTTTAATGTCTAATAGGTAGGAAGACTACAGATAAATATGATATTTATTATAATGAGTTTATGGGAAGATTGTTTTAGGTTTACTTAAATTAAAAGTTGTTATTGTTTTAATCCTAAATGTTAAAATTGGTAGTTTTCAATTTTACTGTAATGTTGAATGTCTATCATTAATGTTAGAAAAAAAAAAAAAAAAAAAAAAAAAAAGATGTCAGTTTCATAGACATCAGTAGTAGTATTAGTATCAGTGATACTGACCTTCATTCATAAAAAAGATGCCATTACAACAAATATTTAAAATATACAGGTGCTGGTCATATAATTAGAATATCATCAAAAAGTTGATTTATTTCACTAATTCCATTCAAAAAGTTAAACTTGTATATTTTATTCATTCATTACACACAGACTGATATATTTCAAATGTTTATTTCTTTTAATTTTGATGATTATAACAGACAACTAATGAAAATCCCAAATTCAGTATCTCAGAAAATTAGAATATTACTTAAGACCAATACAAAGAAAGGATTTTTAGAAATCTTGGCCAACTGAAAAGTATGAACATGAAAAGTATGAGCATGTATAGCACTCAATATCCTTTTGCCTGAATTACTGCAGCAATGCGGCGTGGCATAGAGTCGATCAGTCTGTGGCACTGCTCAGGTGTTATGAGAGCCCAGGTTGCTCTGATAGTGGCCTTCAGCTCTTCTGCATTGTTGGGTCATCTTCCTCTTCACAATAACCCATAGCTTTTCTATGGGGTTAAGGTCAGGTGAGTTTGCTGGCAAATTAAGAACAGGGATACCATGGTCCTTAAACCAGGTACTGGTTGCTTTGGCACTGTGTGCAGGTGCCAAGCCCTGTTGGAAAATGAAATCTGCATCTCCATAAAGTTGGTCAGCAGCAGGAAGCATGAAGTGTTCTAAAACTTCCTGGCATACGGCTGCGTTGACCTTGGACCTCAGAAAACCCCAAACCATCACTGACTGTGGAAACCCTTACACTGGACCTCAAGCAACAGGGATTGTGGTCCTCTCCTCTCTTCCTCCAGACTCTGGGACACTGATTTCCAAAGGAAATGCTAAATTTACTTTCATCAGAGAACATAACTTTGGACCACTCAGCAGCAGTCCAATCCTTTTTTGTCTTTATCCCAGGCAAGACGCTTCTGTCTGTTGTTCAAGAGTGGACAACAGACCACGTAGTGTGCGTAGTGTGCGTAGTGCGTAGCACTGACTCCAGCTGCAGTCCACTCTTTGTGAATGTCCCCCACATTTTTGAATGGGTTTTGTTTCACAATCCTCTCCAGGGTGCGGTTATCCCTATTGCTTGTACACTTTATTCTACCACATCTTTTCCTTCCCTTCGCCTCTCTATTAATGTGCTTGGACACAGAGCTCTGTGAACAGCCAGCCTCTTTAGCAATGACATTTTATGTCTTGGAGGGCCTTGTGCAAGGTGTCAATGGTCGTCTTTTGGACAACTGTCAAGTCAGCAGTCTTCCCCATGATTGTGTAGCCTACAGAACTAGACTGACGCTGCGTCCCAATTCGCATACTATCCGTACTAAATAGTATTCAAAAAAAGAATTAGTATGTCCCAAATTGTAGTATGTTGAAAAGAGTATTCCAAAGATTCCCGGATGGTCTACTATTTCCTGTAAGAATCCGAAGTGCAGATCGGTGCGCAATCTAACGGCTGATATTGCCCACAATCCATTGCAAGATGGACGAGGATTCGATTAGAACTACAAACGCGGATAAAAAGTGTTAAAAAACTACAAACATGACGGTTATGCGAGTCCGACGGTTAAGTAGAGAGGATAAGATAAAGGGGTTTGAGTGAGCAATTATCAGTATTTAACCTGACAAAAATATATTTATTCAGTGTTATCCACATTATATTTCACCTGCAGCAGCATTGAGAACTTTTGTAATGATACGTTTGGCCATTAACTTTGCAAACACATGAGAGGAGTCTCTGCATTAAAGACCCATGAATGGCAGATCAATGTGCGACTACATTTCTCTCCGATACGGTAGGAAATTAAATTGAATGTGGAGGATTTGAACTGTGATGATGATTGACAGGGCAGTTTAAACGGTGACGGGACGCACCTGCAAGTCCGTTAAAGATGACAAAGTAGTATGTCCCAAAGCTTGCATACTCTTCTGCTACACACTCAAAAGTATGTACTTTTTCTTCACAAAAAGAGTACACACTTTTAGGACGTAGAATAAGTAGGCGAATTGGGACGCAGCATGAGAGACCATTTGAAGGCCTTTGCAGGTGTTTTGAGTTAATTAGCTAATTAGAGTGTGGCACCAGGTGTCTTCAATATTGAACCTTTTCACAATATTCAAATTTTCTGAGATACTGAATTTGGGATTTTCCTTAGTTGTCAGTTATAATCATCAAAATTCAAAGAAATAAACATTTGAAATATATCAGTCTGTGTGTAATGAATGAATATAATATACAAGTTTCACTTTTTGAATGGAATTAGTGAAATAAATCAACTTTTTGATGATATTCTAATTATATGACCAGCACCTGTACTGTCGTTAAGTTGTTTTTACATTATTTTGGAGAATAACTGTGAAATTATTACAATATAAAAAATATTTTTTAATTGTGATTAATTGTGATTTATTTGTTACATTTTTTTTATCGATTTACTATTATAATATATATATGCAATCCTGACTCTGAATCATATCCCAACATGAAGTGGTATGTCTCAGTGAGGGAATGTGCTGAAAAGAGCATGAGCAAAGCAGGTCTCATCTCATCAGCAAAGCACAGTCCTGGTTAAATATGCAAGAAGCCTATCTCCTAGACAGTCCCTCAGGAGATGGACCTGAAGTTCTTCCCTCTAACCTGTGAAGAAGAGGAAGGGTGCTCTGAAGGATACACTGTCCCTGGTAGCACATATCTTATACATCACCCCTGTTTACGCCAAATCAGCTGGGCAGAAAATTAAGCCGTGTTGAGTGATGTATAAAGCTTTTATCACGTACTCACTGCTTGAAGTTTCCCTCCCCACTTTCTTGTTCACTCTCCAATCGGACTGTTACCATTTAATCACAAATTAATCTGAAAAACGTTATTCTCTCTGGATTAAAAAATAAATATGGCCTTAAAAATGTGATACAACAGTAAGATTCAGGCTAAAGCATATGAAGAGATGTTTCTGCCATGAACCAATTCCATGTATAAAAACAGAAGTATTCACAGATTTCAGTTTTGATTTCACTGCTTGCTTTTATTTATAACTGTTTTTCTTTTTGAAATGGAAATCGATACACTGTACACTGCTCACACCAGGATATCATTAATACACTGGAAATGTTAATTCATAACATTACATCTCGCATTGACAAGAATGCATTAAGCCCAGTGGGAGAGAAAACAATCCATTGCTAAAAGAGGAAACACTAAATTGTATAATACTTACAAACACACAGATATGAACCAAGTTTGTATCATGCTGTTTGCGCATTCCAGACTCTTTATCAGTCTATTTATTAGTGGGGATTTTTCAGTGGCTCTTTCAGCAATTTTCATTTTATGCCAGCAGGTGGTCATTTGATTCATTCATTCAACCAATTTTGGTAAAAAAAAAAAAACATTTTTCATGTCAGAGATAGCCTTATGGACAGTGCTCCGATATACGGTGCAGTAGCGTTTCGGGTGAGCTGAGTTTGAGTCCTGGCTCGTGGTCCTTTCCTGATTCATTTCCGGTCACCAGTACAGTTCTACATAGGCAAAAACACAAAAAATATATTTCTGTCAGGACCACTATCGTCTGACATCGTACCTTTAGGGTGAACAGAACAGAACCAACATAATGTATTGCAGATATCATTAATGTTGATATTGAATGTACAAAATAATTCAGGAATTTAGTCTGATTCAAGGGGAAATAGAATATAAAATCCTGACTGGACAAGAGGAGAAGCTGGGAATGGAGGAGGGTAAATGAGCTCTGGAGAAACGCGATAGCTGCTTATAGTACCAAAGGAGTTTATACATGTATGTGGTGATAGACATCATATTCCTATAGATAGATGTGATTAGCTGACAGACAGCTGATGCGAGTTTGACTAACGTGACCTGCCAGAACTGACGCTATACACTTGATAAAATAAAATGTAAAAATTTTAAAATTACTAATTCAGAAACAAAACAAATGACTGATTTTATAAGTGAGTTATTGAATCATTTACTCAACAGATTTGTTCAAAAGCACCAAATCATTCAGGAACAATACACCACTACTTGTTTCGCTCGGTGTTACAACGGCTTCGTTCAGCTATTTTCGTTGGTGGACCAAAAACAATATAGTCAATATACTGAAAAACAAGTTACACAATATGAACTTATTGTTTATTAAACTGTTGTATAAAAACAATTTCACACTGTGCCCTTGTTACTTCTCAGAAACAGCCCAAGCATCATTGCTAGTTCAAAGTGACATTTTGAATTATTAACAGAGGCTTGGACACGTCCCTTTAAGGCAAATCATTTCACTCTGCGGCCATCTTTGAAACGCCTCTCGGGCAGCTATTTCAGTCATGGAAGTACAACTCCCTATCCTATCTAAGTACAACATCAGAATCTCAAAAGCAGTTCACCATGCTTACGATTAAATTTCATATTTGAAATCACCAATACAATCTTAAAAATACAGTTTTTAAATGCTCAAATCATGACAAAATACTTAATTCTTCAGGCAGGACCATGTGCAGTCATAAATGCACATCTCAGAACACTGACTGTTTCTATAGTAACCGACAGGTGCAGTGACAATGGTGATTGGCTGTTTTATTTAGAAGGTGGCACTTATTCTGCCATATTGTACGTTGCACTTTCTCCCATTCATAGTAATATGAGTGCACTTTGTATCTAAAGTCATTGGCTTGGACATTTTGAAATGATTCTGAATGTGTAGCATAAGAAGTAGTTCTACACATAAGAGGGTCTTTGGGAAACACCTTTCCTTATTAATTTACATTCTTGTTATGTTGACTCTTTTAATTGAATATATATATATATATATATATATATATATATATATATATATATATATATATATATATATATATATATATATATATATATATATATATATATATATATATTAGGGGTGGCATGGTTCACAAAACCCACGGTTCGGTTCGTATCACGGTTTTAGGGTCACGGTTTTCGGTTCTGTACGGTTGTTGTTGTTGTTTTTTTTATTTACTTCAGCATATGGTATATATAGCTTAATCATCCACAATTAGGATTCAGTATTAAAAATTGTTATATCAAGTTGTTTCCTAACTGGCTGTCTACCGAGTCCGACACATTGGCGTAACATTTTTCATGTTAATCATATCAATTTTGATCAGAACAATGCACTGTGGCTTTAATTCAGCTGACCTGATTAACACATTTCACCATGAAGTGTTCCGTGTGTTTCACAATCACCATATGACATCCAGCGCTGTGAAAAAATAACATAAAATACACGAAAACACAACACTGCCAGAAGTTTTTGCCCAAACTTCAAAGGCATGTTTAAATTATTAGAACTAGAAGCATATCTTAACTTTTAAATGTTACATTTATCATGTGAATTACTTGTATACAACATATAAATGTGTGTATGAGACAGAGGGGAACACGGTCTTGCAGCAGATGTTGCCCATCATAAATCAAAGCACGAGACAGACAAGGGGTCGGAGGAGAACACCGGAAAATGTGACAGAATGGATTATATTTGTCTATATTTGCAATACACGAGCCGTGGTTCAGCTGCGCGACTCACGAGACAAACACTGACAGTGTATGTCTGCTCCAATGGGCACGCGCGATGCGGCACCCGCTCTCCGCACTGCATCTGCCCTGCCAGCTATACGATGCTAGCGCATCCCCCAACTCCGGGCAGCCTTCCTTATCTCTCCCACTTTCATTTCTACATGTGACGTGACCTGCAGCACTCCACTTTTACTTTACTGTATGTCCACACAAACCTCTTATTTCGCGCGAAAAGGACACCCACTGTCTGAGGTAACATACAGGCACAAGGATACATTGCGCATGCGCGAACCGTGCACACACACCGAACCGAGACAAGCGAACCGAACGGTTCGGTTTTTTTCCATGTACCGTGCCACCCCTAATATATATATATATATATATATATATATATATATATATATATATATATATATATATATATATATATACACTCACCTAAAGGATTATTAGGAACACCATACTAATACTGTGTTTGACCCCCTTTCGCCTTAATTTTACGTGGCATTGATTCAACAAGGCGCTGAAAGCATTCTTTAGAAATGTTGGCCCATATTGATAGGATAGCATCTTGCAGTTGATGGAGATTTGTGGGATGCACATCCAGGGCACGAAGCTCCCATTCCACCACATTCCAAAGACGCTCTATTGGGTTGAGATCTGGTGACTGTGGGGGCCATTTTAGTACAGTGAACTCATTGTCATGTTCAAGAAACCAATTTGAAATGATTTGAGCTTTGTGACATGGTGCATTATCCTGCTGGAAGTAACCATCAGAGGATGGGTACATGGTGGTCATAAAGGGATGGACATGGTCAGAAACAATGCTCAGGTAGGCCGTGGCATTTAAACGATTGCCCAATTGGCACTAAGGGGCCTAAAGTGTGCCAAGAAAACATCCTCCACACCATTACACCACCACCACCAGCCTGCACAGTGGTAACAAGGCATGATGGATCCATGTTCTCATTCTGTTTACACCAAATTTGGCTTAAAAAATTCTGCAGAATTCAACAGAAATCGAGACTCTTCAACTGTCCAATTTTGGTGAGCTCGTGCAAATTGTAGCCCCTTTTCCTATTTGTAGTTGAGATGAGTGGTACCTGGTGGGGTCTTCTGCTGTTGTAGCCCATCCGACTCAAGGTTGTGTGTGTTGTGGCTTCACAAATGCTTTACTGCATACCTCGGTTGTAACGAGTGGTTATTTCAGACAAAGTTGCTCTTCTATCAGCTTGAATCAGTCGGCCCATTCTCCTCTGACCTCTAGCATCAACAAGGCATTTTCGCCCACAGGACTGCCGCATACTGGATGTTTTTCCCTTTTCACACCATTCTTTGTAAACCCTAGAAATGGTTGTGCGTGAAAATCCCAGTAACTGAGCAGATTGTGAAATACTCAGACTGGCCCGTCTGGCACCAACAACCATGCCACACTTAAAATTGCTTAATCACCTTTCTTTCGCATTCTGACATTCAGTTTGGAGTTCAGGAGATTGTCTTGACCAGGACCACATCCCTAAATGCATTGAAGCAACTGCCATGTGATTGGTTGATTAGATAATTGCATTAATGAGAAATTGAACAGGTGTTCCTAATAATCCTTTAGGTGAGTGTATATATATATATATATATATTCAATCAAAACAGTCAACAAACAAAATATACATCTATATCTATACATAACACTGCTGAAAAAATCATGATGGTAGATTTATATGCTGCTCTTTTCAGCAGTGATGTTGTGCAGTTTTTGGTAAAAAAAAAAAACATTCAGATTTGGTGCAGATCTTAGTAACATTTAAACATCTGTATCTGTCGTATTACATTATCATCATTCTGCAAGGCATATCTGTTTATGTTTTTGAAAATATAAGAAAGCCAGACAGTTCTCCATAGCTCCATGTATGTGCCGGTGTATATTTTGCCTGTATATGTGTGTGTGGACAACACATTTTGGCAGCAGGTGCATAGTTCTAGTGTAAGACGCTGGCAGTGGGCCCCGAGGATACCGCTGCCTCTGTCATGCCCATGTTTGCGCTGGATTGCATCTGCGTTCACTCCTCTCGGGCTCTGAACAGCTCATGCCGTAGCAGATCTCTTCTCTGCTCAGAGGTAATATTAACAGTTAGTGTGTAAGACAATAAAATGCAGATTGCTTTGACCTCTGGAGTTGATCTCTCTTGCTTGGTCTGTTTGTATCATGGCATGAATGGAAACTCTATTGCCTGGAGAACCGGTTGTCTTTGCTGATACAGAATAATGAAGTCAAAACATTGCTTTACATGACATCAAGCAGACAGATGTCCTATGACCCTGGAAGGAGTTTTGTAAAGCACAGATATCAAAGGGAAAGTCAAAAGACTATGGCTGTGGAAATCAGTATATGGCTTCCATTGCTTTAGTGAGCCTGGGGATATTTAACAGTTCCACGCCTCATTGGATTTTACAATTTGTACATGCTGTAATTTGGAGTTTTGGTGCAAAGAGGAGCAGAAACATTTTTGAAAGATGCTTACGAATTTAAGACATTTGCTCCTGTTATATTTCTCATCAGCAGACTGGATTTTCTGTGTTTTGCAGTATAGAAGCAACTGTTGCGGATCTCTCCAAACTATCCCCCAAAGGGAGTTGCAGTAATACAGTCTTGAGGTAATAAAAGCATGAACAAATCAATCTCCAAATCTTTAAAATGAAGAAAGGGTTTTATCCTAGAAATCATTCTAATCATTATCTGTTTTTCAAAGCTGAGGGATGAGTTGATTATGACGCTCAGATTCCTCACGTTGTCTTTCACAGCAATAGTACTGGCTATGTTCTCTTTAACTTTTGGTGGACCAAATATTATTATCTCAGATTTAAGCTGAAGAAAATTATTAGACAGCCAGACTTTGACCTCATTCAGACAGACCAAAGACTGTTCATTTCCAGCTTTAAGTGGTAAATATAACTGTGTCTTCTGATAAGACCATAGTGATGACAGATGGATCCCAGAGGGCACATATACAATGAAAACAACGTAGGACCCAGAATAGATCCTTGAGGAATACCATATTTTAAGGGAACCACAGAGTATGAAGTGTTTTCAAAATTAACAGAGACTGTTCTATCCTGTAGATATGAACAGAACATTTTAGAGCTGTCCCACAAATGCATCAACAGTGTCGAATGTGGCACTGGGATCCAACATTTTTTTACCAGAGCTGTCTCTGTAGTGTGACCAGCTCTAAATCCAGATTGGAATTTATCCAGAGACTGCTCTGAAAAAAAATTGGTTATTTGAGAAATAACTATAACATTTTGGATAAAAAAGGTAATTTAAAAATTGGACGTAAATTATTCATCTCTGTAAAGTCAAGGCCTTTTTTTTTAATTAAGGGAGAAACCACTGCTTGTTTATGACAGGGTGGAAGAACACCATTAATTAAATAACTATTCACAATAGATCATATACTACAGCCCATGGTTTCAAAGAGATCTTTAAAAAAATTGAGGAATAGGATCCAGTGGAGTAGATGACAATTTCATGCCTGCAAGGACTGGAAGAGAAACAAGATCAGACCCATCAAATATACAAGAACTTGCTGTTGGAGCTGTTTGAACAATATTAGAAGGCACAAAATCTTCTCCAATCAGCTCAATCTTTCTTACAAAAAACTTCAAGAAATATTCACAGGTATTTGAAGAAGAATCAGTGGGAGGTGCTATCAGTGTTTACTGTGCTAAACAAAACTTTTGGACAACGAGCAGTTCTACTTTTTAAATCAGAAAATATTTAGCTCTAGCAGCTGTAACTGCATGCTGATATTTATTGAGAGTATCCTTTAACATTTCATAAGAAATCTGCAGTTTGCCTCTTTTCCATCTGCGTTCGGCTTTCCAGGCCTGTCTAAGAGTACATGTTTTACTTTTATACCATGGCTGTGATCCACTGATAGAAGGCTAACATCATTCAGCTCCTCTGTGTTAAAAGAGGGCCCAGAAAGCTCAACGATAGAAGAAACTGGTCTTGCAGTAAATGCCTGGGCAAAAAGCTGTCACCTCATTTACAGGTTGAAAATAACTATCAACAGGTCAGCTTTTAGATTTAAAAGCAGGCAGTTCAAGATTGAAAAAGACAGGTCTATGGTCAGATATATAATTATCCTCTGTAAAAACATTACTAATAGAAAAACCCATGGATAAAACCAGGTCAAGAGTGTGACCATGTCTGTGAGTAACATCACAAACTGACTGTGTTAAGTTCAA
Source organism: Romanogobio albipinnatus (assembly GCA_023566225.1). Lineage (NCBI taxonomy): Eukaryota > Metazoa > Chordata > Actinopteri > Cypriniformes > Gobionidae > Romanogobio > Romanogobio albipinnatus. The sequence continues at coordinate 22,992,887 of CM042240.1, forward strand.
AGAATCAACAAGGTCAGATAACAAGTATCCACCGGGCCAAGCCAAGTCTCCGTTAAAAACAGAAAATACATATTCTGTGATACCATAAAAGCACTAAGTATAAATGTTTTATTTCTCACTGACCTCACATTCAGAAGTGCAGCTTTAACTGTAATGAGGTCTAGGGATTGAGTTTGCAAATGCTGAATACTTCAGTTCCTTTAAAGAGCGATGGGCTATCAGTACACTCCGTCTGTGAGTTTTTAACAACAGAGGCCGAAATATAGGCGCAGGCTGATCAGGATACAGCGGCAAGAGTCACATCCAAAGAAGCAACTCCTAGTTCCCCCGGTTCGCGTGTGCATTCTTCGCGCTTTCCTCATCTTTTGTGATTTTTAAAACAGGAGCCACAGTGCAGATGCGATAACTCTAGAGGTATGGACAACATATGATTGGAAAAGGTGAAAGTATGGCCACCAATAATGTAATGTCGAACCACAAAGTTAATTGAAGCTTTGATTTCCAAAAGTGTTAAATGATCATACCTGAACACAGATGGAGCAACGCAGGGAAACATGGACATTATTAATATAAAAACGCAAATAATTTCTAAAATGACCAGGATGTGACGGCTTGCTGTGCAACATATTGGCGGCATCTTGATTTTCTAATTCATCTTCAAAACTAAATAAGTGCAGCCTTGAAAATATAGTAAACACCGCAATATTGTGAAATATTATTACAGTTTAAAATATCTGTTTTCTATTTGAATATATTGTAAAATGTAATTCATTCTTGTGGCAAAGCTGGATTTTCACGTCTTCATTGTCACATGATCCTTCAGAAATCATTCTAATATGCGGATTTGCTGCTCAAGAAACATTTTTTATTATTATCAATGTTGAAAACTGTTGTGCTGCTTAATATTTCTGTGGAAACCTTAATACGATACTTTATAGATTTTTTGACTAATGGACATTTTCAAAAGAACTGTCAATTTTGATTTAATTTGTCCTTGCTGAATTGGATCTATGCTATTATATTCTATACTTTTATGATTTATTTTGTGAAACCATAATAAAAGGGTGAATAATGACTAAGAGTCAATGTTCGGAAATTATTCATTATTATTATGTGTTTTACTATGATGTATAGCTGCATTTAGCGATTGTGTTCTTTGTCAAACTCAAAAATTTGTATATTTTTAATGATTCAAAAAGTTAATAATTGGATTTTATTGACAAAACATTTGAGTTTTTCTTGGATATTTTTTTGATTATATCAGGTAACATTTTAAGCTGTCATTTGGTCATGTTACAATGTACCCCACCTATGGGGCATGTTGTCACATTTCACTTCCATTCTTTTGGGGTATATCAAGAAAAAAGTATACACTGTATTAATGAAACAAAACCACATAATTGTACTAGACATGTGTGAAATGAATGTGGGAAAAATAAAACCTCTGAACCCCAAGTGGATTTACACAAACTGAGACAAAAAGCATCAAAAAAGGGTTAGGTTGTGCCCCGCTCTCCCCTACACTGGAGTAAAAGTGTGAGATCTAGCCCCATCAGGACTGGTGTGTTGAGTTTTCTTCAGAAGCTGATCAGGGAACTAGAGCATTGAGTCTCAGCAGAGGCTGGAGAACAGCCAGCAGCAGGTGAGACTCTCCAGCGCTGCTGAGTTACACACTACAGTAAACCACCTGCTCAGTCCACGACTGATGACAGTAATGGAGAGATACAGTACGCACATGACTCATCTAATGGCATTCGGCTGAATGTGCCCAAAGCCAGAAACAAATACTGTTGTTGTCTTGTCTTTTGGAGGGATTCATTTACGAATCCTCCCCAAATGGTTTCAGTTCTTTTGAGTCATTCTCGGTATCCTGCTCTACATGCCAAAGAGCTGTTGGTATGTTTTCTCAGGGGTTTCTCTGAGGAGATCTCTGGCAGGTTAGAACAATTAGGGAGTGAATATAGGTATTTAAACACTATTTCTGCTCATCACTGCATGTTATTAGTAATCTCAGCCCTGGCTCATGTGGATGATTATGTTACATAATACCTGTTGTTATTGTGTGCTCTAAGTGCATTTGATTAAATTGCTGCGGGTATAGATGTGTGTGTGCGCGGAGGGGGATTTGTGTGCCTTGCAGTTGCCATGCAGCAGCACAGAGCTGAAAGCAGTAAGCTCTCTTCTGCTCTCATCTGAATTACCTGTCCACATTGATTAGAGGTACTATGCGTGAATGGGATCTTAGATTTTCTAGCCTTCAGAATTAAGATAAGCCTCTCTGTAACTATGTGGGTTACACCCAGTTGACCCGCCTTCATAGTGGCACACCAGCAACTGTCGGGCCTTTAGACTCACAAATCACCATGGGTTTCAAACCGTTCGACTAACTAGCTCCATGCCTGTTGTTTTCCCCATTTCTCTCTACTTCGTGCACTCAACCGTATCTTTCCAACCACTGCTTCCTCAAATCCTCACTTGATTCACAGTATCCCTCATTATCAGCATCCCTGCACTGGAAAAACAAAATATATATGTACTTTTTTTAATTGGCATTTTTGTCTTGTTTTTCAGTAAAAAATATCCTAAAATATCCAAGCTACATTAATTTGAGAAAAGATTATACTAAAACTTAAACAAAAAATAAACATATTGATTTAAGCATAAATGCAATAAAGCTTATTGAGTTTTTAATACTCTACCTTTCAGTAATATATCCTGAAAAATAAATATGTTTCAATAAAATATTAAGCTGCGCAACTGTTTTTCAATTTTGATAATAATTAGAAATGTATCTTAAGCATCAAATCAAAATATTAGAATGATTTCTGAAAGATCATGTGATACTGAAGACTGGAGTAATGATGCTGGAAATTCAGCTTTGACATCACAGAAATAAATTACATTTTAAAATATATTCAAATAGAATACTGCTATTCTTAAATTCTAATATTTTCACAATATTACTGTTTTACCTTATTTTCGATCAAATAAATGCACATTTGGAGAACATGGAGAACATTTGGAGACTTTCAAAAACAATACAAAATATTACTCCGAACTGTGTATCCTAACCTACTGCATTACTGTCTGGTATGAACCGCTGCACCGCTGCAGAAGGGCCCTGCAGCCAGTTGTAAAATGTCCGAGTCCATTACTATTTTCTGGCTATTATGGACACCTACACAGAGAGGTGTAAAAGGATGGCTAGCGGCATCAGGAAGGATTCGTCTTACTCGTCCCATTGTATCTTCACACTCCCACCATCTGGAATGAGGCAATGGATCATCCAGTCCAGAATAAGCAGGCAATGGAATAGACTTTCAGAGCTAAGTGATAATTAGCATTTATTATTTTCAATTAAAGATAAAGTGTGTAAGCCATTTTTAGAGGATTTATTTTAAAGACTGCGGAACTTACAGAAGACTACATATCTTGACAACTCGACACATTGCCCTAACTAATGGTGTGAGATTTGTGCGGGACAATCTGTTTGGTTGACCAATAGCAAATGGGGAAGTATTTTGCAACCTTAGAAACCTGTTTGAAGAATGTTCATTAATATTCAGTTTGGGGTCGGTAATATACTCACCATGGCTGTATTTATTAGATCAAAAATACAGTAAAACTCTAATATTGAGAAATAAAATAACTGCTTTCTATTTGAATACATATTTTAAAACGTAATTTATTCCTGTGAAAGCAAAGCAACATTTTCAGCATCGTTACTCCAGTCTTCAGTGTCACATGATCCTTCAGAAATTATTTTTTTATATGTACTCTGTTGAGTGAATTTTAGTTTGTATTATGTTAAGTTATTTTCCTGTTTCCTGTTTCCAGCGCCATGTTGTAGTCAGTTTGTAGTTTTTCTCTGTTAATCAGCCCATTAGTGTTCCTTGTTTCCTTGTTAGCACTGTGTATTTATACCTCTGTGTTTTGCTTGTTTGGTGTATGGTGTGTTGTCTTTTATGGATGTTTACACATTTTTGCATTCAATTCTGTTTTGTCTCCTTGTGCCTAGATTTACTTTTGTGTTTGTTAATAAATGTCTTTTGTTGTGTCTGGATCCAACTGTTGGTAGTGTATATATGAACAATAGTCAGTAAGATTATTTATATTTTTCTTCAGCAAGTATCCATTAAATTGATCAAAAGTGATAGTTTTGTTTCGAATAAATGCTGTTCTTTTTAACTTTCTATTCATTCATATTCTAGATGTTCAGAACGATTAAACTTGATTTTGTTTTCGTTCCCATTTCTTTCAGATGTTGTGTAGTTTCCTCATTCAAGACAATCCCTTGGTGACTAGAATTTTAGCAGCGCCGCAATGATTCACCCCTGGAAGACAATGAACATTCATGTGACACTAGGCTGATGAGGAAGTGCTGTTGTAATTTGCATTCAGTCAGGAGGTGAGGAGTCAGAAGTGCCATTGTTCTTCCTCCTCTCGTCAGAGTCCTGCAGTGGCCACTTCTTCTGCTATAATTTTCCGCTTATAAGCCATTCATTCCCACAGGAGTTGCATTGAAGAGCTTTATTGTCTGCTTTCAAACTTGGCACAGTAAAATTAAAGTGTCTTCTTAAAGTGGTTTTGTTTCCATACTTATCGCTTCTTAATCCCTGGGTAATCCCATCGTTTTCTGCCAATCCCATGAGCCTAGACACTTCGCATTGGTGGCTCCTCTGATGCTCCAGACCGTCCTAGAGTAGGATGGGCATATGTTTCTATTAGAACTGTGAGGGTTGGCCAGCTTGTCCGTGTTTCTTTCGCAGGGTGACCGTAAATCCCTGAGGAATACACAGTGATTCATGGGGTCTGAGAATAACAGCTTCTTAATTGGATTCATTTAGTCCTGATCACCGTCCTCATTAGCACCATTTGTGCGTAGCCATGTCTACTCATTCTTTTATTGCCTTTCATTGCCTCGTCCCTTCCCTCCGGAAATGTACAATTATCTTTCGTAAATGAATTTCAGCCTTACGCCAAAACACGGGCGATCGTGAACACGCCGCCCTCTCTTGGTTCGCCGCATCATCACACGCGGCTTTATCTCTCCTTCGCATGCACATACATCTAGGTCAGGAGGAGGTTCAAAACATATGGCTCTTCTCATGTTCGCCTGCCTCTAATCCCCGTAATCCATTATTTGTCATGCTTGAAGTGCAGGGTTCGTATTGGAAGTTCAGGAGGAAAAGAGGATCAGGGCAGGTCTGAGAACAGAGCTAGGGGCCTCAGCAGCTGGCGTTATCTGATCAGCGGCGACAGAAACTTTTGCATGTACCTGCGAGGCTGGAAAGCATCCCTCAGGCTGCCGCTGCTCCTCTCTTCATGCATAACATACATCTGCCAGCACTCGCTGTGATGTACTTGTGCTGTTCTATTAAAAGCTGTCATGAGCCGTGACTTCTCCATGTCAGTCATGACTCTATTAATGCACGTGATGGGCTAAATGTCATTTGTCTTGTGCAGTTGTATTAGGACTGTCAAGCAATTATTAATGTATTTATGATGTGTCATTTATGAAAGTGAATTAATTGCATTTATATTTGTAAGACTTTACAATACTATTCAGTTCATTAACTTTAGTCAACATGAAACATCATGAATAAATTAAATTTTTACTGCATGAATTAATCTTGGTTAATTCTAATTTCTTTATACACCTGCTAATATAGTTTTAACATTTTATTAAATAAACATACGTTTATATATTATGAACAAACATTATGGCCGTAGCCAGCTATGAGGTCACAGAGGTCCGGACATCTGTATTTTTCCAAGGTGTATATAATAAATATTGTGAAATAATTAGCTAATATAGTTTAACACTACTTTAGTACTGCAAGGATATTGCACAGTAGATTAGATTAGATTAGATTCAACTTTATTGTCATTACACAAGTACAGGTACAAGGCAACGAAATGCAGTTTAGGTCTAACAAGAAGTGCAATAGCAGCAAGTGCAGGATATACAACGGTTGCATAAGTGCATGATATACAATGGATGAATAAGTGCAGGACATGGATATGTACTGAACATATATATATATATATATATATATATATATATATATATATATATATATATAGAGAGAGAGAGAGAGAGAGAGAGAGAGAGAGAGAGAGAGAGAGAGAGAGAGAGAGAGAGAGAGAGAGAGAGAGAGAGAGAGAGAGAGAGAGAGAGAGAGAGAGATGGTTATTACTATAAACAGAATTTACAGGTGAATATGTACTGTGAATAAATATACAGATGGCTATTACTATAAACAGAATTAGAGGTATACAATATGTTAGGCAAGGTTGAGGAATATAGCAGTGGATTAAGGTAGTGCAATGAAGTATGGACAGAAGCTATCCGAAAAAAGTGTAAAGTGCAGTGGAAGTGATTGCATATTACAGTTAGAAGTATGGTGCAAAATGCAAATGTAAACAGTTGGTACTGTGAATACAGTCGCAGTGCAAATGAGCATAATCCAGTTAAGGTATGGTAGTGCAAGATGCATAAGTAAACAGTTTTTCCAGTAGTGCAAATAACAAGTGAAGGCAGATGTGAGGTCAGAGAGTTGGCAGTATATGAGGGGAGTGGATCAGCGAGGGTTAGAGTTCAATAAAGAGACAGCTCTGGGGAAAAAACTGTTCTTGCTGGTCCTGGTCCGGAGAGAAAACCGGAGAGAAAACAGTCTGTGGGCTGGGTGAGAGGAGTCCTTAAGGATGCTGCGAGCTCGATGCAGAGAGTGTTTCCTCTGGATGTGCTCGATGGCAGGTAGTGGAGTCCCTGTGATGCGCTGGGCAGTTTTCTGAAAACTGTACCAAGATGTTCTCATCTGAGCTGATTCTGCGGTCTGTCACCGTTCGTCAAAATATTTGAGATGACCAATCAGATCAAAGTAGGCAGGCTTTATGTTTACAGAAGCTGCTTAGCGCAAATTCCCGCGCAGTTCGGTGCTTCAGTAAACGGTCATAAAGTGTGAGATAAGAAGTAGCTAAATTAAATATTTAATATTTGACAGCTGTTTTAGGATAGAAATAGAAACGACCGGCAAAAATAATCAGGCAAACTAATACACTTTGTCTAATTTCACCATTATGATTTGAAAATATGCCTATAATTACATGATTCATGTAATGTAATAATTTAAAGGTAAATTATAAGATCTAAGACTAAGATCGAGACTCACCTACCTTCGGGAAGGCAGAGTCCCCATACCCATCCCACGATCTAGTGCTATTACTAACCAGAATAGACCCACTTCTTCGGATGGCCAGGGTGATCTGAGGATTACGTTTAGGGCGCACCCGCCGAGTCAATCTCCGCAGGCCCCTATTCCCTCAGTTCCGCAACCGGTAGAGCTCCTGAGAGAAGTCGCTGGTCCCTCCCACGGGCGGCCAGAGGTGACTTTCGGAGCTCCGGCAGACGAGCAGATGTCGATCGCTGTATCGGAGGTTCTGTCCTCGGAGGATGAGGGTTCGGCTGGGCTACCTCCCTCTGGGAGAGTCGTTTCGGCTGTACCGGACCCCGAGATGACTACTATGCTTGCCCGGGCCACCGAAAGGGTAGGGCTCGTGTGGAATCCACCACCGTGTCCCGAACCCTCTAGGTTGGATGATTGGTTCCTCGGGGAGGGTCGCGCTGGTTCTCAGCGTCCCGCCCTGACACCATTCTTCCTGGAGGTGCATGAGGAGCTCACAAGGTCGTGGACGGCACCTTTTTCTGCCAGAAACTGGCCGAGTGACTCCTCCCCCCTCACTACCCTCGACGGCGGACCAGCCAATGGGTACACGGGGATCCCGCCGCCAGTGGAGCGCGCCGTCGCGATGCAACTGTGTCCGGCGACCACCTCTAACTGGCATGGTGACCCGCGTCTCCCGTCCCGAGCCTGTAAGTTCTCCTCCGGTCTGACTGGGAAGGCTTACAAGGCTTGCGGACAGGCTGCGTCTGCCTTGCATACCATGGCGTTGCTTCAGGTCCACCAGGCCCAGGCACTCATGGACATGCACGCGGGTAGGCCTGACCCAGAGCTCCTCCGGGAGCTCAAGATGGCGACGGACCTCGCCCTCCGGGCGACGAAAGTCACCGCCTGTTCCATCGGTCAGGCGATGTCCACGCTTGTGGTCCAGGAGCGTCATCTCTGGCTCAACCTGGCCGACATGAGGGAGACCAACAAGTATCGGTTCCTGGACTCCCCCATTTCGTCGTCGAGAGCTTTGCCCAGAAGTTCTCGATCGCCCAGAAGCAGACGGAGGCCATCAAACACATCCTGCCCCAGCGGCCCGCTGCTGCCTCCACCCAGCCGCCGGTGGCGCCGCCTCCGACTGCTCGTCGCCGAGGACGTCTGCCCGCCGCCACCTCCGCCCCTGCCAAGGCACCGCAGCCCCCTCTACGAGGCACCTCTATGCGTTGAAGTGAAACCTGTTCGTCGACTGGTGCTCTTCTCGCCGAGAAGACCCCCGAAGATGTTCGATCAGGTCTGTGCTTTCTTTTCTACAAGATGGGTTGGAGCGAAGGCTGTCTCCCTCCACCCTCAAAGTCTATGTTGCCGCTATCACCGCTAATCATGATCTAGTAGATGGAAAATCTTTAGGTAAGCACGATCTGATCATCAGGTTCCTGAGGGGGGCGAGGAGACTAAATCCGCCTCTAACTGCACTGCAGAGAGTGCCCTTTGAGCCTTTGCAGTCAGCAGAGTTAAAAATGTTGTCGTTAAAGACAATACTCCTGACTGCGTTGGCCTCCATCAAGAGGGTAGGGGACCTGCAGGCATTTTCGGTCGACGAATCGTGCCTGGAATTCGTGCCCGGTAACTCTCATGTGATCATGAGACCCCGGCCTGGATATGTGCCCAAGGTTCCCACTACTCCCTTCCGGGACCAAGTGGTGAGCCTGCAAGCACTGCCTTCGGAGGAGTCAGACCCAGCCCTAGCTTTTCTCTGTCCCGTCCGTGCTCTCTGGACTTACGTGGACAGAACGCAAAGCTTAAGGACCTCAGAGCAGCTCTTTGTCTGTCACGGAGGACAGCATAAGGGAAAGGCTGTCTCCAAGCAGAGGATGGCCCACTGGATAGTGGATGCCATCGTCTTGGCGTATGAGTCCCAAGACGTGCCTTGCCCGCTCGGGTTAAGAGCCCACTCCACTAGGGGTGTTGCTTCTTCCTGGGCGCTGGCTCGTGGCGCCTCGCTGACAGATATTTGTAGAGCTGCGGGCTGGGCGACACCTATCACGTTCGCTAGATTTTATAGCCTCCGTGTAGAGCCGGTATCTTCCTGTGTACTCACTTCCCATAGTCAGTAACACCAAAGTGCCCGTTCTAGTGCCGGCTTGCTGCGCCATTCCCTCCCTCATGGTACGGATATGTACGCTTATCTGCTCCAGTCGAGTTCCCCAGAACGGCGAATCCTGTTGAGTCCTCCGCAACCCACGGCAGTCGGACGTGGCGGAGCGTTCGACGCCAGGTCTAACACTCGTATGCATTGGTGGAACTTGTGTTAGGCTGGGTTCCATATGTTGTGACCCCCACGGCGGTCCCATATGTGTATTCTTCCACGGTATGGCTCCCTACGGCGAGCCTGTGTCTTTCCCGTCTCAGGAAGGTGTTGTCCCCCTCCTCTAATTGGCCGGGGCCACCCCTGGGACTTCCGTATGTTGTGCTTCCCACGGCCAGCCCATACGTGTATTTTCCACATGTTAACTCCCTCTGGGCATGATGTGGTTTCCGCAGCGGCCTTCACAGGCACGCTTTCCCAGCATTATCCAATACAGCCAGCTGAGTGGGTCTTGTGGAATAGCAGCTTTGACTCTCCCTGCGTGAATTTCCCCGCCCGCATCAGATCGGGGTCTGAGGGGCTCATCGCTGGGCGCTGGAACTGGTAGTAACTATGGTGTTTTCCAAAGGGATCCCAATTCGTCGGTACGTCTGACGTACGTCGAAGGAGGGAACGGAGATGTACGTCCCGTCGCCACAGTTGCTGTACCATCACTGCAGGGCCGAGCCACTCAGTTCGGCTCCTCAGTAAAAAACAGCGTGCATTCGCTCTCGCTTCCTGTTTATACCCGCGGCGCGGGGCGGAGCGCGAGATACGAATCTTGCACGCCAATTGTTCATTGGCCAGTTCTAAATAGCTTGAAGTTGATAGGGGCTCCCAGAAGTGATCCCAATTCGTCGGTACGTCCAATGTACGTCCCCGTTCCCTCCTTCAGGGAACGAGGGTTACCATACGTAACCGAGATGTTTTTCAGCACTAGAGGCCACCTATTCAAAACTAAGGTGTAGCTTGATGACGCAGAGATTGAGCGTGGAATCTTGGGAGTTGTCATCTTCACCTCGCAGCCGGTGGAAAAGAATCGGGATGGGACTTGGGCAGAAATCATGTTCATAGATTATATTATTAACGTTATTGAAGGAGAGCAAGGCCGAGTGCAAGTGGGAGCTTAATGAGGCCGGTGGAGCGATTGCTAATGAGAGATACGCGAGACATGCACCTCGACAGCAGCGGGGCTTTTATTATGCCACAAGTCGCTGCTTCTGCTTCTTCCGCTCCATGCGTATGTGGGGTAACACACCGCTGTTTTATCATATTAGATACATATGAGTGTGTTTAAAATGTTGCATTTGTTCGACGGCTGCTATGAGATGCTTGTTGCACGCTGCAGTAAGCTATATCGATATTAGAATATCATATTAATAAATGCTGGATGGTTTGTGTTGCTAAATGGAATGCAATTAATTTTAAAACATATTGTGTGACAGAGAAAATGCTGTATTACTGTACAATAATTAGTTTTAGTTTTCTGTCTACAAATGTATCCAACAGTTGTTCCCTTGTCTAATAAAACATATATTAAAGCGTCTTTGGTGTTTCCATGGTTTCTACTAAATAAAACCCTCAGAAATTGAGGGTAAGGCAGGTATTTACGGATACAGTCCGTGTCCTGGTTAAAATTGCTTATTTCTCTGGATTTAACCATTCTTGGAAACATCTGGGATAATGTAAGTACACAAGTCAACAAAATATTTTAATCCAAAAATCGTACATATTGTGCCTTTAACGTTCATCATATTAGACATACGATTAATATTGAATGTTGTAACGCACAGTTGAGGTTGTTGCCCAGAAAGAAAACAAAGGTGTGGTGTCAGAAGAAAAGATACAGAGGTGAGAGCTGGCGTATTTTCCCCTGGTTTAATGTGACACATCGCATTCATCCGCGTACATGGGGTTTGAGTGAGGAAAAAGTATACAAATAAACATTCAACTGGTCACAGATAGAAAAAGGGAAATAAAAGGAAGAAGAGTAGAAAGTAGGTAGAGCGGTAATCTCTTTCTCCTGCTCACCCGTCACATCACTTTCAGACACCCACTCTTCTACCTCGAATTACCATAAAGTGACCTTTACAATGTATTGTGAATTAATTTAGTTTATGTGAATAGACTTATTTACCTATCGTTCGTAGCCTTATGTAAATTAGCCTGGCTATGAAAATGATCAATAAAACATATAGGCTAAATATCAATTGATCCCCTGTTTACTTGATGAAAAGACTATCCCCCGGTTTCACAGACAAGGTTTAAGCTATTCCCAGACAAAAATGCATGTTTGAGCTGTTTTAATTGAGATATCTTAAAATTTGTCAGTGCTGGGTTTTTTTTGTCTCAAGATGCACACCTGTACAATTTTTTCTTTTCTTTTCTATGGCATGTTTATAAAAGCTACTTAGCTACTGTCCTAATTGATCTAAGGCCTAATCCTGGCTTAATCTAAACCCTGTCTGTGAAACCAGGCCTATAAATCAAAGCTCAGCTTTAGGAGGGGAAGAGACAGGTCAAGATAAGGGGACTGAGAGAAAAAGAAGGACTGATTAAGATGAGAAGAGAGCAGGTATTGACAAATAATATACTGCTGTGGTTTTAAAGATATTTCTTATCCCCATTTTTTGGCATTCAAAACGTCTTGAAATACACATATAGATCAGAGAAATAAAAATGTTCTTGGGAGAGCATGCCCCCGAACACCCTACCTAGCTCACATTTAGGACCTCTGTGATTATAAGACCCTGCCTACGGCCCTGTTAACAATGAACAATATTTTAAAATGAACATTAACCTATATTAAAGGAATAGTTCACCCTAAAATGAAAAGTTCTGCCAGCAGTTACTCCCCCTCATGTCATTCCAAACCCGTATGACTTTCATTTATCTGTGGAACATAAAAGAAGATATTTTGAATAATGTTGTTAATCAAACAGTTTTAGTTCCCATTGACTATCCATTATATTTTTTGCCCATATAATGGAATTTAGTTATCAAACTGTTTGGTTACCAACATTCTGCAAAATGTCTTCTTTCATGTTCCACAGATCAAAAATAAAGTTTGCAGGTTTGGAACAAAAAAAGGGTGAGAATGCATGAATTAAAAAAAATAAAAAATGTTTTTATCAAATCGACTATCCCTTTAATTAATGCCGCAAATAAGTTTTGAGAAGTTCAAATTGAACCTTTTTGTAAAGTGTAACTAATATAATAATAGATTAGGAAAGCCCTCTAATGAAGATAACTCAAAAGATATTACACAGTGGAAGAAAAAAAAAGAAAACATTGAATAGACATAAGTAATCTGTCTGATTCACAGTTCACTCAGCAGCTTATTTCACTCATGTAAGACCAAGTCTTATCTGCTTTATCACTTCTTAGTGCTGCATTTGATACTATCGACCACAACATTCTTCTGAATAGTCTCAAAATTTTGGTGCCATTGCATGTATTGGCATGGTTCAAATCGGTTTGTAGCATTACACGAAGAGGTGTCATATCGATCAAAAGTTCAGTATGGAGTATCACAAGGCTCAATACTAGGAACGTTTCTTTTCACCCTATACATGCTACACTGTAAAAAATGTAAGGCCTCTCCAATTCTAAAATTTCTAGTGAGCGATCACATCTAAATTTTTAAATTGGCCAAATTGAATTTCTGTTAATTGAATTTTATCCATTGTGGCAACAGTCTGTTAACATGGGCTCAATTAGAAATAATATGTTGAACCAATGGAAAAATTGTATTTACCAACACTGTTAAAAATTTCAGGCCTCTCCAATGTAAAATTTTCTAGTGACCGATCACATCTAAATTTTTCAGTTAGCCAAATGGAATTTCTGTGAATTGATAAAATTTAATTCACAGAAATTCAATTTGGCCAACTAAAAAATGTAGATGTGTTCGGTCACTAAACATTTTGATTTGGAGAAATGTTTTACACTGAATCTGAGATTGGTGCAATTAAATGTTTTAAATTGTAGTCACAATTATTTATTTCTCACTGCCCAAAAGACAGAAATGTCTAAAAACATAGCCTAAATTTTAAGCCTATTTTAAGCAAAATACAGAACACATACAACAGGGTTGACATTTTATCACATTACTTTATTAACAAGTAAATTCCAACACAGGATATTTGGTGAAAATACCTTATTTTCAAAAAGGAAAAGCTCTGAATACATTCAATAAGTCTTCTGCATAACAGGATGTCTTAATGTGGTGAAGAAAACGCGGACCTGCATGCTAAAAACCTGCAAATAAAAATAAAAACTAACATTAAAGGATTAGTTCACTTTTAAATAAACTTTTGCTGATTATTTACTCACCCCCATGTCATCCAAGATGTCCATGTCTTTCTTTCTGCAGACGGAAAGAAATTAAGGTTTTGGATGAAAACATTCCAGGGGTTTCCTCCATATAATACACTTCAATGAACTCCAAACGGTTCAAGGTTCAAATGACAGTTTCAGTACAGCTTCAAATAAATACTGCTCGGTTTCTCACAGAAACTGATAATTTCGCTAGATAAGAACCTTATTCATCGTTTGGTATATTTCAGCTGTACTGAAACTGTCATTTGGACCTTGAACCGTTTGGAGCCCATTGAAGTGCATTATATGGAGGAAACCCCTGGAATGTTTTCATCCAAAACCTTAAAGGGTTAGTTCACCCAAAAATTAAAGTTATGTCATTAATTACTCACCCTCATGTCGTTCGACACCCGTAAGACATTCGTTCATCTTCGGAACACAAATTAAGATATTTTTGTTGAAAGCTGAGGCTGAGAAAGGCCTCAGATAGGCCTCCATAGGGATTCAGTACTTGTGCACTCACAAGACCCATAAAAGGCACTAAAAACGTCGTTACAAAGTCCATCTCACTACAGTGGCTCTACAATAATGTTATGAAGCGACGACAATAGTTTTTGAGCGAAAAAAAAAATCAAAATAACGACTTTATTCCACAAGTTCTGTCTTCCTGTGCTGTGGACTCACGAAGCACCAAGACGCATGCGCGAGAATATGACGCAGAACCGGCGTTCGGGAATCCATGAAATACACACTTTAGTCCCATTTTGAGCTCTACGTCGAGACCTAAAGCACAATCAATGTAGAATTCAACAGCTTAAATACGGCGCGTCTTTCTCTGCTCGTTGTAAACAAATCTCCTCCTCGCTTTTGGGTCACGTGTCCGAACGCCGGTTCTGCGTCATATTACTTATATAATGAGGATGAGACGAATGAATGGATGAATAAGAAAATCACGAGCTTGACGTGTTTAATATTAAAAGGCAATAACTCAAGCCCTGAAAGAGGCCGACTCCAAATGCAATCTAACGCAAGGCACACATAACACACAAATGACTTAATTTACTTATCACCTATTGTTTTAGACATATAAGACATGAGGAAAATGTCTGTTTCGTTCTTCAGCACCTGCTGGTTCGGCTCCGCTCGCGCTGCCGCTCCAGCGCTCCGCATTTGAAATCTCCACACGAACGGTTTTCTTCAAGCGCATTTTGCGCATACGTATACCATTTTTCGGACGTAGGACTTGTTCAGCCAACATGGATTTTTCATTTCGACTTCATAGATTGACTGAGCACAATTAAATATGTTCTGTGAATATACAATTTTAATTTTGAGTGAAGACCTTAAGCTATGATTAGTACAATGCATCTTGTTGTATGGGAATAACTATTTGGAAGTCATTTATTGGGCCAATATGTAATTTTCAATTTTCAAAATTTTTCCCGCAATTTGTTTTTTTTTACAGTGTACCCTTGGGAGATATCATAAGGAAGCATGACGTTATTTTTCAACTGTTATGTTGAGGATACTCAGCTCTATATAGCTCTATATTTCTTAACAAAATGCATAGCTGATATAAAAAATTGGATGACTAGTAATTTCCTACTAATTAATTCTGAAAAAAAACTGAAATTCTAATTATTGGACCAAAACCTCCACATGTAGTAACGTAGAATACGTCTAACACTTGATGCTTGCTCTGTCAAGTCTTCGTCGTCAGTGAGGAACCTGGGTATGCTCTTTGATACCAATCTTTCTTTTGAAAGCCACGTTTCTAGCATCTGTAAAACCGCATTCTTCCATTTTTAAAAATATATCTTAATTACGACATATGCTCTCAATGCAAAATGCAGAACAGTTAGTTCATGTGTTCATGACTTCAAGGTTAGATTATTGTAATGCTCAACTAGGTGGTTGGCCTGCATGCTTAATAAATAAACTCAAGCTCGTCCAAAATGCAGCAGAGTTCTTACTAGAACCAGGAATTAAGACCATATTATCCCGGTTCTGTCAACACTGCATTGGCTCCCTATTAAACATTGCATACATTTTAAAATCTTGCTGTGCAGCCCTGAAGTGTCAGCAGACACCGTGTCAACCAGACTCTGCCCTGTGAAGGCCTCCTTCACTTTACTTTCCCTCTGTACAGATAAAAACGTTATCAAAATGATTCCCTTTCACATGGATCCGCGGAAACGACTAAAAACGCTGTATTATGCATGCCAGACAAGTAATTGTGCAGTCATTTTGTAAAGAGAAAGTACATGCATGCCGTCACCATTCTCACAGATTCACGTTTTTGGAAGTTTACACGAAGATGATAACGGTTTGATTTCAAAACTATTTCAAAACCTATTTCAAAGTTTGCATTCTCAAGCCACCAAACACTGTTGTCATGCAAATGAATGGCCATGAACGCATTAAAAGTTTTCTATTGCAGTAGAAAATGGTGTTGTGTAAGTGTGCCCAAGAGTAAAAAACTAATGATTTTTTTACAACGGAAATGAATCAATCAAAAACTTGAGCTGAACTTTTTTCTAGAGATAATGTACCGCCAAAACATTCTTTCTTCCATTAATTTCCTATTATCACCTGCTTTGAAACAATCTGTATTTTTAAAAGTGCCATATAAATGAAGGCGACTTGACTTGACTTTAATGGGTACATACTGAAATCTCAAAGACTGTTTGCCATATTCACATTAACATATATATATATATATATAAAACAAAATTTGACATGAACTGCCTCATGAATGTTGTGTCTTAAGCTCAAATAGAATTTTGATCCAGCCAATGTGCATGTGCAGTCCCAATTTTTTGGGTCGTTCTCTTGCTGTTTTTATATTGTCAGCGAATGCTGACAATCATTATTCCCGGTACTTTGTTAAGAGAAAACCTTCAGTTTGTACCTTGACTTGTATTTCAATAGATTGTGAGACGTCTTGAAAAAGTGAGCAGTGAGGAAATTACAGTCATGTACCAGCATCAGTTCTTTTAAATTAGATATTGATTCGTATATCTAGAATACATCATTGGAATGGGTTCCTGTGTGTTGTAGATGATAATATGAGGGCATGCGCTGATGATGTGTGAGGTTTGTGTGATTTACACAGTACAGTGTGAAGTAGGAACGGCTGAGAGCTGCTGGATGCTGGGGGATGAGCTCTGTGTGGGTTGCAAACACCCCGTGCCCGTCTGTGTTGGTACAGAGAAGTTCCTGTCTGAATGTGTTGCCTAGTTGTCACAGTAGGGTTTGTGCCCTATGCTGTTTACACCAAGAGAATTGAGGAAGAGGAGGGGTAGTCTGAACACAGTACACAAATAAGACCATAACTCAGTCGGCTCGCACTCCGGGCATCTTCCATCCATGCATGATTCAACAACTGCTGGATCAACGTCGCTCATCAAGACTGGAGCCGCGATCACTCTTTGAGGGCATTACAGTGATTGACACATGTCAAGCGGTGCGTATCAGTGGCGTGACATACGAGGATAATTTGCTGTCTTACATCCTAGCTGCTTAATGGATTCGAAAGGCAGGAGATCTAACAGGCAGAACAGAGAGACACTTCTCTCATTGGCTCTGTCTATGTCCGTTCTGCGGTTTACCCATCAAACCGAGTCTGTATATGCGGCTCTCGCTACAATACAGAGGGGAGGTTGTTCAGAATAGCTATGTTCACACAGCAGCAGAGTACAGGTGTCAGTCCTGTTTTACCGTGCTAAATACCAAACTGACTTCCTTAACCCTCTACTGCATAGCGTTGCTCTCAGGCAACGGAAAGTGTTTTTAAGTTTAATTTCCAGTACATGTTTCTTTAAATAATTGCAACCAATCAAAATGGTCAAATGATTGCTATAGAATGGTCCAATAAGGTGTGGGAGTCACTATCAAGCATCATTTGAAGGCGGGGCTTCCTTTTCTGACATGTGGTCACATGAGCACATGGTGTGAGAAGAAGGGAAGATTATTTGCTTCAGTAATCTTATTTACAATGACATGAACTGTAAATAAAAAATATATGTATGTGCATGAAGGTGTAGAGAAGTTGTTTGTCAAGTTTTATTAACTTTTTTTTAATTTAGCATGTTTAGAAATTCAGTTTTTCTTCTTGTTGCCTCAGGGCAACGTTATGCGATAAGGGGTACTTTTTATGGAGGTCTTTGCTGACAATGTGTTTGGATGTTATCACACATCATTACATGTTATTTGTGCACAATATGGTAAAATAATAATAATAATAATTAAATTGTACTTTTACAGGCTAGTGTTCAGTGCAATAGCAATGCTAATGGTAGATATGTGTCTTTCTTGAAGGCCAAAATCAGTGTTTTTGCTTTTCTGCACTGATGTTTACAGGAAAATGGACGCAGGGACATTTTATGGTAGAAAGGAGCTATCAGTCAGAATCATACCCAACAATGGATTTATTAGTGAGGACAGTGAGCTTGAGGAAAGTGACAGTGATGAAGAATGGACCCCAGAAAGAGGTTTGAGATTTGTTACATTATTTTTAAAAGGAAAATTACCACTGTTTGATGTGTGTAAATGGACCAAATACTACAATTAAATATTTGAAACCCATTATTAATTGAAAAGAGTGCCAGTTCCCTCTTGATTTCCCTAATAAACATTGAGACAATATTACATTTTTCTCTGTGATTTACTACCTATACTGCATAGCGTTGCCCTGAGGCAACAAAATAAAATCTGCTAAGGGGGTGGGTTTTTAAAAAAAAAAAATTTTTGTTTGTTAATCTGTTATCTTAAATCTTCAAGAAAATAAGAGTAAATTTTTTTTTTTTATGCAAAAACATAATTCATGCATTAGAGGGTTAAATTTTTAGGACATTTTAAGGGTGAGATGAGGTTCTGCCTCGTCTGAAGCTTTTAGATCAAGCCGCTGTTTTCCACCAGAGCTGCTTCCGTCATTTTTGTGGTCTGAGCACAAACCAAATGATGCGTTCTGCAATTCAAAACTGCTGGCGGTTAATTAAGATTTGATGGATGTACTTATGATTGGACTCATTTATTAAATAGCATCCTTTCAGTTGATAAGACTTTCCAGTGTTATGTTGCCATCTATATTGGAGATATTTACCTCATTCACTGTTGTTAGGGTTTCAGAGATTTTCTTCACTACAAGGGTGCACACTATAAATACCAGTCAAAAACTGTTATATATTGTAAACCAATGTAAGACTAATTTAACAAAATTATATAGAACAGATTTTATAGATCTTATATAGCCCCGCCCCCTTCCAGCGCTGTGCTCATTGTGTCTTCTGGTTTGTATTTCCACAGCATGAAGGTAAGATCTTACAGATTTATGGATGAACCGCTCATTTTAAAATCCTCCCGGTCTGCAGACATTAGTTATGACATCCTTTTCAAACATTACAATGCTCATAATAACTTTTGTTAACTCTACAATAAGTAAATCCACGTCACCGGCTAATTACTCTTCGACAGCGATGCCATAGAAATATACAGAGAAAAAGTTTGAAGGCAAAGTTCTATAGATGGCTGTGCTTGTTTCTCCAGCTCATAATGTCTATAGTAATATCACACAATATAAAAGTTTGTTATTTTTTAATAAGGCTATACATAAAATTAGCCTGGATGCCAGCCGAACATAGCCCCGCCCACAACATTTTAACTCGGGCAGTTCGGTCTGGACTTGATCCAATGAAATTGTCAGGGTGGGCTTTTTCTTCTAACGTTACTTATTCCAGCGTGTGTGCAGACAGGGTTGCCAAGTTTTTACAACAAAACCCGCCC
This sequence comes from Romanogobio albipinnatus, assembly GCA_023566225.1. Lineage (NCBI taxonomy): Eukaryota > Metazoa > Chordata > Actinopteri > Cypriniformes > Gobionidae > Romanogobio > Romanogobio albipinnatus. The sequence goes on from CM042240.1 coordinate 23,012,288, forward strand.
AATTGCTACTCAAATTTGGGGGGTAAAATATGTGTTATTTTGGCAGGGCTGCCTGCTAAAATTCGCATTCCTGGGTCTGTATATCACATAATTGGGGTCGCTTCAACCCGCGGACATGGAAAAACCTGCGGACTTGGCAACACAGTGTGCAGTTGAGTTCTGTTGACATTTGACAACTAACGTTATGCGTCGCTCCGTTGCTCTGATTGGTTGTAGGTCTATCCAATGAGGTCTTTCCTGGTTCGGTTGAAACACGCCCCATAATCACAGCCCAACAGAGCAGTATCAGACTCAAATTCTGACTAGAATTGTATGACGATGTCAGGCTAACATAAAATAGTATATTATAAAAACACTTTTAGGTTTCCTCTGGTATCTGCTGCATTTTATTTTCAAAATACAAAAACTAGGAGTATCCATTGATTAAAACAACTAATAATTATTGGATTTAAAGGGATAGTTCACCCAAAAATGTACTCACCCTCATGTTGTTTCAAACCTGTGTGAGTTTCTTTCTTCTGCTGAACACAAAAGAAGATATTTTAAAGAATGTTGGTAAGCAGACAGTTGACGGTAGCCATTGACTTCCATAGTAGGAAAAAAACCTATGGAAGTCAGTGGGGTCCATCAACTATTTGATTACCAACACACACACACATATATATATATATATATATATATATATATATATATATATATATATATATATATATATATATATATATATATATATATATATATATATATATATATATATATATATATATATATATATATATATATATATATATATATATATTCATTTAAAAATGCCAATTGTATTCATTTACATCTAGAAATAACACTTTTAAAATTAATATCGTTTGAACCCTATTTCTTGAAACACATAAAACTGTTGTTTTAAAGCTTGTTTTGTCCTATGCCAGCTTCAGACACAACATTTTTGTCTGTTACAATAATCAATGTCTCAGACTACATGTTGTTTCCTGACCAATCATCGCTTGTAATCCTTAACAACATTTCATCAAGACGGTGGAACTAGCAGAAACAAGTGTAAACAAACAATGGCTACCGAAGCAGCATGTTAGCTTAATGCTAATTCCAGTACTCACTGAGCTGCTGAAGCGCCTCCGCTATCATTCGCCAGAATTTATATTTTTTCACTCTGTAAATAGTCCCTCGAGGAAACATCATAAACGCAGGAGTATTGTGTCCATAACTTCACAAACCTTTCCTCCATTGAATACTTCCACCTAGCAGCACCTGGGCTCTCTTTCATTTCGCCATGTTCAAAAGTGCTCCTATTCATCAACGTTACAGATGTGACGGAACCTGTCGTGGAGGAAAGTAAGCATGCTAGTCTTTCTGTGCGGTGTCAGCCGTTGTCCACAATGACACATTATATGAGATGAAACAATTGATTCTTGCGTACGACAGCCATTGTCTTTTAAGAATAACCACGACACACTACATCAAACGGATCGTGCCAAAATCGGGCTGATATCATAGTCTGAACTCGACGTTATGTTAAATAATTAAAAATTATCTTGAAGTCCCCAAGTGGCCCTAGTGACTAGTGGCCCCTCCAGCCCCTCACTAGTGGCCCCTCCGGTTGAGAACCACTAGTTTAGGGGACATTTATTGGTAAATTATCTAAACACCAGCTTGGCCAGGTTGGGAGACCCGCTAGACCATCTAAAGAGCAGCTTGGCCAGAGGAAGTTCCACTATTTACAGGCATTATTCACTGCTAACACAAAAATAGAAAAGTGTTACATGAACATGATCATTTTGTGAGTTACACCTGTTAGTAAATACAGTTGTCAATCCCAAACACTGTGACTGTGTGAATATAGCCAATTATCCGAGCCTCTTTAAATGAACACCCAAACAATAGACAATTAGCTGCCTTTTTTCTCTTAAGATCTTGTGTACTGTGTAACTAATTACATTTCAAATCAACAGGATGATTAGAGTGTTGCTCGTGATGCCTAACAGGTGTGACTAAAGGAAGAGAGAACAGTGGTGACTTTGAGAATTTGAAAGTCTTTGTTTTGGAAGAAACAGCTGAGCTGACGAATCTTTTCTTCGGTCATACCGTAATGTTGCCGTTGGACTTATCAGTTGAAAACAGAGATCTCCTTTGTTGTTCTCCAAATGCTTCCCTGTGTTACATCACATACTACTGTGCCCAATACAAGGGAATTGGCCCACAACACACAGAGAGGCAGGGGAGGCCAACCAATCAAATTGTCTAAAATACTATTCCATATGTATACTGGAAGTGTCAAAGGCAATACTGTTCCTACTACAATGCTAGTCCCAGACTACAATGCATGTTTGAGCTCTTTTAACTGAAAGCAACTTGCACGGACAGATCTCAAACTCAGTTTTTTTCCCCCCTAAGGCAAGGTTATAAAAGCTACTTAAATGTTCCAATTGAACTAAGGTATAATCCTGGCTTAATCTTAGCCCTGTTTATGAAACCAGGTTTAGGACTGTTGACTTAATTAAAATGATAGTTAAATTGATAGTTAAATTGGTGGGCGGCAGTGGCTCAGTGGTTCATGTAGGTTGGCTCCAAACCGGAAGGTTGGTGGTTCGATCCCCGGTTCCACCTGACCAAGTGTCAAGGTGTCCATGAGCAAGACACCTAACCCCAGCTGCTCCCGACGAGCTGGATGGTGCCTTGTATGGCTTGACACTGCCGTCGGTGGGTGAATGTGAGGCAATGTGTAAAGCGCTTTGGAAGGCCATTGGTCTGTTAAAAGCGCTATATAAATGCAGTCCATTTACCATTTATTTATTTGAATCATGCGCTCATTTTATATGTTCAGGACAACAGTAAAAGAAATTCTTTTCAACCAAGCATTAACAAAGATCACTTCAAGGGGAGACTTTGAGCATCATTAGTTGTGTACATTTCAGACTTATTTACTGACTGAAGGCATGGGAAACTAATTAAGTGAAAGACACTGAACGGGCACTCATTAGGCAAGCTATCCATTTGTGTTTGCAAGCGTCCTGCTGGCTCCTACTGGAATAGGCCGCTTGCGGATTCATTGTTCTAATGAAGTTGGCAAAAGTCACCCGGTGCCAGTATAGTGACAAATCACTGTCAAGCTCCCACCAAGTGAGACATTTTTAAGACAAACAGTAAAAAGTCAAGCATTTTCACTACTGAATAGTGTTACGTGACAATATGTGATCATTATATTATATATTTTTATTTTTATATATTTTATAGTTTTTTTTACAATTTGCTTTAGAATAATATGAATATTATAAACAGAATTGTAACTTTGTGTGTGTGTTTTCCAATAGATCAAACAGTAGAACATAGTGCTAGCATCGCCAAAATCATGTTTGATTCCCAGCGAAATTAACATTCCTGAACTGATCAAAATGTACGCCATCAACACAGTGTATGCTTCTTTGGATAAAAGTGTCTGCCAAATGCATACATGTAAATTTAAATACTCTCAGAGGGTAGTTGAGAAACTGACATAAAAAAACCCATCAATATTTTTATTTTATTAATTTTTTTACTTTACTGCTGTGGTTAACCATGACATTGCGGGTCAGAAATGTTGTACATGCATTCCACAACAAACCAGAGTGTCAAAACTTTGCAGGCATGTTCATTACAATATATGAGAAATTGTCACACAAAAAATACCTAGGTTGACCAGCTCCCTATGACGTCTAGCCGTTGACTGGAGATAATAATATGGCATGAGAGGTCCAGCTAGTATAATATAATTCAAAGTACTGTAGTTTGTCTAGAGGAAAACACTAGCCAGGGCGTCTGTCCGCAATAAAATCTGTCCCTGCATGATGCAAATTGATCTGGGAGTCAGTCCAAACAAGATGTATGCCTGTATCTGTGTGTGTGCGTGTGTGTGTGTGTGTGTGTGTGTGTGTGTGTCTGGGGATGCCAGAGAGAGGTAAAATCACTCATAGGTGAAATCACCATCTCCATCCCAGTGGCATTTGTACTGAGTTTAGTTTGTGGTGAAACCAAAGATTGTAACATTAATTGCCCATTTTTAATAAAAAGAAACACTCATGTACACACTATCTGAGACGTGTGCACATGTGAACTATATATTGCTGTGGATTGCAGTGGTAGACCTATATTCAATTATATGGAAATAAAAGAAACAGAAAACTATAATATAAATCATCGCTTTGGGCCAACTGCCAAATATGGGTTCATAAGTTCACGTTTGATGTATGGAAACATCAGCATGATATTAAAATGAACTTTTTCAAAGTTTTCCACAGAAGAAAGAAACTTGTATACATCTGGAACAGCATGAGGGTGAGTAAATGATGAGAGAATTTGGTTAAACTTTACAGTATTTCGACTATTAACTATAAGTAACTTTGCAGCTACATGTCAACTACCAACTACTGTTAAAGTAGGCTTAGGTGTCAAGCCGAAAGTTTTTTTTTTTTTTGCAGTCGAACGCACAGCCTTGCAAAGTATACTTTTTTTTAATCATACACGTACACAGGTGTTCGACGCATGCGCAGTTTTGAGCAATTTCTCGCCACTTAAAAACTGCAAAATAAAATAAATGCGCAGTTTACAAAAATATGGTGCATGTTCAGTACGCGTGTACTCTTCTGATGATGAAATTCGCGTCACGCACTGTACGCACTGTACACACTGTACGCTGACCCTCGCGTACTGCGCAAAAAGTGAAGGATACTTTGGCCTTTCGGGTTCAGGTTAGTAGAATAAGTTGACTCAGTTGCAAAGTTACTTATAGTCAGCAGAATGTCTGTTGTGCACCTTCAAAATAAAGTGTTAGCAGATGGCCCTAGTAAATGTTTTTCTCATTTTATACAATAATCTCTATTAATAATTTTAATTTGAGGGATTTCTCCCTAAATAATATTGATAAATGTGATTATATGTTGTGTTGAGGCAGAGTCAAAGGCTGTATTTTCATGGTCATGGTTCCTGGACTCAAATTAACTGGTCTCGACTACAACTGTGTGATTAATTGTATGCATTAATCAGCATTTTGTGTAATTAATTAGGTTAAATTTTAAATCAATTGACAGTACTAGTCATTTTAATGTACAATGAGCAGCACCTCCTCATCAAATCCCAGAGTTCAAAGGCATGCTGGAGGACAAAGTTTCTAGGTTCATTTGATGATGCCATTTGAAAGGCTCTCTTTTTAAAATGGAGAAATCAATAGTGGTATTAAATCCTTAGAGCTGGACCAAGAGGGAATGAAACGGAGGGAAAGAGAGACAGATCTTTCACTGTGATCTTGCATCACAAGCAGTCTGGCCAGCAACCAAGCCTTATTTAAAGCCATAGTGCTGGATACATAACGCCATATTTCACAGCAACCACACACGGTAACGCACTGCATGTGTCTGAAACGGATCCAAGTCTGTGGTGATTTTATGGAGTGTTGTAGAGACGGGGTATCTGTCACCCTGAGCGCATGTATGATTTGGAACAGCACGAACGTGGAAACGTTGAGCTCCGTACATTGAGAGTCGCACTCAGGTGCACACAATTTCTGCTACGGCATGCAAGGGCTCGATGAATAATACATTTGGTTCAAAGGAAAACATTTGGATTACTCAAGAGCAAAGACAAATACCTTTTAAGTTCCATTTGATATGACTTACTCAGGTAAATTATTCATTCCTCTGAGGGGGAGGATTCGTGACGAACCTGACAAATGTTGCGTTCAAACTACACGTCTGAGGTAGGCCCGTGACTTTTGTGCCACTATAAGCACCTCTGAAATACTGCAGGTTTTGGATGTTTATTCCAACCTGCAACACTGTGGTGTTTTTATGCATTTAACAGTAATTTAACAGAAGTTTGTAGCGTAGAAATTGCCAAATGGTGTTGTAAAGCACTTTAACATGCACGCTCGGGACAGGATGCCTGCAAGGGAGCAAACACCATGTTTTTATTGTGTCATTAGTCTTGTTATACCGAATCAGTGAACACGTTATATTTGCACACACAGACAGAAAAGGCACACATGCGAGAGAGATGCACAATATATTGGGTTATCGTTCAATATTAGAGGATTTTAGATGTTTTTTAATGGTGGATATATTGTGCTTATTTCACTTATTTTCTTAGATTAGATTACCTTTGCAAATCTTTAGCAAATATCAAAATTAATATACATGTATTTTTTTCATACAGTACATTATAATGCCGTGATGCCCGGATTCACTCATTTAAAACTATTTTATTTATTTGACATATATTTAGACTAGTGTAGAATTTTAAGGTCTGCCATTTGTCTTTCACACTTCTGTTCAGAAGTTTGGAGTCTGTAAGTTTATTTTGTCGTTTGTTTTCTTTCTTTTTTAAAATATCTTTAAACAAGTATTTTATTCTCACCAAGGCTGCACATATTTGATCAAATATATTTTAAAATGTAAATTATTCCTACGATGATAAAGCTACATTTTCAGCATCATTACTCCAGTCTTCAATGTCACATGATAATTCAGAAAGCATTGTAATATGATGATTTGATGCACAAGAAACATTTCTTATTATCGATGTAACAATTTGTGTGTCTTTGATTAATAGAAAGTTCAAAAGAACATCATTTATTGGAAATAGAAATCTTGTCTTCACTGTCACTTTTGATCAATTTAATGCACTCTTGCCGAATAAAAGTATACATTTCTTTCCAAAACCCTTAATGATGATGATGATGAATTTTATTATTGTTGCAACCCTGGTTCAAAAGTAAAAAATAAAAATAAAAACTTGCAACTGCCAGTGTTTGATAAATGGCAGTGAGGAGATAAGATGTCTAATGACACGTAGCTGCCTAAATGTCTTTTTGATAAGCAGGGGGCTTTTGAATGGATATTACACATGTGACTCTATGCAACAGCTGTCCTACCAGCTTTGAAGGAAAGCACATTTGCTGTGAAATAAGCTCCTTTCATTCACACTCACAGATGCACCGTGTTTCAGCGCCCCTCACCACATCACATAACCAACATGGTAAATGAATAAGCCATTTTATGTGACTTTGGCTAATGGCCGTTCATTCAGTCAGAGTAATTCTTGTGGCTTCGATTCGTGTAATGAATCACATTGCTTAGAATTACCGGAGAACCTCAAAATCTCATCTGGCGAATGGATTGGGCTTTGGTCTCCTCCAAACAGCCTCGGCTCATCAATCTGTCCTGAAACATTGATTGGCATATCATTGCTGTGAGAAAGTAGGAGCTGTGGATGTGATTGACACGGCGGGAGTCCCTGCTTGGGCGCCGCCTCTGTTGGCATAGTCACTCTTTTCTGATGAGGAGGACCCGGTGTAGATGCACGTAAACAACACGGCGAGTGGAGAGTGCAAAGCAGGAGGGCAGGAGTGAATGTGCTGTCAACAAGCAACATACAGACTAGTGTTATTTAATGGGGACAAGCTATGTGCTTCATATCATTTGAGAAACAAATGTGGCATCTTGGCTGATGTTTCTAGGCTCATTTCCTGTCTCTCTGATACTGTTTTTTTCTTCTTCTTTCAAAAGCGAATATCATACGATTTTAATCACCTACCTGTTTAATCGTACTTCAGAGTAGCATTACAGTTTGCTAGCGGCGTTTTTGCTATTGTTTATGCAATTTTAGCTTTGATGGTAATGTGCTTTAAAAGGGCTTCAATTTTCCACTCTGAAATATTTAATTGATCAAGTTTAATCATGTCAGGTTATTCATTTAAAGAAATCACCTCAGAAGGGAGTGTTTCCATTTCTCTACAGTCACTCTTGAAATGCATTCTGCCTGACATAGACTTAATCGACTAGCGTTAATTGCTCTTCCTCCTTTTGAAAGTCTGAAAAATGATATTCATTGTGCCATAATCTATTTCAAGTGATTTAAATGATTCAAATGAGAGGAAGTAGCGTAATAGACTGATTGCTGCCAGCAATTACGGTTTATTAAGTCAAACAGAAAATGCACTGGTGAGAGTCACTGTGCCAGGAATACATAAATTATTATCTGGGAATCATCACACTGCAAATTATATGTTTTTTTTTTATTTTTTATAAACTGCAGGAAATGTAATGGATTAAAGGGATAGTAACTTATCATCATCTTCATGTTGTTCCAAACCTGTGTGGTTTTCTTTCTTCTGTAGAACACAAAATGCACACAAAATTAAGCAGTCTACTAATATTCTAATGACAGTTAGTTGACATGTCTAAAGTGGACTATTGAAATAAAGGGTGGAATTTGAGTAAAACATCCCTATAAAAACACTTTTTGTAATGTCTAGTGAATGTTTTTCTCATTTTATACAATACTATCTATTAATTGTTTTAATGTGAGGGATTTCTCCCTAAATAATATTGATACATATGATTATATGTTGGGGCATAGTCAAAGGCCGTATTTGGTTCCTGGACTCGAATGAATTGGTCTCGACTACAACACTGTGTGATTAACTTTATGCATTCATCAGAATTTCATGTAATTAAAGGTTACATTTGAAATCAATTGACAGTACTAGTAATTTCATGTAATTTCTTCTGTCGAACACAAAATGAGAAATGTTTTGGTTGTTCAATTATTCGCAATGGTGACTGAAGATTGTACGCTTCAATATGGATGCAAAAGTACACCGTAAACCCTAAAGGTCAAAATAATTAATTGATTTGAGTAGGGCAAATGAATAAATTAAACTAATTTGTTCAGTCAAATTAACCTTTATGACTTTTATTAGCACTTTCTTTTTCTTTCAAGTTCACATAACTGATATATTTTAAGTTTCATTGTTTTGAGTTTTATGAAATTATTCATTTTATTTTAGATGAACTTAAGTTTTACTGAAACTGTTCTGGTATTTCCCAGCGTGCTTTGCCCATGACACTCTAAAGGGAGAGTAAATGCTAAAATGATTATGTTATATAATGTTTTTTTTTTGTGTGTGTGTAAGATTAATGTTAAGTGGGAGATTTAGTAGTGATTAACAAAGATCACTTCAAGTACTTGTGATTAATGAGTTTCTGTTAATGTGGGGTGTTTGAAAGTAACCATCGTGGTGACAAGTGGTGTATGCGGTTTGTTTTGAGAGTAAGTATGTTAAGCTTTATATTTCTGCACTCATTCAGTAAGGCCGCGTGTCCACCAAATCGTTTTTAGCCGGCTGAAAACGCTAGGCGCTCTGCTGAAAACGTCTCGCTGTGGGCCCTTGAGAGCGTTTTGGCAGCACAGTGTTTTTTCAGTTGAGACTCTTTGCTTGTTATGATACTGAATATCTGCGGAAGTGTTACTAGTATCTCATTTCACAGATAGTTTGTTTCTGTATTGATTCTATATAAAAATTCTGATACAATGTAAAGTATTTGCTCTGGCTCTTGTTTTAAATTATTTTGTTCCGGTATTACACTGCTTGTTTTCATCTGTTGACGTTGTACACACAGAATGTGGCGTTTGGTCGGTGTTGTATTTTTCCCGCCCCTCGTCAACTCTGATTGGACAGCTGGGTGAAAACGTTGCACGCTTAGCGCTTGAGTGTGAAATACTCAATTGAAAACAATTGAATATGCCAGCCAGCCGCGTCAAAAAACGCTTTGGTGGACACGTGGCCTAAGTGCTATACCACACCATTATTAACATATTAGCATATTAGCAAGTTAGCATTTTCTGAATTAGCTTTTTACATCTAGCTAATTTTATAATAGTAAAAATGTTCACACTGATGTTACATGAAAATGTTAAGTTACATGTATAAATTAGTGTACTCAAACATTTCAAGTTAACAAGAACTACCAGTTCTACTTACGTAAACTTTGTATATTTTTTATTCAGGTTTACAGTATACCTTATTTGTATCAGTAAAATGGTCTCCTGTGCTTTATTCCACGTCAGTGAACTGCTGTGATTAATTTATCTCAAGAACCAAATGTTCCAACCAGTTTTATGAACTGCATCGACAGATTCCTTCAAAAGGCCTGACTCAAAAGAATGATTCATTCTATTTCTCTCATGATTTCTCATGAAGAAGATGTCAATATATTTAGTGAATAATGTAAATAGCACACAAAGACATAACTGAAATAGAGTGCAAGTCTTAAGTCCTTTTCACACCAAGGACAAAAACGATAACTATAAAGATAGAAAGATGATAACGACACAGAGGAACGATATTATTGTAGTTGCTTTCAGAACGATTTATTACAGCTGATTAAAAGATAAAAACATTGACTGCCAATCAGAATCCAGCTGACTGTAAAGAGCATTTAAAGCCGCAGCTATGACATAAATGCAGTGTTTGTTTTTAATAAACAGAATGTATTGGTATAGACACTAGTATTGGCCTATAGTTATTATCATATGAATGGGCCTTTATTGACTATTTTTATGATGTATTTATGGTGCTGTTTTGCCACTCTCATTGTGGTAAAATTCACCTTTTGTTGCTCCACAGAAGAAATAAAGGTCTGAAAAACATTGAGTGAAGTATTGCTTTAATTCTGTTAAACACTCATTGTAGTATCTTTAAAATAGAGAGCTTGAAGGGCATACAATGTTACGACACAATTCTCAGTGAACAGCGTCTTTCCACGATATATAATTCATCTGGTTTTGGATGATTCGTTTAAACAGAGCTGAACTTCATTTTACATTGAAATAAATCTCATGATTCTAATTAATTTCAAGCAGGACAGGTCTGTTTGAATCTGTTTTATATGCGCAGAAGTGTGTGAGGTCTGCAGCGGTGCTTGTTTTAACACTGCTGTATGTGCGGCATGCATGTCTGATGGCAGACCGCCTTGCTGAGCTCTCTGTTGCTGAATGTTTGGCTGCGTGTCAGCATTGTGGCTTTATCTGATCCACAAGTGCATTACTAGTTCCTCTAAGTCCCTTTAATGAATCAACTGTGGCAAGACCCATCAATACCCAGACGTTGACTAATGCCCTGAGTGCAAACACTCTGCAAGTGAATCTTTCCATTATTGAGTGTTCTCCAAGTAAACGGACAAAACAGACTGCATGAGACCTGCATGCAATTATCTCAATATCGATTGAGGAATTCCATCACACTTGGGTGTTTTCTGCTTTTTTTAAGTAACATATTTTATTTAGGTCCTGAATTGCGTGCTCTCTAAGGACAAGATGCAAAGCTAAAGCAATCTTTATGTTTGCCCAAGGAAATGTGATTCTGCCTGTGGATGACCAAACAGGTTTTATTATGATTCACGATTCCTTGTAACTTTATTTCAGGTTTTTCTGCTGTGCAAAGGCAAAATACACTAACCACACATTTACTCTTGAGTCATGGCCAAAGTTGAGTCTCTTAGAATGTGATGTGACCTGTGACAGACATTTTTTGGCTCAGCTGTGCTGAGATTCAGAGAAAATGGAGTGTGAAAATTGAAATCAAATCAATCAAAATTCAATCAAAAAACGTATGAAACTTTTTCACAGTTTCATTGTTGGTGTAGTAACTTGGTTTTGTCTGTTTAGGGCAGTATTAAATACCCCATGAAATCCAATTTTCCAATCCCGTTAGTCCTTTTCTATCATCTATATCAGTGGTTCTCAAACTTTTTGACTCAAAGGCCTCCAACACAATATCCAAAGGCCCTCCATCCCATAAGCTATGAGATTCGCAGTATTTCTGTTGTAATTATGACACTGCTTATTTTCAGACTTTTTTATTAACAGAAACCGGGAGTTCTGATATATTAAATGAGTAAGCCATAATTTTATGATTCCAGAAAGTTCAAGAACTGCATGTTCTTCAATAAGAATAATAGTTATTGAGAGGAGAAAAAATGAACAAGATTGCATTTTTACAGTTCATTTATATAACTTATTATTATTACTTATTAATTTAAATACTTTTAAATATTTAAAAAGTGGGTTCACTGACAGTTTGCTGAGACCCCTTAGTGGGCTCCATACCCTCTTCAGTGGCGACTGGTGGGTTTTAAAATAGAGGAGGCTTGATAAATCATGATAAATAAGGCATGATACATTTTAGTGGTCTGGGGATCCTTTCTTTTTTTTTTGCTTAACCACTTTAAAATTGATTTTTTTTGTTACTTTTGGCTAAAATTTTAAGTAAATGACACATTGCTGTAAGACAATATAAATATAATTTCACTCATCTAGCAGAAATCCATCCTTCTGTCCGTTTAAATGTCTGTGTTAAAAGATCACGTCTGGCTGTTTAGTGAAGCTGATTGCTTAGGCGTTTTAATTTGTTGCTGCTGTCCGAATGGTAGCTTCGTTAATTTGTTGCAGATCAAATATTCAATATCGCTACGCTCCATAATTGAGTTGGTACATTATCAGCTGTTGCAATTCAAACTAATATCACACAGTTTATGTCTCTACGATGATTGTTTAATATACCAAGGAAGGCTATAGCCTTTTCTGCAATGAATTTTTCTCAAAAATCGCTGAAAGTGAAATACTCAACATTGATTGGCAAATTATTATTATTTTCTTGCAGAATGAGGCTAAAGTCTCCAGCTATGTATTTTGCCTCCCCCTCCCCTTCTCTAGCCCATCAGACTCACCTTAGCACTGTTTTTAGAACAAATTAAATTACATCTGCAGATTCAGCACGTTCAGGGAAGAGCAGCGATGTTTCCAACTTCAGTAATATATTATGGTGTTACAGTGGTGAAATTACAAACAAGAAATACACATTCAGAGACACGAGAATGAATAACTAGGAATTGTATTACCATTAAATCGTCCTCAAAATTTGGGGTAGGCTGTGCCTCCCTTTACAAGCCGCCACTGCTGATCTTCATGCTAGTGTACTCCTAAACATTGACACAAATAACTCTAAGCAGTTATAGTTAAACTTAAAATGTGTAAAAGTTACAACATAACTGAAAGGTGATTTGGTCATATACTGTATTATTGGGAAAAGAAAAGCTATTCAGTTACAATCTATTTGAGGCACAGGGGTACATTTTATATTTGGAGCTTTGTGTTAGCATTCTCATTCATATTCAAGAGCAATTACTTAATTGGCACAGGTCGCACTCAAAATACACAACCAACTAATTGACATTTTAGCTTGTTATACTTATAAATTACACACTTCACCTTCAAAGGGTTAGTTCACCCAAAAATTAAAATTATCCCATAATTTACCTACCCTCAAGCCATCCTAGGTGTAAATGACTTTCTTCTTTCAGCCAAACACAATCGGAGTTATATATATATATATATCCTGGCTCTTCAAAGTTTTATAATGGGAGTAAATGGTACCATAGAATTTGAAGCCCAAAAAAGCACATCCATCCATGATAAATGAAATCCATTCTATTTCCGAGGGTTAATAAACACCTTCTGAAGCAAAGCAATGGGTTTTTGTAAGAAAAATATTAATATTTATAACATTATAAATTATAATCACTGGCTTCCGGTAACGGCTGTACACAAATCTAGTTCCGGCGGAAAAGTATAAAAGCATAGGTGAGAGTAGACGCCTCTCATGGTTCAAACTAATTTGGCTGGGCAACAAACTCAAGCTCCTATTCTCTTATATCTAAATCCTCCGACATTTCTCTTTAAATATTCTTGTTTTAGACTTATAATTTGTGCAGTTCGTCATGCGTCAGGTCAGAGGTTACTGCTCTGTTGTGCAGTGAATCCTCCGCCATGGTCCTGTCATTCATCTCGCCTTACTATCGTCACGTGATCAGTGAACTGCTATTCCTGCTGCACTGTTTGTGAGTTGCGCTGGATGAGCAGAGCAGACGTTTACAACAGTTTACAATTGAAGCGACCGTTATCCAACTGAATTAAATGGTTTTTATTTCTATAAAAAAAGCAAACCAGTGAATGTGAACATAGCGGTGGCATATCCTATGCTAATTTCACCCTCACACTGTCATGGCGATATTGCGAGACAGCTTTTCACTCAACGAGAAATCTTGTCACATCTTGGCACGAGATCTCGACACGCCACTATTTTTCGCACTAGAATATTGTTAATTAATGCCCAAACTTTATTTCTGCTGATTGTAAAAGCTGAGTTCTAACAATGGCATTATGAGTATGAACCTTAATGGTGCCGTATCTAACATATCCTGTGGAAACTAAAAGGATGAGGAGAAAGCATACAGTGGTGCATGTAAGAGCGTGATATGTGACCATGTGTGATTACTGGGGCTTCCATCAGTTGTTTAGCTGCACAGGCACAATGTGCTTTGACGGAAACAGGCTCACGAGGGGTTTAATGAGCACCCAGCGGATGAGATTCAACACCGGCAAATTGATTTTCCGCATTTATCAATGGGGAATGTTTAAATGGGCAGAAATTAAAGCATGAAAGAGCTGAGAGATAGTGCTCTCAGACCCGTAACCTTAGAGATGGAGCATGGGAGAGAACTGCCTGGTGCGCTTACAGGGCAACAGCATGTACGCCACACATTACGGAAGGTGAGAGGGAGCTTGTTAAGCACACGCTGAAACGCCTTGCTCTGCAGTTTCTCTCCCATCATGCCTCCTGCAGGGCAGAGCGAAAGTGTTCTTCTTGCTGAACACGAGCTTGATGATGAGCTGTTCCTGTAAACTCGGCCAGGGCCGTGTCCTCTCCCCATGAACAAGTCTTAGGTGAGCTACTGTGAATGACCCTGTGGATGTCAAAGCTCAGTTTTTATAGGTTTTAATGGGAGCGGCTGCTCCGTTGCACTATTAAACCTATTTAAACTTCCTGTCATGCTGGATGCCCCCAGTAAATGCTTTTAATTTGCAATCTGCATTTGTTTTGTTTGGACTGCATCCCATTGTTTGCTCCTCACTGACAAGCATGATAAACATTTAAAGGGTATTCAAACGGATGTTGAGAAACTTGAACTGTAGGCCTCCTATCCTGTTCACCCAAAAATTATTTTCTCACCCATATGTCATTCCAAAAACTTTAATCTGCAGAAAAAATAAAAAATAAATAATAATTTATATATTCTTTTTTTTTATTAACTCTTTCCCTGCTTTATAAAACTTTCATGGGCCCCGGATTATTTTGTTGAATGAACATGCAATATATCAAAAGAAAGAACAGAGCCTCTACTTAAAAAAAGTTTTATTCTAGCTTCATGCATTCTTTTTTGATCAACAATTGAATGTTGGTGAGTTTAATAATAAAAACAACAACATTTAAAAAAAGTTTTATTTTTCTCAAAGACAACAACATGCATAAGCAATGCTTTTATCACTTGTTTCTGCTCCTTTTTTCACCTGTGTTTTGATCCATAGAATCTGTACTCTTTCCGAAGATGTCATAGCACCCCCTATTGTATAACAGTTACCCCTTTTCCACCAAAAATGAACCGGGTGCTAGTTCAGAGCCAGTGCTAATCCCAGTTCATAGTTGGTTCGACTGAGGAGCCTTCTAAGAACCGTTTGCTTTTCCACATGCTGAGAGCCACAACAGAGCCATGTCTTACGTCACTGTATACGTCTCATCTTTCTCAGCAACGCTAGCGAGGCAGCGGCAGTGTTGCGAAGTCCGCGGTTTTCCCGTGGAATCACTGTTGCCGCGGGCTGTTTTTCATGTCCGCGGGTTGAAGCGACCCCAATTATGTGATATTTAGCCCCGGGAATGCGAATTCTAGTAGGCAACCATGCCAATAAAAACAAATGTGATTTTTACTGGGGAAGCCGCCCCTGAAATGCGATTGGGCTTGTTTTGAGTAGCAATTAGGTTTTGTTGTGAAAACCTGACAACCCTGGGCAGCGGGAAACACAAAACACACCAGGCTTGTTCGAGATGCATCGGCGCTGCGCAGATCTACCCACGTATGATATTAAAAAAAAAACGCATGAGTGAATCAAAAGCATAAGGAGTCATATGCTCTCGCTGGACTTATCATACGACGATCGGTCTCTGCACAGCACCGCTGTGAACAATGCCTTCAACAATGCAAATGTTGCGTTACTATTGATTCACATGGCTTTACGATCCTACATAGGCATCAAAACACAACGGAAACACAGCAAATCCAACGCTTTCATGCAGTACGCCGTAATTTGTATGGACGGAGATTACAAACGAGCAGCAGCTGTTAGCTCCATTAGCTGCTATTTCAACAATGGCGGATCTCAAGTTTGTGTTGGTCTTGTTGACCCCGCCCCCAGCGCCTGACATAATCGGTTCTTATTTCTAGCCCTGTTCTAGCCCAGCAATGTTTTGGTGCTACTTAAGAACCACTTTTCCTGGCTCGGAGCTGGGGCTTTGGGTGTGGAAACACAAAGAACCGATTTAAAACTAGGCTCTGGCTCCGATCTAGCTCTAGCACTGCTTTGGTTGAAAAGGGGCAAGTGAAAACCCAGAAAGCCGGAAAAATACAATGGCAGGGAAAGAGTTAATAATATATTATTTTTAAAATAATATTTCCATTATATTACTAATAAATTTTAGTGTTATTTTATATTAATATTGATATTTTAAATTTTTAAAAATGTAGGTGAACTATTCCTTTATGCAGAGTTGCCAAACTAACAACTTTTCAGACCCCTTCAGTGACTTTAAAAAAAAAAAGCACCTAGCGACAAATCTAGCGACTTTTTGGACAAACCTCAATAACTTTCCAAATGGTGCCAGTATTGTCCTGTGAGTGCGAGGTCTTCATTTCCCCCTGCCGTCACACCTCTCTCTGCGTCTATACTCTGGCTGAGAGAAGCAGCAGCACTTTCCATTGAGCTGACAGACATGAATGAGCGAGCTGCACATGAGCACAGAGTTTTGCCATGGAAGAAAAAAGATCTTCTTTCCTTTGTTTTATAATCTAAAGAATTTAGTTTGACCGTTTTGATTTCCATTCTAATAAAAATGTATTAATTCACTACATCATACACTTTCTGTTGTCTAACAGAAAATATGTAAATGAGAACAGCTTTATTGTAGCCTGATGTCGTCATACGTCATATGATACTGCTCCATTGGGCTGTGATTATGGGCTGTGTTTCAAACGAACCAGGAAAGAAAATTCCTCTACACTCAATTGGATAGACCTACAACCAATCAGAGCAACGGAGTAAGTGACGTATGTTGAGCGACGCATAGTTGTCAACAGAACTCAAATGCACGCACGCTGGAAGAAGTAGAAGAAGAAGATGAGTGTAAACGATCTTTGCCGGTGTTGTAAAAATAATTTAAGGATACACAGAGTACTTACCAACACAAACATCATTTTTGAGAGAAATAGTAACGGTGAATGCATATACGAACAAGTTCTCCATTTAGTAAACAAATTCACTCTTTGGTGACGTGGATGATTACGTTACTGTTTATAATCTGTCCATCATCGTATAAAGCCCGCCCTTCGAGCATAGTTGCTCCACAACGGATCAAGTCCAGACCGAACATCCAAGTTCGGCTGGCATCCAGGCTAGCTTTATTGTACATTCAGGTATATTATATTAAAACACAGTATTTGAGCATGGATTAGGAGAAAAAAAACAGACATTAGGCAGAATGCAAGTATGGCATGATGACGTCACTAATTGACGCATCATCTAGCGACATTTTTGGGGCATGCTTTAGCTACTTTCCCTTGAAAATAGTTGGCTTGCTTGTGTTGTCTTTTTACAGACAGTACTGCTTGCTAGAACCCTGCACGTTTTACAATCCCTCCCTTCCAGAAAATACCCTCATAAATGGCATTTGATTGACAAGATGAACTGTATAGTGTTAATCATAAATTCATCAATGGCACGGTAAGTCTTTTGTTGACTGTGCTCCATTTGTCAGCTGAGTGAAGAAAAATGTTTGAAATGCACGTTTGCTCCACTCAGTATCATCTTGCGCAGGAAGTTGATATGAAATGTCAGCGCTAATTCATTTTGCTTGGCTAAAATACGCTTTATTGTTCTTCGAAGTTGAGCATTGTGCAGTAGAATCGGATAGAGTAGGGATGTTCAGATCTTATCATGTAAAAAGATGGACTCAGCAGCGCAGTGTTATTCAATAGAGCTCCAGTGGTCTTATTCATTGTCTCTGGAATTACCTCAGCTGAATTAGAGTCCAGCCACACTAATGGCCCTGATGACAATACTTATCCCACATCTATTCCTGGCAGGACTCGCCAACTGATTGGACACGCCACAGGCCTTCATTTCACTCCCAGCCAGAGATTATGGCAGCGATTGATCCAGAGCCGTGCAACACGAACAGACGCATTAAGGATTCCAAACCCTTCGTCCTCAGTCAAAGGCTGTGGCGTGATGCCTCTGTTGATGTAGGAAGGAGTGCAGAAAATTCAGTCTTTTTTCCCTGAGAATTGCTTCAGAATATAGACGACATAATGCATTGAAATGAGAGTCGAGACTAAAAGGAACACTTGTGAACCACCAAATGCAATTAAAATGTCATTTGGTGAGTAAATTAACTATAATATATATATATATATATATATATATATATATATATATATATATATATATATATATATATATATATATATATATATATATATATATATATATATATATATATATATATATATATATATATATATATATATATATATATATATATATATATATATATATATACTATAAATGAATTATATATATATATATACTATAAATGAATTATATATATATATACTATAAATGAATTATCTATCTATCTATCTATCTATCTATCTATCTATCTATCTATCTATCTATCTATCTATCTATCTATCTATCTATCTATCTATCTATCTATCTATCTATCTATCTATCTATCTATCTATCTATCTATCTATCTATCTATCTATCTATCTATCTATCTATCTATCTATCTATCTATCTATCTATCTATCTATCTGTCTGTCTGTCTGTCTGTCTGTCTGTTTGTCTATGCTTGCATTAAATTGGTTTTCTATTTCAAATAAATCCTGAGAAAACTGTATCATGATTTCCACAAAACAAACATATTTTAAATAGCAATAGCATTTGACAATATTACGGTTTTATTGTAATTTCGAACAAATACAGTTTTTCTCAATTGCTTTGGCACATTTTTCTTAACATTCTCTAAACTGTAAGTTCAATTGTCACAACTGTTTGCTGGAACATCAGAACTCTATTGCATGTTTACAAAATATACATTTATTTTTTGAAGAAATATGTAACATGTAAGCTTAAAACACAGTTGTTTGTTCATTTTTACACAATCTATTATGTCTTTCATTACATATATTCTTATTGCTCTTCCATGACAAGACTTTTCAGCTTACATGCAACACAATTCTACAAAAAAAAGAAGAAGTACTGTATAAATACAAATGAGTAAGTACAAATAAGTACTGATGTAGCTGCTGTGGTTTTTGGGTTGCGATGTAGAAACCATTTCGAACCACTCGGTCGGCTGTTCGGGGCGAGTGTAGGATTCCACTATGTAAAACAGCACTTGGTAGCTCAGCTTTTTCAAGCGTAGCCATCAGATAGTGGAATAAGTTGTGTGAATTTTAACACTATTTCACATCGGGTCAAAAAATGGCTTCTTTCACAACAAACATTTTCACATAATATTTAGTAGTTGATGTGTAGGTGAGAGTGTATTTGTAATGTTGTAGAATGAATGTAGGGTTTGATTATTTTAATGTTGTTCTGGGATAAATGTTTTATTAACTTGATTTGTTTACATCAGCCTGTCCAGGGACTGCAGCACAAGTGCTACAACCTGGTAAAATGCATCTCTCCTTTTTAAGGTTTAATGTATATTTTACACTGTCCCTGTTTAAATAAATAAATAAATAAATGAAATGAAATGAAATGCTCCTCCATATTCATATCCATATATATATATATATTTTGTGGGATGCACATCCAGGGCACAAAGGTCCCGTTCCACCACATCCCGAAGATGCTCTATTGGGTTGAGATCTGGTGACTGTGGGGGCCATTTTAGTACAGTGAACTCATTGTCATGTTCAAGAAACCAATTTGAAATGATTCGAGCTTTGTGACATGGTGCATTATCCTGCTGGAAGTAGCCATCAGAGGATGGGTACATGATGGTCATAAAGGGATGGACATGGTCAGAAACAATGCTCAGGTAGGCCGTGGCATTTAAACGATGCCCAATTGGCACTAAGGGGCCTAAAGTGTGCCAAGAAAACATCCCCCACACCATTACACCACCACCACCAGCCTGCACAGTGGTAACAAGGCATGATGGATCCATGTTCTCATTCTGTTTACGCCAAATTCTGACTCTACCATCTGAATGTCTCAACAGAAATCCAGACTCATCAGACCAGGCAACATTTTTCCAGTCTTCAACTGTCCAATTTTGGTGAGCTTGTGCAAATTGTAGCCTCTTTTTCCTATTTGTAGTGGAGATGAGTGGTACCCGGTGGGGTCTTCTGCTGTTGTAGCCCATCCGCCTCAAGGTTGTGCGTGTTGTGGCTTCACAAATGCTTTGCTGCATACCTCGGTTGTAACAAGTGGTTATTTCAGTCAAAGTTGCTCTTCTATCAGCTTGAATCAGTCTGCCCATTCTCCTCTGACCTCTAGCATCAACAAGGCATTTTCGCCCACAGGACTGCCGCATACTGGATGTTTTTCCCTTTTCACACCATTCTTTGTAAACCCTAGAAATGGTTGTGCGTGAAAATCCCAGTAACTGAGCAGATTGTGAAATACTCAGACTGGCCCGTCTGGCACCAACAACCATGCCACGCTCAAAATTGCTTAAATCACCTTTCTTTCCCATTCTGACATTCAGTTTGGAGTTCAGGAGATTGTCTTGACCAGGACCACACCCCTACATGCATTGAAGCAACCGCCATGTGATTGGTCGATTAGATAATTGCATTAATGAGAAATTGAACAGGTGTTCCTAATAATCCTTTAGGTGAGTGTATATATATACACATATATATATACACACACATATATATATATATATATATATATATATATATATATATATATATATATATATATATATATATATATATATATATAGATGACTGAATGGATGATTTTGCATGTGATGGTTTACATGATGAAAGAATGTTGTAAAGAGTTTGACAGTTTCTCTGAGAATCAACTCATCAGTTTTGATCAACAAGCCATGTGCATTTAGTCATTGTGCAAATTGTACACAACTCTTTTGCACATTTGCTAAAACAAATATAATTTGCTTAAATCAGTAAGAAATTGTAAACAAGAAACTAATTGTTCTGAGATCTGTACTTATTGTTTTGAGAGAAATAAAAGTCTCATTCGAGATCTGGGCCGAAGCGATTGAAAAAAACTGTAAATGAAACCTTGTGAGGATAAGAGACTTCTTTCAAAAACATAAAAAAAAAACATGTACTGACTCAAAACATTTAAAAGGCAACTGAGTAACTGATAAATTATGATAAATTAACTTATTTCTTAACTTATTAATTCTTTTAGTTTTTATATTTTCATACGCTATTGGAAGATGTGGCTAAAGTTAACTTTAGACCTTAAATAAGAGAATCAAATGCTATTAACAGTAGCTAAATTTAACATCAGTAGTAGTAGCTCATGTATACAAACAAGTAAAAATAACAATCTATTTTTGGCTAAGAGGCTAATAAGAGTAAGCTCATTGTTCTTGGATACTTAAGCTGCGAGAAACCCAAACTCCCTGAGCAAAACAGGCTCCTTGAGGACTCAGGATAATTAGTTCCACTTTTGTCTTCTATTTCCTGATTAGACTCCAAACTGCTGCACTTCTCTCTTTCAGGACCGTAAGCTAGACTACGGAGGAAATTAATCTTCCACGTAAATACAAAAATATGATACGAGTCCATGTTTAATTAATAGCTAGCCGAACATCAAGAGTTGTTTTGATCCAAAAATAGATATAGCAGCAAACTGTGCATGCTCACACATTTATTAGGCAACTATTGATCTTTTAATCATCGGTTTTATGAGTGTCTGTTTTTCTTATCAAAATAGTGAATTTGTAAAAACACAAAGCATACTGGTTTTGTTCTGACTTGAAATGTTTAATAAGTGGCTTTTGGTTTCTGAATAACTCACCTTTGATGTGTTTAAGATCAAAGGTTAATCGATCCTCAGGCTAACATCCCAGTCTGTAGACTATATATACTACTGTATGTATGCCTTTGTGTCATAGATGTATACTCTCTTTAGATCACAGTGACATACATAGCATGCTTTGGGCGCATTCACCCATAGCTAGTTGAATGTCCTTGTGGTCATGTCAAGTGAATCTTCCTCCGGTCCTGAAAGAATCCCTTTATACATTAACTATGAGCAAGCAGTCTCGCTTTGCCATGCTCCAGAAAACAATCCTAGATTACTTATTTATCGTGAACTCAATACATTTCATAGCTCTATATGCTCTGAAAAGAAGATGCTCACAGCAATATAGCCGAAGCCGAAGCCAAGAAACGCTTTTGATGAATGGACCCGTTCATCCTTCCACCCTACATACTCCGTATAATAACTAATTACTGTCTGTGTCACTCAAGATATCTTCCATAGATTAAGCACAAAAGTCATTACACCGCTTTAGTTAGCTCTATAAGAGCTATGTCATTGTATAATCCTTGAGAGCAAGAATAGGCGGGTCGTACATTAATCTCATTTTCACAAAACTGTAATCCGGGCCATCCTTTGGAATATATTACAATTTCGACGCAAATCTTCCCCATAAAAGCAGCCTGATAAATGAATGATTTCCCTCGAGCAAAGATCACCACAAAACCAAAATCATACTTCCTCTGCATTCCAAAACACATCGCTTGCTCTTTCTTTACATAGACATGCACATCTTGCACTCCATTAAAGTGGCTGTGACAAAAGAACGCGATGCTTAAGCTTCCATCACAAAACTGTAATGTGCTTTTTATAAGTGTACATCTTTTAAGTGGTTTCGCGTTGAGTTTGACATTTGTAATATTGACAAGTGGAGGCGTTAACTTTACATAATGGAGAACCTGAACTACCTCTAGGAATGACAAACGTTAAGACAAAATGGATGTTTCACGTGTATGTAAGTGACAATTTCGTTTATATCCGAAGTTAATGTGGTAGATGGCGAGTCAAAATATGTTAGAAACACCTCCGAAAAAAGCAGCTAAAAAGTAATGCATAACACAGATTAATGACACCTGGAAATGTTAAAATGGCTGAAAAGAAATAAGAAAGGAAGAACAGTTTGGAAAGTGCTTTGGGTAACAAAATGTAACAATAACAACAGCTATTTCAGCTGACTTAAAGAAGCAGTTAATGCAGGTGTTGATATAATCATTCTTTTCATTTATTCTCATGTGTACTCCAGGCTATTTTGTCTCCTACAGCTGAAATAATCTTCAGACTTTCCTGTTTCTTTTTTAAATTATGTTGTGTATACATTTAGGAAAACTACCAGAGTAGATTTATGTTTTTGATCCACGGTGCAGTCATGATTTTTTTCTTGTATCTGTGTTTTAATCATCTTCAATACATCAAAATGACAGACATAGATCAAATGCCATCTGTATTCTTTATGGGCTGTGATGAATCAATTAGCATTGTGGATTTTCAAAAACCTGGTGAGTCATTCTGGAAAATAGCCCTTCCTAAGACGCCATTTTCAATAATCAAATGTGTACATCTGCTGTGAGTAATACTGTAGGTCTGCCTCCATATTTTGAGTCTGATGAACTACAAATAACAAGAGAGGAAATCCATTGCAGCATATGGCTGTATATCCTGCATGATACATCACAATTACTCTGATGCTCCGTCCAGTCCTCAGAGGCCAATTAGAATATCCAGAGCATGATGTCAGACATCATTGGTATTTTGAGACAGATTACACCGTGCTAAAACATTCCTCCTCTCTCTTATTAGAACATATGACCACTTCTGTGTGTAGTCAGGTTTCATTTTCAGTAAATTCCTAAACTCGTACAGATGGATGATTATGACTCTGAGCCAAGGCATGATGTAATGATCTTACTCTCGCGTAACCACACCCCAGCAAGAGGTCTGGTCCACATTACTGCCTATTATGGCCAGGAATTGCCCATTTAGACAGGAAAAGTATATGTCTGAGCAAAATGTAAAGTCACCAGTCATGGTTTGTTTTGTTTTAAGGGATGTTTAGGGGAAGGCTACGGAGTCACTAAAGGGACATGGTGGTTGAAAGAATATTTTTTTAAATCTTTTGCGTTCTCTCAATGTTCCCCCAAAGACTATTGATGTGTAAACGGGATTTGGTGACACTACAGTGTGTAACATTTAAGTTCATGACAATTTTTGTAGTAAAGCGTTTTCCCTTCGGACTTTTCTCTCAGCCATTTGCTCATATAGATCAATTTATATTATAAGGCTCGTTTTGAGGAAAATTAGCTTTGTAGCTCGTTGTCTACATTACTATGATGTTTTAACAATATTTCACTCTTAAGTTATTGATCCGGGAAGTTTTTACAGATATGAATCTGTGAATATATTGGCAACTTTACTGAACTCCTTGAAGTAAGCACTGGCCGTATTTCTTTATACTTAAGTCCAAGTTCAAAACAAAACTATATGAACCACTCCATTGTTAACTTACAGAACTGTTAAAAAAAATGCCACTTTACACTCGGAACTCACAGCAGGTTTTGCGGGTTTTTGAAAAGAAAAATTCCTCCCATCCAATTTTTTTCACAATGCTGAGTGAAAGGACAAAAAAAATGTTTGTTTTTTTTTCAGTATCATTCATTATTGATATTTATCACAATATTCATTTCATACCATTAATTCAAGTCAAGTCACCTTTATATAGCCTATATAACGCTTTTTACAATACAGGTTGTTTCAAATAAGCTTTACAGTGGTAAAATGCTTTACAGTGGTTAATGGCGAATGAAACACATTCTACATGTTTGCTAGACCTCAAGAATCCATCTATACATAACTGGGTTGTTTACAAGTAAACTCCACAGAATAAGCTACCTTTTAATTTAGGGCCCCATAAAATCCATACATATATATGTGTACTTGTACATAATAATATATTAACTTGTGCTTTGTTGAATTATTCAGATCTTCTGCTACAACAATTGATCGTTCTTGTGTCCAATAATCATAGATTTAGTGTGAGTCTTTTATGGTGAAATCCTCTGTGAGAAAATGCCCCTCAGTATGTTGTCCTCTCTGAACTTGTGTTGTTTTTGTGTCAAAGCTGAGGGTATGTAACGGCATCCATCAGCCCTCCCTGGTTAAAAATCAATTCAGAAAGGCAGTTCTGTAGCAAACAGCAGATTTTATGCTTTTATTTTTGGTCTTAGTGTTTTTGGAGGTCCAACAGTTCAAGCTTTACTCTCTCCTCATCTCACTAGGGGGAAACGGACAGTGTGGCTTTTGCTTTTCTTCCTCCAGGCCTATCAGAGACAGAGTCACTCAGATGTGAAATCACGTTTATAGAGGTCTTCATCTTTTTTCTTCTCCGTCTCCTACTGCTGCCAGTCCACAACATGAGGAAGTGTAATCACACTGCCTTTTATTATAATTCTCTTGATGGCTTTTGTGCGTATGATCCCACGAGTGTGGGATTGGTATCTCACTGAGTGACAACACAATATCAAATGCCTTTTTTTTCTTTTCCAATTAAATTCACATTTATTATGTGGTCAAAATATTTCCTGTGATGCTCGATCACTGTCATATACAAATTGCTTCTTTTAGCCTCTCTTACTGTGGCGTTCCCCCTGCAGATCTGCAGCGTGGAGGTTGGCTTAAACCAGATGTCAAAGAAGCCACACTCAAACGCAGGCTCGTGCATCAGCAGGTACCACCGTGGAGCATTAAAGGGATTCTCAGAAATGCTCAAGAGATGAGCCGCGTGACTTTTCCGTCTTAAAATAACCTGAAAATCAGCATTAGGGGCAGCCACTAGAGGAAGCCCCATCAGTCCTCGCCAACGGCATCCTTTCATTCAAACCCCCTCCCATCATCTGACACTTGCACACACTGTGCGGCTTCAAAGACTCAACCCTTCTTATTCTCTCTGCTCTTGGTCTTCGTGGATTTGTTCTCTTAACATCCTTATTAAGCCATGTTGTTGATGGTCCTTTTTGAATTGTATTGTATTTTATTTATTTAAAGAATCTATTATTTAAACAAAAAAGTGGAAATTGATGAAGTAAGGAACAACAATACATTCAACAATAGCTGGCTGAATGTAGGCCTACATTTACTGTATTAACATCTTGTTACATAAGTATACAAAATACTGTAAATAATGAATGGACATGAACTATTGATAATTAAAATAATTATTGAATTAAATTAATGAAAATTATGTTACTATACTTTCATCTTACTTGTACATAAGAGCTGTTGCACAAACTTAATTAAATGAATGAAAACTTTTCCACGAAATGTAATTTGTATGGTGTGAGCAGTGAGAATCCAAATGCCAGCACAAAACATAACACAGATAATCCAAGAACATGAGAATAATCCACAGAGAATAAAAAGGAGCGCAACGACAAGAACACACATACAGGAGCAACGACCGACAAACAACAACTAAAGCACTGGGGTATATATACACAAAGGGAAACAAGGTTAACAAGATAACAAGGGGGAGTGGCAAAATGGCAACACCTGGGGAAAACTAATCATAATGACAAACTACAAAGAACTACAAAACATGGCACAAGACAGGAAATAACAAAAGTCCTCATAAAACAGGGAAACACAGGCTGGGATCATGACATAATTACATTTCTCCAACAAAATCTAATTGGTTTTAAATAATTTGTTTTAATCTTTATTTAGTCAATTTAGTCAAGACTACTAAATTAATGTATTTTATTTATTTCTGTAAAAAACCTCCCAGGTTACGAATGTAACCATAGTTCCCTGAGAACAGGGAACGAGACGCTGCGTCAGCTTGACGCTACGGGGAACGCCTCCAGCGTGACAGGTGCCTGAAATCACAATCAAAAAACGTCAATCCTATTGACCGGCGACAGCCTATGATGTCATCAAGGTGCGACCAGGAAGTATATAAGGGCGCCTTGCCAACATGACAGTATCTAATCGTCTGAAGGGACTGTTTTCGGCAGGCAGGCCCTGCGGCATGGCAAAGCGACGCAGCGTCTCGTTCCCTGTTCTCAGGGAACTATGGTTACATTCGTAACCTGGGACGTTCCCTTTCGAAAGGGAACTCGCGCTGCGTCAGCATGACGCTACGGGGAACGATATACCCACGCCGCCATGCCGACGGGAGTGCATGCCCATTGGCAGTGACAACTGTCAAGACAAGCAAATTCTGCTGAAATGCCTGAACCACTCCCCTTCTGGTCACATTAGGCTGTCAGTGACAGCGCTCCCTACGGTCATAGCCCAAGCTATAGCCTGAGAAGGAAACCTTCACACACATGAGGTCCTTCCCAGGCCTTGCTCGAAGGGCAACTTAGAAGGGCAACCCATTCGACTTAGAAGGGGTTCCTTTAAGGGAACGTGGCAAGGGAACAAGCGAGGGAACCCTATGCCAGTCACTATTCGGGAGGTCCTCTCACCGAATGCCACCAGGGAGACCTGACCTGGTGACCCAGTCTGCAATGGGACACGTATTACGGTCAACCCTGTCTGTATAGTACAGAGCCTCTGGTACTCGTCTCCGAAGAGACATCCCGCTAGGGTGCTGCAAGAAAGGCAGTGACATCCACTAGCCGGACCTCAGAGACGGGTGATCCCGGAGAGCAGCGCTCAGCGAAGTGCTACAAAACCCTTGCTAGCGAGGGGAGTCAAGCCGCTCGATCCTCGGATCTACCAAGCACTTACTTTAAAACGTGCTTAGGAGGCCAAAGGCCATTCAGGCCGGGGGGGCCCCTCGGGGCTTACCACCAATGGATCAGCGCCAGGTGGTCGTAAGCTCATAGCAGACCCTCGCTTGAGAGGAGCTCATAAGCCTGCCCGGTAGGTAACCATGTCGTAGGCAAACTATGAAGGTCCCCTCCTGTGGGGACTGCATAGCAGCAGCGACGTCTCGTCATGCTAGGGTAAGGACACCGCCTTCAGGTCTCGCAACGGCCAGAGACCGGCGCCTGATAGCGGGTGACCACTAGTTGTCAGCGTAAAGCCAGTATGTGTTCCCGCCTGGGGAACCCCTAAGCGAAGGTAACCCAAACCGGGAGCCTACCCCTCAGGGAGGCCTGGCAGGACCCTGCCGCAACTTTAAGAAGGCTGGCTGCTGCGCCTGGGCTGACGGCGGCTGTCTGCTGCTGACGAATTCCTGGAAAACCAGTTAGCGCCTGGGGACTCATCCCCAGGGCTAGTTGACGAGGTTACTGCTGACGTTGACGCCGGTGGAGGAGATCCTCCAAGGCCCACTTCTTGTCCTGAAGTCCTGCTGCCCAGACCGCCCAAGCTGGCTACTAACAGCCAGCTGGCTCTTACGCCCGCACCTGGGGCTGGCTCCATCCCAGAAGCAGACTATGATGCTTTAGTCCTAGGGCCTCCATGACGGCGCAGTCTCTCGGGCAGTGCCTACAGACATGAACCTAATCACATTGCTAACAGCAGTGTACTCAGCAGAAGTGCTAAACAAAACACCCTCTAAAGCGAGGGGAGTACAACTTACGTCACCTGCTCTGGGGCGGCTGTCTTACTTTCAATGCAGCGGCCAACCGTAAGTGCGAGGGCGTCAGCCATTAGCAACGCTCGGGCCTCAGGGGAGCATACGACCAGAACCGCAAACAGAAGGTTTATCCGATGTTCAGCTCAACCCGAGCCCTAAAGAAGGTGAAGCAGAGACATAGAGCAAGGGTGAAATAACACATAATTATTCAACCCACCGGCCGTACCGTCCTCCAGGAAGAGGCCGGGGGCCGCCAGCAGATGGCGGCCACCAAGCTCTGAAAGGCGGAACCAACAGATAAAGTCTAATCGCAAACCGGCGAAAAGACGCTTAACTCCGCCCCACGACCACTGGCAAAGTCGCCATCTCCTGCAACACCTCGACTGCATTACTCAAAACCCCAGAACGCAGAGAAGGGGGCGGGCCTTGGCCGGACGACTCTGTAAAAAAGAGGAGGCAAACACAAGGATGCACACACAAAGCCATGTTCTTATATCAAAAGACAGGCCAGGGGCGAAAAAACCCTTCTTAAAAGGGAACGCCCCCATCCTTGACGGAGCCTAGGCCAAGTGGTGCGACGTAGGTACGCACTAGATCCACTCAGGGCTCGGGAAAGAAATATTATCACCTCTATATTACATAATGAGGCCCCGAAAAAACCCCTTCCCCAAAGCCCCGCAGAGCTGGGCGTGGATCTCACTACAGCTCGTGCATGAATGCATACCCGGTCTTCAGCTACTTCACACTTTTACGCTAGGAAAAACACAGCTCGCCCCCGACACTACAAGCCCTCGGGCAAGAGCGCAATTCAGTTACCCATATTAATGGGGAAACAATAACACGGAGAGGCAGCAACTCTACTAGCAAAAGTGAGGCATTCACACACAACCACATAATGTTGCAAAGAAGATCGTTCTTAGCTTACTCACGGGGAGCTGCAGGCCCTGCGAAATCCAGCGACGTTCCAAATCTCCCCAAATAACCTCTCAGGAGAGCGAAGGTACAGAAGTCCTGAAAAACATAGTTCTGAAAATGTTTCACCCTCAGAGGGGGACTCACCAATCGCTCCTCGCGGTGCTTCAAACCAGCCGTCGAGCTAGTATCCGCCCGCCATCCTGAGGGTGGCGCCTTCAACAAACAAACCAGGCGAGCCGGCAGAATCTTACATTTTCTGCTCATCAAAGGTCCACCGGCCTGATGTAAAGCGCCCGGGGAAAAACCCAGAGGAAGGGAAAAAAGGCAGCGTTATCTCCGGGTCCTCGGTGGGTGGAGTCTGCTGCCTGCGCAGGTTCCGGTTACCAGCCCCGGCTTCCTTCCTCTTCCTGTTGCGGGTGTCCCGCCTCCCCTGCGCCCCAATCCTCCGCGGCGGGGGGCACTCGAGAGGCGACGCTGGCTCGCTGTTCCCGTCTCCAGTCCTCAGACTGGGACGGGCCAGGGACACCCGACTGTCTGGGCGCGGTCCTGGACCTCAGCGGGATGCATGTTCTAAATGCTGCCGAGCGCGCCTTCGCCTCTCCGAACTTTCCAACCACCGCCACTACGGAGGTGCCAAAAAGTTCAGACAACGAAACCGGGACATCCAGGAGAAAGGACTTCTCTTCCTCCCCGATGTCCAAACGGTTTAACCACAGATGTCTCTCCGTGGCCACCGTCGCCGCCATCGGCGCTATTTGTACGGTGGCCCGGAGAGCGAAAACCGTGGTCCGGCGTGACTCGACTACCGCTTCAGGGGGTCCCTCCCCCTGATCGAGGTCCCTCAACAGGTCCGCCTGGTAAGCCTGCAACACCGCTGTGGTGTGCGAAACCGCTGCAGCGTGACCCACTGACATGTACGCCCTGCCATTCAAGAGTTAGACCGGCAGGGTGGGAGCCCTCAGTGTCGCCGGCCGCCCAGAGGCGAGATAAACATAACATCTCGTCCACGGGCGGCACCGACACATACCCAGCCAGGCAGTCCCCCGACATCAGCTAAACTTAGCTCAATGATGTCGACAGATGCGTGGCTGAGTATGGTTTCTTCCATCCCCTCGAGATCTGCTGATGGAGATCTGGAAGGAATGGAAGACTCCCAGGAGTTGGGAGGTCATGGGCGGAGAGAAACCGATCGTCCAAACTGTTTGGACGCTCAGCCTCTCTCCTACGCGCCGCCAAGGCAGCTGCAGTCTACCTGCAGCGCGTTCCATGACCTCCAGCAACTCCCCGTACATGGGACAGGATGGTTGAGAAGCTTCAGCATCTTTAACTGACTCACCCATCCTCTGCTCGAGTGGAAGAGCAGCAGACGAGGAGGAGGAACATAAATCCAGCTCCTCCTCCGAGGTCCGCCTCTCGTGATCTGGATCGTCCTCGAGAACCATATCTGTCTCCAAGCGACGAGCCAGATCCATCTGGGAACCACATGAAGTTTACGACGCCGCTCAGCCTCAGCTCGAGCGTGGCCGTTCCCAGATGCTGAAACCTCTCCCCTCGAGAAGAGGTCCAGCCGAGAGCAAAGCGTTTCAGAGGAAAACGCTCGCAATACTTTCCACAAGAGGTTCGCAAACCTCTCGTGCATGCTCTACTCCCAGACAGTAAACGCAAAGTGTGTGTGTATCCAAAGCGCAAGCTACCTGGTACACTTTCAAACCACACCTGCAGAAGTGGCATTGCTTCTCAGCACACTTCATTGCTATCCTCTTTGTAGACGTTTCACGTGAAGACAGGCAAAACAGTCCCTTCAGACGAAAAGATACTGTCATGTTGGCAAGGCGCCCTTATATACTTCCTGGTCGCACCTTGATGACATCATAGGCTGTCGCCGGTCAATAGGATTGACGTTTTTTGATTGTGTTTTCAGGCACCTGTCACGCTGGAGGCGTTCCCCGTAGCGTCAAGCTGACGCAGCGCGAGTTCCCTTTCGAAAGGGAACTAAATGCAATTGATCACATGCCAAGTGTAAAAGTGTAAAATTTGTAGCATGTAAGTGATCAAGTAAAACCACTGGTTTCTAATCACTGGCATTAGTGGTTACAGCTTATTGAGAACAGGCCACAAGGTCTACACTTCAGCATAATGGTAGACCTCAAAAATCAAAACAACATAACTTTTAAATGTTAAATATAACATCAAACTTTAACCCTTTACTAAAAAAAAACACATTAAACATCACTTAATTTCAACATTTAGTCTCCTGACCCATCCCTATTCAAAGCATGCTGAGAACTAGAAATACACTGCCCAGTTTCATTCAGTGCAACAGAAATGATTCCCTTACTTAATATTTTATAAATGTAATTTCATTTAACATAATAAAATTGATTGCTTTAACTAAAGATGTGTGTTGTTTAAGCTTATTTTATTTAAATAAACTGAGCAAACAGCTAGAATAATTTTTTGAGTGAGTTGAGTGAGTTGAGTGAGGCAATCTGCCTAGCAACCAGCCAAATGCTATGACCACATTTTAACATACATGCTGCTTGCTGTTGCAAACTGGTATTTGTTATCATATTATTTGTATTCATTATCGTGATCATAAACAATGGTTTGTAGAGCAAATAGTTATTTCCCTATAATGGCTAATGAAAAAGTCTCACACATTCACTGTATATAGCTTACTTCCGCATTGATTCCGCAGCCGCAATTCATACTCAGCTCTCACATGTTTTTGTATTCAAAAACATGAGATACAGGGCAGTAAAATAAGGAATATGCAAGTTCCCGAGACACATTTTTGATCAATTAACTGTTTTTAACTACCTAGCTTTTTTAGAACACCCTGTCATGTCCGAGATGCTGAAAAGACAATGTAAAAACAGTGTAATAGAATTCCAACGATTGCTAAAGCTTGGTATATACTGGTAAACCCAGCTTGATCTTCCGTCGATTTGATTTTGCCCTGCTACTCAGTCTGGAAACCTGTACATTAATTTCTACTGCTTCTGTTACACTTTTGAGGGAACCAATCACAGACTGGCTTATCCACCTGGCGCGCTATAAGATGGGTTTAACACGATGACGGATAGAGAAGTGATGGGTCGTTGCCCGTTGATCACGCCTATTGTGGTCTGATTGGTTGAAGGACTATCCAATTGCGTACAGAGTCATTTAATTTATGCTCGTTTATCACACCTCTTGTGCAGTAGAAAATACATAGCAGACTCCCCAGACCAATGTTCAATCTTAAATTGAGCTTGGTCTGGTGATATCCAGACAAATATACTCCGCAAGAACAAAGACATTTGTTTGTTTCCTCGAGGTGGCAAGAACTAGAACAAAGTTCATTCTGACCAGGACATTCTATACTTCACGAGAAGAGCAGGTGCCGAACAAGTGCAGAACCCTGCCTTTCTTAAATGTCTGACCAATCACACAATAGTTCTCGGACACCCACAAGAAAAAAAGTTATGCTCTGATGATGTGTTGAGAACAAGCCGCAATAACTTTCAAACCAGGGCTGCAAGAACAAAATTACGGATTCTTGCAGAGTATGTAATGGCCTTAACTTGCTCTAAGTTGCAACTTAAGTTGCTCGAAACCTTGAGGGCGAAATCCAGTCATTCCAACAAGAACACATTCAATTGGGAGTTTCGCTTGAGGATTAAAACATTTTCACTCTTTTTAAAGCAAATTTGTCTCACTGACCAATAGAAAGCTGCTCAATTTGAAGGTGACTTTTGTTTGAGCTGTGATTCATACATCTATTGACTGGACCTAGTGACCACAGCATAAGCCAATTAGTTGTTCCATGTTGCCATGTAAAGGTCAAAAGTCAATAGACAAATACATTTGGCAGCAGAATGACCAGTAAGAATAAAATATTCCCAACTTGTTTTTGTTTTAATGACAGATGCACAAAATCTGCATTAGAATAATCAAATAAACCATATGTACCATTTCTACTTCCATGCACTCATGGATGTTTTTTTTGCCTTTACAGAAATGCATTATTTTGCTAGTGCTTACTGAGTTGTGCTGAGATTAAGATAATTAATATCTTTCCCCTTTTTTCCCAAATGTTTTGCTTTTGCACATGCAAACAGACAGTCTGTATATTTCATAATAACCACATGCAGAGTTCAACATCACTGGAATAAGCAGTGAAGTCAATAAAGCCCAGATGACAGTGAATTTCCTCTCTGTTGTTTGGGTTTGCCTGGCTTCTTTTGGAACAAATACACTGACACACACTGACAATAAAAAGGCTTTGTCAGATTGCTCCAAACAAATATGTCCTTCATATTTTCTTTCTCTCTTTTTCTCCTTGCGTTTTGCTTCATTCTTCTTT
This sequence comes from Romanogobio albipinnatus, assembly GCA_023566225.1. Taxonomy (NCBI): domain Eukaryota; kingdom Metazoa; phylum Chordata; class Actinopteri; order Cypriniformes; family Gobionidae; genus Romanogobio; species Romanogobio albipinnatus. The sequence continues at coordinate 23,046,106 of CM042240.1, forward strand.
AGTCCCATGCTCTTTTTACCTTGAAACAAAGCCCTGTTTGTACCTGTGAGGATGAATAGAATTTTAAATAACTGTTATAACACTCTGAACACTGAGTTAAAAAACAACCCAAGTTTTTAATACATATTGACTACATTTAAGCTTGTTTAACAAATATTAGAAGTAAAAAATAAACATTTAGAAGTAATTCAAGTGTAATTGACCAGTCACGACCGTAACGGCGTTGGATCTTGTGCCGGAGCTGGTACCATGTTCAGTGGGAGAACTTCTAACTTCAGACCGCCGCCCTGCGTTTCACTCCTAGCCACAATATGCTGTGACTGGCTCCATAACCTGTCCATAAACAAACAGTGAACAACTCTGAGGACATATTTAATTTCTATGTCTTTCTAATAAGATCATACAATTTTATGCAAGGGCAAGGCATCAGGCATTTCCATCAATAGTATCCAAAAGACTGACTTGACACTTGTGTAGTTGACTCACATCACGCCTTGTATTTTGTTTTGCATAAAATTAAATGATATACAGCACAATAATGAATTCATAGATAAAATATCTACACAAAACAGTATTTTTACCGAAGATATGCAGAAATTTGATGGAGCTGCACTGCTCTGAAGAGGTTGCAAAATGCCCGCAAATGCCACGATAAATAGCTGGGTTGTTGTGTCTGACCCAGGAGCTGGGTAACACAACAACTAACCAAACACTGAAAAGAAGACCCAAAAGGCTTGGATAATAACCCGCGATTTAAGTGCCAAGTGATAAGTGAGGGAAAAATTTATCTTTTAACCCAAAACCGCTCTGATACAGAGAGCAAGTGCTAAAGAGGGCAAATGTGCATTGGACCAGTACAGTTTCTTAACATAAAAATCTGTGTCTACCCAGGGAGTTCCAGACTTTAGGAACAGCTCCAAAGGTCAGAAGCACCAGGATGCCGAGGATAATGAGATTATATTGAACTCATCCAAAAGTCTGTGAGTAATGCTTATGCACCAGGGAAAATCCCTTTAAGAGGTTTCTGTACAATTGGCATGCTAAATGTTATAATTGTAAATAAACATAAATCCTTTAGCTCTGTATCTGTAGAGGTAAAAACAAGTTTCAATGTTCCAATTGTGTCCCTTGTTTCTTGTCCACTGCGGGAGATATTGATGCAATAATCCTGACGTGTGCAAGTTGCTGTAAAAGATCCAGAGAAGCCGTTCATGTTTCAAACAATAACTGAAGTTTATTAAATCAAAAATAAAGATTAATCACAACATAAAACAAACAACTTAAAGGCCGCTTGCTGGTTTGTTGTAACCATGTGCACAGTCAAAAGACTGTATGCTCTCACCTATAGAGGGGCACACACTCAGAGAAATAATCCATTATTAACAATATTATAACAAACTGATATTTAAATGAACAAATGTATTAAAATTAAATAAGGTATTAAGTATGGCTCCTACAGTATCTTTGAAGGACGGGAGATGTTGTGGAATTTACAGATAACATGCCATTATTGAACATTTCTATTAACAGTATTGATTAATTAAATCAATGGCCATTGTCTGCAGTAAACACATCCTTACTCTCCTAATGAAGGAGATCAGTTCAAATATTTAACCCACGGGTGCTCCCATTTTGCATTTCAAAAGAGCCAAGTCTCAGAAGACGTCCAATGGCCGTGTTGTTGTTGTTTTTTATCTGAAGCAGCTGCAGCAAAGCCAAAGTGGACCACGGCGGGGCTATTTTTGCCCACATACCCATGTGTAGCCCCCTTCACTTGTCAGCAGCTGAGCAGAGGCTATCAATCAGAGCTGAGCGGCAGTAGGATGCACAGGCCACTGTGGCGCTCATGGTTAGTGTGCCGGTGATATGCTCCTCAGGACCATATGGGGTCTGATCTCCTGTGGGCACCGGCCCATTCATGGCTCCCCATGTCATGCTTACATCACATATAGGTCAGGGTCTTCTCACAACTGTGCACAAGGCGAGCATTTAAGATAGCCATGAAGTAAAGAGGCGAAATGAGAGGCTTTCTTTTGGGGTTGGAGATGTTTTTTTTTTTTTTTGTATAGGGTACAACAGCCCAACAGGGCTAAAGGCGCACCTGGGTAAAAAGACGCATTTATTTTTATTTTCCTCTAAACCACCAGATGGCACAAAAACGTGCTGCAGCCCTTTCCTGATCCTTGATGGGATCGCGGGCAGCAGTGCAAAGTTGATTCTGTGCTAATCTGATGGGGTTTTTTTTAAATGTTGTAGATTTCAGTAGCAAATGAGAATCGTTAAAATTACGGAATATATTTTTAGACAAAGGTCTTCTTAATGATTTTCATTTTTGTTCAAAGGTCATTTAAGCAACAGTTTTTCAATAACGGAAGAATATATAAAAATATGGTTTTGGGGTAAAAGGCCCCCTGTTGTCTGGGCGAAAGGTACATTAATTAACATGATAATAAACAGCTGGCTGACTTTTCCGGCCACAAATGATTGCGGCCACATAAACTTGTGGAGGGAGACAGCCTTCGCTCCAACCCTTCTTGGAGAAACAAGAGCACAGGCCCGATCAGGCATTTCCAGGGGTCTTCTTGGCGAGAAGAACACCAGGTGACAAAGAGGTTCCACTTCACCGCATAGGCATGCCGAGTAGACTCTGCACTAGCAGAAGTGAAGGTAGCCACCACCGTAGGTGGTAGGGTACTCAAACCTGCCACGTCCCATCCAGGAGCCTCTTTTACGCGGAGGCTCCAAAGATCGGGACGCGGGTGCCAAAGGGTGCCCCGTCTTTGAGTGAGGAAGGTCCTGACTCAGAGGAATAGGCCAGGGAGGGGCTGTCGCAAGGAGAAAGCGTTCGGGGAACCAGGTCCGGCCGTGCCAGCTGTGCGCCAGTGCATCCGTGCCGAGTGTGCCCTCGGTCAGGGAATAAAACAGGCTGCAATGGGAAGAGTCGTGGGAGGCAAACAGATCTATCTGTGCGTCGCCGAACTGTTCCCAAATCAGCTGGCCGACTGGGGATGGAGTCTCCATTCTCCCAGAAGTGGCTGAGACCGTGAGCGCTCTTCGGCTGCACGGTTCAGGACTCCCGGAATATGGACAGCACGAAGGGACCTCAGATGCTTCTGACTCCGTAGAACGAGATGGCGGGCGAGTTGAGACATATGGCGGGAGCATAGCTCAGCCTGGTGGTAGATGTATGCTACTGACTGTGTAGTCTGACCGGACTGGTACATGTTTGACCCTTCAGCAATGCTAGGAAGCGGTGCAGGGCGAACCGTAGTGCCAGCAACTCAAGGCAATTGACATGCAGGAGGCGCAGGAGTCCTATCCAGGAGCCCGCAGCAGCACGTCCATTGCACATGGCATCCCAGCCCGTGGAGGAGGTATCTGTTGACAGCAACAATATGCCTGGAAACTCGTCCTAAGGGCCACCAGCCCGTAGAAATGAGGTTCGGCCACAGGGTGAGGGTCTGCAGGCAGGCCCGAGTCACTGGGACCCGGTGCGTGCCCGAATGTTATGCCCATCTCGGGACTCGATCGCGAAGCCAAAGCGGTCTCATATGAAGTAATCCAAGCAGCGTTAACGCGGCTGCAGATGCCATATGCCCCAGGAGCCTCTGAAAAAACTTCAGTGGGACCGCACTCTTGCTCTCGAATTAACAAAGGCAAGTCAGCAGTGACTGCGCGCGCTCGCTGGTAAGCCTGTGAAGGGATTGGATCAGGATGGGCAGGTCCAGGATTGGCCGTAACCCACCGGTTTCCTTGGGTACAATGAAGTAAGGGCTGAGGAAGCCGGACTTCATTTCGGCTAGAGGGACAGGTTCGATCGCACCCTCCACCAGTAGGGTGGCAACCTCCGCACGCATGACTGGGGCCTTCTATTGGGTGGGGAAGTGGGGAGGAGCCTGCGCAAACTGAATCGCGTAGCCGAGCCTGATGGCCTTTGCGACCCAGCAGACAGTCCCTGAAGCTGTATCCAGGCTCCAGGAACTGACCAACGGGGTCACTCGAACCACAGACGTACCCCGGGTTGGGCAGCGAGGCAGCATGACTGGCCCGGACGTAGGAGGCATAGCGTCCCGGTGTGGGGGCACAGTCAGCAGCTGCGTCCTGACAGAGGAGACCAGGGAAGGACGCACGTTCCACTGGGGTCTGCTCTGAGAGGAGGTTGGCGACAGAGATGGATGAGAGCGGCGCGGCCCGGGGGGCGGCACACACTGCCATCACCGGTCTGTGGGACCTCAGAGATGGGGACACCAGTTCTTTCCAAGTGCCACCAGCCCGGGGGCCAGCAGCAGAAGGATTTTCCCCCAGCCCTCCACCGGGGGAAGGAGAGGCCCTGCTACCATCCCCTGGAAAGAACTGGGACCCATCCCTGGGTTGTCCGCCTCCAGCCTGGCATTTAACCAGGCTGGGGAGCGGACTGGGCGTCATCCTGCAACCACCTCCACGGCGCGACCCGGGTGAAGGCTGAGCGGACTGAGGCGACTGAGCCGGTGTCTGGATGCAGCAGCTAGCCGCCGGGGCAGTACGTGTTACAGCCTCAGTCTGCTCTGGGGTGGCCGAGAACCGTTGGGCGCAGTTCTCAGCTGCGCCGCCGAAGAGGCCAGCCTGGGATATGGGCGAGTTGAGGAGGCGGGCTCACTCAATCCCCCCACATGCCACGTGTTTCTCCCGGACCACAGCTGTGGACATCGCCCGACCGAGGGAGCGTGTGACCACCTTCACTACTCAGTGGCGACACGCAGCTCATAGAAAAGCCCTGGGTCAGCTCCTCCCTTGTGCATGTGCATGTGGGGGGCCCAGTGTACCCTAGGCCGCGGCCCCATCAAGGGCAGAGAAGGCGGAGGAGGCCACCAAACGGTTGCGGGAAGCACGGGGACTTCCGGGACAGCGTGATCTCCTCATGCACCTCGGGAGCGAAAGGCATTGGGGGCAGGGCCCAACAGCTGTCGGGTGCAGCCCCCAAAAACCGATCGCGCAACCACGAGCACTCGCGACAGGGCGGAGTTCCACACCAGCGTGAGGCTCGCGGCTGCCTGAGATAACATGGCTGTCAACTCTAGGTCGGATCAGGCAGCGCTGGCACACCCTAAGGCGGAGCACAACCTAATCGTCATCCCCAAAGGACTCTAGCCCACCTTGGGATGCGGCGATCGACATCTCAGTGCTATCTGGAGTGTGAACGAAACGAACGAGGTGTCAGAGACGGGCCGCTGTTTCAGTCCAGCACTCGCGGGAATCGATGTGCGAGAGGGGGGCGTGGCCCGAGGAACGTATCGTCGGGGTTCTTAATACCACAGCACCGCCCTCAGGTCACCCTGGCCACCAGCCAAAGTACCACCTCTCTCAGAGACGGTAGATTGGGGTGTGGCAAAGGGGACTCTCTCTCCTCACGGAGATCACTGAGTCTTGACCGCAACATCACGATGGTCACGTTACCGCAGTGGGAACATAACACATCCACAATCACTGCCCGAACGTGCTGAAGCCCAAACACGTCGAGCAGTGAATGTGCCCATAGACAGCAATGGAGATCGATCGCACCCGGAAGTGCACGGGCGAACCGTCTTGAAAAAGACGTGCCACGTGCAAGCTCTTTTTGTGAGAGGAAAGCTCTGCAGAGTGCCAAAGCACCCAGGGAAAACACACACAGCTGTTGCAGATCACTGCACAGATCAGCAGGCAGGCAATGTGAGATCACTGGAACGCGCCGTCACACCAACACTCTCACCTTTTGGGGGCAGTCGTGGCCTAATGGTTAGAGAGTCGGACTTGCAACCCAAAGGTTGCGGGTTCGAGTCTCAGGTCCGGCAGGTATTGTCGGTGGGGGGGAGTGAATACCAGCGCCCTCCTCCACCCTCAATACCACGACTGAGGTGAGACCCTTGAGCAAGGCACCGAACCCCCAACTGCTCCCCGGGCGCCGCAGCAATATGGCTGCCCACTGCTCCGGGTGTGTGTTCACGGTGTGTGTGTGTTCACTACTGTGTGTGTGCACTTGGATGGGTTAAATGCAGAGCACAAATTCCAAGTATGGGTTACCATACTTGGCCACACGTCCCTTCTTCACTTCACTTCACACTCTGGAGAACTGCTCGTCTCGAAGACTGAAGAGAGGACTTCAGAATTCAGGCTTGCAGGAGTGAAGAGATGCTCTTGGCTCCGATGCAGAAACATAATGCGATATTGCCACGTACTTCCTTTTATAGTTATGCGGTGAGGCGGAGTTACGTATGCAAATTCCGCATGCCCATGGCATTGACACGCCATTGGGCGTTTTCTAGAATCTTAAAGATGATTGGCTTCTAAGCGAAACCCCCATTTGTTAGTCACTAACTTTACGTCGTAGTGACTGAACGAAAGGGAACATGGTGATGTAACTAATTCTGCCTTCACGTGCTATAGGAAATTTTAAAAATCATTGCTGACGAGTCTGTAATTTCGCTGTGTATAAAACATACAATACTTCAAATGATTATTCATAAATGACAAATATCCACTACATTAATGACAAGACAAGACGATCAAGCTGTTGTGGGGAAAAACCTAAAAAAAAAAACATACCTGACACAGCAGTAGTTCTATGTTTTAAAGTTTATGGCACGCCCATCTCTGGAATTTGGGTATCACAATTATTTCCAAACTTCCCAGTGGTAAACACGACCTCAGAGGGCATTCATGTGCAATTTTTACCTAGGAAACTCGTATTTACGATAATTCCGATAGCATGTGAAAGGCAACATAAGTCACGGAAATAATGGCAGAAATCTAAACAAGGCAAGTGTTCTCTGAAGGAGGGGTTAACTCCCTTTGCAATGGACTTTGTGATTTGTAAATTTACAAATCGTTTACATGCACAAAGAGCTATATTACACATTGAATGACACGTAAAATCAGTAAAAAATATGGCCATTAATGAATTAAATCCACACATTTTGTTGAGCACATAGTTGTGTTACAGATTTAGAATTCACATTTTGAGCTGCTCTTGTTCCCCGCATATAAGGAATGGCAGGGATGATGCGGTTGTTGAGAGGGGCCACGGTTTGGGTTAAAGGTAGCATACGCCAGGGCAGCTGCAAAATCTGCCCTGCCAAGGACACAGTGCTTCCAAAGCCTGCTCTGTGCCATTAAATGGGCCATTGACCAGCTAAATGGAGTCATTATGATGAGTAACTAAAAGAATTGCACCCAAATCCATGAACCTTGTCTCTGCGGAGCTCTGGGTTCCGCTGCTTTTGGGGTTTCACAGGCTTTTGCTAAATGACAGCTGCCTGAGACCTCTTTCAAGAGAATGCAAATGACACCCTGACCAGCTAATGATACCATATCAACACTGCTTTATTGACAGTTGCAGTGCTCAAGATATCCATTGGGGGGGGGGGATATATAAATTCAACAATCGGTCCTGAGACCTCTTTTAAGAGGAGACTTGTATGAATGCGACAGTAGCAAGCTTAGGTGAAAGAGGCATACAAAAACAGAAACACTTTAAAATGACTATATGTTTTCAGGTATTTACAATTATAATAGTAGTGATTATAATAGTGATTATTTTTGTAAGTGATTGTATAGTTGTAAATATAATTTGTAATGCTAGTGGAGTGTTAGTGGGAAATGTAAAAAAAAAAAAGGAGAACCCCCCCTAATTCACAACATGTGCGTACGCACAAAACCAGTTTAAACAGAATAAACACATTTTATACAGACCCAGATTAGAGACCTCTAATTAGCCAGCTTTCATACGCGTCCCAACTTTTCTTACTCTTTCACAGTATATAATACTGAGCAAGACACCTAACCCCAGCTGCTCCTGACGAGTTGGATGGGGCCTTGCATGGCTGACACCGTTGTCGGTGTATGAATGGGTGAATGTGAGAAAATATGTAAAGCGCTTTTGCACTTTTTAGCATCAGTATGGCACGCTTGGAACCTCAACCGAGGTAGTACTATTTAAGCGAACAGTACCAAACCGTACTGAACCGCACTATGTAGTGGAAAAGCACCAAAAAGTGAGTCGTACCGAGCCGTACCGAACTGTACCATGCAGTGGGGCAGCCGCTCTTGGAGCCCTCCCTAGCTCTACAGCGCCCCATAGTTTTTCAGTGTAAATCTGTGGTGAGAAATGGAACTGCAGAGTGCTCTCACACAACTTCCCACACAACTTGCAATATTCTAAAACACCATTCAGACGCAATAACTACTACATTAAAGCAATTCTAAGATGCATTCTGCATTTGTTGTGTATACTAAAGTCTGTCCATCATCATTAGTGCGCCACCCTCAGGCTGAATTAACACAAGGACATTAGAATTCTAGTGTGTCCGATGTTTTCAGCGATTAGGCTATAAAGCTTATATGGTTATCATAAACTAGCACTAAGACACAGAATCTGCCCTACCAAAATTTATGGCCAAGAGCCGCTACAGCACTAAGTGCACATTCAATACAAAAGTGCACTTCAAAACTACTTAAAATCAGTACAACAGGGCGAAAACTGTGTAATGCAAATTACGAAAGTATATTAACTTAATATTTACAACATTTGTCAGAAAGGCACATCAAAGACATCCTCAGAAGGAGTCAGTCGGCACCTTCTAGTGCAGTTTTACTCCACTATTGTGGAAAGGATTCTGGCATTGTCCATCAGTGTGTGGTAAGGCATTGCTGACTTCCTAACAACAACAACTATAAAAGAATGAACGCATCGTCACTAAAGCCTGAAAGGTCACAGGTACAGATCTCCCCCCAGCTGAATCCATGAACTTCCAACACACCGCCACACATACTAAAAAGACCCATCTGACCAGAACATAACTGGTTTCAGCTGCTCCCCTCAGGCAGATGCCCGAGTCTACTAACAGGCGAAACATTCCGATTAAAAACAGATTCTGTCTAACAGCTATCAGACTGCTCAATAAAAATGTGTTGAGTAAAAATGTGTTGAGTATTAATCTTCAGGTACATGCTATGGTCCTTGTTTACTTTACACATCTGTAGTGTTATAGAGCCTATTCCATATTAGGAAATCACATGTCTATCTGTTAATCAGATTATGTATAATATATTGTATGTGCTGGCAAAATAAGTCGCAATGAGCAAATTTTCAAAAATTAGTTAGCGTTATTTTCACACCCCTATTAAAAAAAACCTTCAAAACGATGTAGGATTTGTTTGAATCGTCAAAAAGTGACTGAGCTACACCTGTTTGAAGTCAATAGAGTCAGCAAAGTCAATTTTGAGAAAATTCTCAAATTTTCTGAAGGTTCCAAAACAAAATCACCTAGCAACCATACTATAAAATCACTGGTAATAACACCAATTTTGAAACCAAAAAATCAATAGGATATATAGGATAAAATATATATTCAACATTTTTTTTCCCATGATACCACAATTATTTGATTAACATTAATGAAACAGACAGTCTATATATTAAGGCCTACAATACCGCACACATCTAAAATAATGCTACACATCAGATATTTTTCCCCAACAGTTAACCAAATGTTCATTTATGACATAACACATAATGTTTGCATGAATACTCTCCAAGACAGATATTTTGAATAATGTTATTCAAATGGCGCGCGCTTCGGATCTGTAAGACAAAGGAAAATTACTCCTTTCCAAAAACATACAAATAAAGAAACTTTTAGATGTTTAATTGCTATTTGGAGCATTGATCACTAAATGAGGGCTTACAAACTATTTTTTGTGAAAACCTGAAAAGTAATCATGCAATCAAAATAGACAATTTATACATATTTTATTGAATATTGCAGTTTTTTTTAAATAAATAATTTATCTGTTCACATCATTGATGTGGTTTTTAAATTCAAGTGTCCTTGTCATTTTTAATCAAAATAATTCCCCTCTCTCTTGTAGTCTCTTCTTGTGAGGGCGGGACGACTTGTCACTCACATGACATCACAGCCATAGCAAGCCACAACCATCCAATCAATTCCCCATGGATAAAATCAAGTCCCGCCCTAAATGTTTTCTAATTTTAAGAAGCTGTTTCACTCATATGTACGTCATAATAGGAAAGAAAAGACTCTATCGCACTTTCTGTTTCATGCCAACTTTCATCTAATATTCTTATTTTATTTTAATTCAGCTTTACCGAAAATCCTTTTGAATAGTTTTAGTTTTAGTTAACAATAACAACACTTACATACAGTAATACATACTTGCACATTAGCAGATTGTCTCTTGTAGGTCTTAAAGCTGTACCTAAATTGTAGGCTTCTCATACTTTCTCGTATGTTCAAAAGTAATTCCTGTCGAAATTAATTGTCTTTATGTTGGAATTTTAACATTGCTATGCCAAACATTCATTAGCACTCTGGGTGGATGTGCATAGAGCTCACAAAAAAAGAGATGTACTGAATTAATGGAGTGTTAATAATCGCTAACTCATTAGTGTCATCTTATTTGCATAGCATATCATTGCATCTTTTGAGAAGTGAATATTAATTTCTAAAGGCATGAAGTATTGCAGGATATAAATAGAGGAATTATCCATGGGTAAACCACTCATCACGAAAGACTGAAAAGAGCTGCTATGTAATGTTATTTGTCTCATGTGCTTCTTTTTAGGCAAGTCAGGAGAGGTAGAGCTAATAGGCTGGGATTTTCATGGCTGCTTGATTATTATTATTATTATTAATAAAAAAAAAATTCTCAGTTTATAAATTAGTAAATGGCTTTGCACAATGAAAGTCACATTTTGCATTTTTGTTTCGATGTCTACATTTTTCTGCACAAAGTGACGTGTTTTTTTGTCTCCTTTTCTCCCACAGGGACAGACCAGCTACTGATGGTGTATCTCAGACATGCATGTGATCACAAGACAGTTTAACCGGGGTAAGTCTTTTTTGGAATGGATCCATGACCTAAATAGTGGCACGGCGAGAGCCTGCTCTAAAACCCCAGTGTCTTCCTCACTGATTGGATCTGCCCCTTTTTAAATCAGCACTGTGAGCTTTAAGACTATACATTCAGTTATCGCCCCAATATCTATAGAGGCTTTCAGACACTGAATGAACGTATACCTACGTTTGAAGAGTGATAACAGATGATTTTAGTTTGTTTCTCCTCGTTAGTTTGTGTCTCATTCATTTCTAGTTTTGTCTGTTGATAAAATGTAATCAAATTAAGTTGCATGATGTGCTGAGTAAATAATCGAATCATTTGCAATCAGTTTGCCTAGAAAAACTTTCAAGAGACTATCATTTGAAGATATAAAATTTTTGTGCAGATGAGTGCATTGGATATAAAATGATAAAAAGTGGCTTTTTGTGTCAATCTGTTGATCTTTTATTTCCTTATCACTGCCCAGACTGTAAACCCGAATAAGTTGGTAAAACTCAAAACATTTAGGCAATCAGTTTTAGCACTTGCTGAATAAGGACAGAAATACAGTACATGCAACATATATCTGTTATGCTGTCCCGTTTGAGTGTCATGGTAAAGCATGCTGGGAAATAGAAACCCCAGCCCAGTTTTGGTTACATTTAAGTTAAGTTATTACTTACAATGTGTCAGTTTTGAGAACACAAAAGAAAAAGGAAGTTCTAAATACTCATAAAAGTTAATTTGATTTAACTAATGTGTTTAATTTGAGTTGGCTCTACTAATACATATATATATATATATATATATATATATATATATATATATATATATATATATATATATATATATATATATATAATGATTATTATTATTTTTATTTTTATTTATTTTTTATTTTATTTTTTTGCGTTAGGGTTTACAGTGCAGCTAACTAACATACATTTTCTAAAAACATTTTGCCAACATTCCCAATAACTTATAAAAACATTATTTCTAGATGTTCTCTGAATGTTAAAAACATCCCGTTTTTAAATGTTTTTAAAACACCTTTTCTTGGTTATGCGAACGTTAGGGGAACATTCCATTTTATCATTTTGCAAACATTATGAGAACATTACTTTTTAATCTTAAGTAATCAAAAAAAAAAGAAGAATTCAGGTACTAATGCTACATTAAAGGGGATAGTTCACCCTTAAGCCATCCTAGGTGTATATGACATCCTTCTTTCAAACAAATACAATTGAGAGTTATATTAAAAAATTTCCATGTCCACTGCGGGAACATGACTATCTCGGAACTAAGATCGAGATTCACCTACCTTCGGGAAGGCGGAGTCCCCTTACCCATCCCACGATCTAGTGCTATTCCTAACCAGAATAGACCTACTTCTTCGGATGGCCAGGGTGATCTGAGGATTACGTTTAGAGCACACCCACCGAGTCAATCTCCGCAGGCCCCTATTCCCTCAGTTCCGCAACCGGTAGAGCTCCCGGGAGAAGTCGCTGGTCCCTCCCACGGGCGGCCAGCAGTGACTTTCGGAGCTCCGGCAGATGAGCAGATGTCGATCGCTGCATCGGAGGGGGAGTTTCAGTCCTCGGAGGATGAGGGTTTGGCTGGGCTACCTCCCTCTGGGAGAGTCGCTTCAGGCGTACCGGACCCCGAGATGACTACTATGCTTGCCCGGGCCTCCGAAAGGGTAGGGCTCGTGTGGAACTCTCCACCGTGTCCCGAACCCTCTAGGTTGGATGATTGGTTCCTCGGGGAGGGTCGCGCTGGTTCTCAGTGTCCCGCCCCGACACCATTCTTCCCGGAGGTGTATTAGGAGCTCACAAGGTCGTGGACGGCACCTTTTTCTGCCAGAAACCGGCCGAGTGACTCCTCCCCCCTCACTACCCTTGACGGCGGACCAGCCAAGGGGTACGCGGGGATCCCGCCAGTGGAGCGTGTCGTCGCGATGCAACTGTGTCCGGCGACCGCCTCTAACTGGCGTGGTGACCCGCGTCTCCCGTCCCGAGCCTGTAAGTTCTCCTCCGGTCTGACTGGGAAAGCTTACAAGGCTTGCAGACAGGCTGTGTCTGCCTTGCATGCCATGGCGTTGCTTCAGGTCCACCAGGCCCAGGCACTCATGGACATGCACGAGGGTAGGCCTGACCCAGAGCTCCTCCGGGAGCTCCCGACGGCGACGGACCTCGCCCTCCGGGCGACGAAAGTCGCCGCCCGTTCCATCGGTCAGGCGATGTCCACGCTTGTGGTCCAGGAGCGTCATCTCTGGCTCAACCTGGCCGACATGAGGGAGACCGACAAGTATCGGTTCCTGGCCTCCCCCATTTCGTCGGCCGGGTTGTTCGGCGACGCTTTCGAGAGCTTTGCCCAGCAGTTCTCGGCCGCCCAGAAGCAGACGGAGGCCATCAAACACATCCTGCCCCGGCGGCCCGCTGCTGCCTCCACCCAGCCGCCGGTTGCGCCACCTCCGACTGCTCGTCCCCGAGGACGTCCGCCCGCCAGGTGGCAAGCGTCGTCGCAAGCGACCCTGAGACGGGCCGCCCAGAGATGGAGGATACTGCTCTTCGGGAGATGGCTGCAGCACCACTCCCTCCCCCGGAGGAGGGCCGGGGGAGAATCTTTTGTTCCAGTTTAATTTCTGTTCCGCCGCTGGCCCAAAACTTCAGTAAAAGAGCAGTTTCCAATATCTCTGGGTGCCAAGAGAGTGCGCTTGGCGGTGGTCGACGCTCCCATGCCTCACAACCCTCAGGTACCTCTCCCTTCGCCAGCAGGGGACGCCGGCACTCAAGCGGCCTCCCCACACTCGCACGTCCCCTCCGCGGATGCAGGTAAGTGTTGCACAAATATGTGTTTCCCCCAGTGAGCCTTCTTACACAAACACTGTGCAAGGTCAGGGAGGACGAGGAGCAAGTCCTATTGGTCACTCCGTATTGGCCCAACCGGACTTGGTTCCCGGAACTAGTGCTCCTCGCGACAGCACCTCCTTGGCCCATTCCTCTGAGGAAGGACCTCCTAACTCAGAGACGGGCCACCCTATGGCACCCGGTTCTAGGTGACCTACCGCAAGCGGTAGTTGACACCATCGCTTCCGCTAGAGCCCCCTCTACGAGGCGCCTCTATGCGTTGAAGTGCAACCTGTTTGTCGACTGGTGCTCTTCTCGCAGAGAAGACCCCCGAAGATGTTCGATCAGGTCTGTGCTTTCCTTTCTACAAGATGGGTTGGAGTGAAGGCTGTCTCCCTCCACCCTCAAAGTCTATGTTGCCACTATCGCCGCTAATCATGATCTAGTAGATGGAAAATATTTAGGTAAGCACGATCTAATCGTCAAGTTCCTGAGGGGGGCGAGGAGACTAAATCCGCCTCGCCTTCCCTCTATACCCTCTTGGGACTTGTCTCTGGTGCTAACTGCACTGCAGAGAGCGTCCTTTGAGCCTTTGCAGTCAGCAGAGTTAAAGATCTTGTCGTTAAAGACAATACTCCTGACTGCGTTTGCCTCCATCAAGAGGGTAGGGGACCTGCAGGCATTTTCGGTCGACGAAAGGCTGTCTCCAAGTAGAGGATGGCCCACTGGATAGTGGATGCCATCGTCTTGGCGTATGAGTCCCAAGACGTGACTTGCCCGCTCTGGTTAAGAGCCCACTCCACTAGGGGTGTTGCTTTTTCCTGGGTGCTGGCTCGTGGCGCCTCGCTGACAGATATTTGTAGAGCTGCGGGCTGGGCGACACCTAACACGTTCGCTAGATTTTATAGCCTCTGTGTAGAGCCGGTATCTTCCTGTGTGCTCACTTCCCATAGTCAGTAACACCGAAGTGCTCGTTCTAATGTCGGCTTGCTGCGCCATTCTCTCCCTCATGGTACGGATACGTGCGCTTATCTGCTCCAGTCGAGTTCCCCAGAACGGCGAACCCTGTTGAGTCCTCCGCAACCCGCGGCAGTCGGACGTGGTGGAGCGTTCGACGCCAGGTCTAACACTCGTATGCATTGGTGGAACTTGTGTTAGGCTGGGTTCCATATGTTCTGACCCCCACAGCGGTCCCATATGTGTATTCTTCCATGGTACGGCTCCCTACGGCGAGCCCGTGTCTTTCACATTTGGCAGAGTCTCCTCTGCTATCTCAGGAAGGTGTTGTCCCCCTCCTCTAATTGGCCGGGGCCACCCCTGGGACTTCCGTATGTTGTGCTGCCCACGGCCAGCCCATACGTGTATTTTCCACATGTTAACTCCCTCTGGGCATGATGTGGCTTCCGCAGCGGCCTTCACAGGCACGCTTTCCCAGCGTTATCCAATAAAGTCAGCTGAGTGGGTCTTGTGGAATAGCAGCTTTGACTCTCTCTGTGTGAATTTCCCCGCCCGCATCAGATCGGGGTCTGAGGGGCTCATCGCTGGGCGCTGGAAGTGGTAGTAACTATGGCGTTTTCCAAAGGGATCCCAATTCGTCGGTATGTCCGACGTACGTCGAACGTGACCGACTGAAAGGGAACATCTCGGTTACATATGGTAACCCTCGTTCCCTGAAGGAGGGAACGGAGACGTACGTCCCGTCGCCACAGTTCCTTACCATCACTGCATGGCCGAGCCACTCAGTTCGGCTCCTCAGTGAAAAACAGCGTGCATTCGCTCTCGCTTCCTGTTTATACCCGCGGCGCGGGGCGGAGCGCGAGATGCAAATCTCGTACGCCAATTGTTCATTGGCAGGTTCTAAATCGCTCAAAGCTGATAGGGGCTCCCAGAAGTGATCCCAATTCTCCGTTCCCTCCTTCAGGGAACGAGGGTTATCATACGTAACCGAGACGTTTTTGGGTGAACTATCCTTTAACAATGTATATTGTTTTGTGCTAACTTTTTGAGAATATTATTAAAGCAGATAACTTTGAAAGAGTGTTTTATTAACATTACTGGAAGAACATTTGTTCATAACTTTGAATCATTAACATTCCCTGTTAGCTGGTCTAGCAGTTACCCAAAGTCCACAGCAATCAAGTTTGTTATTTATTCCAAGACTAAGGAGTTCATGCATTTAAAAAAAAATATATATTTTTTTTCTTTTTGCTAAATGGTCACTGTTTTTCAGTTTAATGGCCCACTGACTCTAGCGCTGTGTCACAATAAATTTAGTTCAGCTTTGAAAAATGTGTTTAGACGCCTGCAATCTTTTTAATTATTTTCTGTTGCTCCTTTACATTTTGGTGGTACTTCAAGCTTAGTTGCTCTGATCTTAGAAAAAATAATTATTACAATTATGTACATATGGGGTAGGGTTGATTAATTGAACATCATTCATGGTTCCAAATTAATATGTTGAATTGGCAACCGTAATCATTTCATTTATTTAGACTGGTTGAAGAACAATAATGATAATGACTTTTTACAAGCCCTCCCTTAGATTAAGTCACAGACTGGTCAAAAGTTTCAGAAAGAAAAAAATATTATACACATGGATACGTGTCATGATGTTTAAAAATGCATTATTTTTCAAAAGATAAAGGCTTGATCATTGGGCTTTTCAGTGCCTGGAAATAAAAATAAAAAAGTGAGTAAAAATAATGCGGAAAATCAGATCTATTTTCATTAATTCGTTTTAATCATCTTTGTGAGTTTAATTATCATCACAGTCTGGATCTACTGCTGACAGCCTCTGCCCTCTTCTAGAGATCGATGACATGGACGTTTACAGAAACCGCTATGACAACTTAATTTTAGTAAGAATGGGCCAATCCTTTGATGTGTCCTTATAAATCACATTAAGAGGCAAATATGAAAGAGCTTTAATATTTGATCATAGTGAATGGTCCAGGCAGTTTAATTTGCTTAGTTCTTATGGATATTCCTCTAGACACCATATTCTTGCACCGTTTCGCCTCCAAGGCTATTCATTGACAGCAGCAGCCACATGTGTTGACTTTTTGCACGAATCTGTCTGTTGAGTCTTGGTGCATTCATTCTAGTTCACACTGGCTGATGCAACCCAGACTGTCAGTGGAGCAATGCCAAAGAGATTAGATGCTGCTTTACTCTGCTTGTCTTCACAGGGAAGAGAATAATCCTCTAAATATGCACCAATTCATTATCTTACGTGCATTCTCTTTACTGATTACCATTTGTAGGGAAGACGAAAGCTGTAAATTAATGAGAACAATGTAAATACTTTTACAAAGAATATTTCAGATTCAGTAGAAGTTAAGCTTGACAGCATTCATCTGACAGAAATCGGAATTGTGTTTTTTGTGTCATAAATTATTGCTTGAGATTAAAGGTGAAGTATGTAGTTTCTGAATGGGATGATTTTAGACTCAAAATGATTAATAAATGCACACACAATTATCCATGAACTTGATAAATGTTGCAGACATGTTTTACTATCCACAAACAAATGCCTTTTAACTTGTGTGTGCAAAATACAGAATTGCATGAATGTGTAGGGATTTGTACAAATAGAGACATAGTTGTGAATACTAAACTTTGATTTTGTATTAATGTAAGTCCGAATTTGTGCGTGCAACGAGTAAGATGTGCATTTGTGGATCCTGTGATGCGCATGCATTCAGTGACTCGTTTGTGAGTCGATCCTATTTGATTTATTTGGATTTTGAGATTTTCATTTTGCCGGTTTGGCCTTGCACGATCCACACACACAGCTGTCTAAGAAAACCTGCTGCCACTAGATGGCAGTATTCTGCCAAAACAGACAACGGCAACGTGTTCTGCCTATAAGACGCTTTATGTGTGCTCGTTATAAAGACTAGAAAAACGCTTAGCAGTAGGCTAACGTTTAAAAGGTATTAATAACGCATAGGCTACTTTGTATAGCCAAGCAGATTAAATCAGGTTATGAACACAACATTGTTCATCACATTTTTCTGCCATAGAAAGCCATTATAAAATGCTTAATATATAGCACATGTTCAATAAAGTGTACGTTATATATAAATTTCTAGTTACTGCACGTATCCATTGCATCATCATAACATTTTGTTAATGCACTGAAGACATGTTGTGTATGTACATACAGCTGACTATACATAGTCAGTAGACCATAGTCCTGGGTAACCTGGATTGTGAATATTAGTGAATACGTTTTTTCATTGATATACTGCACAAGTAGCGCAACTCTTTAGTGAATTCACCCCTGTATTTTTATACATGCAAAACTTAGAGGAAAAGGCCAAAGTAAACATAATTTGAAATCTCACGTTGAAAGATAATTTTGCCAGTGAACAAATTTTAATTTCAGCTTTGCAATCCACAGAAACAACAAAAGTCTTTCTGGAATACTTCAGAATCAGAGGACTAGACTGTCTGATGAGAGAGAGCCTTCAGAGGTTGCATTGTTAAGTCAGACAGCTTGATTTGACTGACAGTTTTCCAAGGCATTTGTGAGGGGAATTTCTGAGGCAGATATTCACCATGTACTGTCTGTCTGGAATCCTGTTTATAGAGCCCCATGCAGGTTGATTCCAAATATGCATCATATTGTCTAGGGGTGCAAATGAATGATTTGGTCATGTATTCTATAATTTATGAATTCTAGTCCTATAAACAATTTAAACTGAACAATATTATCTGGCATTGGGACACATTAGCTCTCCTGAAGACCATTAACCTCCTGAATCATGTATGGGCTGCTATCCGGATGTCTCATAGACTGGGCTTCCTCCTCTTCCTAAACAAAAGGGATTCACATCTATTTCTTGCCATTCCATATGCACAAGGGAA
The DNA here is from genome assembly GCA_023566225.1 of Romanogobio albipinnatus. NCBI lineage: Eukaryota > Metazoa > Chordata > Actinopteri > Cypriniformes > Gobionidae > Romanogobio > Romanogobio albipinnatus. Next base: position 23,064,678 of record CM042240.1, read on the forward strand.
TCATGCCTTTAATGACTGTTGTTATTATGTAGTTTCAAACACCTACCTACCTTTCTGCTGTGTGTCTGTATTTCTATCAGAACTAGCAACAACATTTATGGAGAAACAAAGAGGCAACATGATTTTGTGATATAAAACAGTTTGATAAAGAAACGTAATGTTGAGAAACTTGCGATTTTAGACACAATATTGCCATAGGGGAACTTAAACTGTAACCTGGACTTTATGGGCCCTATTTTAACGATCTGAAACGCAAGTGTCAAAGCGCAAAGCGCAAGTAACTTTGTGGGCGGGTCTCGGCGCTGTTGCTATTTTCCCGGCGGGATAAATGGCTCTTGCGCCCGGCGCAAATCTAAAATGGGTTGGTCTGAAGTAGCTTCATTATTCATAGGTGTGGTTTGGGCGTAACGTGAATAAACCAATCAGAGCGTCATCCAACATTCCCTTTAAAAGCAGGTGCGCAAGTTCCATTATGGATTGCTATTATTATGGCGTATTTACCAGGCGCACGCCAGGAGCGGTTCACAGCCGAGGAGACTGATGTTCTTGTAAGAGCAGTGAAAGACAGAGAAGTTGTGTTGTATGGGGATGGGAGAAACCCACCCAAAATAGCGTCGGTTAAATAAATAATTAGCCTGAATAATTTGTAAGCTAGATTTATGCCTATTTTTTCACATCTTCGTGGCACACCACAATGATTTCCGTCATCTCATGTATTAATATTTTTTTAGTGTAACAATTTATGATTTGCAAAAATAACTGTTGCATCTGTGTAGATTACATGAGCAAAGTGTATGCGTGTTGTGCACGCTATGGTCAAGCATGCGCCCTTAAAATAGCATAATGAACAACGCGCAACGCGCCACTGACTTTAGACTAGGTTTTTTCTGGTCAGTGGCGCAATTGTTTAATGGAACAGCAAAATAGCACCAGGGATTGTTTGCGCCGGAACACGCCTCCTTTTTTGCGCTGAACCGCCCAGGGAGCGCAAGTTCATTCACTAGTTTAGCGACGTGCTTCTGTGGAGGGAAAAGCGTGCTTTGCGCGGGTGCAAAATAGGAATGACACATGCGTCGGTGTACAAAGTCAATTGCGCTGGGTGCAAGATAGGGCCCTATGTGTTATTTAGCACCTATCTTTAAAGGGGCTATACAGAACCTTTGTCAAATGGTTCTATGTAGAACCATAAGAGGTACATTAATGCAAAGACTACAGCCAATCACCATGTCTTATCTTTCTCTTATCCTCCAATTGTATCCCTCCTTCCACATAATTTTGACTGCAACTGACAGCTCTCAGTATCAAAACTGTCTTGTTGCATCCTACCACCACCCAATTCTCTTCCTTAGATTTTAGATATGTTACCCCTCTCTCATATGTTTGCTATCAAAAAGTGTCATATGGGGGCCCTGGAATATTTTATTATAGGGGGTGCCTTGGGGCCAAAAAGTTTGAGAACCACGTTATCTTTAGGAAATACACTGTATGTTAATGTTGTTTTAATCCTTTCCCCAACTAAACTAAGAGAAAGTTAGAGAACCTGTAAAAAACTATACAGGGGCTTAACGGGTTCTTTGTATGGCAGTGGTGCTATATAGCACCTCAACCACCCCAAAGAACCACTGAAGAACTGCAGAAGAACCAATTTGTTGTATGCGTAGTATAGAGTTGTGTTACTTGATGTTTCATTGTTTTTAAGCAAATCAGATGAATGAACGATTCAGGAACTCAACCAAAAAGACAGTCACTTGTTTACATTCCTGAGCGCATCTTTATTGATTAATGATTCAGTGACTGTTTCTAGTGTTTTTGTATGAATCAGTTAAATGAATGATGCAAATCCCTCACTTTTGAAGACACCTGTGTAACCTGCAGAAAGAATCATTGAAAAATACCCACCACTAATGCATAGACTGACAATTTGCTACATTGCTAGGTAACTGCCCACACACTACAGTTCTCCTAATGAACCATATGATGAGTCATTTATTCAAATTTTGAGGACTATTTAATGAACATTGATGCCTTTTCCATGTTGCTGTTGCTGCTGCTGCAATAATCCACTCAAAGGCAAGGCCATGTGCTACTGTGATTTTTACCATGGCTAAGGGGCATCACATCATGCCCCAAAACACCCTGTGGTAAAATCGCTGTAACGCACGTCCCCTTGTGGCTTATTGCTTTAATAGACATCTCCTCTAAAGCTTTCTAGCTCTCAAGATGCATTTCTCCTGAGTAATTTAGAACCCCAGTATTCATCAATATTCTTCCTTGCCTCTTGGGCCCTCGCTCACTCTCACTTTCTCATCGAGTAGGCGAAACTCCAGATTGTTTCACATCATATCATTCTACTTTCTATGCACAACACTGTTTTTGGTGTGGAACGACACGGAACATAAAGAGTGTTTGCATGTTGTGTGACTTTTTAAAACCCCTGAAGCCTAACATCTCCAGAATAGGTAAATATATTTCCGTTGCGCCGCTAATGTTATTCATTTCGACGAATCAGTTGGTCGCATTTCTTAAATGTCATCATTTTTATTTCCAGCTGAGAAGAGGCATCCCTCCCACAGCCGTGGCCATTAGCTCTACCATACAATCATTTCATCTATATGGGGCATGAAAAAGAGGTACAACGTGCTGCATCAGCTTAAAGCAATTGTTCATCTCTAATGACTTACATTTAGAAAACTCTCTGCAATGCTAGCTGAAAGCAGAGAGGATTAATAAAAGCCAATTGCATCTCCAAAACCGGCATGGACGTGATAGCTTATCATCTCGCATGCAATTTCAACTTCTTCTACTGCACAGAGCCTATTTCAAATAAGTCTCCCCATAAACCCCTATAATGGGAGGTGAACTGTAATGTGTTTTTTAAAATTATTTATTTATAATAAACTAGCTCTTGTAGTTGCCAGACCATTACCATAACAGTATGGTATTGATATTACAGACATGTTTATAGTTGATTTAACTTTGTTACATAATAGAGGGTATGCACATGCCATCATAGTAGGCGGGAGTTACTGCGGTTACACACACTGAGAGGCAACTTGACTTAGTTGGCAGTGTTGGTGTACAGCTTGAATGAAATATAATAATGATATGAAATATTTAATAAAAGATAAATAATCTAGTGTCACGAATCACGATTAATACAGAAACCTTTCCCCACTAAATTATGAGGCAATTCATACCTTTTACTCAAAATCATAAAAGTATATGCAACTTGCCTTGTTAAATTCAGAACACGGTTCCCCACATTAATAATAATTCATGCGTTTAGTTCAATAAAATATACTGCACACTTAAAATTAGACATATTCTCTATTGTAAATTAACCAGAATTATTACTTTGAAAAGTTTTTATACTTTTCTGTAATTATTAACTTTTTTTATGCAGAGTGACTGCATAATAAGACTTATAAGATCACATATATCATGCATTATTTTTTCCCCCCTCACACTAAAAGAGTACCCCTAATCTATCCTTCTTCTGATACAAACTAACTGTGAGTACTACTATATCTAGAGGGCACATGAGTGTGTCCACACATAAATGTGTATTTACAGAGGTCACTGAGGCATGGCAATGACCTTGTGATTTATTTGAGGTGCCTTGGTAAAGTAAACTAATGCATCCTTTACTAAGTGCATCAATCCTTTTCACCCGTCAGAGAGAGAGAGAGAGAGAGAGAGAGAGAGAGAGAGAGAGAGAGAGAGAGAGAGAGAGAGAGAGAGGGGGGAAGTGACGGAAATAAATACACAATATACTGTAGGTTATTATTATAAGGATTTCTAAGGTTTGTTTTCTTCTATCTCTTCCTGTGTGGTTTTGAAAGGAATTGGGAAACACAGCCATTATGAAGCTGCTACACAGTCCCTGTCCCTGAGTTTCCAGCATGCTTTACTGTTGAGTGTCTAATGACTTGATCCTCAGACTTATTTGAATGGATTACTGTAGTAGATCTGAGATCAGCCTTTAAAACACTTTTGTTGTTTTTTGGAGGTTTAACAAAGGCCTTTCTAAAATGCCCATAATTTAGAGTTGTTCACAAAGCAAAGCTATTATTTAACTACTATTACTTTGCATTCAGAAATTAATAACACACTTTGCAGAAAGTCATCCATTGTGGAGACTGGAGCTCTCATGTGGGCTGGTTCCCCGGCAACAGCCATTTCCAAATGGTCAAAATGAACAGTGCACCGGCAGAAGAGCTAGAGGCATGACATGGCCGAGCAGACATACTATTTTAAGTCAAAATACAGCACTGGACAAACTACGGATTAATGTACAACTAGCTCAAAAGACTATAAACAGACATTGAGGAGGCAACACACAATATTAAGAAACATAGGTATATATAAGCTTTGATGTATCTAAGTGGTTTAATATAATTTCATCTCACTGGCTCACTCGGACCATCAGGCTCGGCTACACGATTCAGTTTGCCCGGCGTCCCCCCAGATTCATGGACATCTACTTCACTATGGTGCAGATGCCCATGTCCTGTGTGCGGAGGTTACAGTCCTATTGGCGAAGGATGCGATAGAGCCGGTCCCTCCAGCCGATATGAAGACAAGCTTCTACAGCCCGTACTTGTACCTGAGAAAACTGGTCATGGCCAATCTTGGACCTGCAAGTTTTGAATCGGAGCCTTCACATGCTGCCGTTCAAGATGCTCACGCAGAAACGCATTTTCAAAAATGCATCTGTCCCCGAGATTGGTTTGCGTACTTTCATGTCTCGATTCTTTCTCGACACAAGTCGTTTCTGCATTTTGCATTTGAGGGTCGAGCATATCAGTACAAAGTCCTGCCCTTCGGGCCGCCCCCCCTTGTCTTCACGAAAGTTGCGAAGGGGGCCCTTTTGCCCATGAGAGCACAGGGCATTCGTAAACTCAACTATCTCATCGACTAGCTCATTCTAGCACAGTCTAGGGATCAGTTGTGCAAACACAGGGACCTGGTGCTCAGTCACCTCAGCCAGTTAGGTCTTCGGGTCAACTGGGAAAAGAGCAAACTCGTGCAGAGGATCTTTTTTCTCTGTATGGAGTTGGATTCGGTCGAACAGATGGTATGCCTCACAGAAGAGCGCATCCAGTCAACGATGAACTGCCTGAACACATTTCAAGGCAGGACGGCGGTCCCACTGAAACAATTTCAGAGGCTCCTGGGGCATATGGCAGCCGCAGCGGCAGTAACACCACTCGTTTTGCTTCATATGAGACCGCTTCAACATTGGCTTCACAGCCGAGTCCCGAGATGGGCGTGGCAGTGCGGCACTCACCGGGTGAGTATCATACCGGCCTGTTGCCAAACCTTCAGCCTGTGATCAGACCCCTTATTTCTTCGGGCCGAAGTGCCCTTAGAACAGATGTCCAGTTGTGCTGTGGTATTCACGGATGCCTTTGCCATTGGCTGGGGGGCCATGTACAACAGGCATGCAGTGTCAGGGGCTTGGATGGGCCCGCACCTGCATTTTCACTTCAACTGCCTCGAGTTGCTAGCACTACGTCTTGCACTGAGCCGCTTCAAAAAGCTATTATGGGGCAAAGATGTATTGGTCCGCATGGACAACACTGCAACCATTGTGTACATCAACCGACAAGGTGGTCTGCGCTTCCGTCACATGTCGTAACTCGCCTGCCATGTCCTCCTCTGGAGTCAGAAGCATCTGAGGTCACTTCGGGCCATTCATGTCCCCGGTGTGCTCAATCGTGTAGCCGAGGAGCTCTCACAAGCTGCACTCCTGGGAGAGTGGTGACTCCACCCCCAGGTGGTTCAGCTGATCTGGAGACAGTTCGGAGAGGCGCAGGTTGACCTGTTTGCCTCTCCAGAAACATCCCACTGTCAGTTGTTTTATTCGCTGACCGAGGGAACACTTGGGACGGATGAACTGCCATACAGCTGGAGGGTAAGGCACCTGCAGGCATTTTCGGTCGACGAATCGTGCCTCGAGTTTGGACCGGGTGACACCCACATGGTACTGAGACCCTGGCCTGGCTATGTACCCAAGGTTCCTACCATTCCCTTCAGGGACCAGGTAGTGAACCAGAAAGCGCTGCCCCCGGAGGAGGCAGACCCAGGCCTGGCTTTGCTCTGTCCCGTCCACGCTCTGCGACTGTATGTGGATAGAACACAAAAGCTTCAGGACCTCAGATCAGCTCTTTGTCTGTCACGGAGGCCAGCAGAAGGGAAAGCCTGTCTAGAAGCAGAGGATGGCCCACTGGATAGTGGATTCCATCGCCTTGGCTTACCAAGCACAAGGTGTGCCCTCTCTGCTCAGGGTGCGAGCACACTCGACTAGAAGTGTTGCATCCTCCTGGGCGCTGGCACATGGCGACTCGCTGTCAGATATCTGTAGAGCTGCGGGCTGGGCGACACCCAACACGTTCGCTAGATTTTATAGCCTTTGTGTAGAGCCTCCTGTGTTCTCACCTCAAACGGGTAGAAGCACTGAGAGGCTAATGCTCTTGTTGGCTTGCTGCACCCTGAACAGTGGCGCTTGTATTCTCAAGAAGCAAACTCTGTTGAGTCCTCCATCACCCTCTGTGCCGGACGTGGTGGAGCGATATATATTATATAAAACTTATATGCATACATGTAACTGTACAATATAAAATCTGATTTCACCAAGGGCAACATGTTCCTGAATCAACATTTTTGTTTATCCTGGAACAAGATTCCAATCAACCTATCAGATTTGAATGACAAGTTTACAGTTTATGTCAAGTTTAGGCTTACAACCAGGGTTAAGCTGTGTTAACACTACCAGCGACTTTCTCTCTGCATGATGCCAGCATGACTTTCTCACTGCATGACTGGTGGTGAGGTCGCTAGGGGCGTTCCCACTACTGGTTGCCTAGTAACGTTTGTGAATGACATTCACGGATGTTACTCCACATTGTAGACAATTAATCCGTTTTCTTTCTGCTACAAACAAATATTTTGAAAGGAAAAGTCTACATATAAATGGAATCAGTTCAGTAAATGCCCAATGTTAAAGATGAACGACAAACAGTGAGTGCTCTTTTTCATCGCAGCTATTTATCTGCAGCAAAAGGGCAAATTCCAGTCTATCTGGGCTCACAAAATCACTCTACAACTGTATGTACACGGAGACATATCATAAATTATAGGACAGTTGCTGACAGCTACTGTAAAATGAGCATCTTCATCTTGCCACGACTGTCGACACTGAAGAGCGACGGATCACGTGCGCTCCACTGACTTCACTCCTATTGGTTGTCACTCCCGAAAGTTACTCTTCGTTTGCATAAAGTTGAATATATCTCAACTTTGTTGTGTCACTAAACACGCCTACATCCGGCAATGGTCTCTGTCACCAGAAATCACCAGCTCTCCATTGAAATTAATGGGATTGTGTCGCTTTGTCACTGCTAGTGTGAATGCAGCTTTAGGTGCTTCTACATCAGTGTGATTCACCTAGCATTTCACTCGTTTTTAGGGATAAATTATGGGTAGGGTTAGGTTTAGGCTTAGGGATATGATTAGTATTCAATTTCTGCACAGGAATTTTGTTCCAGGAACAACAAAATATGTTGACCCAGGATCATGTCTTTGGCAAAATCAGGACATACGTAAAATATACAGCTATACAGCATTGCCAGCTTGCACTGTCACATTATTAGTGAAAGCTGTATATTGTATTGCCCATTACATCTGCATGGCAGGATAAATAAAGATCCAATGATATGCTGATCATCCCAATGTAAGAGTCAAATGGCTGCTTCTACTGCTCTATTAATAATTAGAGTAATTAGAGCTTGCTTGTTAATCGAGGTTCACTCGGGCCGAGAGAGGTAATGATGAAGAAAATAAATGTGAGTCGAGGCTGAGAGGCAGCTGTCACATGTTCATTACAGTGAGTGTGACTTCTCTCACTGCCGATGCTGATGAGTACATGGAGCCCTTCCATAGACACTGAGCTCTCATCTGTGTCCTCTCATCACGGCCTGCAAGGAATCTGCGCCTGCTCAATTCCACATCATTCAGAATTCAACATCATTCTGAAGTTTGATGTTTGTTTAATTCATATTTTGGATAATTGATCATGCTTTTAGCTGTATATTTAGAAGCAATTCTATAGTAAAAATGGGGAAAAAATTGTGCATAGTCTATTTAGGCCTACTTTTCCTCTTCCATTCTCATTTGCTGAGCCAAAATCATGACATATATACGAGAAGATTTGTATCAGTGTGACCGTCAGATGCTCTCTGACTGTCAGTGTAGTGATTGAGTGAAACAGGGCAGTTGTAGGACTTCAGTTTTAGGGAGGCTCAACCCCCCACCTGAGCATGAGCTGATGTGGCTCTGTTGAGAATTTCTTCCTTTAAGTGCAATAGGTCATGAATTTGAATATTTTCAGTCAAGCGAGAATTGTATATAAACATTAATATTGCATCTGTTTGTCAGGAGATGTATATCGGTATCTGCGGCATATTTGGCTGTATTTTATATTTTGATTTCATATGAACGGAGAGCCGTCTGAAAGGGAAATAACCTCAGATTGCAGTCACTGCTTTCAGAAAGAGATCATATAATAAGAGTGCTGACAGCTCAGGTAATCACATATTTTTAGGGAGGCTGAGATAAAAGAAGAGTTTAATGGTGAATGTGTAATTTCTCTAGCGACAGCAAACACAATTGCAAAAAATAACTTTTCCTGAATATACCTCCCATTTGCAATTGGTTGACCAAACAGGTAGCCCCACTCCAACCACACACCATTGATTGAGCCCCTGTTGATGTAGTCTTAGCCTCAGACGTCACACCCACGGAACGCTGGCTGAATGTCTGATGCATATGGTACACTTATCTGGAAACACTTCAGGTATACTAATGACTTACTTATAAATCTATGTAAATAAAGAAATCGCGAAATGGCTTGGTGCAATTATCAAATCGCAAAGGCTGTGATTTAAAGGTGCAGCGATTTCTGAGAATCAGTGTTGATATTTGAAATTAACCTAAACAAACACACTGCTCCCTTCATTGCTCCTTCATTGAAATGCAAGAGTAGATGTATCGTTATCATAACTGAAGTGAAGCAAAATAATGCTTCATTAAAAATAAAATGGAGTTGGCGAACAAACAAAATTGCAATTTTTATCTGAATCCCCCCCCCCCCCCCAAATCTTACAGCCCTTCCTTAACTACACTTTCAAGATGCTATTTTAGTGAGAGAAGGAAATATGCTACAGCTTTCATTTAGCAAATAGATGCAAATTTAGAGGCAAGTATGCTGGTTTAAAGCTGAAGAGAGCACCTTGTCTTAGGCTGTAAGCACTGCAACGGTTTAAACCCGAGGATACACTTCTAAAGAGGGATGTCTGATCATCTGCCATTGCTTTTTGTTGTAATTTAGGTTTAAAGCTTTGCCTTACAATATGAATGAACTCTCTTTTTAGTATATTAATTGGTGATTTTGTAAGGTTCGCACCTGTATCCTGACGGTATGGTTGGACATTGCCTGCATGCTGAGGCTTGAGTACAAACACTAAGAGGCAAAGTAGACAGACTTAAACCATTCACACCATAATCCTATGTAATCCTTAAAGGGCCAGGTAACTTATTTTGCACACGTACTTAACTGAGAACATATTCAGAAAAAGGTTACTACAAAGGCCAGGCGACCTTAAAGGGACAGGTCACCCTGGTAATGAAAAATCTGCTGTTTGCTCATCTTTATGACATTCCAAACTTGTTTTAATTTGTTTACTTTTGTATAAAGTATCAAATAAAGAAAGTCATTGGGGGTCCATTTTGTTTAGGACAACATTAACTTTCATTGTATTTTTTTTAATGACATGAGGGAGACTAACAGAATTTCCATATCCCCCAAAATGAAAACTCTGTCATCATTTACTTATCATCGTGTCATTCCAAACCTTTATAACTTGTGCTTAATATTCTCCCATCATTTATGTCTGTTCATTAAAAGCCTCTGTCAACATCTTCAAGCTGTAAAAAACTCAATTCATATTTAGGATTCGCTATCAAATTAATTGTTTAATTTATTATAGTTATATATAGTTATATTAATTATAGTTTTAATATATTTAAATATTTACGCAGAATCCCTTAGTAACATTATTGCTTCATAAATTATACCAGCTCTTAGTATCCACATTGAACTCATGTTAGACTCTGAGGAAACATGCTTTGTCAAACTATTATTTATTCATGTAGCATGCTTTTTTATGTGCTCTTGAAAGTGTCTGGTATAGCACTACAGGTTTTTTAGCTGAATGGACTTGCAGGCCGCGTTCTGCTGATGTGGATTAGAAGATGGAATGCTTTTTGGCATCTCGGGCTTCGAGTACCCTCTCTCAGGCATGAGATGCAGTAGTAATGGCTGTATAATGCCTACGGTGATCTCAGTGATGACATGAGATAGAGAGGTGTGAGAAAGGGATGCTTTGTGTGAAGTGTGGAAAGTGCCATCTAGTGGCATTGAAGGCCTCCTCTTTCATCTTGCTTGGCACATCATCATAGCTTGTCGTTATAGCTTGAAAGGACTTTCTCTCATGCATTTGTCAAAAAAGAGCACTGCCATTAGATAGCTCGTCCTTAGCAATGATGAATTTGTAAATATGCATCTGCACCTACTTTGAAAAAAGCCAGTTAGAGAGATTTCTGATCTGCTGTTATATTTTGGTGTAAACATCAAATCCCACAATTTCCATAAAAAATTCCATCCCGGTTCCCTATATTGTCAATGCTTACAAATGATCAGACTGAAATTGGCTAAGTGTCCTTTGGCTAAAATGACCAATTTCAGAGGACTTAAAAATGTTTTTTGCAACAGCTGTAAGGATTTAGAGGAAGTCAAAGGAGACACAGTGTCAATAGCCAATGAACTTTATTTCTATGGGAGTGTAATAGTGTAGAGATTGATAAGATGCTGTCATCTGATATGGAGTCCTCATCTTCTTAAAGTCGCTGACTGTTTCTGAAGAAAAGAGGAAGAGACCCAAAATAATTATTTACAGACTTTAAAGAGCCTGTCACACAAGCTTAACTGATCTCTCGTAAGGATGGCAAGATAAATTGCCCTCATACACTCAAAAAAAAAAAAGGTTCTATATGGCACCAAAAATGGTTCTTGGCTCATAATCATAGGGGAACCTTTTTAAGTGCTATATAGCACCAATTTTGGTGCTTCAGTGGTTCTTCAGCGGTTCTTCAGAGGTTCTTCACCAGTTCTTTGACTAAGGTGCTATATAGCACCGCTAACTAAGGTGCTATATAGCACCGCTACCATATACAGAACATGTTAAGATATGGTGCTATATAGCACCAAAAGTGGTTCCTCTATGATTACGACGAAGAACCATTTTTGGTGCCTTATAGAACCTTTTTTTTTAGAGTGTAAGATTTAAAACTGAAATGTCTTTGCTGAGAAGTAAAGCGAGATGACAAATTTAGTTTACTGTAATTGTAATGAACACAGAATTACATAATAATTTAGAATAAACAGTGTAGAATTCTTCTTATATTGTGGTGTCTTTATTGTTGTTCTTCTGCATTGTGATGAATTTTACTCTAACAAGGAATTTACACTGACAAAATAACTGAAAGTTATTCAGTTTCAATGAGAACCGTTGATTGCAGAGACATGAGTTGCTTGATCATTGCAACACATTTTAAGTTCATGGCCAATGGGAGAGCAGACGATAGAGCTCAGGTTATCCGGCTTCTCATAGGATTGGATATATCAGATATACCGGATATATATTGGTATATTGGATATACTGTATACGGTAGATCTATTGATCTATCTATTATAAATCTATTGGAGTAGCATTTTCTTTTTGGAATTGAACCGAGAGTTTTAGGATTTCAAAGATTTTGAAACAATGAAAGGTTATGACATAAAACAAAAAAGAAAGGTTATGCAATTAGTTACTGATTACTCATTTACATAAATCAGTGTTTTTAAGTGAATATTGTGTCAAGTTGTGAAAACCAGAGCAATTCTGCACATCTTATCTGCTGTCATTAGGGGTCCAGACATCTGAGACCATGCTGAAAATCGTCTCGGGTTACGACTGTAACCCCTGTTCCCCGAGAAGGGAATTCGCACTGCGTTGTCGAGTGACGACACTCTGGGAACGTAAATACCCACTATGCCACACCGAAATCACACCCGTCCTAGTGTACCGGCTGTAGAACCCGGACTCCCTGTCTGCCAGAGGGACACGTTCTATGGCCTCCTTGGCTAACAGGGCTTGTACTTCTTGTTCCATAACGCGAACCTGCTCTGGGCCGACCACAGTCCGGACCACCCCGCTTAACTTCGGGGGAGGGGAGCCGAACTGAAGTCTGTAACCCAGCTCTACAGTCTGCAGGGCCCATGTAGAAATATTCGGAAGGCATGACCATGCGCCGAGATAATCTACTAAGGGAACCAGCCTCTCGAGGCTGACCTCGGGTGTCAACCGAGCCTCGTTCCCGACCCCCTGAAGCGGCTGTCCGGCAGGGAGCAGTCGAGAATGATTTTCGGTGAGCGGACGCGTTCACTGCCCAGTCGCAGGTCTTTGTAGAGACAACTGAGGCGGCGTGCGTGCGTGGGAAACCAGTGAGGCCCGAAGCGTACTGGACGGTGGGAACACAGCACTGATTTCCGCGCTACGCTGGGGGCGTTCCCAGAGTGTTTTCACTCGACGACGCAGTGCGAGTTCCCTCGAAGGGGAACCATAACTTAAATAAAATGAAGAAATATGTAAGATTCTGTAGTCTAGTAGGAAGGCCTACTAGTAGCCAACAAAAAACTTGTGATACATTTTTCCAGGTGTTTTGAAACTTTTGAGGAAAGTATTTATCTAAAATAACTGCAATTTTGTTTACATCTCATTTGATCCTGGAATTGAACAAAGTTTGAGGATTTTAAAAAGGTTGACATAAAAGTCCTGAGAAATATACGTTTCAGCAACCAAGTAGAAACTTCTACCAGCAGCCAACAGTACCGAGACTTGCCAGCCTCCAAGTGATTTGATGGCTGTCAGTGTGAACGGAAGTTTAATGTTTCACGAGTGCTCAGGAACCAGGTCTTTCAAACAGTTCTCCGATTCTCCGCGCCTCCTTCATTAGGTGTTTTGTAATGCGAGAGTGCACGTGACACCAAGAGCAGCATGTTAGTTATGCAAGTAGACGAAGTGCCTGTGGAGGTAATAGCGTGAGCTCAGCTGGGCAGGAATGGCGACCAAGGTCTCCCGGGGAAGTGAGGAGGCAGTGGAACAGCTGCAGTCTGCAAGGGGGGCTGGCTGACTCACACACACCTCTGCAGGAAGAGAGGACCTGGGGATGGCCGCGGGGAGGTGGAGGAGAGGAGGGGCGGAGCGGGCTCCATGGCCAAGGTGCCCTGTCAGGGTCCCACTGATAGAAATTACCAAGAGCTTAAAGATGATTTCCCACAGAAGGAAGATGGTGTCCGCCACATTTCAAAAAACATTTCAGACTTAATGAATAGCATGAGCATCGCAAATTTCGTATTCACCATGCTCCTCTCTGCTTTGAATATGTTCCCCTCCTCATGCCCTGTCTGATTCAAAAAACATCAATAAGCAACAGCAATAAAAATGCAAATTCGAAAGTTTCTAGTGCAGCCGTTATCAAAATATGTTGTTTCTCCTTTCTGTTTTTCTCAGCACTTTAAGGACAATAAGGTTCAATAACATGTCCGGAATCCTAATTGGTATGATACAGAAATCATCTTTCAATCTTAACAAAAACAGTGCCACCTTATTGCAAACACTATGTTCCTGTTGATGTCCTACTGTTCCATAACTCTCGACTTTCAGTCAAAATCTCTTCTCCACCTCGGTCGCTGCCCTCTAGAATTATGCCATGTCAAATGATTTCATCGCAAAAAGCGAGGGGGAAAAAACAACCTTATTTTCCGAAACAGCCATCTGGCAGGACAGCTCTCAATGTTTCTATCCACCTCCATCCAATTTCCCATTCCGGTCTCCACTCCTCAGTCACTACGTCACTGCGGATAGATCACACATGCAGGAGCTGGAATATTCTGACAGGCCCAATGTCCTCGCTGCCGCCGAATTCTCTGCGTGATTGATTCCATTTCTCCATCCAACATCCTCTCCCCCTCCCCTAAGCTTTCGCCTCATTCCTCCACTCGCTGCTGTCATTTGCTATTCACATTTTCTGTGCTCTGGGAAACTGTCTTTTTGCTTATTTCTCGAATTAAAGTGAAATAGATCATACATTGTGCTCAAGGTGTTGGCATTTTCGAGCTCTTGTTCAGCTGCCTTTTACTTTCCGTCGGAAAGGAAATCGAGTAGAGTTAAATGGAACAATGGGGAAGAGTGATTGCATTCTTCTTTTTCCGTATGTCTCAAATCCATTTTTATAATGTATAGTTCTGATCCTCAAATTTGCTTGGCTGAGTTTGCAACAGTATGTGAGTGGTGCAAAGTTGAAGCACATAAGAGTTGTTTGATTTTGTTGCTTTGACACATTTTCACTGGCGAAAAACATACACAAACTAACTTGAAAAATGAAGTGTACTTGATATTAACTCTCAGTTTATAGAAGCATTGTATAACATAAAAATTTCACTTTTGCAATCATGCTGTTGTTCTAAATATCAGTATGGCTGTGTGGCACCATATTAATATTCAGCGCAACAGCGCTCTTGCTCTTGGTATTGCTTAAATGTGCATATATTTTCATGATGGAAGCCAGGCTGCCAAAAATGGCTCATGTAGTTAAGGTTTGACTGTTTTCATGGGGGGAAAAAAAGATGAGCACTGCAGAATTTCAAATAAATCTTCATGCATAGGTTTACCTGTGGGCTCTTATGTTAATGTATCTTCAATTCTTCATGTCAAAGCTCTGAAACCATCATTTCTATTTAGGCTTGACATGACAGATGGAGAGAAGGCTGTGAGGTTGTACAGCATCCCACTGCTTACTTACAAACACCGTACAGAAGTACCTATGCAGAGGATCAAGGTCAATTCGTTTAGAGAACTCTATATTCTGTGTTCCTTAGAATATACTTTTCAATATATCTACTTGCTGAATATAGTGGACAAAGAACATTTTTCATTCAGTTACGGGATGTCACAGGTAAATAATTGTTAATGGTGTTGGATTCTCTGGAGATTTTTTTTTTTATAATGAAGTGTCTTGTTCTTTTTCACACGATTACAAGATACAGAGTGCAGAGAAGAAAATATCTGTTTTAATTCAATCAGATTTAGTGGCTGTCAGCCCTTTTTTAAAGGGGTGGTAAACCACGATTTCACTTTTCTAACTTTAGCTAGTGTGTAATGTTGCTGTTTGAGCATAAACAACATCTGCAAAGTTACAACGTTCAAAGTTTAAAGCAAAGGGAGATATTTGCTTTTAAAGAAATCAATTTCTAAGGACTACAGCAAACGGCCGCTAGGGACTACTACACATTCCTCCAGGGTTGCTGACATCACCAGCCCCAATATTTACATAAACCCCTCCTCCGAGAATATGAAATAAGGGGGGGGGCGAGGCCATTTTGTATCGCCGCAGGGAAGCGTTGTTGTGGTAGGCTAGTTAGTAGGCTGGAGTGTTGTTGCCAATGCTGACGAAACGCTGTTATTTTCATCCGGATTGCAGGTCCACTTTGTTCAGCCTTCCTAGGGACGGGGGTGCGATGCAGTGCGTTTAACATACTACATGTTATGTGCATGTGTGTATGAGAAAGAGGGGAACACGGTCGCATTTGCAGCAGATATATGCTGCCCATCATAAATCAAAGCACGAGACAGACAGGGGTCGGAGGAGAAGACCGGAAAATGTGACATAATGGACAATATTCGTCTGTATTTGCAATACAAGAGCCGCGGTTCAGCTGCGCGAGACAGGCGGGCACGTGCGGCTCACGCTGCACATTTCACGGAGGAAAGCTTCCACAATCTTCATGAGTTCAATGCAGGATTCTTACAACGGCTTGTCCTGAAAGATGGATTTAAAAACAGAAGCTGTTTACGGGCCACAACATGTAAGTATGATTTATTTTTCGTCAATGTTTTTTCCTGCAATAGTTCGTATTGTTAATTGTACGTTGTAGCAAGGAAGTAAACAGATGACAACGCTCATTTGGCTCTGCAAACCAGTTTTTTAAATGCTCATTCATACTTAACGTTATCCGACAAACACCTTACGTTACAAACTTTTTAAAATCTCAACAGCGAACTTGGCATTAGTGTAAATTATTCTTTGATTAGAGCTTTTATGTATTGTTTATCTACAGGCATGCTAAACATGGTTCTGTGTTTGATTTGGCTACTATTGTAAAGCCAATGTTTAGTGTTCGTTCTTGCGACAGATATTTGGCAAATCATTCTAAAAATACAAAAGTAATACAGGTTACTGAACAGGTTCTGCTCGATCATCTTCACTAAAATTGTCTGGGTCTGATTCGGGCTCAAATTGGTATGGTTTTATTGACGCCATTGTACTACCCAAAGCACAGGCTACTGGTAAAGGTAAGGGGTGTGACGTTTCCGACAAACGTGCACTAGGCGGTTAGCGAATCACAACACACTGAGCCAGCTAACCAATCTGAGCCCATTGCGTATTTTTGAGGGACTGGCTTCATACAACCCGGAAACCATCAGACCGTTTTTACAAGGAGGGACAGAGCAGTGTAGAATAAAGGTAAAATATATGAAAAATATTGCAATTTTTTAAAAACGAAGCATGAACACATGTTACAGTGTACCCCACAAACACAATCAAGCCTTCGAAAGAATGTGTTTTACCACCCCTTTAAATGCTTGCTTTGGTCTGGAACATTCTAATGTTCCAAAAAAATAAACATTTGCTCTTTTACAAAACTTCATAAGTTAACTAATTTATTCCGGATTCAAAGGCAGCAGTTTTTTAGGTTCTGATTTGATGACCTTGTTTCTGGACATGGAGCTATTGTTTTCTTTTTCTTTCTTTTTTTCTTTTTGTCATCAAACAGCAATTCTAAATAGGCACTTGTATTCTACATTTCTATTGTCATAAATTTTCTCATGTTTTCTTGTAAACACACTGTCTGTTTGATGCTGTTATTTGTTGTGATGGTGATTTGAGGTTAATCTCTGTGGGGGTGAAGAGCATACTAGCAATATGTTCGGCTCCAAATAACCAGATGTTATGCCCAGAACCCATTATGAGTTCACTTGGTAATAATGAGGCTTTGTAAGAGGTTTCCATGGCAGCAGCACAATACACTTGCATTCTATTTTGCTGTGTCATGTTTACATCCTTATGCAGGTTATTCAGTTAGGCTTTTTTTTAAGGTAATTGTCCAGTATTGTGTCCTGCTGTAAGAGGTTCCACTCTAATGATCCCTTTACGTTGCACGGCTAGTATTTTCTGTACATCCAACAGTTTGGCAGCACATAGCATCATTTAGAGTAGCATTCATCTTGTCTAAACTATCTATGACATTATAAACCAATACAGGAATACAATACTCATAACAATAGCAGGGAAAAGAATGGCTGAGAAAAAGTTTGCATAACCACCAAATTCTTTCTGAATCAGGATTTTTATATAAAAGGTCAAAACAAAAATGGAAATTCTTTCATCATTTACTCACCCTCATGTTGTTTGAAACCTGTATGTTGTTGTTATTGTTTTGGTCGTAAGTCTATTATGCCCGTCTAGGCTGTTTTTTAATTTAAAAAAATACAGTAAAAACAATAATACTGTGAAATATTATTACAATTTAAAATATCTATTACATCAGCAGCATCATTACTCCAGTCTTCAGTGTCACATGATAAATCATTCTAATATGATGATGTTCTGCTCAAGAAACTTCTATATAACTTCTAATAATCTTATTAGTATCAATGTTGAAAACAGTTGTGCTGCTTAATCTTTTTGTGGAAACATAATTTAAATTTTTTGGTGAACTATATCTTTAAGCAAAACGTGAACATTTTCTGTGTCCTCTTTTATCATGTGTTTTTCGAAGGCCCAGCTCTTGTTCGTTGGGTGACAAAAATGAAAGAGCATCCGAATGGTGCACAGGGCCACATTAACCTATCAAACTGTGTCTCATCTTCTTTTCATCACCGGTTGGACCGGAGCTGGCTGATGATGTGCTGTAGGCTTCCATATCCTGAGTCAGCAGTAGGAATGGAGTCAGCTTCCATCCTCCTGCCTGCAGCTGCTCTATGCAAAGGCCACAGCACCAAGCGAACGAGTTGGTGGTCTGGAAAATTGCATTAAAACCTGCAGGTCTTTTACTTCCGTCCATCACGTACATTTCATGTGCTAAATCAAATTAGTCCAGTATTGATGACGATTCTATGCAGAAACAGGTGCTTTACAATCTGATTATTGTCATATCCTTAAGTTTAATTACCTGCTGGAATGGAAATATGGGGCCTTGGAGGTTATGTTTTCCCGGCTGCATTCAAGCATTTTAGGGTTCATGAGTCTTTGTATTGGATAAATCCTGAACAATTGATTATTGGCTGTCGTGTACCTGCTTGTGTTGCTTAAAGATGAAGTATATAATTTATGCACCATTATTGTACCCAGATAGCAGACCAACACTGAATCATTGTTGAATCAATGTTAATGCATCAACTAAAATATCATTGAATCAATGTTGAAATTTAACATTGATTTTTCATTAGGTTTGCACCCTGAAATAATGTTATTTCAACGATGAAAAATAGATCAAGATGGCCATAAAATCTATATTTTTTCACCTTGAATTAAATCACTTATTTAACACTGAATCAACATAGAAACACTATAAAATCAATCTTGCTTTATGTACAGCAGGATTCTATGCCAGTTAATTTTCATGTTAGGCTGCAATTGATATGATGTTGTATCAAAAAGTCACTCAAAGTAAACAACATCCTTCAGTTTACATGTAAATGTATTTATATATGCCCCCCCAGTTTCAACAGGAAATCTCACATTGACTTAAAACAATTACATCAGAATTTATAACACAAGTGAAAAACATGACAACATGCATCTGCAAAATGGAGATAAATACAAATGGAAACTAGCCAATAAAGACAGAAATGGGACAGTAGTACTGAAAGAAAAAAGGTAGAAGAAACAATGAAATACTCTGAATACTCTAAACTCAGGGGTTTCCACCATGATCAATGCCCCCAAGCCTTTCAGGGGCGTAACGGAGCCATTTTTACACCGTCCCAGCAAAGATAAAACCTGATGCCTCCTTTTTATCAGCATTCACTTGTAATGCACCTAAAACAACAAGATGTTAGTAAATATTTGGAAATGTGACTAATTTACAAAATTAAGTGAAACTTGAAATGTGATCAAAAATGTACATTCCAGTTAAAACACGCTGAATTTAAATTCAAGACTATTTAATGAATTTGACTTTTCCCTTTAAAGCACCTGCAGACACACAGGAGGAATGAATGGAAAAGCAAGGTGAAAATATCTATGGTTTTATCTAATATTAATACTGTATTTAATAGTAAATAAACAAATAAAGTGTGGAAGTGAAACAAGTAAATTAATAATCAAGTAGCTAAATTAATAAAAGAGGCGCTGGATAGGCTACACGGTGGTTTGGAAGAGATTATCCATTTTACAACACGAACTGGAGGCGCAGCAGTTTTCTGCAGTTTGATATAACATTAGCTGCCTACAGAACTTAAAGATCTCACTCTTCTTTCGTTTTCTTTCTTGCTGCATTAAAGATTACTTTGGAATTCTGTAATTCTGGTCGGCCCTCGTGCGGGTATCACACAGCTGAAGCAGAGCTACAAACTGATTGTCCTATTTCCCCTCACGCCAACAGGGCAATTAGCTCGTAGCTCTGCTTCAGCTGTGCGA
This sequence comes from Romanogobio albipinnatus, assembly GCA_023566225.1. NCBI lineage: Eukaryota > Metazoa > Chordata > Actinopteri > Cypriniformes > Gobionidae > Romanogobio > Romanogobio albipinnatus. The sequence continues at coordinate 23,084,544 of CM042240.1, forward strand.
TACCTGCACGAGGGCCGACCAGAATTACTGACATGCCAGAAATTCATCCGACCGTCTCTCATTTCTCCCTGTACACGGGACAAATATGGGATGACTTTACTATCAAAATGATTAATAAATACATGCACAATTATCCATGAACTTGATACATTTGTAGATATTTCACCGTCCACAAACAAATGCCTTTCAACTTGTGTGTGCTAAATACAGAATTACATGAATGTGCAGCATTTTGTACAAATAGAGACATAGTTGTGAATGCAAAACTTCGATTTTGTATTAATGTTGGTCAGAATCTGTGCGTGCAACGAGTAAGATGTGCATTTGTGGATCCGGTGCTGTGCATTGCATTCATTGCCTCATTTGTGAGTCGATCCTATTGTCTCAAAATCCAAATGAATCAAATAGGATCAACTCACAAACGAGGCGATGAATGCAATTATAGACCTGAGGTATTTGAATCGGTCTCTGAGGAGATTCGGATTCAAAATGCTCACGGTTCCCATCATCGTGAGTCAGATCCAGCCCGAGGACTGGTTCGTCACGATAGATCTAAAGGACGCATACTTCCATATCTCCATCCTTCCATGCTACAGGAAGTTCTTGAGGTTCGCTTTCGGGGGCGAGGCGTACCAATATCGAGTGCTGCGCTTCAGTCTAGCTCTTTCCCCACGCACATTCACGAAGTGCATGGATGCAGCCCTGGCTCCATTGAGACTTCAGGGCATCCATGTGATGAATAATATCGATGACTGGCTCATATTGGCCCAGTCGTACGAGATGGCAGTTCGGCATAGAGATGTCATTCTGGCTCACATAAGGTGCTTGGGGCTGAGACTCAACACAGCGAAGAGTGTGTTGACGCCGTCCCAGAGGACTACGTTCCTAGGGATCGTATGGGACTCGACGACGATGCGGGCACAATTGTCTCCCGCGCGAGTCGAGACCATACTGGCGATGGTCTCAGGAATTAGGCTAGGCCACAGCATCACTGTGAAGCACTTTCAGAGAGTGCGGGGCACATGGAAGCAGCGCCCAGGTGATACCTTTTGGCCTGCTGCACATGAGACCCCTACAGTGGTGGCTGAAAACCAAGGGGTTTTCCCCCAGAGGGAATCCTTTCCATATGATCAGGGTAACGCGCAGATGCCTTCGTTCCCTAGTCATATGGAAGAAAGCTTGGTTTCTGTCCCAGGGGCCAGTGTTGGGAGCGTCCTGTTGCCGGAAATCCGATTCAACAGACGCCTCCCTCACTGGTTGGGGCACTGTCATGGATGGGCCCGTGGGAGGGCCGTCATTCCTCCTGGCACATAAACTGCCTGGAGATGATGGCGGTCTACAAAGCTCTCAGGAGCTTTTTCCCGGACCTCCGCGGCCAACATGTCCTGGTACGAACAGACAATACGGCTGTTGTAGCGTACCTCAATCATCATTCTCCTGTGGTCTCAAGGGAAACTGTTGTCCATCAGGGCAATGTAGGTCCCGGGGGTCCAAAATTAGGGAGCAGACATCCTGTCGAGGCAGGGGCTGAGGTGGTGGAGGCCATGTGCGAGAGGTTCGGCCCAGTGGAAGTGGACCTGTTTACGTCTCGAGAGACGTCCCACTGTCCACTGTGGTTTTCCCTCACGCATCCAGCCCCACTGGGGTTGGATGCCATGGTTCAGACATGGTTCATGCCATGGTTGCGTCTGTACACATTTCCCCCGATTGCTCTGCTCCCGGGAGTTCTGGAGAGGGTCCGTCAACAGGGGGTCAGCCTACTTCTGGTAGCACCCCGTTGGCCGACTCGAGTTTGGTTCTCGGATATCGTAGCTCTGCTGGCAGGTCATCCATGGCAGATTCCTCTGAGGAAGGATCTCCTATCTCAGGCGGGGGGCACCATATTTCACCCCCGGTCAGTGGTTTGGAACCTTTGGGTCTGGCCCCTGAGGGGGTCAGGTACCTAGAGGCTGGCCTGTCGGCAGAGGTGATAGAGACCTTACTCAGTTCCAGGGCTCCGTTTACGAGGAGACTGTACAGCCTCAAGTGGAAGGCCACTTAGTGCAGGGAGCGTGAGGTGGACCCAGTTAACTGCCCTGTGGCTTCAGTGCTGGAGTTCCTCCAAGATCGCTTCTCTGCGGGTCTAACCCCGTCCACACTCAAGGTGTACGTGGCTGCCATTGGGCTTTCCACACTCCTTTGGGTGATGGGCCTTTGGGTAGGCACCAGCTGGTTGTACAGTTCCTCCGTGGGGCTCGGAGGATGAGGCCTGCGGCTCGCTCCAGACTCCCAACTAGTTGTGCCCGGTCTCCGGCTTCACACTAGAGCAGGCGCTACCCTCGGTGTGGGCTAGTGGGTACTCGTTCCCCAAAATGTCGTTCCGACGCAGTGAGAGTTCCCTCGAAAGGGAACGGCTCGGGTTATGTCTATAACCCTTGTTCCCTGAGAAGGGAACGAGCACTGCGTAGCGACACCACACCTCGGCACGCCTGGAGCGCATGCTTCAGAGCAATAGCTGCCGTTTCAATGTGCCGGCTCCCCTTTTATACTTCCGGGTATGCCGTCACAGTGACGTCATCACGCACGCCAATCGGATTGGTTTAGTTTCTATTCAGACTTCAGATTCACTGATGCTTAGGGAGCATCCCCAAAATGTCGTTCCGACGCAGTGCTCGTTCCCTTCTCAGGGAACAAGGGTTATAGACATAACCCGAGCCGTTTTCTAAACATTCCACCATCTGCTATTGGTGGTCACACAAACAGAGCAATGTTTTAATAGCATCACTGGTTTTTGCACACCAGTGCAAAACCCTCTTTTGGCATTAAAAAACTACTGTCAGGATTTACTAAAGACATGCGGTGAAAAAATAGTGCTGAAAAGGCATGGGCACAGTTATTTTTGTGGCTGAACTTGTTGCATATGCATTTGTAGGGGTTTCCCTTTTAAACGCAAATTTATGGGAAGAGAGTATTTAAATGAATAATGCAATTTGATTTACTAAGGTTTGCCCATGTCAATTTAATGATGTTTGCGCCATTATTTACCACCCCAAAAAAGCATGTCTTAAACCAGATTCTAACTGGTAGATTGCGTTGATCATTATGGAAATGATCCGGATGCGTCTGTGTTCTTTAATTTGCGTGTTGTCAGTAGATCACATGCAGAATTTTCCACTTCCATCTGCGCTTTTTGGGAATTGTGCCCTCACGCTAATTTTCCGTGTTTAGTAAATCTGGCCCTTTGATTTACTTATAGTGAATAAGAAGAAAGTACAGTATGTTAACAAAATGACATACTACACCTTTAAACAGTCTTGGACTGGATGGCATCTAATTTTCTGGTCCCATTTTCCCCTCCCTCTTCACTGGTCCATCCATTGTAGCAATAAACTGTAAAATTGTGTATTTCATTAATTCAATATTCAAATATTCATCCTTCCCTCTAAATTAAACCCTTGAGGTTTTCTTCAGTTTACTTAGGCCAATTGTCTGGAGGACAAACTTCTACAGCATACCATTTTAATTTTAAAAGTGCACGTTAAGCCTTTGAATAAACAATTACAATTATACAGCACCTATATGTCATGAAAGGTTTTCCTCAAGGTTTCATGACATAGCTTGTTAAGCCTGAATTGTACATTAATAAAAATATAGTTTAGTTCTGTCACTTAAAGGGGTCATAAACTACATTGCTTAATTGTTTTATGATGTTTCCTCTGGTGCACTTATAATGTTAGTATGGTTTTAGGGTCAGAATTTACAGAATTTTCTACCCTGATTTTAGCCCCCTTTGATTTGGCATCTTTGTAAATGAAATAGCTAGTATTAAATGTGGAACTCGAAAACTTTTTGCATGTTTTGACTATTACAGCTCTCAATGTTTACTGGAAAAGTGTTGATTATAGCATTGCATTTAGATCTATGGCATTATATTCAGATCGTGGTATGAAAGGTTGCATAGATGAACATTGTAGCTGATTACAGACGTGTTGAGCGCATAATTTGATTTCTGTATGCTCACAAATGCTTTCATCATAACTAACAGTGCAAACACAATGCAAATAAGAGATTAGTTGATTATATTGGGAGTTTTGGCATGTATCCAGACCCAGTGTTATGCAAGTTACTTCCAAACTGTAATACATTATAGATTACTTGTTACTGTTATTTAAAAGTAATTCTTTACCTTACAATATTACTGTCTCAGAATTGTAATGCATTACATTACTCCTGCATTACTTTTGAGTTACTTTCATCAAAATAACTACAGAAGTAGAACTTAACATTCTAATGCTGCGTTCACACCAAACACGAATAGAGTGTCAAAAGAGTGTACAGAATAGAGTGTACAGCTACTGGTTGAGCGCCTGGTGATTGCCTGGATCTCACAACTATTTTTTTTAAATAGGTGCTCTATTTATAAATAAACCACAGATTTGAGCTTTAAACAACTATATTCTAATAATAGTAATAATAATTTGTTACATTTATATAGCGCTTTTCAAGGCACTCGAAGCGCTTTACATAGAAGGGGGGGAATCTCCTACACCACCAATGTGCAGCATCCACCTGGATGATGCGACGGCAGCCATTTTGCGCCAGTACGCCCACCACACACCAGCTGATTGGTGGAGAAGAGACTGAGGGATGATGCCAATCGTATATATGGAGATGATTAGGAAGCCATGATGGACAGGGGCCAATGGGCAAATTTGGCCAGGATACCGGGGTTACACCCCTACGCTTTATCGATGGGCATCCTCGGATTTTTAATGACCACAGAGAGTCAGGACCTCGGTTTAACGTCTCATCCGAAGGACGGTGCTTGTAACAGTATAGTGTCCCCATCACTACACTGGGGTGTTAGGACCCACACAGACCACAGGGTGAGCACCCCCTGCTGGCCTCACTAACACCTCTACCAGCAGCAACCTAGTTCCCTTTCGAGGGAACTCTCACTGCGTCGGAACGACACTTTGGGGATACTCCCTAAGCACTAGCGAATCTGAAGTCCGTATAGCAACTAAACCAATCTGATTGGCGTGCGTGATGACGTCATTGTGACGGCGTACCCGGAAGTATAAAGCGGGAGTCGGCGCATTGAAACGGCAGTTATTGCTCTTCAGCATAGCGCTCTCTGTTGAAATTGTCTGTCTATTTACTGTTGTTTGTCACAGTTGCAAAAGTGTGTGAGAGAGTTTAAGCAGTGTGTGCATCCGTGTCCCCGCTTCATTTCGGGCTCAGATGCACACCTGCTTTGTGTGCAGTGTCTGGGTGTTGAGCATGCTCGGGCAGCTCTCGAGGGAGCTCTGTCAGCATTGTGAGCTGCTCACACTCAGACTGCTCCGCTCTCGGCTGGCCGTGTTCGATGAGGCCGGCCAGTTTTGTGAGCCCTATGGTTCTGGACCCGCGATCGCTGAGGCGTCTCGGTGTCACAGACCATGGGGTTCACAGAAGGACTTGTCAGCAGGATCTGGGACTGCTGCGGCACTTTCCCAATCCTTGTCTGACAGTTCTAAAGATCTTCCTCCCCATGTGGAAGCCCGCGCTGCGGCTTCTTCCCCCGGGGTTGAGGATCTGATGCTTATTCTCTCCGGTTCCGAGGAGCCGGATGAGTTTTGCATCAGGGCGGGTGGAGAAGCAGGAAGTGTTTAATTGCTTCATCCACTCGCCCAAGAGGAGTCTTCCCGGATCTACACACCGAGGTGTGTAGGTCGTGGAGGAAGCCCTATTCCTCGCGTATTCCTCCAGTATTGGATTATTCCAATGTTCTGGGGGCGCGCGAGGCGGGCTATGGGACGATGCCTCGGGTGGAAGAGGCTCTCACGAGTTATCTTTTGCCCGATTCTGCGTCATCCCTTAAAACTCCGGAGCTGCCCACCAAACCCTGTTGGGACACCTCATCGTTGGTGGGCAAAGCTTATATGGCGGCTGGGCGGGCCGGTAGTTCCCTGCACACATTATCTGTCTTGCAGGCCTACCAGGCTGACCTCCTCATAGAGACGTAACCCGAGCCGTTTTCCCAGTTGGTCTCCCATCCAGGTACTGACCAGGCTCAGCCCTGCTTAGCTTCAGTGGGAAACCAGTCTTGGGCTACAGGGTGATATGGCTGCTGGTTTCCATTGACTTGACATTGAAATCACTCGTTCCAGACGCTCATTCTCACCTGAAAAGTCTTAAAACTACATTTTGTGACACAATAGTAGTATTTTTAAATTATGCAGGTTTCTCATCACATCACTTTACCACTTGACAGTAGCCAGCATGCTCCTGATTGGTTAACGTGGCGCGAATTAACGGCAAAGTTCAAATTTTTCAACTCGGCGTCAGACGCAAATTCGCTTCAAATGCATGAATGCACAAAAAGGACCACTCGCCCGTAACGTGCATAGCACGCAAGACGCTCAATGCGCGTCGATCGCGCCCCATGACCTTCAGACGCGCGTTAACGTGCCTTTCCATTGACTTGATATTGAAATCACTCGCTCCAGACGCTCTATTCGCGTTTGGCGTGAACGCAGCATAAAATGTCAAAATGTAGGCTACTACACAGCGTTGTACATCCAGTAGAATGCGATATGATGTAGCATAATGACTGTGGGCTATCCAGGCTACTAACAATATAGCATATAATTGACAAAGTGAAGGCTTTGTCAATGCAAGAAAGGATGACAGACAGAATCACAAACGATCCAGATCTGTTAAAGGTATGGTAGAGGTAAAGTGACAATATCTGGCAATATCTGGGAATAACTTGGGTCTATTCATATTAGACACAACAGAACTAGAGTATGTAAAATCTAATGCCATGACAAGATGCAATTTTTTTCTTTTCTTATTGTTGTCATTATTTAATTTTTTTTTTTATTTCAAGAGGTTCACAACACAAAACCGTAATGCACAACGTGCAAGAGATGTTTTTTTTTAATTGCTAGTGCTATTTCGCGATGTTGATAGTTATTTCGGTTTTAGACAAAGGTTGCATTTGACTATTACGTTCTTCTTGTCCTTATTTCTGACAAACTCTGTAAAGTAATGAGCATACGTCCATCTCGCGAATGTACAGTACAGTCTTCTTCTGCCATCTTCATCCATTAAGCCTTGTTTATACTTCTGTTTGGCTCCGCAGCGCGAGCCTCTGCTGACTGCGCCTCATCTGTTTGCGGAGGTGTTTATACTCGACTCACTCGCCGTTGTGCTTTTCTTTGAAACGACAGAGCCTTTAAGGCTTCTTTAAGGCTGATTGGCTGATTGGCTGATTCTTAAGGCTGATTGGTCCTTCCCGCCCAGCGGTCTCGCCATAGGTTCCTGCAGTTGCAGTGGCACAGCCAGTCAGCGCGCAGCTGCTTCCTGCTGAGAGCTGTGCAGCTGCACTGCGTTTTACATGGTATTTTTAGGATAAAAATTTGCCTCAAAATCTCGAGTAAAGGAAATTCCCCTAGCGTTTAGCTAAACGCAATACACGAGAGTACTCTCGAAAGGAAACTAGCAATGTCCTTGAGTGTCCACTAATGTGCTCCCAGAAAATCCCTATTAAATACAGCATATCTAAATATTCAGAACCTGTAAAAGAAACTGAAATTGCCAGAAATCACAAGGTCATATGTAAGAGAGTCATACGTTCATCTGTGTCACCTTCAGTTTATATTTGCAGGCGACGCCAGTGGGCATGAGGAAATAATAGGCTTTGTCCCACAAACAAATGAATCCGAAATACCCTGAATCGTCACAATGCCACTCACTTATCAGCAAGGTAACGTTAGATAAAGATAATTAGTGTGCGGAGCCCCAAGGCTGTCTGTGCTCTTGACTGAGGTGTTTGGAACGGACCTGAAAGCCGGACTTGAAATTACATCGCCACAGTTATAAGAAAAAGTCCAGCTCCCTTCACACGGGGCAAGACCATTGACACCCAATTCCAGCCAGTTCTTCTTTGATAATTAACGTACAATGCTAATACTGTCTGATACAAATGAAGCACGACTCCTGCCTCCTCATAATTCTCTCTCACTCAAAAGTAATTCAGAGTTTCGATGTGCACGAATGTCCTCCTCTCCCACGAGAGCTGGCTTCATTACAACTGAATTGTTTCAGCACCTCTGAGCCCCTTCTGTGCAACACGTTTATGTTGTCCTGTGACACACATATGAATTCGAAATTATTACAAATAAGCAGTGGGAAAATGCCATAAAGGGACGGCCTTCTGGAAATATGAGGGAAATGAAAAGGAGGAAAAGGGGTACCTGAATAAATGGAGGGTGGAGAGAGTGGGGTGAAACAACAGGGAGGAACTGTGGTTGTCAAAGTTGTTAAAAAATTAGATGTAGCAAACACGATATAGAGCTGTATATATATATATATATATATATATATATATATATATATATATATATATAATCATAAGTGAATAACACTGATTATCTCTTCCTCACAGCGTGGTGGGATATATTAGGCAGCAAGTAAACATTTTTTCCTCAAAGTTGATGTGTTAGAAGCAGGGAAAATGGGCAAGCGTAAGGATTTGACCGAGTTTGAAAAGGGCCAAATTGTGATAGCTAGTCGACTGGGTCAGAGCATCTCCAAAACTGCAGCTCTGGTGGGGTGTTCCCGGTCTGCAGTGGTCAGTATCTATCAAAAGTGCTCCAAGGAAGGAACAGTGACAGGGTCATGCATCAAAAATATTTATAATATTTTTTGCATCAAAATAAGTTATCAATATATCCATCCTCATCATTTCCTTGTCTCAAACATTTCATTACAAGGGGCGTTACATCTTTCAGAAATGCAAGTAATGCTTTGTCAGGAAAAGAATGAAAACTGTGATGTCACGAATGGGGCGATTTCAGATCATGGAATTTCCAACCTGGTCTCACAGAATAACGTGAAATGAACACGGGCCCCTTAACACAAAATCCGTGGCAGTTTCACGGAATCGCCGAAAATTCCGTGATGGGTCCACGGAAGTGATTCCTATGCAAGTCAATGACAGTAAAAAGCAGACATGATTTTATGAATATTTATAGGCTACTTTTATAATTTGGAGCAACTAACTCCACTCCTACCCTAAACCTACCCACTCTCAACAATATAAAACACATAACAGGCAAATACAAGTACAGTCACAGGTATTTATTGCAAAAACTGACCAAAAACAGCATAAAAATATCAACTCATGTTGCATTCCAAGTCTTCTGATGTCTTCATGTAAAGAACAGAGTTGATCTTAATGTTTTAATTGCTAAAATGATGATCCCGCCGCTCCGTGAGCACACTCATTCAAATAATACACTTGACTCTTTAGCGTGACGCAATCTGTCACGAGACACACGAGAGCCAATGGCATTTTACAATCAAAGCCGACGTAATGACGCAATTGGTCACAAGACATACGACAGCCAATGCTGTCAAAGCTGACGTAACGTTTCTTCCGGCGGTAAAATTTGAAATGTGTTTTTGATCTTTGGCGGATGGACTCGACGCTGCTGATCGCTTTTGGGGATTTTCTTCACACAAATCAATCGTTTGGCCTCGGAACACTTGGAATATTTGTACTTTTTGAATAAACTGTGCCTGCAGTCATATCTGCCTGTTATACCCTGTTTTTTATAATACACAAATGGGTAGGTTTAGGGAAGGGATTGAGGTTACGTGTTCAAAACGTGTCTAAATACTGTAAATAAATAAAAAATGAAAATAATTATAAATAAAATTATGCTGGCTGATTAAATCGAGAATCACACTCCATGTCATAATGGCAAAAATCATAGTTTCATGATGAAAACAATGCCCAACGCGTCTGTATACTGTCATTGACTTACATAGGCATCACTTCCGTGGACCCATCACGGAATTTTCGGCGATTCCGTGAAACTGCCACAGATTTTGAGTTAAGGGTCCCGTGTTCATTTCACGGAATTCTGTGAGATCAGGTTGGGAATTTCAGAATAGTTGACAACAAAAACTTTTAATAATAAAAAAAAGGGCATTAGCTATGAGGTATAACCTTGTATAATGTAAGTGCAAATATCAAAGACAATTTTCCCAACCCTGCTATGGTTAAACTGAGAGTTCTGCTGACAGTTCTTGGGAACTGAGATAGTTACAGTAGTCAGTGTGTCTGTGTCACCCATGAAGCGTGAACGTCCAACCAATTGCACTTTGCTCAGAGTGATTTTGAACCCTGAAGACTACCGAAGATCACAGCAGAATAGGTTTACAGGATCAGTCTAACAGGATTTCCACCAGCAGTCACCACTACACACATAGCATTCTACAATACTGCCTTGAATTAAAGTTAATGCAGATCTAGAACATTTACAAATCATTATGGAACATTGATCAGGTGTTTCTCCTAAGATTCCTTATAGGAAAAATAAATGTATAAACAAATAAGATTGCACCTGATATTTTACCCTATAAAAATGTGTTTGTATATGGCAACAGTTGACTTAAAATCTGCCATCATTACAACAATATCATATTTAGATTGAGAAACTCTGTGGAGATTTCTGAAGGTCACAAAAAAGAAGAGTTATTGTTTTTCTTTGTTCCATAAATATTGTATCAAACTTCTCAGTCTGCAATCTAGTCAGAGATTTCAATATGAACTGAAATATTTTTTTACAATGGATGTGACCAAGGTCTTTTATTAATAATTAAGAACATTGTTATTACAAATAAGAAATGATTAATAAATCAGAAATCATTAATACAATAAAATTCAGACATTTCTTCACCAGTCTCTCTAGAGCTCTTATGTACCATTCAGCCATTACACGAAAAATGAAGATTTAAAAGTCTTCACATATACAAGGGAAAATATAATTGTTTTTTTTAAGAAATTAATATTTTATTCAGCAAGGACTTATTAAATTGACCAAAAGTAAAGACATTTATAATGTTTTCTATTTTTCTGCTATTCTTTTGAACTATCTATTCATCAAAGAATCCTGAAAAAATGTACCATGTTTCCACATAAATATTATGTAACTATTTACAACATTGATAAAAATCATCATGTTAGAATGATTCTGAAGGATCATGTGACACTGAAGACATATGACACTGAAGACATAAGGAGTAATGATCACCATAACAGGAATACATAGTATTTCAAAATGTATTAAAACAGGAAAATAACAATATTTTAAATGTATTAATAATTTATAATTACAATTTTTACTGTATTTATTTATTTATTTATTTTAAATAATGGGGCCTTGATGAGCATAAGATACTTCTTTCAAAAACATGAACCCTTTGGAATGGTAGTGCAAATCAAAATCAGAGAAATGTTTCATATTGAAATCTCTGACTTGATTGACGACCTTACTCAAAAGTCCCTCCCTTTTATTGAACGTAGTCTAGAGGAAACAACTGAGATATTAAAGAAGTCTCTCTCTTTTTTTTTCATTTTCTTTCCTAATTAAATTATACCAAGTCATCTTAAATGGCCAGAACAAGGATGATTTCACAACTGCTTAATGTGAGGTAAAAACCTTTATCTACCACCGTCTCATTAGGTTGTGCACAGGGAACAACAGAAAAAGCCATCACTGCTCTGTATGCTCGCCAATGCGAAATGTCACCCAGACCAGGGAGCAGCTGTGCACTCCCAAAGGAGGCTCCGTCTGGCTTGAAGACCCTGACTGTTCTGGCCTATAGCACACATGGCCTCCTCTGGACCATGGAGACTCAGGTTATTAATGAGGAATGGACAGAGGAGAAAGACGGGTCCCTGCAGACACTATTACCATTTGTTTATGTAGCACATTTAAGATTGGAGTACAGGCTTCCTCAACAAGACATGCCCCATGTTGTTAATGGAATCATTTACATTAATATTTGCATGAGATTCAGTATGTTTTTAAGGAGCTTGGGGCCAAATGCAAGCACAAACATGAGTAACAAAATGTGAATATAAATTATGGCTTATGCAGATCAGTTTTTTTTTTTGTGTGTGTTTTTTTGCCCATTGCAAACACACTTCAGTGTTGACTTTAACAAGTGTTGTGGCACATCTGTAATGTATGCCGATACTTTGCTGTACAATCAGTTTAACTTGAGTGAGTCAGGCTGGACAAACAGCATGTCTATGTTATATTAATGAGCCCAGTCTCTATTGGTTTACCCAGAACTTACCTAGAGGACTAAAGGCCTCTGTATCCTGCTGGCTGAGGTTATGCAAGCTTTTGACCTTTGCCATTCTATTGCTTTAAAGGTCACAGACTTGGGAGAATGGACCGCAGGATGGAGTCCGTTTTCTTATGCCATTAAAGCCATCAGTCATCCCACTTCACATTTTCCACTGATGGATTTCTCATATTCATTTCATGGACATTTGAGTTTGGTAGGTAAAGTTTTTGTAAAGAATAGAGAAAAGTGCCGGTACAATTTGCCTCTCTGTTCTCTTTTCATGCTCAGTTGGAGACTAAGCCGCGGAGGAACTGTATTGCTTTAAAATCATCCCAGTATTCCTGAGTGAGCCCTCCACTAGTCTATTTTTTCCTAGATATCCCAAAATACAGTTTAAAAATGGTAATGATAAAAATAACGATGATAAAGAGGAGGAGGACGGAGGTGTGAGCAAGGATGTTGATGATGGTCATGCTCTTTTCCAGTGTTGTATTTTGGTGGTAATCCGACTGGACTCATAGTTGTGAGTTTGACTTCCAGTGGACCCTTTGAAAATGTCTACATTTCTCTATTGATTACTCATAAATTGTGGTCAGATTTGATTAAAGTCACAATTATAGACACAATCTGACTTAACTAGTAACACAAACAGTTGTACTTTTCAACACTTTTGTTGAAGACATTGAGTGATCATTAACATAACAGGGTGTAAAAAGTAAGTGAATGTCAATTCAGTCAATTCAGTAGATGAGATTGTAAGTGTGGAGCATAGGTGTCCTGCCTTTTAAATACAAGCATACAAATCCTGGTTACTGACAAATATGTTCAAATACAAATATGATTGATTAGTGTAATTCACGCAGAGGGTGACCACTTGGTTTGCTCTGCTGCAGGACACTAGATGTGATTTTGCGGGACAATGTGGGACACGTGTGTGTTTGAAGGCCTATTTACCATCACTTTGGAGGAAATCGTTTTAAATAAATCCCTAAAAAGCTTTGTTAATGGTGACCGGCTCTGTGACGCAGTTTGCCCAGGTTTGAGTGATACAATGTAATTTTCTTGCTCTCGCTGTATTATGACAGCTGTGCAAATGGATTTTTAAACAGCAATTTCATTCTTAGTATTATATTTCTTAGTGTGGTATTGTAATTTCAGGGGGAAAAAATACATTTTTGAAATGCGGAACAATGCATAGGTCTTGCGGGATGTAGGACAAAGCTCCCATTTAAGACTATCTTACAAAATGCGGGACAGGTAGATACTCTAATCATGCCTCCATCCCAAAAGGATCATAGGATTTCATAGGATATAAATACATTACAGACACGTACAAAGCTGGAAAAAAAATGCTAAAAAAGCATTGCTAATAATTTGTTTGTGTGTTATATATTTGTATAATTGTTTGTCAAATTAAGACCAGGATACATTTTATGAGTAATCAATACAGACATTCAGATATTTTCAAAGGGTTCGCAAACGTATTCTTTCCACTCATAATGCCCAATGCACAGTTGCATAAATTTAGCCACTATGTTTAGACTGTATCTTAGGAACTAGTTAAAGGGGCTATATGCGTTTTTCTGAAATTTAAACTCACGACTGAAACCTGTGGCCAAAAAACAGAACTGCTCGTATTTTCTGCTCGCTCTCGCAGCGGTGGTGACGTCACATCCGCAGACAGCGCGGGAAAAAACGACCCGCCAGAAAATAGGAAAAATAGGATACAGGCTTATAGGTGCACCCACTGTGAGCGGACAAGGTGTCAGTATGCTCATCAGGAGATGTTTGACTCATAAATGGTAAAATAAAAAGGCTATTGTTACGTTTATTTTGGGGAAAAAGTTGCATATAGCCCCTTTAAACTAACTAGTAGCAAGACAAGAGGTGATCAGACTTACTTTTCCAATTCAAATGAGACTGTTACCTATTTATGTAACTGACTTTAAAAAAACAAATAATAATAAAATAAAATGGATGACTAACTTGTAAGACTAGTCTAAGCAGTTTATACAATTGGCAAGACGCACACAATATATGGTTTTGGTGATTGTGCTTTTGAAATTTTGAAATTGTAGGAATTCAGATTCACCTATGTAGCCAAAAACAAAAAGTGAGAGATTGCCCCATGCGTTTTTCATTGGCTTGATGCATTTCATAAGCAATACTATTCTAAAGAAACTGTTGTTCTTATGAGTATTGTATCAGTGGAAGTCTAGAATAATTATGAATTCCATAGTTTATTATTATAACCGCCAGTGATTCATATTTAAAAGTGCAATAGTGAGAGAAGTAGGTTTTTCATTCTTTGAATCAGTTTAGTAGAGTGAAAAAACAAAAGCAAAAAACGTTTTATACTACAGTACTAATAGTCTAATGAGAGTTAGTTGACATGCAGTTGCAAAGTTACTTATAGTTAGAAGAATGTCTGAAGTGGGCTATCAAAATTAAGTGTAATCCAGAATTCATATACCTGTATTTTTTTTATTATTTTTTTTTATTGTTTTTTATATATTAATTATCCAGATGACTTGTGCACTATATTTCACATCTTTTGAAGCCACACAATAGCTTTGTGTGAAAAACATAAAGGGACAGTTCACCCAAAAGAAGATATTTTGACAACATTCAGCAACATTCTTCAAAAATTCTCTGTTTTTGCTCCATGGCAAAAAAATAATTAAAAAAAGTATATCATCGCAAGGGTGAGTGAACTTTTAATTTTTGGCTGACCTATCCCTTTACGACCGTAAGTTAATTTTAGTCCCTGTCCCCCATTCTTCCTGTTTGTATAGGAGGCATCTGTTCTGAGACACTCAGGATCCATATCAAAAACTGTTCCAACCCAAACTATGGTCATGTCACCGCATAGCACCATTACTGATGTGAGAGGCTCTGGCCACATCCAGACAGGTTTTTCAGTCCAACCAATTTCACATCCATCCAATAGCTGAAGCCAAGCAGCTCTCAACACATGGCTGTCAGTGCCCCTCCTCAGGCACCCCTGAAAACAAAGTACATTTTTGTAACCCTGCCTGCCAGCAGCCACTAATGGCATATGCAGAGTGAGAGTCATTAATATGTGTGGATGAACATGTAGAAAAGAGCGATGAGAGGGCACAATTTTTTGGGAAGGGATGCAGTAATGCTTGGCATAATGTTTGAGTTTGGGATAGAAATGTGCATTGCTGGTAAACCACAGTTAATTCCAAACGCAAACCCAGTCGACACTGAATAACACTTCCATGTAATCCCTCCCTTAGACTTCATTCAGATCCAGACAAAACAAGTGTTTTGGCTACTCTGTGACTTTGGCTCTGACTCTGTGACTCTGCTTCTGAAATCGATCAAAAATGAATTGATGCAAACACACTGTTCTTAGGCAATGGGTTTTTGGTAACGCTTTAGATTACAGCCCGGAAAGTACTGCGTAAGTAAAATTAATTTACAGTAACTTTCTGTAATTATTGTGTAACTATAAAGTACATACCTGTAAGTATAAGGGAACAATATGTAATATTTGTTTCTCACTGTTATCCGTTCAGCCAGAGCAACAGAAGCTCATGGACTGAAAACAGTTATAACAGTTATACAAGTAAACCGGAGTGTATGCAATTCATGACAAGTAAGGCTGTGTCTGAAATCACCCCATCCTATTCTCTACATTAGTCCACTAATATAGTTCACTTAAAGGAGTGATTGAAAATGAGTGACTGAATTCAGACACTGAGTGCGCAGGAAGGGCTGCTGATTTTTGCATAGTTTGTGCTTGCTGTTTAATAATCATTTGAAACTTGTCAATGGAATCATTTTGTTTGAAATGTCATGGAAACTATAAACCTTAATTAAACAATTTAATAATCAATTAAAAACAAATTTATACCTGTATGATAATATGGCGTATGATGTGGACCAGCAGTTTGTTTGGTGGATGGATGGATGGATAATTCATTTGGCGTGCGATTCTCACAGTGCATTATGGGTATTCTCTAGCTGTTGAGTGTACATCGGTTGCACACTCGTTATTGGAGTGGATTGTGGGATTAAATGAGTGCACTCAATTACATCCACACCACTTTCAAATGGTGCCCTATTTAAGGGTATAGTCCGGTATCAACAAAGGCAGAGGGAAGAATCAACAGCAATAATCAGCAGCAGCAGCAGAAGCGAGACCAAATACATTATCATTGCCATATGTCCATTACCATGATAATCTCGCCGTGAATATATTTCTGCCTCATACTGTGAGCAGAGTAATCGTACGTTATTTCAAACACTTGCTTGTTTTAAATGGCTTAAATATTGAGGTTAGCTGGTAGCCTGGTATGAAAACATAGGAAATGAGCAGCGGTGTAGACCCTCTCCTGACTCAGGAAAACTCAGGTAAAAGCCTTTGTTTATGACCATTCTTCAAGCCCCAGTTGGCCCGCTTTGGACCAAGGTGGACCAAAAACCCCTGGCCGTTGGCCCCGGGGAAGCCACAATGATGTCCGATCAAGCCCCGGAAATGACAGTGGAAATGCGACTCGCCCTGGCACGCACTAGCGCTCTCGCTTTTGGCCCAACAGTGGAAACTCGGCTTTTGTTTACCAAGCGTAAATTACCTAACCTACTGTTCAACTTACATTGCTGATAATTCAAGCTCTACATTGAAGAGTGTCCGCACAGCTGAGATGATGTGGGTGAGAAACCTAAGCAGGGGCGTAGCACCAAATTTTGGGCCCTGGGTACAAACCATCTTGCTGGGCCCCCGTACCAAATACCATATACCAATGGGGTATTGCATTTTTATCATAAAAACACTTAAAATGTAAACAAAATAAGCCACACTCTGATTAATATATTTTAGTTTTATTGTCAAAAGTACTACTACTTACTAGGGGTGTAACGGTACACAAAACTGACGGTTCGGTACGTACCTCGGTTTTGAAGTCACGGTTCGGTATGAGTTCGGTTCAGCAGTTTTAAAAAATGGCTTTTTATTTATTTTTTATTAAACAGTGGTTTACTGAAAAAATCGTGTCTGTCCTTAAATTAATTAAATCATGGGCGTCGGAACTATTGTATGTGGGTGGGACAAGACCCACCCACTTTTTACGATCAATGATATTGGACCCACTCACTTTTATCGTCTCTAACATTCAGCACATGTCTGTTTACCTAC
Source organism: Romanogobio albipinnatus (assembly GCA_023566225.1). Lineage (NCBI taxonomy): Eukaryota > Metazoa > Chordata > Actinopteri > Cypriniformes > Gobionidae > Romanogobio > Romanogobio albipinnatus. Next base: position 23,101,822 of record CM042240.1, read on the forward strand.
TCCTAATCGATAAACACTTATTATTAAACACGTTAGATGCTTTATTTCCACTTTTCTAATATTTTCTTAATTTTTATTGAAAATAAATGCCTTTCCGATCTGATATGTGATGGGAAAAGGGAGAAGATTGAGCTCGGCGAAAGGCGGACTCGAACCGCAGGTCGATTTGTGTCAAAATAGATGCCGTGTGTCCAACCCCTACACTACTCCCACTCTCAATAATATGGCGATTCCCATAATTTTGTCTTTCCGAACTATACGCTTAGCAAGCAAAGTGGTATATTTGTACTTATTGGCATCTACTCCAGTAAAAAATTCTGAGGACCCACCCACATTTTTTTTGTTTCCGATTAAATTAAATTATAACTAAAAGTTTCTTAAAGATGCTGTAAACTATATAGGGAGCCCTTACTTGCACATTAATACTATAATATTAAAGGTTAACTACAGAGCCCAAACTATGAGCCTATATTCAGCTGATATTCATGTTTAGATAATAAGCAACACTCAAATAACACATTGTGTGCGAACAACTTCACATAAGGCTAGTTTTTGCCTTAACTCCTAAATCTAATTATAAAATAGTTTTTTTCTCCAATTCGTTGTTGAAATATAATCTTAGTGACTGTCATTTTCATGACAGATTTATCTAAAATAACCTGTTAGTGATGTCTTGATTATTTAATGCTAAGTAGAATTAATATATATATATATATATATATATATATATATATATATATATATATATATATATATATATATATATATATATATATATATATATATAATATAGTGCATATATTTAGTGAAAGAGTTGATTATTGATTTCTCTAGTGAATTAAAAGCTGTGGACACTGAAGGACTACAGACTCAGAGGTAAATGATACTGCGTGACATTGTTTACAAGCTGTTTGTACCTTAAGATGGTAATTCATGTTTATTCTTCTGGAAGAGATGATCGCGTTCACTCGCGCCGCGGCCGCTTGAACTGACGTGCCTATACAGTGATCAGTAGTCACATTAAAGAGCGTCAAAACGGCATTTATCGTTTGAATTTCGTGATAAAATGGACTGAATAATATGTTCGAGTGGGAACTAGGATTGAAGTGTGTTCCGTAAAATAAAATAAGTAATTTTCAATCATTACGATGTGCATTAAACTTAGAACAATCCTGTACTTAATGTAAGAGCGTGCGCGAGCTAATTTGCATAATGCGGTAACGATCTGTGTTTTCGTGGGTGTTAGATTTTGACAATGGAGGGAAATATACAGTGTTTTCATGTAAACTTCTGACTCTGGGGAGAACTGCAGCAGAAGAGGAGACAACGGAGACAAGGCAAACGGAGCAAAATATTGCATTTATTTCACTTCAGCTGATAAAGTATGCAAACACAGCGCGAGCGTCACTGCAGGAAGCAGAAAGTGTCTGACTTCACGTCTCCGTTTGCCGCTCCTCTCCGCCTGCACGCGGCTACTCTCGCCGATCAGTTGCATCCAGCCGCAGCCGATGTCCAGCACACCTGTTAACTGATTCACCGCAGGTCCGCAGCAGAAGCACCTGACCTGCGGGTCGTACCATTTACATTGATTCGAGAGGGGTGGTGGGGCCCTGCACAGCATGAAAATGACTTTTTTTTTTAAACCAAACCAGTGCCTAACTACAAGTTTAGTTTTGCACAGTAACTTTTTTATATGTACATAAATGCTATACAAATGTTAGTGCATGTATATGTATGTATAGAAAACTGACTTTTAAGGGCCCCCCCTCTGCCTCGGGCCCTGGGTACTCGGTACCCTTTACCCCCCCAGTCCGACGCCCCTGAACCTAAAGGCCAATTTATACTTATGCGTCGAGTGCACGCAGAGGGTACGGCGTACCCTACGCATAGACGCGTTGGATACGCCGTACCCTACGCCGTACCCTGACGCGCACCTCTCCAAAAATGTAACAACGCGTCAATTCTACGCGGACCGCAAGCGCTGTGATTGGTCTGCCAGAACCCTTCCCTCAGGTCAATAAATAAATAAAAAATCTGCGATAGGAGTGTGTGTGTGTCCAGAAATTGGATGATAGTTCCTTACGTCTGCTATAACACAATATTTTGCAGTCCAGAGATTCTTTATGGTAGTAAATACATGCATAGATCCGCTGAGTATAGTTTACTTATTTTCTCATTAAAACCAAAGATGTTAATCAGTAATTGTATATCAAGAACAGGGACACATTAGGGTATATTTCGTGAATGAAGTCTCCGCAACAGCAAACGATTGCTCGAGCTACCGCTGCTGAAAACAGCGCCACGAGCTCCGCATGATTTCACAAACACATTCCAGCGCCAGATCGCCTTATTTAACTTTACTAATCAACTAGAGATGCTTAATTTGCTTTAGATTCAACAACTCAAGCTGCAAGAAAAGCCGCTCTCTCACTGCTGCTGATATTCCGACATGAATGTACAGATTCTACACAACAAGCTGCTTCTTCTTCGGCTGTTCTCTTGATTACACCAACATGCCCGAGGACAGCGCCTACTAGCGTCTGCATGTGTAACTGCACATTGACGCAGACAACAGCGCAGAAGTATAAATGCTCACGACGGCGTCGGCTACGCGCGTAGCCTACGGCGTACACTCGACGCAGAAGTATAAATTGGCCTTAAGTGTGGATATCTTTGTTGCCACATTTGTTGCTTGTGTTGTCATTAACAATGCAAAAACAGTCATGTCGCACACTCGCTTATAGTTTCTATAAGCCTCTGGGTGCCACATTTTGTATGTGAAGACTCTAAATGAACTCAGACCATCACAGATGCCTGCAATTTGTTTATAATATGTTTGTGAATGAATAGCCCTCTGGGTTCACTTTATTTCTCACTTTTATGTAACTCCAAAAATAAATGTGCCCGTTACACTTTACTATACAAGACTAATGTAATGAAGCTGCACTGGGAGAGTTTGTGGACAGGATTGTTCCTTGCATGGAACAAGGGCAACTGAAGTCATGTGATCCACAACTAGTCGGCACAGAGCTAACAAAATAATTAGGGGCAGAAGGCTTTGATCGAACTGCACATAAATATGTTTTTCAAATCAAAACTTTAGGATTAACTGTTTGCAGTCATTGTTGTGAAAGTGATGAAATATGACCTGTTTGTTTAGACAGTGTTGCTAAAATCTGATGTATCTATGTCAGATGAACACTTATATTCAAACGTTTGAGTCTTTTTTTAAGAAATCAATACTTTTACTTAATAGAGACACGTTAAATTGAGCAAAAGTGACAGCAAGGCATTTCTAAATTTCAAATAAATGCTCTTTTGAACTCCCTATTCATGTATGTTTCCACAAAAATATTAAACAGCACAACTGTTTCTACATTGATAATAAAGCACTAAATCTGCATTTTAGAATGATTTCTGACACTGAGTTTATAAATTCATGTAGCAAACTTTCTGATTTCATGTTTTTGTGCTCATCAGATTACCTTAACAGATTTGGGTCCGATTTTTTATATAGATTTGTAACAAAAAAATCACCTAGTGTGCTGCACAGGAAACCAGGGCAAAGGTATGTTTTTTGGGGTAATACAAGAAAACCCTTGAGCAAAGTTTTTTAAAATACAGAACAATGTATCCTACGGTAAAAGTTAGTCGGTGCACATCTGTCTTGTCTTTACTGTCTGAAAAAGACAAATCAAACAGAGAAAGGTCAGCTGACTAAGAAGATAACCTCTGACCTTCAAGTGTCATTGATGGATCCAGTTGATTGGTGCTGTAGCCACCATTACCATAATGTGTCATTCGGATCTTCATTCACCAATATATCCACCTGCTGAGGTTCATGCCTCTGCACCTGTCCGTGACACTGAGGGCTCTCGTGTCAGCAGCTGTCATTCTGGACAGCGGGATATCTGTTTGCACAGGGCAGCTGAAAGCAGGCAGCGGCACGGGCTGAGGATTAAACCATCCAGAAAGCAGTGTGGCATGATGAAGCTGTCTATCAGCCCATCACCTGCCTGTCCTGTCACTGTCCTAACAGTCGCCAGAGAAAAATATAGGCTGTGAGCAGGCAAGGTGTGTGCGTGGCACTCGTGAACACTCTTGTGTTTATTTATTTTTAAAAAATGTTTTACCTCGGAGCAAAAGTGCTGAGCTTCACCAAATAATAGGAGCTCAGTGGGTTGGGCAATGGGGTTGCATGAAATTCCTTACAGAAGTATTCTAGAATTTTGAATTTTAACCACATGAGCAGTCTAATTTGACTGCAGTGTGGCAGTTTAGTGGCAGGGAAATGTCAATTAAAATAAATTGTTGTAACACTTCATTTTACACTTTAAGTGTCCTTGTTACATATTTTACATGTACTTAGCATAGTAATAACAGTCAATTATGCTTAATTGCATGCAACTAATCCTCAACCAAACCCTAATCCTATACCAAAACTCTATAGTACATGTTGTTAATTAATATTACTCAGTACTTAAATATATAATTGCACTGTAACAATGACACCTTAAAATAAAGTGTAACTGAAAAGGGATATGATTTTGGGGTTCAGAGACATAAATTAGCTCACAAGCAATAAAATAAAACAAAACAAAATTAAATTACTTACATTATGCTTGCTGATTAATAGTATTTGCTGAGAAAAGCCTTTAAATGAAACTAATTAAAGGTATTGTATTTTTGTGTAAAGTAAATCATCGATTAAATGATTGATTGATTGATTGATTGATTGATTGGTTGATTGGTTGATTGGTTGATTGGTTGATTGATTGATTGATTGAATATATTATTTGTTGTATTAGCATGTCATTGAACATTGGCCTTTCACCGACCTACAGTCCACAGTAATATATTTTACAAGTGACTGAAAGTTTTGCATTTAAATTGCTACAATGCTACCGCATGTAGAAATGTAACATTACATTTCATAATGTTTCTTTTTTTATTACGTTTTTATTTTTATATATATAAATGCATATTATGAAAATTAGCTTTCTCAGCGTAATGAACTGGCAGTATCTCTCACAAACAAATCGCTTCAGTGTTTTATTGTTTGTCATGAATGTAATATTTCAGTGACAGACAGAGAATCTTCTAAGCCTGAAGTCTCAAAGGGGAAATGTGGGTGTACTTGTCATGTGTACACACATATTTCTATAAATAACCACATGCAGCCTGTTTCTTTATGAACACACACACACACACACACACACACACACACACACACACACACACACACACACACACACACACACACACGCACACACGTAAAGAAAAAATATGATAAAGGACAATGAACATTTTTCTATTTTGCTTTTTATAATCAAAGAAAAAATACAAATATCATCAGCATAACAATTTCAGTGAAAAATCAAATGAGCAGCAAAATGAGCATGGATTTCTGATTTGTCATCTCATGGAAAATGGGAAAAAAAACACGATGTCTTCGGGCCCTTTTCTGCTCAGAGTTGATTTTTTTTTTTCAACTTCATGCGCTCAGAGCGCTCCTGGACAAACGTGAGGCGCCCAGGGCGCACAAACAGTGCACATAATGCTCACTGCCAACAGAAAACTATTCAAAAAAAGCGCCTCTCACCACAAAAACGCATTCTGTCTGATCGGGGCCTAAATCCTTAAACGTGTTCTCAGACTTTTGGGTCTCTCTAAATGCTTAGAATCCAATCGAAAGACTCTGATTAAAATAGATTTCATCAGATGCATGTAATTTGTGGTTTCCACCAGAAAGCCATCTTACACATCAACAATCTAACACATCACTTGGGAGGAACCCAGGTAAAACCCAGTGAAATCCAAGCTTTGATCCACTGTCTTCCATAGAGAGTTTATGAACTGTGTCCATCTATGCTTCTTTCCTCTTCACTGAAAGCATGCCCTTCTTACATAATTCACTAATATGGCTTGTGTATAATCAGTGTGCTCCCTCTCTTCCAGTCATTGTGGCTTCCACAGGGCAAGAAGCTGCCGAAGTTATGGCTTACAGCTGGTCAATCAGACAGCGCAATTAGAATGAGGTTTTAGTGCAGTGGAAACCACTGTAAAGAATTCAATATTGTGCAAGTCTTTGCTCATATTTCCTCCATCTAGTGAAGAGGCTTTTAGGAGCTTTCACCAGCTTTAAGGAGACAGAGTGCAATAACGAATGACTTCATGTTGTGCTCCCATTGTTGTTCTTATTTAGATCACATATATAATACAATATAACATAGTTGTATTCATATTAGATGGATAATGTAGGTAACATGCACATTACTTGACATTGCTGTGATACCAATAGAGGACAAAGTGGTCTTTAGTTACAGGACAATATATTGTTTTTTTTTACTGTAGCAGTAAAGCGAAATAAGGATCATTCGTAGCACTCAGGTTATTAGAAAATACAAACACACACGCGCGTGCACACATACACACACACATGAACACAGTGGAAGGTAAATCCTTTACTTTCAAACCAGTTCCCATTCTTAACTTACAAAATGGTTTGCAATACATACAACATTGCTTACAGCTGTCTCAATGTGTTTTCAAAGCCTGCCAGGGATGACTGTGAACTGAAGTACCCTCTTGTCTCTGCCACCCTGGGGAACATACCTTCTCTCTGTGAGGGCAGTGTCTTTCAGAGAAATACTTTTCCCATGTGATTTCCTTCTGTCTTCATAGCTGGGTATTTCATTTAAAAATAAATGAGCTTCAAGAAAAAGCCTGAGAAAACTTTAGAGGCAAAGCAGCTTGTGAAATACAGAATTTCTCTCACCCACAGTATTATGTTTTTTTTTAATGGTTTTTTTTAATGATTAAATAGTTTTGTAGTTAATAATCAATTATCAGCATTTTTGCCCAAATGTTGTATATTTTTGAACATTAGATGCAACTCTTAAAAACTGCTCTTTGGATGCATTTGAATTTGATAAACTAGTATCAAGAGCGACTGGTTGTTTTCACTTGAACATTTTAAAGGACAAAGTGAAATTGATTTGTTGCATCCCCCAAATATTGGTTCTGCGCATTTTGATGGTCTCAGAGTTAATGGAGGGAGAAAAGGGACACTTTTGTTTTCTTTTATCTGTCAGGGGGAAATTGGCCAATGGTTTCCAATAATAGCAGTATGTCACAGGAACTGAAGGGAAGGGAAATTGTGTGCAAAGTAAATTGATGTTCAGCTAACAAAGTTATTATACCTTCCACAGGTCCATAGACATATGAGTGAGACGTTAGGGAAATAAATACAATAGGATGATTTGAATTATTCCTTTGAGCTGTATTATGTTACACACTCTTGTATAGTATGAAACATGTCTTCACTGCTGCCACATGTTGAACTGTATTTCGAATATTGCTTTTCTAATTTAAAGTGTTTGTGAGCGTCAGTCAATGCTTTCCTTTTATTTTTTTCTCACCCAGGGTGTACCTCTGGGCCCATAAATGAGACTAAAATGGGGGAAGAGAAGAAAAGACAAGAGGATGAAAGCCATCAACAATGCTCTACCCTGGGGAAATAAGCACAGGCCATTTTGAATTGGTGAAACACTAAGACCCAGCTCTAGCACTCCACTAGTGTGAAAACTTCTCCATTGGAGACTTAACCTGTGAATGCATAAGCTATGGTCAGTTGGTTTAATAAGGGGATGATATATCAGTGCAGAAACACCCAACTCATGTGAAAATTCTCTGGACCAGAGACTGAACATCTTTGTCCCTTGGCTAAAGGGAAAAGGTTTACTACCCTGCTCAAATACTGTGAGGCTCCATCCAGCCTAGTTCAAACTCAAGTGTTACCCCAAGCTGCTACCTACTGGCATCGCTCATGGCTTCCAGGAGGGAATCAGGAGCTTTTAATGGAGGCATGGTGAAGAGTGCCTTCTTCTGGTCTGTGGCCATAATTTATCTGACTCACATAGGTGGAGTGAGGGGAGATTGCTGGCTCATAGAAGGCGAAAAGGGCTTTGTATGGCTGGCCATTTGCAGCCAAAACCAGCCACCTTATGAGGCCATCCCTCAGCATATCAACAGCACCATAGTGGACCTTCGTTTGAATGAGAACAAGATCAAGAGCATCCACTACTCTGCCCTCAGCCGCTTTACCAACCTCACATACCTGAATCTGACCAAGAATGAGATTAATTACATTGAGGACGGGGCTTTTTCAGCCCAGTTCAATTTGCAGGTTCTCCAGTTGGGCTTCAATAAGTTACGTAACTTAACTGAAGGGATTCTCAGGGGTTTGGGCAAGCTGCAGTACCTCTACCTCCAGGCCAACCTGATTGAGACTGTGACACCCAATGCCTTTTGGGAGTGCCCAAACATAGAAAACATTGACCTTTCCATGAACCGCATCCAGGTGCTAGATGGGTCCACCTTTACCAGCCTGACTAAGCTGACCACCTGTGAACTCTACACCAACCCTTTCAACTGCTCCTGTGAGATCTTGGGGTTTGTTAAGTGGCTCTCGGTCTTTCCCAACAGGACAAGTGAACGGATGGTGTGCGATACTCCTACAGGATTCTCAGGCTACAGTCTCTTAAGCCAGGATCCGAACAATCCCATGCACCGGAATGCTCTACATATGCTGTCCACTGTGTGCATGGATGACTACGTGACTTCGTACATCCCTGTGCCTCCCGAGACCACCACTTTCCCTCTGGATTTAACACCGTGTGGTCTGGAAGACTGTCCCTCAGGTGAGCCGGATGAAATCAGCATCAGTCCCACGTACATAGACTTAGATGTGAAACCAATCATGAAACTCAAGCAAGTGTCTCACACAAATGCAGTAATCACTGTTCAGATCCCTTACCCCTACAAGAAGATGTACATCCTTGTCCTGTACAACAACAGCTTCTTCACTGACATACAGAATCTGAAGCGGCAGAAGGAGGACATTGAACTGAAAAACCTGAAACCCCACACTGATTATACCTACTGTGTGGCTTCCATAAGAAACTCGTTGCGTTTCAATCATACTTGTCTGACACTGTCCACTGGGCCTAGGAATGGAAAAGAGCGAGTAGCTAGTCCTCCAACAGCCACTCACTACATAATGACTATCTTAGGATGTCTTTTCAGTATGGTAATTGTTTTAGGGATTGTGTATTACTGCTTGCGAAAAAAGAGACAACAAGATGAAAAGCACAAAAAGGCATGTAGTTTAAAGAAGAACATAATTGAGCTTAAATATGGTGGTGAACTGGAGGGCGGAACAATATCCAGGATGTCTCAAAAGCAAATGATGGCTGGGGAGAGCATGTCCCGCATGCCCTATCTACCCTCCGGCAGTGAAATGGAGCAATACAAACTGCAAGACATCAGCGAAACTCCGAAAATGGCCAAAGGGAATTACATGGAAGTGAGAACAGGAGAGCACCAAGAACGAAGGGAATGTGAGATGTCCATGCCTGGCAACAGCCAAGGTTCAGTTGCCGAAATATCAACAATCGCGAAGGAGGTGGACAAGGTCAACCAGATTATTAACAATTGCATAGATGCTCTGAAATCAGAGTCCACCTCATTCCAAGGGGTGAAATCTGGTGCTGTGTCGACAGCTGAACCTCAGTTGGTGCTGATCTCAGAGCAGCCTCAGAGCAAGTCTGGCTTCCTCTCACCTGTCTACAAGGACAGCTACCACCACTCTTTACAAAGACATCACGGGTCAGATGCCTCCCCAAAGCGTCCAAGTACAGCCACTGGTGGTCCAATGCGGAGCCCGAGGCCTTACCGTTCAGAGGGCTCATACAAGTCAGAGTCGAAGTACATAGAGAAGACTTCACCCACAGGGGAGACTATCCTGACCATCACACCCGCAGCTGCAATACTAAGGGCAGAAGCGGAGAAGATCCGTCAGTATAATGAGCATCGGCACTCCTACCCTGACGCCCACCAAATTGAGGAGCTGGAAGGTCCAGACAGCCGTAAAACCTCCATCCTGGAGCCCCTTACGCGGCCTCGGGCAAGAGACTTGGCTTACTCACAGCTGTCTCCCCAGTACCACAATCTCAGTTACTCATCTAGTCCCGAGTACTACTGCAAACCGTCACACAGCATCTGGGAGCGCTTTAAACTCCATCGCAAGCGACACAAAGATGAGGAGTATATGGCTGCGGGCCACGCTCTGAGGAAAAAGGTGCAGTTTGCTAAGGATGAAGACCTGCATGACATTCTAGATTACTGGAAGGGAGTGTCGGCCCAACATAAATCTTAATCTACTCAAGTGTTTGTCTGTGTCTTTTTCAATTTCGATGGACCACAAAGAACAGGACCAGAATGAATCCTTAATCTTGTGAAATCACATTCTAATGGATAAATAAAACACTTCAGTGAATTTCAACTTAGGGAAAGAGGTTTGTGTACCAAAATTAAAAGATGTTACATAAAGCAACAAGAAGAGAATATATTGCAAATATAAAATATATATATGTTGAAATGGATTTTTAGTATTTGATTACCGCATGGCCAAGTCCTGTGACAGTGGATTTGCTGTTGTGTACTGTGAGACTAAAAAGAAACAGTGACAGACATCTTCTGAAATCTTAGTATTTCTTCTGCAGGACCACTGTAATTTATGGACCTTTTTTCTCCCAATATTTGAGTTTGTTCTAAATACAATTGAACTATGTACAGATACTGTTTCTATATTTGCAACGTTTGCTGTTCAAAATGGAGAAAAAAAACTATGATGTGTATGATTCAGGTTTAGACCGTGGATTTCGGAGTTAGCTCCAGTGATATTATCTGTCCTTAAATGAATGTTTACCGTCCTGATGGATAAACATTGCACTGGTCAATGAAATGGCATATTTTACTTTAGGCCACAGTTTACGCTACCCTGCTTTGCCAATTTTCTTTTTAATCCATGCCACTGATCAGACTGCACAATATTACACAAAGGCTGATATGATGTTAAATTTGTGTATCATAACCACAAAGTGAATCAGTTTGGTTGGGATGGTGAAGGTGAAACATCTGCGTACAAGTCTGCAGTGTCAAAGTGGAAGAAAAGGAAAAGCATTTGAAACGTAGAACATTTTGATACACACACAGTAGTTACGTTTGGTTTGTTTACCAGTAAATCGCTTCACAAAACATGCACTTCTGCTTTTTACCTTACGATGCCTAATAGTAGTGAGGGGTTATCTGATCGTGAACCAAAGTGCTTGGGTGGCAGCTCATCACACATTTTTCAGCAGATGTTTCCACCAATCTCGAGCCAACAGCCCTATGGATGAATGTATTACATACATAAAGCAGCCTTTTCAGCTGTAATTTATTTGCAATTTTTGATTTTTTACAACCACATAATCCCAATTTTTCATGCTGTATGCTGAGTTTTTTTAATATTCATACTTTCTTTTCAGTTTCATGCATTTGTCATTTCTGTCAGAAATATTTAATCAATCAGAAACAAAAGTGTTTATAAACCTAAAGGTATTGTTTTAGGCTTCCTTACTGTTTGGCAGGTAAAAATGTTTTTGTAAATGTTGAATGCCACTGCACGGACCCTGTGATGATCAGCGCTTATCCGGAAGGTGAGACTTGTGAGAAATACTAAATTACCCGGCCGAACTGTTGCCACTGGAGTTGTACATCAGCTATTTAGAGAAGTACAGGAAGTAACTGGGTTGTCCAATTTCTTTCTTTTTTGTTTTATTTCAATGCCTTAAACTTCTGGTACTATCTGTATAACTGTATTTTTTTCTTTTTCTTTAATGTTGATGTTTTTGAAAAATCTTCATCTGTTGTAATTTTTTTAAAAAGACAATACATTTCAGTAGATTTCAAGAGCTGTCAGGTTTATAGGTAATCTAGCAAGTAATCTACATGTTTTTATATTGCATAGTGTAGCACTCCTGTATCTCATTCAACTTAGAAATGTTCGGAAATCTGTGAACGGAGAGCATCAGATACAAACAAGAGCACAATGAGTGTTATTTTGTATTTCTTAAAAATATGTTACCTGCTTTCAGACAAAGTACTGTGAAATAAAGGAAAGGGTGCACCCATACTGTCAAGATCCTCATGATAACTTTTCTTTGGAGTCCTCTGTTTCCCCCATACATTTGTCTTCACAAAATAATCACACACACACAAAAATGAATGCATGAATAATACATATTCACACGGTCTGTTTATCAATTTGAAAACATCAAAATCAAATGAATTATATGAAATGCTGATCATATTTCAATATTTGCTGTGAAAAGCCCTTCAAATAAAGATACTGCAAAGACATGATATTATTGTGGCAAATTAAAGCATTGAAAGACATTACAAGTCTGTCACTGGCCTGAAGTACAGACCACCAACCCGTTCTCACTCCCAAGGCGTCAAATTCCGAAGCATGGTCAAGTGCTTTCTGCGTCACAATAAAGACGCTAAAGGCACCCCTAGGCGTCACTATATCGACGCGCTGAGTGCTCCATTCATTGCAATGAGAAACCTTTGGCGTCAGACACAGACGCGTTGGACATGGCAAAGTTATCGTCATGCTGATCATATATTGGTTTATGATTTTGCCATTATGACATGTTGGACTGTGATTCTCAATTTAATCAGCCAGCATCATTTTATTTACGCTATCTAGACACGTTTTAACATGTAACCCAACCCTATTCCATCCCTAAACCTACCCATTTGTGTGGTATAAAACGCAGATATAACAGGCAGAGTCGACTGCATGCACAATTTATAAAAAAAAATACAAATATTCCGAGGCCAAGCGATTGATTTGTGTTAAGGAAATCCCCAAAAGCGATCAGCGTCTCCATCCGCAGAAGATCACGAACACATACAATTTCAAATATTGCCGCCCGTTACGTCAGTTTTCATAGTGAAATTGCATTGGCTCTCGTATGTCTCGTGACCAATTGCGTCATTACGTTAGCTTTGATTGTAAAATGTCATTGGTTCTCGTGTGTCTTGTGACCGAATGCGTCATGCTAAAGAGGCGTGTGTATTATTTGAATGAGATATGAATGAGTGCGTTAACGGAGCGGCGGGGTCATCATCTCAGCGATTAAAACATTAAGATCAACTCTGTTCTTTACATAAAGACATCGTGTGACTTCAGAAGACTTGGAATGCAACACGAGTTAATACTTGTATACTGTTGTTGGTAAGTTTTTGCAATAAATACCTGTGACTGTACTTGTATTTGCCTGTTGTGTGTTTTATATTGTTTAGGAGTGGGTAGGTTTAGGGTAGGAGTTGGGGTTAGCTGCTCCAAAATATAAAAGTAACCTTTAAATATGAATAAAATCATGTATGCTTTTACAAATGCAAAGAATAAAATGTGTCTTGATCTGACGCATTGGGTAAACAACTGAAATCAATGGAGCACTCGGCGCGTCAAAATAGTGATGCCTAGGGGTGACTTTAGCGTCTTCGTTGTGACGCGGAAGGCACTTGACCATGCTTCGGATTTTGACGCCTTGGGAGTGAGAATGGGTTGAGACCACATGACCATTTTGCAACTGAACCAGTTTATTACACCAGAGCATTCACACAAAATGTCACCTACAACCAGTTTGTCTCCTGACTAAAGAGGGAATGATAATACATAAACTTTAAAGATCTTCATGACGGGTAATTATTCAGAGTGTTTCCTGCTCTTGGTAAGGCTGGTTTGGCGATGCAAGAATTTACATATAGGTCAAAGACATGATTAATTGCGCTTCTTTTTTATAGCATTATTTGTTTATATAATTAAACACACAAAATAAGCATGGTATTATTTACAGCCTTAACACTGACATTTCAAAGGCATGAGCAAGTTATCGCTGAGCAGCATTTCCCTTTTTATTCTTGGTTCACTTGACTAACTCATTTAACAGGTTCGCGTGACACCATAACAAACTAAAGGAAAACTTTTTTTATTGAATGATGAGGATGAGGCACTGAAGACAGGATAAAAATATCAACGTAGTTGATAAAACAAAAGGGTAAACTGGCGTAACAGTATGTAGCCAAACATTAGTAGCTTATACAGGAACATCAGCCGACAACTGAAGACTGACACCAGAGGAATTAAATACACAGAGATAATGAACTAAATGATGAGCAGCTGTGGTGGAGGATTAGTGTCCATGGTGATGATGAGTGGTGGGAAATTAGAACAAAGGAAACGTGACTGAATACAAACAAAACATGCAAGTGACACTCACTAAACATGAACGTGACGGTAGTAATGAAAATGAGGTCCTAAAACAGTATTACTGAGGATTCAATAACTGTATCCTTCATGTGTGAATTTTCACTGTTCCTCCTGAGAAACTCACTTATCAAGATTTACACTTCAAAATTATGAAAGGGACACTTACAGCTTGTCTATATAGGCTATTATGAGATGTATGGTGTCAGTTATACATTTGAATTTGTTTTGTTGTAGTATGAATGAATGCTGACTGAATGAAATTTGGTGCATGCAACGTTTTTATTCTGTTTCTCTTCAGGCATTCTAATCTCAAGGCCATGTTTCTTCCACAAGTGTTCATATTTGCTCTAATAACAAATAATTCCTTTTGACAGATAGAAAAAAAATACACCTTACCCCAAATCAAAACATTTTGAGTGAGGTTTGAAGATAGCTGGTCAAACCAGAGACCCCAACAGATTAAATTTTTTCATCAAGCCCAAAAAGAAAATTATCATGTATATATCATATATCATGAATGGTTGGTGCTTATTTTGTGAATGTAAATGTCTGTAGATTATAATCTAATTAATAATAATAATTTGAGTACAATCACATAATCAACAATATCTAAAAAATGTAACACTGATAACATTAAAATTAGATGTTAATTTGATTATAATATGTGAAGTTATCTTCTCTCTTATTTTTTTCTTCACATGACATCCAAAAAGCCAAAGAAACAGATTTTTTTTTAAACCAATATTTAAGTCTTTTATTTAAACCTGGGTCTAATTATATAGAATTACAGTTTTTCTCAATCGATTTGACACATTTCTCCGAATGAATGTAGTTGCTCTCAAAACAATCAACACAGCAAACTAAACACACTCTAATGTTGGCAAAACAGTTCAGTATTCACTGCATAATGAAGCATTTTATTCTAGTGATGCATTTATCAAAAATAAATAAATACAAATGTGTTCTCTGTTGATTTGATAAGAATTTCAGTTTTCAGTTTTTGTGTTCTTTAATTGTGTCCAAAGTTCTTTAATGATGTTTCGTCACTCAAAAATAAAATAAATAACTAAATAAATACATTTACTGCAATCATTGAATCAATGAACCTTATAGATCTTGCCTCTCATTTACATCTGGTCAAAGAATTTGATCAACATCACAGCATATATTTTCACGAGTCATGCATCATAGAGAAAAAAGCAGTGAATGCTGGATCCATCCTTGTGCCTCAACCACAGGCCTCTTCCATCGCTTGAAGAAGACTTACTTGGTTGTAAGGGTTGTGATCATATACTTTCCATCTCCAAGAGGAGATTATGCTGGAAGGAACACCATCCTGAAATGTGGCTGATGCTCAAACCACTCAAAATTTAAATTTGAGTTGTATGGCCCAAAGACAGCGTTGTGTGCCACAACACCAGTAGACTGTGGCTCAATGTTTATATTGGGCTGAACTATCTGTCCAGCTTCCCTCGAGGAAAGATCCTAATTTATGACATGGTCAGTTAGGTTGGCTCTGATTTCATTTGAAACCTGTCTGTACCCTATCCTTCTACCTCTCCTCCCTCCTCTTACACCTTGCTCTCCCCTTTCCCTCTGTCCATGTATTCTTAATTCATGGACATTTTCTTATCTTGCTCTTCTCCTCTTCCTACATCCTCAGCTCTTCTTGCTCTATCTCCTCTACCTATTACATTTACAATTATGTATTTTTTTATTAAGGGTGTGAACCTACACTGGTCTCACAGTTTGGTTCGATTATGATTATCATGCCATCGATTCAGTTCAATTCGATATCACGTTGCATCACAGTGAATTGACGATGACAATTTTGTCAGTAAGTTATATGAACTGAACCTTTAATTTTACCTGCTCAAAGAAAACACGCTTCTTGAATGTATGTAAAAAAAACTCCTGGGCACAGAAGACATAAGACAACAGGGGCATTTAGAACAACAAATGCATCTGGTTGTTGAAACCACATATGTAAATTTTACTTCTCGCAACAATGCAAAAAAAAAGTACACGTGTGTTATGGGCTATATGACATATTATAGTCTGATATCACAGCGCTGAAGCACGCATCAACGCAGACGACCAGCTCGGTATCTCTTCATCAAGCCAGCGCACAAACTACCGAAAGTAAAGTCGTAGGTGCTCAACATACAATCGTATTCATTAAAAGTATAAGAACCTGATCTTACCAGTGCTTTTGGGATGTGCACAGGGGGGTTGCTCAGGTTGCCCGGGCAACTGCCCATATGCCTTTCTCAACTCACGTTGCCCTTGCGAGGTGGAAAAAAATAAATAAAAAAATCGTACAATGGATGCAGAATTTCACGTAGGCCTAGATAAAAAAATAAAACAAAAACGCAAAGCCGCACTCATCCTCTTCCATATTCGGGCACCCGTCCGAAAGTGAAAGTCAGTAGGGGGGAAGGGCAAACTCTGTTTACGTGGCTGCAGCGACACCTGAGCTGCATGAGCGGTACTAGAAGGAGATTGTCGCGGTTGTCGGTGAGACGACTTAAAGTTGTCGGAAAGGTATAACAAACGAACGATCATCATCATCAAGTTTTATGAAATGAATTAAAATCTTCATAAACCCAGGATGAGTTTGCCACGTTTAGCCTAAATAATCAGACAGATAGCTTGCAGACAAGCAGCCTAGGCTACTATTTCTTTGGTAGGCATTAGGCAAACTAAGCTACATGTCTGCTGATAGTTTCTCACATTTCGTTTTAGCAAGAAGAATGAATGATGGAAGTAATGCATCACATTAATTATTTTATTCAAAATGGTTAAATGCCTAAATCCTATCACTATTTTGGGTATTGTTTGAAGCCAAGATGCCCACTGAAAAGATGCGGATTCAGGAGAGGGAGAGACAATTCAGGGAGGCAGCAAAGGGCAGCACATCACTGCAGGGTTGGCTGCGAAAAAGCCAACCAGCAGGTGAGACTCTCTGTCTTTGCACTGTGATAAAGATGACATGACACTGTGTAGGTGAATTGATTAATTATTCAGACTCATATTTTAGCCTACTAATGGCAATGTTTCATACTTACATTCCATTTAAGATGAGGAGGAGCAGTCACATGTAGGGATTTTCATGACTATGTTATTATTAGTAGTAGTTAAGGTACTTCTTTGTGTATATATATTATAATAAAGACACTGTTATTCTCAGTCCTTCATATAGCCCGTGAGTTTTTCTGAAGGGGGGGTTGATAGGGGAGTGCCCTTTTTTTTAGGTGACGTGAACTCCAATAAATCTACATATAGTGCGGGAATTGAAGATCGGATTTATATCCATTTTGCGGAGATACATTTATGTGCCCAAGTGTAAATTAAATCGTTTTGATAAATCAGATAGCTTTGATTTACACACAGCGCGTGTCTTCTCCAGGTCATCCTTACCAGGTTGTTCATAAAAGCCGAAATGTGTCCAGATATCGGCTTTTAAAGTAGTTAGAGCATTTTAATTACTCACACTTGCGTCTCGCCTCCCTCTGCCATTGTATGCTACCGCGACAAAGCATGTACATGACAAATGACCTCAGAAAATAGTACATTATAAGTTATATATTTTTTTAATTGAGAACATTCTAGTGCAACTGAGAATTTAACAAAAAACAGAGTTTTGTTTGTTGTGTTTGGAAAAGAAAAATAGTGCACACATTATTGTGATTTTTGTAAAACCAATAGAAAGAGCTGCAATAGTTTTTTTCCTGGTATATTAATATTAAGTTTTGGTTGACTGTATGAACTACTTGGGAACATTTTTTAGAATTGTGTGCACAATGTTTTGAGAAAATTATGCATGGGATTTGTAATTTTTACAATAAAATTTGCAATTACAAAGTGTTCAGATAACTGTGTTAACTGTTTTGAGAACAGTGGCCTTAGTTTACAGAAACGCGTCAAATCGATTGAGAAAAACTGTAATAGAGAGTGAATTAGAATGTATTCCCAATAAATTAACCCACTTCACCATCAGGAGCAAATTGAGCGAAACTGTGTAGTTGTGTGGGACAATTTCCAATTTTCACCATTCAGCACTGGTGTAAGACTGGTTTGAGCATCAGCCACATTTCAGGAAGGTGTTCCTTCCAGCATATTATCCTCTTGGAGATTGAATCGCAACCCTTACAACTAAGTAAGCCTTCTTTAAGCGATGGAAGAGGTACATGTGATGGTTGAGGCACACATTCACAAGTATTCACAGCTTGCTTTTTTTTTCACAATGCATGTCTCATGAAAATATACACTGTGATGTTGATAAAATTCTTTGACCAGATGTAATTGAGAGATAAGATCTATAAAGTTCATTGATTCCGTGATTGCAGTGCATTTTTGTATTTATTTATTTTTGGGCGAAAACTCTTTGTTATACAACTAAACTTGTCATTATAGAACTTTGAAGAACACAATTAAAGAACACGAAAAACATGTATTTTCATTCATGTATTTGTGTATCTACAGCTGAATTTGTTATCAAATCAACAGAGAATACACATTTATTTTTGAAAAATGCATCACTAGAATAAAAAGCAGTGCTTCATTATGCAGTGAATACTGAACTGTTTTGCCAACATTAGAGTGTGTTTAGTTTGCTGTGTTTTGAGAGCAACTACATTCATTTGGAGAAATGTGTCAAGTCGATTGAGAAAAACTGTAATGCACCATGTTTTCTTCTTGAGCATCTGTGAATGTTTCAACCTTTTTTAATAGCTGTGTTTGAGACCCTCATTTGTCATCAGTGTGAAAAGATGGATCTCACTATTATGCAGTCGCTGCTGGAAAGGGTTCAATTATGCAAAAGATTCTGGAAAACTGAAGAATTTGCTGGACCTGAAGGATTTTTCTGAAGTGGGCAGTTTAACTGCATAGGGCAAACAAGGGACTCAAGAACAACCACCCCAAAAAACAACAACAACAAAAATAACAGCCATGGATCATCCAGGTAAGGGTTCATAAACTTTTGAACTGGGTCATTTTTTTATAAATTCAGCTTTTTTGTCTTCTGGACTATATGTAAACATATTTTATGTAAAATTTCTTATTCAGGTCTAAATAGTAATTAAAAAAAAATTATAAAAAAAACGAAATAAAAAATAACATGCATTTTGTATGATCTCTCTTATTTTGTTAAAATCATTCTGCAAGGGGTTCACATACTTTTTCTGTAACATTTTTAAAAACCACAACATGCCTCAAAAATCAATGATTTCACTGCTCATACTATAAGAATGTTATATTTTTTTCTGCTCCAGATGTCATCCTTTTGACACATATGTAATGCAATACAGGGGGGAAAAAATATCAGATGGCTGTCATAACCACATAATTCAACTGAACTTCACCTCTATGGAGGGTCTTGTTATTGCAGCAAGTCTCTGTGGAATTCTGTGCAGAGATTTAATTTCATTGACCAAAGGCTAAAGGCTGCGAGAGTTATTTAATCTAGTCGCGTTCAGTGAGCAGTTCAAGCACTCTGCCGCCATCACTGGATGTACGGTGAGCATTCAGAAGCAGTATCGGGAGACTTGTGAGCTGTACATGGCTGTTTTACTTCTAAATTATATGAGGCACTTGTGTTTCAGAAATAGTTCTTTCTGGAGAAGTTTGTCAAGAGGTGATGCAGCCAGGTTTACAACAACCCCAGAGAGCTGCTGGAAGATGTAAATGAACCCGAAAGCGCTCAGATTCTCAGTGTTCCTTCTGCCACCTTTGGAGAAACAAACATCAATCCATATTCTTAGAAGCCTCAGGAATATTTGGCATGAAATGTGGTTTATTTTGTACTTTATAACTAAATTAAAAGGTATGTGGTGTCTTGAAGGTTGTACACCTTGGTAGAGATAAAGAACAGATAGATACGATTTAAAAAATATATTCAAATATGGCACGTAAACATGTTACAGTTTTTCCTCAGTTACTTTGGTGCATTTCTTAGATCACAACTGAAATTCTCAAAACTACTTGTTCAACCTCCACATCATCTAGTCACTTGTGCAAATCATAAAAGTAATTTCTCATTATCATAGACTTGCCATTGATTATGTACAATTGTCTGCTGTTTCCTTCATTATCAATTGCTTATGTCATGTTTATAAAAATGTACTAGTCTTAACTCTCAAAATATATAGGCATTAGTTCCTTGCAAATGTCATTAAATGCAAAATGGTTACAGTAGTTGTCATAATGCTTCATACATATTTTCTATACATTTAAAAATAAGTGTACTGAATTGATGAATTGTGAATGAGAATTTTCAATTTCACTAATGAAGGGAAATGTAAAGCATTAGATCAACCAATGATCAACCCGTTCTCTAAAATAGCTCAGAGGTGCATCTCATGAAGCTTCATTTGGCAAGTATATATAGACTTAGCACAACACAGTGTTACAAATTCCAACAATGGAAGAACAACAAGGAAACAAACAGGGTCAACAGCTGGGAGGAAGAAGAGGAGTAGGAATGTGTGGTGGAAATGTATGGAGGCAAAACAGAGGAAGAGGTATAAGAGGCCAAGATTGTAGACATATTTCTGATGAAATAAGGGCCACTGTTGTGGACCATGTTCTCAATCATGACCTTATGGCCGAGGCGGGTTGAAAGATGCAGTCAAATGTTAGGAGAACAACTGTGTCCTCATTCATTGAAATGGAATCAGACAATGTCCACTATACTGTAATACCAACCCTATCTCAATAGGCAATTTGTATTTGGTGGCTAATTTATTCGAGTGAGGTCGTACAAATTGGCTACCCTGTAAAATATGTACAAATTGTTGTATTTAAAGAAAATTGTACGATTTTAGCTAAAGCGCACGTTTTACGAGTTGCCAATTCGTATGTATTCATATGAATTACCTACCCCAAACCTGTGTTCTTTGTGAGGTGCAAAACAAACTTGATTCGTTACAATTTGTGTATAGGAGGGGAAGGAGCACAGAGGATGCACTTTTGTATATGTTGCATATACTCTATTGTCATCTTGATCTACCAAAGAGATATGCTCGTGTTATGTTTATAGATTTCTCATCTGCATTTAACACCATACGACCACATATTCTGATGGAAGGATTGTTTAAGCTGGGTGTGAATAGTAGACTCGTTAGATGGGTTGAGTCTTTTCTGACTAATAGAACACAGTGTGTTAGAGTAGGCAATTGTTTTGAGAAATGCACTTGCTGGTTTGTAAACCTTAAGGACAATTCCGTATGATTTTAATGGTCTGTGTGTCCCATTGGACTTGGGTAAAAAGGTATCACCAGTTTCAGCGATTTAATAGACAGACAGACAGGCAGGCAGCCAGACAGACAGGCTGCATATCACATTTTAGTAGCAACAATGAAGATTTTATTTTTGATAAACTAAATCATAGCAGAAGGATAGCGATGTTGTTAAATAAGTGATGTTTTAATACCATGTATAAAAATAACAATCATGTTGTAGAAAAATCAGTGTCCGAATGTTTTATAGTATTTTAAAGAGTAATAAAATGTCAACAAAAAATGGTTTAATTGTAAATGCATCTGTAACGTACTGCTCCGAGACAGAAGGTTGAGAATCCAAACACAGATTATTTATTAAAGGATAACCCACAATCGTAGTCAAAAACATGCAAAAGGTCATACACAGGCAAGCAGTCCAAACAGGCAAACAAGGCAGGAGAGACAGGCAAAAGGGTATTCCACAGAACAGGCAAGTAATCCAAGACCAAGAGACAAGAAACCAGGGGCCTTTTTCAATAAGGAGGTACAACCAACTCTGAGTTTAAACTTGAAATCTGAGTTGACTTACCCTGAGATGGGAAACTCTGAGTTTTGAACGGTTTCTGAACAGCTGAATTGAGTTGGTTCAATCAACTCTGAGTAGACTGACTCTGAGTTAAGCACATGCACCCCAACTATGAAAAGCCACGATCAATGGAGCTCCAAAATTATGTTTCACCATGGCAACAGCACCCAACAAAAAGATGTTTGCATACTTCCGGGTCAATATGCAAGTTTAATTCTTAATTAGTTTAAGTGTAATTTTCATGGTATCCAAAAGACAAAAAAAGAATGTGGCAGCAGCTAAAAATGAAAAAAAAAAAAAACAATTCAATCAGGTAAAGCTTTAAGCATAAAATGTTAATGGGTGTAGGTTTAATGACTTTACAAACTTTAAAAATTTGACTTAAGAAATATCATTCAGTGTCCAATGTGCATCAGCTTTTCCCACATAGACCCTTTTCACAGACTTTGACCGTTTTAACGGTCATCAAATCCTGCAACGTTTTTTGTATTTTGTTATTTTATTAATTGATGGACATTTATAACACTAATACTTTGTATTATATTACTTTTGCATCAAATTACAAAAAAAAAACAAGTGACCGCTGCTGTGAGGGTATTTCTAATACAGCGTCTTTGGGAGTGATGGCATAAATTAACATCTTTCTCTCTCTTCACTGCCATTATCAATGTCACTATTTTTTCCCTCTTTTTGAAAGTTGTGAAATCACTATTGTGGAGTTTCTTTTGCCACTTGAGCAAATGGGGACACAAATATATTTAATATATTCTCTCATTCACCGCTATAAAAGTTAACTCTATGACGACTTCCGCTCTGAGAAACCCAGAAATGTGAAAACGGTCTATGTTCTCTGATCCCACCTGTTGCATTTATTAATTAGGATAATGACATTAACATTTGACTTCTTCTCAGGCCAGCCAAACACCAGCACCACTGACAGATGAAGAGGAGATGGAGGAAGAATATTAAAATCCAACAGGAAAAATAATAAGAGTAGTTGTAGGAAATAAAGATGACTATAAAAATTGTAAATAAATGCATTTAACAGACAAAGAGGATCACACATGCAAACGAATAGTTTGACTTGCAAGATTTTTTAGTGATCCATTACAGAAATATAACAAAGTCTAGGGATTTAAACAATAAAGGGAAAAATAATAATCCAATTGGTAAGGAATGTTGATAAATGATAAATAAACTAGAAAACAACAAAGTGGAGCAAAATTACTTCTCTGGAGATGTTCCCCCAGAATAAGTACTGATGAGCAGGTGAATACAGCTTTATACTCTCCGCCCATAAATTAATACATTAGGCATGAGTGTCTTCAGCCAATCACACCCTCAGAACACAATAGAAGACAGGGTCGTAACATCCCCCTCCTCAAAGATTCTGCAAAGAATCCAAAAAGAAAAATTAATTAAAATCAACTCATGAGAACAAGGACAATCATCAAGTAGTAATCGATCATGAAGCATCTACCACTCCATCTGCCAACACCTCTGGGTCCTAGAGATGCAAAAAGAGAGAGAAGAGAGAAACATGCAGACATCATGATACACTCTAGAAAAGGACGTCAGCTATCACATCATCCTTTCCTCGCGCATGCTTGATTTCCAGGTGGAAAGGTTGTAAAATAAAAGACTCCACCGCATAATTCGCTGGTTTCGATTTCTTATCCAATTAAAAAAAAACCCAAAGGGTTATGGTCGATGCAAAATCGATACGAGCCATCCGGTTTATTCACTAAAATGCAGGGAAAACCCCATGAACTAAAACTAGCTTCAGTCAAGTGGTGAGCAAGCAAATAATTCACCCCTTGCCTGAGTAGCTACTTCTCGTTTCATAGGATTAACCCTATAAGCGTTTTGTTTAACGGGATATGAAGTTCCGACATCTGTCATGTTCAATGACAGAAGTTCGATTAGGGACGTCACGAAAGAGAAGGAGATTACATCACTTACTCAATGATATCACTCCTCTCCTTCTCTGCCAAATAAGAAAGATGACGATACAAGTCACTAAGAATCTCAGAGTTAAGTCGTCCATCTACTTTTTCCTGAGAAAGAAGATTCCCATCCTCATCAGCATTCTCTGGAGAAGAGTCACCCATACTGTAAGATGAAATGGGAGAAAGCACAGACTGTTGTTCTGAATTAAAAGAGTCACAAGTTGTCACCACATTAACAGAGACAGATGTAACAGGAGCTTCATAAGATTTTAACAAATTAATGTGACAAACCTGGACCTTTCTTCAACGATGAGGAGTATTCAGCAGATAATTATTATCTGAAAGGCGTTTAGCTACACTATAAGGTCCTGTAAACTTTACTTGGAATGGATTAGCAGGAAGAGGTAGCAAAGCCAGTACTTGATCACCAACCTGAAAACTCCTAAACTTAGCCTTCCTGTCAAAAAGCTGTCGCATTTTTGCTTGAGATTTACCCAACTTCTTTAACTTAAACGCTTGATCATCCCGTTCTCTCTCCAACTCAACTTCCAGTTTTCGCACAACGAATTCTCACTCTACCGCTCCCTTTCATAGCGTGTTCCTCATGCTCAGCACAGATCTTTGCAGAGTCTAAATACAGCTGTTACTCTTGCAGGGACATATCTAGAAAGTTTGATTCACTTTCAACATCAACCTCACAAGGAGAAGACACAAAAGACTCACTAGGAGCAATAAACTCAGTGTTTACCTCCAAAATTCCCCTCTCTACGAGTGATCGCCTCAAAGTAGACACAAATGTTTCCTTCAGTCGCTTATCATGAGTAGTGAGATCGATACTGAAGAGTTCAGCGATTTGTAACAACTGCTCCTTTGTTCACCTCTCAAGTAAAGTTTCTGAGGGACAAGCAAAGAAATCCTCGAGCACCGAAGACATGTCGCTTGTACATACACCTATACTACAATAACACAAACAAAACAACCCACTCACACACGTGAGATGGTCGTGTTAACGAGAACTACAACTCCCATAAGCCACCGCTTCGAAACGGAACTACTTCCGTCTATTACCCAACCTAGTATTTCTGTCAAGTGGCAGAAAATTTTACTTGTGTCACGGCCAGCTCGTTCTCAACCGTCACAAAGAGGATCACACATGCAAACGAATAGTTTGACTTGCAAGATTTTTTATTAAACACAAATAGTGATCCATTACAGAAATATAACAGTCTAAGGATTTAAACAATAAAGGGAAAAAATAATAATCCAATTGGTGAGGAATGTTGATAAATAAACTAGAAAACAACAAAGTGGAGCAAAATGACTTCTCTGGAGATGTTCCCCCAAAGTACTGATGAGCAGGTGAATACAGCTTTATACTCTCCGCCCATAAATTAATAAATTGGGCATGAGTGTCTGCAGCCAATCACACCACCAGAACACAATAGAAGACAGGGTCGTAACACTTGTTTTAAGTAAGATTTAATTTGTTTATATTCATACTTAAAATACGACAAAACACTACAAAAAAAGAAAAGCATTTTTACAGTTTGAATGAATTAGTTAAGTATTTAAACCCATGCTTTAAAGACCGAAATAAACTCTGGGTTTACTAAAGAAAACCTGCTCATAACCAGGTTAGGTTCACAGAGTAATTTACCCTGGTAACTGACTCTGAGTACAAGTTACCTCTCTTTTAAAAACGGGCTTGACTTACCCTGCTTTCTCTGGTTTAACATAACTCCCATTCTGAAACAGAGAACCCAGAGTTTCCCTTATTTCAGGGTTAACATACTCAGAGTTTTCACTTAACCTCCTTTCTGAAACTGGCCCTAGGGAGAATGCTCAGAAATGCAGTGTTACAACAAACAAGACTTTACAGTGAATGACAGGGTGAACAGGCTAGACATACGCAGAGGTAATGAGGAAAATGAGACACAGGTGTAAACAATAAGTGATGATGAGTCTGGGCAAATGATTATGGGAAATGTAGTCTTTGATGGAATGACAGCCCGGGGTGGAGTGCCCTCTGGTGGTAAACAGGGGCACTCTCACTGGTGAATTGTGACCGCATCAATGTCTATTTCTGTCACTTAAAAGGCATTTGTTCAATGAATAAATGTAAAAATATTGATTTAAAAAAATACACCATAGCGTGAAATTATATTTTTTTCAATGGATCAATTTTGAATGGATATATTTAAGCTTGCAAAACACTAATCGTTTATGATTACTCTTATACAAATATCATAGATAGTAGGTTGCAGTTGGATTTTCCAACAAATGCATAAAATACACTAAAAAGAGAGATCTATTTAAATCAGTCTGGTTGGCTTTGCGTAACCATAGGTGTCAATTTGCCCTGTCCATCAGAGTTAGAGGTTTTTGTAACTTTGCTACTTGTTGGATAATCTTCTTACAGACTTTGAAACCTGGGCTCATCCTGACAATTCTTCCATCCTGAAGTATTTTAATTGAATGTACCTCATGCATGCACAGCCTCTACTTTCATGTTAATGACTCTGCATAGTAGATGATTGCAGAGGGCCTTGCACATCTGAATAATAATCATTTCATTAGAAAAGGCTGTTAACATCAGGAGGTGTAGCAATTTGAATGTGACATTAAGGAATGTTTTCGTTTACCTTTTGGGACATGATTTCCATTCATACTGTGAGACTGATACACCCACTGACAGTGGAGGGTCAATGACGAGAAAAGGGACAACTCGAAGTGACGTGTACTTTTCAATATGATCATTAAATGGAAAATATATGATTAATATAAATTTTATGAACTGCACATGCATTGTGCATCAAGTAGCTACAGTGTGGCATAAAATGATGTGGCGCTAAAGGACATTTTTCTTTACGAAAGGACTAAAGGACTTAACGAACCTCTTTGCTCAGGGATACCAGGGGGAAAGATCAATTTTTTCCCTGGCTCAATAAATTGACCATGCCCCTTTTGAGTGACTCATCATTTACTGTGGGTGTTGCGGATGAAGAACCCTACAATCCCACAGCACCATCCACACCAGAGTGTTTCCATGCCCCTACAACTCATGTATGGAGTTATTCACACCACGCCAAGGCCTGTTCACGTCATGCCTGCTAGGTCAGCAACCTCCATGTTAGAATGTTTCCACACCCCAACCGTTATGTCAGGGTTTGTTCATGCCACAATCACCCTGCCACAGCCCGTCCACGTCCAGAGTCCAGCAAAGTCTCCTGTCCACGTCCCGAGTCCAGGGACGGCTCCTGTCCAGAGCCCAGAGAGGGCTCCTAGAGATAATGTTAGTTTAATTCAAGTGTATACAGATCTATGGGGACTAAATAAAATACTTTTAGAGAACGCAAGCATGAAAACAGAATAGTCAATTACCTCTGTCTAGTGACCAAGACCCTGTGTGACTCTGAGAACTGAATAAGTTAAGTAAAGTAAAGAGTTAAATAGAATAATCAAATGTGTATTTAAATTATTATACAAATGACCAAATAACCAATCGGCATTCTAACCTAAATTTGAGGTCATGATAAAATGGAGTCAGATAAAAGTAAATTGGAATTAAATTACTTTGCCCCACTGAAAAGACCAAATGCGCAGAAACCTTCATCCACTTATCGGAAACCATTGTTGGGATGATTGAGCGGACCTTACAACTTCCATTTGGGATCTGAAATGGCTTCTAATAACAGAATGTCTTATGGCTTCTTATCACAGAATTGTCACAGTCGTGTGTTTATTTTCTTCATATTTAATAAGTCAAAGCGTTTCGATCTTCTTTTTATTCAGTCACAACAATAGCTCATACGTAGCTGGATGCCTTTGTCCGTATTAGGGATTTCCTGGAACGTCATCAAGTTTATCTGTGAGGCATATTGGGACTTTCTGTGCGAGGGCGCCCTCCAGATTCCAGTATGAATGAAACACATATTACATGTCTTTATAGTAGGGCTGCACCGTTAACGTGTTACTCTGGTAAAGTTTTCAGTGATCCAGCAATCGTAATTGTTTCATTCAAACAGTCCAAAACAGCGCTAATGTAAAGAAGGCCAGGCTGATTACATCAGACATATCAGAGAAGATAGAAACTCACATTGCATTTTTAGTGAATTATTCATTCCAGTGTGTGCTTTGCTTTAAAACATGAGCTCTGTCGTATTCTGTTATTGTTTCTGAAGAGTGCAATTTTGGTGTTTTACAGTAAGTGCGTGAGATTCATTTATTGATGCACAAAGAACAAACCATGTATGTGTACACTCTCGATCACTGATCGGACGCTACACTAATGTACAGACACAGTATAGTCGCGCTGTTTCCACATACACTTGGGAAGGATAAAGTTTGATTTGTTATCTGTACGTTGTTGTGTTTAGTAATCGTAGGTTTATGCAGTCAAAGCAGTTGATTTAGGATTTTTTTTGGCATCAGATCCATGTGTGAGATTACAGTAAAATAAATATTAAATATGTTTGAATTGAATTAACATTTAAACATTACCTTGTTATAAAAGTGCTTTATAATTTATATATAATATTCTATATTATATAACAGTAACTATATAACACATTTATTTATATTAATATAATTATATTAATTATATTACACGCATCTGAATACCTCTTAAGAAAACTAACCCTGGAACATAAGCTGTTCCGGAGCAGGTTATGTTCAGAGAGTGAGTTACTATGGCTACTTACATACCCTGAAAGTTACCTCCGTTTTTGGAACTGAAAGTTGAGGTTATCCACTTACTTACTCTTAAAGTCTTAAACATACCCAGGTATGTCACATAACCTGCTTTGTCTAACCCTGTTTGGTCTTTCTGTTGTGTTTTGATTCTGTCACATGTTCCTTTTGTCCTAGTTTCTCATTTATTGTGAGATATATGATATATAAAGATATATATATAAAAAAAAATTCACCAGATGATTGTATAGCTAAAGATAAACATTATAATATGATTTGCTTGATTTTATAGGGAAGTACATGCAAAATAAAATTAATTTTAAATGACTATTTAAAAACAGGTTCTGAACAATTTGGGCAAATTAGAAAACTGAATGTACATATTAAAACTACATATTATGCAGCTGTAGTCAGAACGTCTGTAAGAGATGATACTCTCAAAATCTAGAGATATACTGGATATTTTATTTTAGGACAAAAAATAAATAAATATGGTAGTGCTATCAAAGATAACTCAGGGAAGTACTGATAAGGGTGCAAAGTGAGGTTTGAGGCTTTACAGAAAATAAGATAAAGCAGAAGCCCTTTGAAAGCATCCAAGCATCAATTTCACACCGTTTTTAATCTAGACAGACTGGATCTTTCTGGAGGAATAGAAGAACTGAGGGAAAGTGGAAGAGAAAGAGCTCAGGGCAAGCCCAGATGTTTGGCAGGGGAAATGTGGCCCACACTCCAGAAAGCTTGACAGGACGCTGGAACACTAAGATGAACGTGCAGAATGGAGGACTGAAGGGTGATGGGTACTGTTAGAATGACATTTTAAAATTGCTAAAACACATTTGTGATGTAGGAAATGACACATTCGAGTTGGCACATGCAAAGAACAGCATTCAAATTAAAAGCTAGCATTTGAAAAGATTGAGTTAATTGAATTAAACTGCAAAAAAGTGAAATGTAAAGGAATGGAGGAATCTAATTAAAATGAGCAGAAGTTAATGATTAAACTAATCTCAACACAAAAGAGATTTAATGTGTACATTGTGATGCCAAGCAGTTCACACATACAACATCGTTGATGCTTTGCTTTTCATTAGCATGGACGCACTGGCATTTCACAAATTGACAAAATTAGAAAACGTCTGGCACATGAAACAAACTAGGCTTCGTCATCAGAATATTTCTGTTTAAATGCAAAATTTGGCTCAATTTCTCCTGTAGTTCTGCCAGCAGCCTTGACCTTGATCAGTGAAAAGCTGTGATAACTGCACAGAAGACAGTGACAGCTGCTTGGATGCTTGTTAGTGCCAAACCTCCAGACATCTTAAATTCAGGCATGTTGTAATCAGTCTTTAGGAAGGTCTTTCATGCCTTTTCTCATTTGTTCTTCTGTTGTTTTGGATAAAGACCACATGAGGTGCTTGATAAGTACAGTTTTCTTACAGGAAGTAAATGGTTTGTCAGTTTTAGGAGTACACTGGCATACAGTTGACCTCAAAGCTAATCATCCATATCTAGTGAAATGTCTCGGGTTATCTGCGTAACCCATGTTCTCTGAATAGGGAACGAGGCGTTGTGTAGCAATGAAGCAATGGGAACAAATACGTTTTTAAATGTGAATGGTAACACTTTACAATTAGGTCTCATTTGCAGTGGTGGCTGGTAATTATTTTTTTTTGGGGGGGGGGGGGGGGGGGCAGTATCAAGATGCATGTTGATTAAAGAGAAAACAGTGTATTCACTTCTATCTTTTTACACATTCATTTCGCACATATAACTGAATGAGGAAAGGAAAAACAAAACAAAACAGCAACAATAGACTAGCATGTTGACTACTTGAACATAAATTTTGCTCTCCTTTCTTTCTGGCCAGCAAATTTCTCAATGACTCTCTGATCAAAGTCAGTTATCTTAGTAGTGTCATGACGTTTGCATTGTTCAGTTAGATATTTGAGGTCTCTTACCCCCGTTGTTGTCCACAAAACTTCAGTACCGACACTTTGAAATAAAAGACAGGGAAAGCAATAAAGGGCATTGTTAACAACACATCCAGCCAGCCACTTACGTTTCTCATAACAAGCGCGTGAAGCTCCGAGTGCAGCTTCATCCTCTGTCACTGGCCTGCTGCTGGATTTGTAAATCGCGTTGGTCCAGGATCCTTTATCCTTTTTTTTTCTTCCAGCGAACGCCTTGTGAAAGAATTTGGTTTAACTGCTGCCATCTCTACGAAAGTGATCATCCTAATAAGGTTTTGGCGGAGTCGGAGTGACTGTGTTGCCCACGCACTTTCGTTGCAAAGAACGGAAAGTTGAATGACAGGTAACGAGAACCAATCAGATTGGATAAAATAACACGCATCCAATTCTGATTCGCCAGGGACGCAGCGACCTGCATCCGGAGGAGGATCTTTAAGAAACCAATTAGAGACCAGCTTCAGGTCACATGCTGCCCGTAGATTTTTGTACTCAGATAGACATCCATTTGTCCGGCGTCCCTCGCACATGAAACCGCATGAAACATATTGAAGAACATATAAAACAGTTAACCGATCAAAGCCAGTTTTTAATAAATGCTGAGGCTCTTACTAACAGCCGGCACATCGTATGAGTAAACTATTTGATTTGTATTTAATTTTTATATAATTTTTGTATACATGTATATTTCTGGAATTTTGATGGGGGTGGCGCCCCAGCTCCCTCTATTGACCAGCCGCCACTGCTCATTTGTTAACATTAGTTAATGTATTAACTAACATGAACTAACAACGAGCAATACATTTGTTACAGTATTGATTCATCTTTGTTAATGTTAGTTAATAAAAATACAACTGTTCATTGTTTGTTCATATTAGTTCACAGTGAACTAATGTTAACAGAACTTTTAATTTTTACATTTAATTAAAACATTAATTAATTGAATTAATCTTAACTAAGATTAATAAATGCTGTTCGTTCTTCATTCACGTTAACTAAAGTAGTTAAAGGGATTTTACCCAAAAATGAAAATCCTGTCAACAATTACTCACCCTCATGTCATTCCAAACTTTTGAGTTGTGCTTATTGTAATGTTCGCTGAACAATGTTAAATGTGAATAAAAGACTACATTTCGATTTTGCTAAAAAGCGATCATGATTCTTTTGGACTAAACCACTCAATTCATATGGATTCGTTTTACAATCTCCTTATGGACTTTTTGAAGTGTCAAAGTGGTAATTGCATAGTTGTCAAAAGAGTACAGAATGGGCTCAGATTTTATAAAAAAAGATTGTGTTCCGAAGATGAACAAAATTCTTATGGTTTTGGAATGACATGAGTGTGAGTAATTGTTGACAGGATTTTCCTTTTTGGGTGAACTATCCCTTTAACTAATGTTAACTAATGAAACCTTATTGTGAAGTGTTATCAGGTGAATGATATGAAGTATGTCATTTAAAATTGAATGTAAAAGGGTCCTTGTTCATTTATTAAGCCCCCAGTGTTAGATTACAGTAACATTTGGGTGTGCACGAGCATGTTTATGAGACGATGCCTCGGGTGTGGCTAGTTACCTCTCTCCCGATGCTGCATCGTCCCTCAAAGCCTCGGTGCTGCTCACCAAACCCTGCTGTGAGACATCAGTGTTGGTGAGCAGGGCTTATATGGTGGCTAGTCGGGCTGGTGCTTGCCTGCACACTATGTCCATCATGCAGGCGTACCAGGCCGACCTCCTCAAAGATTTAGACTCTGGATGACATCATGGAGCTCCGGAAAGCTGCAGACTTGTCTCTCTGCGTTACTAAGGAGATTGCCTTCTGGACTGTTTGGTGATGCAGTTATTACTGTTGTTGACAGATTCTGCAGTCTGCAGCTTTCAAGCAGTATCTCCCTCGCCACTCTAAATCAAGCCGTCAACCAGCTCCTTGTACCAAGAGAGCTGAAAGAGAGTGTCGCTTGTAGAGCCCCTCCTCAGGGAGCTTGGCAACAGAGGCGGCGCTCTTGCCAGAAACCCGTCAAACCAAAGGCCAATCTGAGGACCATCCTTCAGACTAGGAAGGCTTCTGGGAAGAGGTCCTATCTGCGGCTGGACCTCTGAGAGCTGTCCCCCCCCTCAGGATGCTCACAATTTCTATCATCGTGAGTCAGATCAGGTCCAAGGACTGGTTTAGTCACGATAGATCTAAAGGACTTTAGGCATACTTCCACATATCCATCCTTCTATGTCACAGGAAGTTCCTGAGGTTCACTTTCGGGGGCAAAACATTCCAATATTCTTTTGTTCGCCCTAGCTCTTTCCCCTCGCACGTTCGCCAAGTGCATGGATGCAGTGCTGAGACTCCAGGGCATCCATGTACTGAATTACAGTTTGGCATCGAGATGTCGTGCTTGGCCACATTCAGTGCTTGGGATTGATACTCAAAACAAAGAAGAGTGTGTTGATGCCTTCTCAGAGAACCATGCTCCTGGGAGTGGTATGGCATTCAACCATGATGCGGCACAACTGTCTCCCGCGCACATAAAGTCCATACGGGTGATGGTCTCCAGAATTAAAGCTAGGCCACAGCATCACTGTGAATCAGTTTCAAAGACTGCTGGGGCTCATGGCAGCTGTGTCCAACATAATACCTTTTGGCCTGCTGCCTATGAGACCCCTACAGTGGTGGCTAAAAACCAATGGGTTTTCCCCTGTATGATCAGGGTAATGCACAGATGCCTTCGTTCCCTTTCCATATGGAATAAACCTTGGTATCTGTCCCAAGGACGGCCGCTTTGCGAGAGGTCTGTGGGAGACCCAGCATTCCTCCTGGCACATAAATTGCTTGGAAATGCTGGTGGTCTACAAAGCTCTGAGGAGCTTTTTCCCGGACCTCGGCAGCCACCATGTCCTAATACGGGCAGACAATATGTCAGTAGTCTCGTATTTTCGTCATCTGCCCTCTATGCAGACTAGCACATCAGATCCTCCTGTGGTCCCCTCCAACCCTCTCATAGCGATGTACGTCCAGAGACCAGAATCAGGGAACAGACTTCCTGTCGAGGCAGGGGCTGAGGCCCGGGGAATGGAGACTTTACCCAGAGGTGGTGAAGGCCATATGCGAGAGGTTCGGCCCAGTGGAAGTGGATCTATTCACATCTCGAGAGATGTCACACTGCCAGCTGTGGTTTTCTCTCACGCATCCAGCCCCACTGGGGTTGGATGCCATGGTGCAGACATGGCCGAGGCTGCATCTGTATGCATTTCCCCGTCCGCTGAGAAGGGATCAGTCTACTTCTAGTAGCCCACTATTGGCCGGCCCGAGTATGGTTTTCAGACATCATGGCACTACTAGTAGGCCCTCCATGACAGATCCCTCTGAGGGACCTGCTGTTTCAGGCGGGGGACACAATATTTCACCCCAGCCCCAGTTGTGAAA
This sequence comes from Romanogobio albipinnatus, assembly GCA_023566225.1. NCBI lineage: Eukaryota > Metazoa > Chordata > Actinopteri > Cypriniformes > Gobionidae > Romanogobio > Romanogobio albipinnatus. The sequence goes on from CM042240.1 coordinate 23,135,823, forward strand.
GCTCTGGGATTGGCCCCTGAGGGGGCCCGGTACCTAGAGGCTGGCCTATCAGCAGGTGTAGTCGACACCATACTTAGCTCAAGGCTCCTTTCACTAGGCTAAAGTACAGCCTAAAGTGGAATGTGTTTTCCACTTGGTGTAGAGAGCATGAGTTGGACCCAGTTAACTGCCCGGTGGCTTCAGTGCTGGAGTTCCTCCAAGATCACTTCTATGCTGGGCTTACCCCGTCCACACTTAAGGTGAATGTTGCTGCCATTACGGCTTTCCAAGCTCCTGTAAGTGATGGGCCTCTGGGGAAACACCATTTGATTGTACATTTCCTCCGCGGTACTCAGAGGATGAGGCCTGCGACTGGTTCTAGAGTCCCAACCTGGGATCTGGCAGTGGTTCCCAAATGGCTGTCTATGGCTGTCTTCGAAACCGCTTGAGTCGCCCTTTGCTATCTTTCCGACTTGCCTGGAGTTTGCCCCCGGCGGAGTTAAGGCTAGCCTTCATCCTAGACCTGGCTACGTGCCTAAGGTGCCATCCAGTATGGTCAGTGGTTCTTCAGGCCTTTCATCCTCTACCACATGTGTCGACGGAAGAAGGGAGACTTTATCTGCTCTGCCCAGTCAGAGCATTGAAAATCTATTTGGAGAAGTCTTCACAGTGGAGAAAGTCAGACCAGATGTTGGTGTGCTTTGGCTCACCCAAGAAAGGGCTGCAGACAATCAGTAACTGGATTGTCCAGGCTATAGCCACGGCCTATAAGACATAAGCACAAATGTCAGGGCATGTCATTATACCTTCAGGGCCCAGAAAACACCTCAGACCCCAGATGGTTTGAGTTGTTTGAGCTGTTTTAACTGAAAACAACTTGCACTGACATATGTCAGCACTATTTGTCACGGCTGTGTGACAAATAAAGTGATTTGTCATGTCGTGGACGACCAACACCTCCAGCCTGGTCAAGAAGGCTCACCAGCGCCTCTTCTTCCTGAGGACACTGAGGAAGAATCAGCTCTCCTCGGCTATCCTGGTGAACTTCTATCGCTGCGCAATAGAAAGCATCCTGACCAACTGTGTCGCAGTATGGTATGGGAGCTGCTCTGTTGCGGAGCGCAAGGCACTGCAGCGGGTGGTGAAAACTGCCCAGCGCATCACAGGGACTCCACTACCTGCCATCGAGCACATCCAGAGGAAACGCTGTCTGCACCGAGCTCGCAGCATCCTCAAGGACTCCTCTCACCCAGCCCACAGACTGTTTTCTCTCCTGCCCTCCGGCAGGCGTTTCAGGATCCTCCGGACCAGGACCAGCAGACTAAAGAACAGTTTTTTCCCCAGAGCTGTCTCTTTACTGAACTCAAACCCCCGTTGATCCACTTCCCTCATAAACTGCAAACTCTCCTACCTCACACCTACATTCACTTTGTTATTTGCACTACCGACTGTTTATTACAGTAACAACTGTTTACTTATGCATTTTGCACCACCATATCTTAACTGGAATATGCTCATTTGCACTGCCGACTGTATTTATAGTAACCATGTTTACATTTGCATTTTGCACCGTACTTCTAACTGTAATATGCAACCACTTTCCACTGCACTTTTACACTTTCTTTCGGATAGCTCTGTCCATAATTTATTGCACTACCTTAATCCACTGCTATATTCCTCATATTAGCCTAACATATTATTGTATACCTCTATCTGTAAAATTTTGTTCAAAGTAATAGCCATCTGTATATTATATTCATAGTACATATTCACCTGTACATTCTGTTTACATTCTGTTTATAGTAATAGCCATCTGTATATTTATATTTATTCACTGTATATATTCATCTGTAAATTCAGTTCTGTTTATAGTAATAACCATCTCTCTACTTATACATATTTATATATATTCAGTACATTTTTATGCCCAGCACTTACGCAACCATTGTATATATCCTGCACTTGCTGCTATTGCACTTCTGGTTAGACCTAAACTGCATTTCGTTGCCTTGTACTTGTGTAATGACAATAAAGTTGAATCTAATCTAATCTAATTTGATTTGATTTGATTTTGATTTTATTGTTTTGTTTTAAGGTGCATATCAGTAATGTTTTTTTTCTAAGGCACTTTTATAAAAGCTACTTACAGTTGTGGTCAGAATTATTGGCACAGAATTATTGAATCACATCATGAAATAAAAGCTTTCCTCCAAAACACGTTGGCCAAAATGATTGGCACCCCTACAATTTTTTATGAGTAAAATATCTCTGAAGTATATCCCCATTAATATTTGCATGTTTTAGCACACCAGGGGGACTAGGGACATTAAATTGTCTATCCATGACTTCTTGTTTCACAGGAGTATAAATATGAGAAACACAAATTTAACCGAGTCAGGAATATCCTGGTATTTTACCTAGATGGCCAGTCCCTAACACCCTTAAAGAACTGCAATCCTTTTTAGGATCTGCAGTTACTATCGGTGATTCATTTAAGGTTTCTCTAGGATGGCTGGCCCACTTCATGATGCAGTAAACACTTGTGTTCGCCAAGGGAGTGTTACCCAGGCCAATAAGTTGTTCAAGGATTCCTGGACGACAGAGTGCCAACAGGCCTTTGAGCGCCTCAAGGAGAAGCTTACCTGTGCTCCGACACTGGGGTATGCTGACTTCTCCCTACCTTTTGTGCTGGAGACTGACGCCAGTAACCTGGGATAGGGCGCTGTGCTATACCAGCAGCAAGATGGAAGGAAAACTGTGATAGCCGGAGGTTGAGGGGCGCAGAGCGAAATGACAGGAACTACGGCAGTATGAAGCTGGAGCTTCTGGCACTTAAGTGGGCAATGGTGGAGAAGTTCAGGAGTTACCTGCTGGGATCTAAGTTTACTGTCCTAACAGATAATAATCCCCTGTGCCATCTCAATACGCCCAATACATGGCCTCAAGAGGGAGTAACAGGACAGCTACAATCAGCCATGGATGACGAAGGGACTGAAGGGGAACACTGAAGGGGGGCATCAGGGCATAGAGAGGACGCTGGGCCTGCTCGAGCAGCGTTGTTATTGGGTTGGGATGTGTGATGCTGTGGATAAGTGGGTGAAGAAGTGCCAGTGGTGTGTGCTAGCCAAAATGCCGCAGCCCAAGATACAGGCACCTTGGACCCTGTTCTTGGCGTTGCATCCTTTAGAGGAGGTCGCAATGGATTTCACCACACTGGAGCCTGCATCAGATGGGCGGGAGAATGTCTTAGTTGTGACTGATGTATTTACCAAGTTCAGCCAGGCATTCCCCACCCGCAATCAGAAGGCAGACACTACCGCTAAAGTCCTGATAAAAGAATGGTTCCTCAAGTATGGTGTGCCGCAGCGTCTCCACTCAGACCATGGGAGGAACTTCGAGAGTGTCGTTATTGCAGAGCTCTGTAAGCTGTATGTGGTGAGAAAGTCCCGCACTACACCACATCACCCCCAGGGAAATGCACAGTGTGAGAGATTTAACCGAACTCTGCACGACCTCTTGCGTTCATTACCACCTGACAAGAAACGGAGATGGCCAGAGTACTTGCCTGAGCTGGTGTACGCCTACAATGTGACTCCCCATTCCTCCACCGGTTACAGTTACATTTTACATTTATGCATTTGGCAGACGCTTTTATCCAAAGCAACTTACAGTGCCCTTATTACAGGGACAATCCCCCTGGAGAAACATGGAGTAAAGTGCCTTGCTAAAGGGTTACTCCCCTTACTACATGCTGTTCGGAATGCAACCGCACTTACCAGTGGATGCTTTGTTGGGTCAGGAGCCAGAAGGGGAGAGGGAGCTTACCTGGTTGTCTGTCCATAAGGAACGACTTCAGGATGCGCACTGTAGGGTGCGAAAGTATACTGAAAGGAAGGCCGCGGAACATGTTGCCAAACGTGAGAGTGGGGTATATTGTCCAGAGGTAGGCATCAGGTGTACTTACGACATCGTTCCCCAGGACGGAACAAGATCCAGGATGCCTGGGCACCTACAGCATACAAGGTGGTGGAAGTGCATGGTACTACTTATATGGTGGAACTGGTGGTATGAGGTCCCGCAAAAAGAGTGCATAGGTCGGACATCAGACCCTGTCCGAGACCAGTCCCAGTGCCGATGCCGAGAAGAAATGTGAAACCTGTTGAAGTACCTACCTCTGAGTTGGTGGAAGAGATGCCTTCGCTGGATGCAGAATGTGCGCTTGTGGAAGAAGCCAGATGGCTTGAGGAGGCTCTGGTGGACCCAGTGCCCGAAAGATTGCAGCAACCAGTTGCAGAGCCAGAGGATGATGCTGGAATAGGGGAGGAAGAAGCACAGGAGGACAATGATGAAGCACCAGTAGAGGATGAGGCAAGTGCTACCGAAGAGCTCTCTAAGCCCAAAACTGAAAGAATTGCTTCGCCTTTGGATGTGGTGGTGACTAGGCCAGTTCCTGTTCCCCAAAAGCCTAGGGCAGAGAGTGCCCAGGTGGATTCACCCTGTCCTTCCCCTCGCAGTAGAGTAAAGAGTAAAACCAAATAATATAGTTCTGATGTGCAGCAAAAGATTGTTGAGCACAAAATAGAAAGTGGCTGTAAGAAAATAGCTAAACCTTTGAACATTTCCATTTCCACCATCAGGACAATAATTAAGAAGTTCCAATCAACTAAAGATGTTACAAATCTGCCTGGAAGAGGACGTGTATCATCCTAATGCATGATGAGGAGGAGAGTTTGTGTGGCCAAAGACTCTCCAAATTTCACAGCTGGAGAATTGCAGAGACTAGCGGAGTCTTGGGGACAGAAAAAAAAAATTAAACAACCCCTATGTCACCACATGTTGTTTGGGAGGGTTTCAAGAAAATCATCCTCACTCATCCTGGACTGGTGTTTGTGGTCAGATGAAACAAAAAAATGTTTGTCAGCAGTTCTAATAGGGATAAAAAATACCCCATGCCCACAATTAAAAATACAGCTGGATCTTTAATGTTGTGGGCCTATTGTTTTTTTTTTTTTGCAGGAGGTCCTGGACATCTTGTTCAGATACATGGCATCATGGATTTTAGTAAATACTAACAGTTAAAAAAAAATCAAAACCTGACCGCTTCTGCTTGAAATCTTATAATGGGCCGTGGTTGGATCTTCCATCAGGATAATGATCCAAAACAAACATCAAAATCAACACAAAAATGTGTCACTGACCACAAAATTAAGATTCTGTCATGGCCGTTACAGTTTTCTGACCTAAAAGCTAGAAAATGAGTGGGCAGAACTGAAAAAAGAAGCATCAACATGGAGCTGGAAATCTGAAGGATCTGGAGAGATTCTGTATGGAGGAATGGTCTCTGATCTCTTGTCAGATGTTCTCCAAACTCTTCAGGAATTATAGAACAAGACTCAAAGCTGTTATCTTGGCAAAAGGAGGCTGCAAAAAGTATTTAATAAAAGGGAGCCAATAATTATGGTCAACGTGTTTTGGAGAAAAACATTTATTTCATATTGTGATTTCCCCCAACTTACAGTTCTTTTACTTCAATGAAAGGTTAGATTTTTTGCCAGAGGCTTTTTTCATAAAACAAGTTTACCAAATAAGGCAGGCTTATTTCAGTTAGTCTGACACATTGTCAAATGATTTGGTTGCATTAAGCTAGTGTCATATATTAACATAGCTCAAGCTCAGTCACTCCGGCAACATATGCTGGAAAAATAGCCTGATCCAGAGCAGGTGTGTGTGTGTGTGTGTGTGTGTGTGTGTGTGTGTGTGTGTGTGTGTGTGTGTGTGTGTGTGTGTGTGTGTGTGTGTGTGTGTGTGTGTGTGTGTGTGTGTGTGTGTGTGTGTGTGTGTGTGTGTGTGTGTGTGTGTGTACATGTTTTATTTTCTTATTGACTGAATGTTTTGTGCCCAATATTTAATTAGATTGTTTTAAAATACATGAACACATATCTCTCTGGTTTTGTGAAACCAAAAACCCATCTCAGGGTAAGTCAACTCAAAGTTTAAGAGTTGGTTGAACCTCCTTGTTGAAACGGGCCCCAGGTAATACTTATCTTGTGCGAATAGGGCTTTTGTCTGTGAAAACGAGGGGAAAAACTTTAGTTTTCGGTTTCAGGACAGCTGACTTGAGGTCAGCCAACTCTGAGTAGTCTGACTTAAGTCTGAGTTAAGCACGTGCACCATGACTATGAAAAGCCATGATTGATGGATCTCCGAAATGATGATTCACCATGGCAACAGCACCTGACAAAAAGACATCTGCATACTTCAGAGTCAATATAAGTTTAATTCTTAATCACTGTAATATCAGAGTTGAGAGCTGGCAGAACAGTAAGTTAATTGTCATGGTATTCCACTTGAAAAAAAGAACATGGCTTCAACTAGTGTTGTTTTTGGCGGCCTGTTTTAATTTTAGTTTTAGTGTAGTCTTTGTGTCAAGCTGTCATTTTAGTTTTTATTAGTTTTAGTCACGTTCACATAGGCGTCGATTTCTGGGGGGACGGAGGGGACGCGTACCCACCAAATTTCGTCCCGAGTCCTTTTGTACCCACCACTTTTCTTTTTTTTTTAAACCTCGAGTTCAATTTTACGGTGAAGCATTGCTGCCTCACACATATAATTTTTTCCACTCAATGTCGTAATAACGATATCTTATGTCGTTTTAACAACATCTTTTGTCGTAAAAACGTTTGAAAAGCAGAAGCAAGCTCTGTAAAACAGGCTCTTCCACTGCCTGTATCAGTGGCAGTGCCCATAGCACGATATTGTTGTAATGTATTGATGTAGCCTACAGTTCTTAACAGCTGTGGGTAGCAGTGCCATGGGCCGCTCATGATTAGCGTAATGACGGACCCCGGTGCTGCCACAAATATCATAACTATCTAAAGGCCTACTGTAATTAAGACATTCAAGAAATGTATTTAAAAAAAAAGACGCTTTCAGCCTTACTCAAAGTAGAGCCCTACATTTCTGCCCGAGCCCGACAGGCCCCGACTTTTTTACGCCCCTAGGACAATTTTCCAGTCATAGCCTACCTCAGACACGGGCCGGGCTTCGGGCCTTTTTAGGCTATAGGACGGCGCTATGCAACACGCATCCCGCAAATGAGTAAAGCAAGCCAACACACAAACTGCCACAAGTGAAACTGAAAATAAGCTAAGTCTTAGATGCTCAAAAGCACAATCATCTTCATTAAAACTAATGAGACTAAAGGCTCTTACAGTGCTCAGGTCGCTCGTTCTCATACTGCAGTCTTTGATGTTGAAATGAGCTGATGAATAACATGCTCATATCTGTTGCTTTCGTTGACATGAACTCCGTTAAATGTGCATATAGCGCGGGAATTGAAGATCGGATTTATATTCATTTCGCGGATAGGTGTAGCCTAAGGTAAGACAACCAGCATGTTTTTTAAATTATTTGTTTAGATTGTGTAGGATTGTGTAGGCTGGTCGTCACTTTAAAAAGCAAAAACTTTAGTTTAACAAAAAAAAAAATGCTTCAAACATTTTTCTAAATTAACTTAAAAAAGAAACAAAACGAAATATAACTACTTTGACATTAAAAACAAAACTGAATTATTTGAATGGCTGCAACTAATGTGTAATAGGGAGGATAAAAAAATACGGGCTCCAGTGGGACTCTGATAACGAAGTGGTTAAAAAAAATTGCAAAAATGAAAAATATTAAAGAATTCACGGGGGCTTTTGTCGGCATGAGAAAGATAGGCTATAAGACCCGCAATATGTCTCTCAGCTGACATTTTTATTTATTTACATTAGTAAGCTACAGGACATAGTCTTTCAAAACATGACCTGCGTGAAAGAGAGAAAAAAATAATTCATCATGAACCCAGCACTTCTGAAAATGCACTTCTGTCCCCAGCACATTTCAAAACCAAACTGACGCCCATGCACGTTCATACTCTTTTTAGTCTAGTCAAGTTTTAGTCGACGAAAACTGGTGACATTTTAGTCTAGTTTTAGCCAATGAAAATTGTATTTTAGTCTCTTTTTAGTAATGCAATTCTATTTAACCCATTCAGTATAGTATAAGCACCTAGTAGTATAAAACCAAAATCTTCTTTTAGCCAAACCCAAAATTGATTTAAATAAATACATTTTATTAAATAAATTAATACATTTATGATAAATGTATTTTACCAACCAAACATGTAAGAAGTACACACTCATACATTTGAATAAAATAAATAAAAACATTGAGATGTCTCTTAAGGTTTGTGGTGTTTTTTTCCTGTGATTTTGTGGCCACATTTCTCCCCATCTTTTTCCACAACACATTCTGTTTTATTTTCCACTTCAATGTAATGAAAGTTTATCCAAATGTCATAATAAGAATAAATGCATATTTAATTTAATAATAGGAAAATAATATCCTAATTATTATTAAATTATTTAAATCTGTTTAAAATTAGACCCACATTATAGTTAAAATGGTTTTCTGTCTTGTATTTTATCTCAAAATAAAGGATGTCATTTTATTCCACATGGAAATGAGCAGAAATAAGTGAATACAGCCTCTTATTCGCTTATGAGGTAAACATAATGCTGATATAATGCATTGTAGTAGATGGTACTGTAGTAGATGGTTGCATAGTTTTAATTTTGCATGTAAAGAAGTTCATAAAGTCATTACTGCTGTGCTGTTTGCAAAAGTTGCAGAAGTTGAAGCTTTATTTCTTGTTAATTTAGCCACTGTATCAAATAAATACCTTCAAATAAAAATAATATATTTTTTTTTTGCCTTTCTGTATGCAATCATGCTCTCTTTCCACGAAATGCAAAAAACCTCCAGTTCTGTTGGTTCGCTCCATTTTTCTGGCTGCTGTTTTAAGGGCCCGAGTGTGCTCGTTGTACCACGGAGTTGGACTATTTTATTTAATCTTATTTAAGTGCAGAGGAGCAACTCTGTCTAAAATGCTGAAAAGAGAGAGTCAATATTTTCTGTTGCATCATCGAGTTCCTCTTGGCTATCTGGGATGCTGAGGAGATGGAACTGATGAGGAAGATTATTTACAAAGCAATCTTTAATGGCAGTGGTGACAGTCCTGCCATATTTGAAACAAGGGGACGGCTTTGCAGCCTTTGCTAAATTAAGTATACATGATACTAGATAATGATCTGAGATGTCATCGCTCAGCTGCAGAATTTCAGAATTCCGTGTGACAATATTAATTTTTTTGTATTTACTAATTCGGGGAACAGACATTGTCTCTATGTGATAAAATCTAGGCGAAAGAGTCTCTATATGTTGGAATTTATCTGTGTTGTGTCTCAGGGCCACTTGCCCTTATGCTTGCCGCTGGACTTGGCAGGGAAGTTTTACACTCTATCCAGTGTAACCTGGATAGAGTCGTTTTGAGAAACATCAGAGATGCTTTTCTCTTGCTTAGCTCTGCATATAAATTAAGGTCCCCAATGGCTCCAACAAGTCTGAGTTAGATTGCACCACTGTTGGCTTTATGACCCGGCCGAGGTAGAGCAGATGATGCCATGATGGTCCTGATTAGTGCTTCAATCAGATCCTAATCAGCCCAGATCTCTAACTCATCCCCGCACCCCCCCCCCCCCCCCTCATTTGAGAATGACCGGAGAATCACCTAAATACGCACATACACAAGCATTCCTCTTTATTTAGCCTTTAATTAAACTATACCAGAAATTATATACATGATGCTTTCTTAAGTATATGCATGTTTCATATATTGTATATGTTTGTGTGATGTAAAAGTCATCTTAAATGCTTAAAATTGCTCCGTAAAGAAGATATACTGCTTTTATGCGTTCAAACCAAGGCATGTTTTATGTCTAAATGCTTCTCTTTCTTTGTCTTAGTCAATGGTACAAAGTATATGATTATGAGATGTACCGTTAGTATGTTTAGCCCTTTTGGAGTAAAACTTTACTAATTTTGGCCTGCCACAAGGACATTCCATCGAGTAATAAAGTTTGAACAAAGAAACTCTCTCCCGCCTAAAGTTCACACCAATAATTGGCCATCTCAGGAAAGATGGGCGTAGGTTAATGGACTTTAAAGGACAGTAACACAAGCATATATTTGCTCAGTCAACTTGCAAGGACTCAGACGAGACAAACTTCCTTTTCCTCCCATTTCGGCAAAGACACTCGCTCTTAACTTTTAAATTTCCCACGGACCGACCAAAGGACCTAACAGAGAGAGAGCTTCAGCGCACAAACACGCTGAGAAACTCCAACGCACACATCTTGCTTTATTCAACACAAAACCCCATGCAAGTATATTTTATCGAGCTATGCGTTAAAAGATTTGTGCCCCTTTTTCAGGCGATATTCGTTGCTGGCTTCCTGTGGTTACTTGTCGGTGAAATTGCCATTCCTCTGTCCTTCCTCTATTTCTATTCTCTTCATTCTATTTCGTTACTTTCGTTATTCTGTATATACATGTATTCTTGATTGTAGTCGTATGTAATCATAGCATAAATTATAAAACCAGTTTATCCACGTTTAATTGTCATTGCTGCCGCTCACAAAACATCAGCCACTTTAATGTTTAGATCTTGCTACAAACCTACACATAGTATTGTTGAATACATAAATGAATATCTAGTTTGAAAGGTTATTCTTCGTGTATATCCTGCAGAAGGATAATCTTTCTGAATTTGATAAGAAGGAATAAGACTTTGTGAGATCTGATAAAGATTGTGTTGGTTCGTTAGACGAACTGACCCGATTTGAATTAATTCTTTAAAGTTATTCTGTAGCCTCCTGATTTGGCATATATATTCGTAGTTAATTGCAATCCTTTGTTGTTAACTGTGTATAAATATATATATATATATATATTGTACAAATAATTAGGCTGGGTATTTCCCTTTTGGGTAATTTAGAGATTTATGATTTGATCATAACCCTTTGTGATTAATCATAAGTAACTAAATATTAATGCCCATAATTCCCTATTGAGCTCATTTTAAATTTAATTTAATAACATATGTGGCCAAGTCGTTACAAAGGGAACTCTGGGTTTACCGAAGAAAACCTGCTCCCAACCAGGTTAGGTTCACAGAGTAAGTTACTATGGCTGACTCTGAGTATACGTTATCTCTCTTTCAGAAACAGGCTTGACTTACCCTGCTTTCTCGGCTTTGATTTACCTCCCATTCCGAAACAGGAAACCCAGAGTTGCCCTCATTTCAGGGTTAACATAGAGTTTTCACTTAACCTCCTTTCTGAAACAGGCCCCTGGGTGGTTTGAAACTTTAGTTTGTGTGGTTAGATTGGCTTTCTTAGTGGCTCAGTTTGTGTTTGATAGAATGGGTTTGATTAAAATGTCTGTTTTGGTGGTTCTTTATCAGCAGTTGGTTTAGCATGGTGAGTTAATTTTTTTGTTTGCTTGCTCTTACATGCTATTATACTAAAGTAATATGAGTTTATACTAATGGTTAACTAACCCATTTACATAGTTATTATTTTTGTTATTAAAAGCCATTAGTTATTTGTTACAAAAGAAAAAAAAAAAGTTATTTCTTCTCTTCTCTGCAAACAATCAAGTCACATCCATTTCGAACTCTGTCCACCTGCAGGACACTTTCAGCCAGGACGATGCTGAGGGGTCTGGTTCTGAGAACGCTGCCTTCAGCCAGGATGATGCTAAGGGGTCCGGATAAGTTCTGTCATCTTTATTTGGAGCTTTTTCACCAATTGATGTGGAATAATACAGTATTGCCCAGATTCACAGACAAAGTGTAAGCCTAGTTCCAGACTAAAGTGCATGTTTGCGTTGTTTTACCTGAAAGCTACTTGCACTGACATATATTCAAATGTCATTACATATTTTAAAATATGCCATTGTTTGTCTCAAGATTTTTTCTAAAACATGTTTATAAAATACAATACTAATTGAACTAAGGCCTAATCGTGGCTTAATATGCGTACATAGGGGTGGTTTCCCGGACCAAGATTAAGCCTAGTCCTAGACTAAAATGGCCATTTAAATCAGATTAACAGAAATGTGCTTTCTCTGTCATGGTTTTTAAAAGTCTAAGACTTAGTCTAGTCCAGAATTTAATAGGCTAATTTCCTGGAGGAAGACTAGAGCAACTTCAGGACTAAATTGAGGCTTAAATTAAACCTACCAGGAGGTAGGTTTAACTTCAGATTAATTTCATTTGGAGGACACATGGATTACTTGGACTATGTCAATGATGATCAGCGCTTTCCACCAGTCAGGCAAGTTCTTGCAGACAGAAGTGACCCATTGTAATGTTTTGATTAAATAGTAAGTAAGTACATAGTAAATGCAGTGGAGATAAATTCACTCTTAGAACCCAGGCTTTCATCTGTGAGGACAGCCTATTCCAGTTTGTCTCCAGGTGCTCATAAACTTTAAGTTTCTTGGCATGTGGCACCTTTCATCGAGAAACTGGGGATTTATGTGGTGTCAGTGAACCAACAGTATGTAAAGTCATTCACAGAGTGTGCAGGCCATTTGTGAATTAAAAGCACATTACATAAACTTCCCTGATGCTAGAACCCAGGATAACTACAAGGTACCATTCTATGAATATGGAATTTTCCCAGGAGTCATAGGTTGCATAGATGGAACCCAGATTCCCATTAAGCGTCCCTCTACTCCAGATGCTGAGGAATGCAGGAACTGAAATAACTGGTTTTCCATAAATGTCCAAGGTGTATGCACTCCCCAGTTAGAGTTGTCAAACATTGTTGCACGGTGGAAGGGTGCAAATCATAATTCCCGAATTATCCTCAACTCATCTCTAGATACTCAATTTGAAAGGAGTGATCATAAATGGTATTTTTCTTGGTGACAGTGGGTATGCTCTGAAGGATTTCTTGTTTACGCCATACTTGCACCCAACAACAGTGCTACAACCAGGCTCATATGCGCACAAGGGGTTTAGTCGAGTGCATGTTTGGAAGAATCGTTTTCAGTGTCGAAAACACGCAGATTCAAACCAGATGCTGCACGGTCATCATTGCAACAGCTGTACTTCACAACTACATAAAAGCAGGGATGCCCAGATCCCCCAATAGAAGACGACAATCCAGATGTGCCACCATTTACAACAAACCACAGAGAAGGACTTGCATACAGGGAGGCTTTTGCATTGTGCCACTTTAAATAGATCTTTTTACATCATTTAACTTTCAACCTTCTGTTCAGATCTGATACATGTAATAAAACCAAATATTTGTAAAAATAAATAAAATAAAAAGTGTACAACTTTTTGGTCTGGTATGTTTCTGAAACCACCACAACAGCAATCGTTCTTAATAAAACAATATTTAATCAACAATATTTTCACATATTCATGTACTGATGTGACATTTGAGCCGGTTGCATCTCTCTCTCCTTCAGCTTTAACCCCAGTTCTACTTGTAGTATCTTCATCTTCATTTCATGCTCCTCCTTAAGATAAATTAAAGTATGTTCATGAAAACCATTAGCCAACTTTTCATGAACAGTGAATCTTCTCTTCTGGTTACCAGTACTGTTAGACATTGCCACCCTTGCTTCTGAGGATGTGGAGGGTAAGCTGCATTCCAATTCTTCAGTTCTGTGTTGACCTTCTCCTTGAAACATGAACAGTTCATTTATGGTCAAATAAATACAGATTAAATGGGAAAATGTTTCACATCATATGACAGAAGCAAATAGAAGTTTGAGAGGAGAGAACCAAAAGCCAAAATCAAATTCAAATACTTAATATAGGTGCATGTAATCCATCATCTGAACTGTCCAGATGGTCATCTGGTATGTTCTCCAAAAGGTTGCTGATTCTCCAGTAGTCCTGTCAGTAACTCATCCAACACATCACAGTCTTTATTTGCAGGTCCTCCGCCAGTCTTAAACCGCTCTTCGAGTTTCAGCAAGTTTTTTTTGGTTTATTTTGATATTTTTCCACAACACCTATATTAAATAAACGTATAAATACAACAGTGATTTTAAAAAGCCATAATAAAACTAATGATTCTTACCTGAAGTTGTATTGTATTTTTGTATTGTTCTTGTAGATGTGTTCTATTTGTAATGCATTTAATGCAAATGATGTCCAGGCATTCCTTTTCTTTGATTCAACAGCTGATGTGTGCAGTTTATCTTCGATAACAGGATGTTTTGAAACTATTTGCTTTAAAAGATTTTTCTCATGTTCAGAATAGTTATTTGATTGCACTCTCTTTTCAACTTCCATTGCCATTTGCTTCTCAGTTGCATACAATTTTAACCTTTTCTTGGTTCATTCCATGTTTTATAGGTAACCTCAATCCAGCTAATCCTGATTTGCACAGGTGGTATTAAATTAATCGAGTGTATTTTAGTTGAGGACTCCATATTCCAGGTGTTAGTAATCTGTACTTAATCTGTGTTTCAGAAAGCCATATTTTAAAACATGATTAACTATTCTAGATTAAGGCCTACTCCTGTCTTAATTTAATCCTGGTCTGGGAAACCGCCCCTAAAACTTTATTTCTATGGGATATACATCAGCTCGTATGCAGAGTGATTCATTAATTATTGATCTCATTAATTAGCAGATTTCCCCCAATAATGCGTTAACGAGTCATCCAGGTGGCCAAATGGTTTTCTGTTTGGCTTTAAAAGACCTGGTTGGTTTAAAACTTTAGTTTGCCTGGTTAGATTGGCTTTCTTAGTGGCTCAGTTTGTGTTATAGAATGGGTTTGATTAAAGTTACTGTTTTGGTGGTTTTTTATCATCAATTGGTATGGCATGGTAAGTTTATTTAGATTGTTTTGCTTGTAGTGATATTACTTGTTTTTATGTCAATGTATTTTTTTTTTTAGTATTCAGCTCTGCAGTTGAACATGGATCCTTAGATTTCTCCTGGAGTGATGTTGAAGAAAAAGGTTTGTAGACCTTTTTTTGTGTTTTTAATCTAACATGTTCATGTACTAAAGAAATGAGTTTATACTAACTAGTTTACATTGTCAGTGAAAGTTAGGTTTTTAGTTTTTTTTTTTTTTTTTTTTTTTGTGCTAATAACAAATCTACTAACAATCAAGTCTGTGTAACAAGTTCTAACTCTGTTCACCTCCAAGGCACTTTCAGCCACGGCAGCACTGAGGGATCCGGTTTTGTCGACACCAACATCAGCCAAGATGATTCTGAGGGGTCTGGTTCTGTCAATGACACCAACATCAGCCAAGATGATTCTGAGGGGTCCGGTTCTGTCAATGCCACCTCCATACAGGATGATGCTGAGGGGTCCGGTTCTGTCAATGCCACCTCCATCCAGGATGATGCTGAGGGGTCTGGTTCTGTCAATGCCACCTCCATCCAGGATGATGCTGAGGGTTCCGGTTCTGTCAATGCCACCAACATCAGCCAAGATGATTCTGAGGGGTCCGGTTCTGTCAATGCCACCAACATCAGCCAAGATGATTCTGAGGGGTCCGGTTCTGTCAATGCCACCAACATCAGCCAAGATGATTCTGAGGGGTCCGGTTCTGTCAATGCCACCAACATCAGCCAAGATGATTCTGAGGGGACTGGTTCTGTCAATGACACCAACATCAGCCAAGATGATGCTGAGGGGTCCGGTTCTGTCAATGGCACCTCCATCCAGGATGATGCTGAGGGGTCCGGTTCTGTCAATGCCACCTCCATCCAGGATGATGCTGAGGGGTCCGGTTCTGTCAATGACACCAACATCAGCCAAGATGATGCTGAGGGGTCCGGTTCTGTCAATGCCACCTCCATCCAGGATGATGCTGAGGGGTCCGGTTCTGTCAATGCCACCTCCATCCAGGATGATGCTGAGGGGTCCGGTTTTGTCAATGCCACCAACATCAGCCAAGATGATGCTGAGGGGTCCGGTTCTGTCAATGCCACCTCCATACAGGATGATGCTGAGGGGTCCGGTTTTGTCAATGCCACCTCCATCCAGGATGATGCTGAGGGGTCCGGTTCTGTCAACGCCACCAACATCAGCCAAGATGATTCTGAGGGGTCCGGTTCTGTCAATGCCACCTCCATCCAGGATGATTCTGAGGGGTCCGGTTCTGTCAATGCCACCTCCATCCAGGATGATGCTGAGGGGTCCGGTTCTGTCAATGCCACCTCCATCCAGGATGATTCTGAGGGGTCTGGTTCTGTCAATGCCACCTCCATCCAGGATGATGCTGAGGGGTCAGGTTCTGTCAATGCCACCAACATCAGCCAAGATGATTCTGAGGGGTCTGGTTCTGTCAACGCCACCAACATCAGCCAAGATGATTCTGAGGGGTCGGGTTCTGTCAATGCTACCAACATCAGCCAAGATGATTCTGAGGGATCCGGTTCTGTCAATGCCATCTCCATCCAGGATGATTCTGAGGGGTCCGGTTCTGTCAATGCCACCAACATCAGCCAAGATGATTCTGAGGGGTCCGGTTCTGTCAACGCCACCAACATCAGCCAAGATGATTCTGAGGGATCCGGTTCTGTCAATGCCACCTCCATCCAGGGGTGACGCTGAGGGGTCCGGTTCTGTTTTGGCCTGTGTCTACTCAAGTTGAGTCAAGATTCTGTGTAACAAAATAAAATGTTATGTTTTTTTGTCAACTCCATCTTGCTTTATTTATTTGCTAAGACTGCCACTTAGATTAGTTTGTAATGGCTTTGCTGTGTGGATAATAGGAGGCCTTTCTTTTGAGGTCAGGTTTTGCCTAACAAGTGTTCAGTGACTTTGAATAAAACTAAATTACTAAATACAACATTGAAATAAAACTGTAACGGGTGTACAAATACTATAAAATCGTGACTATAAATAATTGGAATCATGGTGGAAAACAGTGCATTTCATTTATCTATTTTAACTTTTGGTTTGGGCATTTGGCTGTTTGTCCAGAAATTGTTTTTTCTATTCGTGGTTTCGAGGATTGATACATTTGTGCTCTTCAGGGAACACACGAACGCTCAGTAATCTCATAACTTAATCCAGATATTTTAATCCAATATGCAAGTTTATTTGAAGAACTGTTTTAGCCAGAGATCAGTTATCACTATTAAAAGATCTGGGATCTGTCAGATCATCTCGGCTGTATTAACCTGTATTAACATTAACCCCAGTTTTCACAGACAAGGCTTAAACCTAGTCCCAGACTAAAATGCATGTTTGAGCCATTTTAACTGAAAGCAACTTGCACTGACATATCTTAAAACATGTCAATGTCATTGTTTTGTCTCAAGATGCACACCAGTAATGTTTTTTTTCCACGGCACGTTTATAAAAGCTACTAAAATGTTCTTATTGAACCAAGGCATAATCCTGGCTTAATCTAAGCCCTGTCTGTGAAAAAAGGGGTCCGTTCTTCGTACCTCGCTAACTTAGTTAGCTGGATTTGATTGTTGACGATTTGGCATGATCTTGGATTGTTTGGTTCTTCGAAGGTCATCCTAGACTTGCTGTCATAGCAACAGGTCCGTAAACGTAAACCTGCTCGGGAGCGGCTTATTTCATGTAAACAGGATTAGATTGCATCTTGAGGTGATACTTAAAATCTGTCCCAGCCACTGCTACTTTATTACAAGAGTTCATTACTGAACCAGGGGCAATAATAATTTTAAATAATAATAACATAAAAATGTATGGGAGGGGAGGGGGAGGGGGAGGGGGGGTGAGAGGGGTAGAGAGGGGGAGGGGGGATGAGAGGGGAAGGAGGTAGAGAGGGGTAGAGAGGGGAAGAGGGGTAGAGAGGGGTAGAGAGGGGAAGAGGGGGGTAGGAAGAGGTAGACCTCGAGTAGGATGTGGCCAAAGAAGACGTGGACCAAATTTATCAGATGCGATTTTACTGAGTACCCATGGGTTGACATTGAGAGAGGCTGGACAGAGACTTCAGCCCAACCTCAGCAGACATGTATAAAAACAAACCTTTGAAAATGCATGAATGAATTGAATGATTTTACAAATGTGGAGAGAAATACATTTTTCATCAATATACAGTACTGGTCTTGTGTGTATTTTTGTTTGTGTTTAAATGAGAAGGAAATTTAGTTTTGGCACATGAGTGAACTGTTTTGGGAGAGGTATGAGCTTTTGCAGGTGAACCATAGTGTTGTGCCGACCCATCCACGTTATTTTGGCAAAAGCACCAAGAGTGTTGAGAACGTCCGGTCTGTTTCAAGAAATGAGCCAAAGCGATTGAGAAGGATCTTTGCCATTTTCGTGGCACTGACTATTTATATGGGAAAGAAATTTACTTCTGAAGCATGAGTGAACAGTTTTGGGCGAGATATCAGCTTTTGCAAGTGAGCTATAGTGTTGTGCTGAACTGTAAGTCTGTTTTACCAAATTATCTTACAATTTTGAGAATGTAATTTCTGTTTCAAGAAATGAGCCAAACCAATGGAGAAAAACTGTAAGCGATGTACGAAGAACGGACCCCAAGCCCCGGTGGCTTTAGGGAAACGGTGCACGATGGGCAGTATGCATTTAAAACAGGTAAATATAAGCACATAAATGTGTCAAGTTGTTTGAATGTGTCACATTTACTGCAGCAGTTAGTGGGCAATTTTTGACCACAAACCACATCCATCAGATCACTTATATTCAGATGAATTTCATATGTCAGTTTCAAATGAGTGTTAAGATGAAATTTGCTGAAAAAAGTCCTGAAGTATTTCTTAAATTCTGTTAACAGTGTTAAATTCTGCCCATTAGGCAGGTTGTTAATCAGTAAATAACTTCTAAGAAGCCTAGAGCAGTAGCAGTTGCCTTTGGATGTTTTCAAGACAACATATTCTACTTGTCTAAAAGAATCGATGAATAAACAGCACCACGACAGCATTTTTTAAAAACCATGCAGTGACACATTATGCCAGATGCATTAGCACTTCCTGATCTCCAACTATGAAAATTAATGAGTTGTTTCTAGCAAAACTTTCAAAGGTCATTAAAATGGTATTGAGGAGTACAGGTCCATGAGGACATATGAGTCATATCAATTAACTAACACTAACCACTGCAGCCAATTAAATGTGTTTAAGGATGTGCGTGTCTCATACACAACTGGTAAAGTGAATGAGAATATGTGCGCGTGTGTGTGTGTGTGTGTGTGTTTTCCGCTTTAAACGAGACACGAAATCAAGACAGATGACATTTAAAAAATAGTTATGGTAATTATTGGATGAGCATTATGACAAAATTAGGGATGAATGTTATTCTGGGTGAATAAACCATGCACATAGATGTATGAATAAATTAATTATATTAACACCCCAATCAGAAGGGCTACAGGCTTCACTACACCTAAAGTAATGCAATGAAACGACATGAACAGCAGGGAAATCCTACGAAAATACATACAAGCAAAGAGAGGACAATTTTATATGAGCATTTGAGGTTACAGTTGAAAATGAGTAGGCCTAGTTCTTTACAGTATATGAAGAGGCTAAAGATTTATTAATTCTTTCCCCACCAGCTTTTTATTTTTTAAGTTTTTAAGCCAGCACCAGCATTTTTGATCTTATTCACAAAAGTTTCATGGCCCCCAGAATATGAAAACAGTCAATATGTTGGATGTGAGAGATGGTGGTCCAGTGGGTTAAACCACTTAACAGATATGCAGAAGGTTGCTGGTTCGATCCCAGCGGTCACCACCAGTGTGTCCTTGAGCAAGGCACTTTACTCCATGTTGCTCCAGGGGGATTGTCCCTGTAATTAGTGCACTGTTAGTCGCTTTGGATAAAAGCATCTGCCAAATGCATAAATGTGACTTCAGCCAAATCAGATTCAAAATAATGATCAAAACATAGATCATGTCCATCAACAGCCCCAAAGCTTGCACAATTGTAAAAAATGTTGTGGGTTCGACATTTCATTTGATAACATTAGGCAGTTTTTTTATTTATATGCTGTTGAATGTTCAATGGTCACACTAGCTTACCCTGCTGATAAATCTAGCATTGCTGGTCACCAGCATAAGGTATGATTTGCATGCTGGGACCAGGAGTGCAGGGAAGCAGGCGTGTTGGTGGACCAGCTAGACCAGCACTATACCTGCTTTATCCATCATAAAGCAGCCTGGCGCAACCTGGAATTCATGCTGGTTTATGTTGGATTTTTCAGCAGGGTACTCCTATCTGCTCCTTCTGTTTTACGCAGATCTTCTTCTTTGCTTGTTTTTGTCTCTGGAGATGCTGTACTATTTCAGAAGATGCGTAACAGCACCCCCTACCTGACAGTAAAAATGGACCGCTGGAAAAACTTGTCAATGGCGGGGAAGCGTTGAGTCATAAATGGTGGAAAATTGTATACATAGCGGGGAAAGAGTTAATACATTAAAGAAAATTATTATAAAATAAAATGTATTAAAAGGGCTATACAGTCAAACCAAAATGTATTCAGACACCTTCAACATTTTCTCACATTATCACATTTTATTTGGTATAGTTTAGAAAATGGTAATAAAATATGACAAGAACTCAAAATTAATCTCAATAATGTCAGATAACTTTTATAGAAAGGTATGTAATGGATTACAAACAACCAATCAGCTGTCAGTTGTAAAATTTAGGTACACAATTAGTTATAACCCATCTAGGTCAACAATGACCAAGCAATGCTAAATTTTGTTCGGTCTGTGGTGTAAGGGTGCATTAGCAATTTAAAAAAAACAAAACACTTAAGCAAAACATGGTCAGGTCAAAGTGTCTGAATAATTTTGGTCCCAAATTTTTATAAATTTTACTGGTAGTCCACTGTATGAAGAATCTTTGGGTATAATATGTCACTGTTTACTTTATTTTGCTATCATAAATGAATACATAAAAGAACTATAGTGTCCTGCACCCACTAGTAAAAATTACGTCTGGTGTCTCTAATGTGTCTCTAATTTTTGGTTTGACTGTATGTAGAATTCGGAAACCCCTGTTATTAGCGACACCAGTGGCCATTAAGTGAACTGCAGCCAGCAACTTAAGCCTAACATATACTTCATTTTTTACGTGTACACGAGCATACATGCACAGTCGAATACTTCTTTTGACTCGTGCACATACACAGGCATCCGACGCATGTGCAGTTTTGAGTAATCTTTCGCCACGAGTTACAACTCAAAAAACAATAAATGCGCATGTACCTAGGCGTACAAAGTATGCATGGTTAAAAAAAAAATTTGGTGGTGCGCGTACAGTACGCACGTACTCTTCTGATGACGAAATTTGCGTCAGGCACACTGTACGCTGACCTTCGAGTATGTGTAAAAAGTTAAGTATACTTTGGGCTATATTGCTTGTGCTCACACTCACGTACACGTAACGTACAAGATACTGTGACAAGTCTCCCGAGCTCTCGTCAGCGTCGCCCTGGCAACAAACGAGGATCACCTGCCAGCACTCCGCACGGACCGGACCGTCACCAGGCGATCACCAACCACTATAAAGCACAGCACATTGGGACTCCAGTTGGAGCACTACACTCCATGCAGCGCACGCTAACACTTCTCTCGCTTTCACCCAGACAGCAGCCTGTGACACTCCGGCCACACCGTCCCACTGACGTCACCGCGAGGCACCCTGCACTGAAGAAAGACGGAAGCACAGCGCACCTGCACGTCACCGTATATCTTTATTCACCTGTTCACATTAAAACCCACCCTCCGGGGGCTTTTCACTTTATCCTGTGTTGTGTGATTCTTCACCCTGCCACAATACTATCAAACTATCAATACATTAAAAATCTTACATATAGCCCCTTTAAACCATCTCAAATATTATATATAATACATCATGATTATAATTGTGTGTAATTGTGTTGTAATTAATAAATTACTGTTTTTAATTTATAAACATATTAAAAATGGCAAAATATAATATTTAAATTAAAATTATGGAAAATCTGATAGGAAAACTGGAAAATTGGATGACTGAAAAATATCTGCTGAAAAGCAGCAAAAGTAATGAGCAATTTAATATGAGGAATTTCTGAATAAAACGAAGTTTGTTTTTATCAGCTTGCTGTATTTTTGGACTTTATTTGAAACCATCCTCTTCTCTTACTCTGGATCTCGATCTCCCTAGTGTGGGTGGAATGTATTACAAACACTCTCCTACAGCCTAAGTGAATGAAAAATTTTGTGAAATTGGGAAAAATCAATAGCCTCCAATTTCATTTGGACATCAGGGATGCTGAATAAATGAACGCTGCTTGTATGAGGGGTCTTATGGTATTTTGCTGTAGTGGTCTGCAGATATATCAGGTGCGATGATAAAAGTAAATGCAATCACTCTGTTTCTGTCTGTCACTGCAAAGCTCTGCTCCCTTAAGCTCCTGTGTCCTTCCTGGGGCCATGTTTGGAGGTGGACTCCGATGAGCTTCCCCTGCTGCTCGGACATGGTGTGGAGAGCATTAATCAGGTGTCTACAGAGCGTGACTGCAGCTCAGAGAGGCTGACTGGCTTAAAACGTCTAAGAAGAAAGGAGTTGAGAAGTTCCCCAACTTTTCCGAGACATATCGTTTAATTGGACACGGGTGATTGGCTAAATGGAAAACAGTCAATTGTGGCCTCAGACGGAGCTGGTCAAATCAAATGACAGTAATATTCATTCTTGGAGTTGATAATGAGACAGTTCTGTAAGCAAGTGAAGACAGGGTAGCAAAGTATCAGATATTTTGGTCTCCCACTTAATAAAAAAAATAATAATTTAGAGCAGGGTTACTATTTAAGGGTGGCAAAGTCAATTTTGTGCAACATGCGACAAGGTTGTACTTTATCTCGTTCGCTCAGGGAATGTAGGGCTAAATATAAATCTTTGAAAAGCCTTTATTGCTGTTAACTCCAGTCTAAACATAGAGAGAAACATTAATCTGCTGATAATGATAAATAAATGACTGTCCTCCATTCTGATTACTAAATCAAAAGTCTCTGAGATTTCTTGTTGTTCAAAGAACACTCATGTTGAAAGACAAAAGGTTGTGTATAACTTATTTCTCAAAAACATACTACTGTAATATCTAAATATGTGCAGCTTAAAGAAAAAAAAAGTTAATTGGCAAAGAGCAGCATGCATATGGGGAGGGCCGAGGCTTATTGACACATATTTTACTTCAGTGAATATTTCACTTTTACATTGATGTCCAGATGCATATATTAAAGTCCTGACTACGAAAAGGCATTTGGACATTTTCACTGCTGTTGCCCAGAAAAGACAATGAAAACATATTACATTTTTGAGACAACTTGTCTCAATAGCAGGCCAATCTTCTTTTCAAATCTGCCTTCATTAATTACTTGACTCTTATCTGAATATGCCAGTGCAGTTGTACTGTGTTTAGTTGTTTAACTGAACATGATGATGCTGGGAGTTTAGTTTGGAATATAGAATTATTATATATTTTTTTTAGACAAACACCTATTTTGCCAACAAACAATCATGCACACAGCTTAATTTTCAATTATATTGTTCCAAATAAAAATCCAAAATAAACAGTTTTTTGAATGGGAAGTGACAGCAAGATTTCGTCTTTCTTCTTTTTTTCAAATAATGTACTGTAGCTCCAATTCTATCATTTATGGATGAAGCAAAAAAGTCTGAAAATCCTAAGATAAGAGGCGTCAATGACCTTTTCCTTGCTGTCTGTGTGAAGAATATACCCCATCCAAGTCTTTTGGTTATATTACTTAGTAGCTGAACTGTCAGACTGATAAATCAGCAGGGCATAAGGCGGATAAAGTTCAGCAAAAACAATTGCACAGATCCTGATGGGGTGAAAGTAAATGAATAATCATCTTGAATCGATCATAACCAGTGAGATGCTTAAACCATAAACAGATAAGTCCAAAGAATATGTTTTTATTATTGATGGGAGAAGTGTTTGAAAATGTAATGTGAGCTACATAACATTCAACTGAAACCAACTACCTACAGTAGTTAAAGGTGAAGTAGTTTCTGCGACACTAGTGGCACCTAGCAGAATTAAAAAAACAAATCATATTTTGCAAACCCCCCTTTTGTGCATTGTGCCTCCCCCAACTCAAAAATCACAATCACAGCTCTTACGGATGCTTCTGAAGGCATGACTCAATAGGTAAAACTTATTAGGAATACTTTTAGCTGTGTGTCATGTGTCATGAGTAATTAAATTCAAGCAATTGAGTAAGCTAACAATATCTAGTGAACAATAGTGAATGCAAGCATCTTGCTTATAATAAAGCAATCCAAGGTGTCAGGCGCATTTCTTTTTACATGGCGCACCATAACTAAATTAACACAACAACAATGCACTAAAAACAGAAAAGTTTTTCCTTTGCACACGACAACGTTACCAAAATGATTCCCGTTCACACGGATCCATGAGAATGCCAAAAAACGCTGTATTGCATGCCAGGCCAGTAGCTGGTGATGTCACTTTGTTAAGAAACTAGATGTGTAACGGTTCTCTGTAAAAAATCGAACCGTACCGTTCTCCATATTATACATCTATAATATGGTTTGTTGAAAATAACAATGCATAAAACAGATACGCATTCTGGCTTCCCAATACGTAACAACAACAGAGGTGTAAAGTACTTGAGTAATTTTACTTGATTAATGTACTTAAGTATTTTTGGGGGGGATTTTTACTTTACTTGAGTACAATTAAAAATCAATACTTTTACTTTTACTTAATTACATTTTTTTAAAAGTACTTTTTACTCCTTACAATTTTATTTACAGTCAAAAAGTACTTCTTTTTTGGAGATCACTGCATTCTATTTTCCGTTGCTATTACCAAACCAATTGAATTGCGCTGATGCTCAGTTTAATTTAAATGTATTTATTCTGCCAATGAGATTCATTTTCACATTCCATGAAATTGGTCAGACATGTTAATTGGTCCTATTGGAAGTGACGTCATGTCGCATCGATTACCACAAAGCAGCACCTTGACCTGGGCTGCGTTTCCCAAAACCATCTTTAGCCTAAGTTGATCGTAGAGACCATTGGTGGCAATTGTTCTACGATCAACTTAAGCTTACGATGGTTATGGGAAACGCAGCCCTGGAAATTAGAGTGAGAGGCTTTTCAGCAGTGCAAGATAGCTTTTCAGCCCCAAAAGACCCTTGACACTCACAATTTTGAAAATCAGCTTCTGCTTAAAGGGATAGTTCACCCAAAAATGAAAATGTGATGTTTATCTGCTTACATGTAGGTGTCTTTGTTTCTTCAGTAGAACACAAATGAAGATTTTTAACTCCAACCGTTGCAGTCTATCAGTCGTATAATGCATATGAATGGTACATGACTACTAGCATCATCTATGAGAGTAAAAAAACCTGCACAGACAAATCCATATTAAAGGGGCTATATGCAACTTTTTCCCCAAAATAAACGTAACTATAGCCTTTTTATTTTACCATTTATGACTCAAACATCTCCTGATGAGCATACTGACACCTTGTCCGCTCACAGTGGGTGCACCTATAAGCCTGTATCCTATTTTTCATATTTTCTGACGGGTCGTCTTTTCCCGCGCTGTCTGCGGATGTGACGTCAAGCGCGTTCATGTTAAACGTTTCAGATCACTCTGCCTGCCACCACCGCTAGTCAGCGAGTAGCCTACACTCGCAAGCAGTGCAATGGATTTAACGAATACACAGAAGAGACCCAGGACAACTCGGACACCAACAGTAACTCCACAGAAGACTAAAAAAGTTAAACCCCTGACAAGTGGCCAAAAAAGGTCGAAGATTGAGAGAGACCGGCGCATTGCAAGGACTAGAGTGAACATCGGCTTCGCATTTGACTTCGCATATATATATATATATATATATATATATATATATATATATATATATATATATATATATATATATATATATATATATATATATATATATATATATATATATATATAAACAAAAATAAATATGAATAGTGCATCAGTAATGTAAAGTCTTTTTGGGTGTCTAGAAAAGCGCTATATAAAACTGATGGATTATTTATTATATAGCCATGTAAAGCTACATTATATTGTTTGTTGTTTCTATATCTTAACAAAAAATAAGAGGTAAATGAAGATGTAAAGTGTGATGCATTTTATTTCACATAAGACATGTAGTCAATAAATATTGCTAAATAGTATTATGTATATGTGTCTTTCATACTTGGTGATAGTAAGCAACTTGTGTATAATAAGTGGTCAAGGACAGTGCTCAGTCGTCAAGGACAGTGCTCAGATTTGTGTTTTTAATATTCTACGAAAGTTTCGGTCTGTGCGCCCTTCATCAGCGTGTATGCCAATGGCGAAATGGGTTTATTTATTTATTTAATGGATACATTTTTTGTGTAGTTTGTCAGCTACACGTTTGACGTTTTGATAAGAGAACACTTATCTCAAACATTATATGTATTTGACTGTTCTTACCTCTGTAAACATAATGTTGACCTCCTTGCAGCAGATGACTTGTGAAGTGTACACGTACGAGTGCGCGCTGCGAGAGCGAGCAGAAATGAAGATCAGTTCTGTTTTTTGGCCACAGGTGTCAGTCGCGAGTTTAAATTTCAGAAAAACGCATATAGCCCCTTTAAACTCCGCAGCTAGTGACAACACATTGATGTCCTAAGAAACAATCAGTTTGTGCGAGAAACCGAACAGTATTTATATAATATTTTTACCTCAAAAACGATCTATGTCCGACACCCGTTCAGCGTGCCATCACTTCAGGTAAGTGTGGTCAATGTACATAATAATAATAATAATAATAATAATAATAATAATAAGTTACATTTATATAGCACTTTTTTGGGTACTCAAATCGCTTTACATATAGAAGGGGGAAATCTCCTCAACCACCACCAATGTGCAGCATCACCTGGATGATGCAACAGCAGCCATATTGCGCCAGAATGCCCACCACACACCAGCTTATGGTGGAGAGGAGACGGAGTGATGAAGCCAATCGGTATATGGGGATGATTAGGAGGCCATAATGGACAGAGGCAAATTTGGCCAGGATGCCGGGGTTACACCCCTACTCTTTTTCCAAAGGACATCCTAGGATTTGTTTTAAGACCACAGAGAGTCAGGACCTCGGTTTAATGTCTCATCTGAAGGACGGTGCTCTTTGACAGTATAGTGTCCCCTACTGGGGCGTTAGGACCCATACAGACCACAGGGTGAGCACCCCCTGCTGGCCTCACTAACACATCTACCAGCAGACACCTGGTTTTCCCAGGAAGTCTCCCATCCGGGTACTGACCATGCTCAGCCCTGCTTAGCTTCAGTGGGAAACAAATCTTGGGCAAAAGGGTGATATGGCTGCTGGCAAATGATCAGACAGAGTGCCAGAAGTGATCTCTCACACGTATCTCTACGCCAGATTGTGTACATTGACCTCACTTACCGGAAGTGATGGCGCACTGAACGGGTCTCGGACATAGAACGTATTTGAGGTAAAAATATTTTACAAATACTGTTCGTTTCTCGCAAAAAAAACGATCGTTTCGTGTCTTAGGACATCAATGTGTTGTCACAAGCTGCGTGATTTGTCTGTGCATGTTTTTATTTACTCTCATAGATTTTGTTTCCATTCACATGCATTATACGACCTACAGACTGCAACTGTTGGAGTTAAAAATCTTAATTTGTGTTCTATTGAAGAAACAAAGACACCTACATCTTGGATTCCCTAGAGATAAGCAGATAAACATAAACTTTCCATTTTTGGATGAACTATCCCTCTAAGTTAAATCCAGGGTTTTACAACTTTGAGTAGCATGTTGCATACTGGCGTTAGGTAGTAGTCTTATAGTTTGATAATTAATTAAAACCATTAAATTCAAACAGTTCTAAAGCAGGATAAAAACTTGTATGTGGTTCATTCACTTCATGTTTTTAGAGATTAAAAGCTTAAAGGGGCTATATGCAACTTTTTCCCCAAAATAAACGTAACTATAGCCTTTTTATTTTACCATTTATGACTCAAACATCTCCTGATGAGCATACTGACACCTTGTCCGCTCACAGTGGGTGCACCTATAAGCCTGTATCCTATTTTTCATATTTTCTGACGGGTCGTCTTTTCCCGCGCTGTCTGCGGATGTGACGTCAAGCGCGTTCATGTTAAACGTTTCAGATCACTCTGCCTGCCTCCACCGCTAGTCAGCGAGTAGCCTACACTCGCAAGCAGTGCAATGGATTTAACGAATACACAGAAGAGACCCAGGACAACTCGGACACCAACAGTAACTCCACAGAAGACTAAAAAAGTTAAACCCCTGACAAGTGGCCAAAAAAGGTCGAAGATTGAGAGAGACCGGCGCATTGCAAGGACTAGAGTGAACATCGGCTTCGCATTTGACTTCGCATGCATATATATATATATATATATATATATATATAAACAAAAATAAATATGAATATTGCATCAGTAATGTAAAGTCTTTTTGGGTGTCTAGAAAAGCGCTATATAAAACTGATGGATTATTTATTATATAGCCATGTAAAGCTACATTATATTGTTTGTTGTTTCTATATCTTAACAAAAAATAAGAGGTAAATGAAGATGTAAAGTGTGATGCATTTTATTTCACATAAGACATGTAGTCAATAAATATTGCTAAATAGTATTATGTATATGTGTCTTTCATACTTGGTGATAGTAAGCTACTTGTGTATAATAAGTGGTCAAGGACAGTGCTCAGTCGTCAAGGACAGTGCTCAGATTTGTGTTTTTAATATTCTACGAAAGTTTCGGTCTGTGCGCCCTTCATCAGCGTGTATGCCAATGGCGAAATGGGTTTATTTATTTATTTAATGTATTAATTTTTTGTGTAGTTTGTCAGCTACACGTTTGACGTTTTGATAAGAGAACACTTATCTCAAACATTATATGTATTTGACTGTTCTTACCTCTGTAAACATAATGTTGACCTCCTTGCAGCAGCTGACTTGTGAAGTGTACATGTACGAGCGCGCGCTGCGAGAGCGAGCAGAAATGAAGATCAGTTCTGTTTTTTGGCCACAGGTGTCAGTCGCGAGTTTAAATTTCAGAAAAACGCATATAGCCCCTTTAAAGAAGAATCTCTAGTTTTCATTCTTGCTGCTACTTTTACGCTACTTTTACTTTTTTAATAAAGTACAATTTTAATGTGGTACTTTTTTACTTTTACTCAAGTATGATTCTGGCCAGATACTTTTACTTTTAATTGAGTAAAAATTTCATTCAGTACTTGTACTTTCACTTTAGTAACATTTTTGAGTACTTTTTACACCTCTGAACAACAATGATAATAAAAAGACAAAACCGTATGCTCTAATATGACTAGTTATTTACACCGTAATCACCCAGGTGTTGATAGCGTGCAAGCACACGTTGCTATTTGTGTTTAAACTAGACTTATTTAAAGCGTTGCTGATTTAAATATTCAAGCACATGATAACGTGAATGAGAACTCACACACACAGAAAGCTGCGTCTCAGACAGCACGCAAATATTATTTTGTATATATATATATATATATATATATATATATATATATATATACATACACTCACCTAAAGGATTATTAGGAACACCTGTTCAATTTCTCATTAATGCAATTATCTAATCAACCAATCACATGGCAGTTGCTTCAATGCCTGGTCAAGACAATCTCCTGAACTCCAAACTGAATGTCAGAATCGGAAAGAAAGGTGATTTAAGCAATTTTGAGTGTGGCATGGTTGTTGGTGCCAGACGGGCCAGTCTGAGTATTTCACAATCTGCTCAGTTACTGGGATTTTCACGCACAACCATTTCTAGGGTTTATAAAGAATGGTGTGAAAAGGGAAAAACATCCAGTATGCGGCAGTCCTGTGGGCGAAAATGCCTTGTTGATGCTAGAGGTCAGAGGAGAATGGGCCGACTGATTCAAGCTGAAAGATGAGCAACTTTGACTGAAATAACCACTCGTTACAACCGAGGTATGCAGCAAAGCATTTGTGAAGCCACAACACGCACAACCTTGAGGCGGATGGGCTACAACAGCAGAAGACCCCACCGGGTACCACTCATCTCCACTTCAAATAGGAAGAAGAGGCTACAATTTGCACAAGATCACCAAAATCGGACAGCTGAAGACTGGAAAAATGTTGCCTGGTCTGATGAGTCTCGATTTCTGTTGAGACATTCAGATGGTAGAGTCAGAATTTGGCATAAACAGAATGAGAACATGGATCCATCATGCCTTGTTACCACTGTGCAGGCTGGTGGTGGTGGTGTAATGGTGTGGGGGATGTTTTCTTGGCAAACTTTAGGCCCCTTAGTGCCAATTGGGCATGGTTTAAATGCCACGGCCTACCTGAGCATTGTTTCTGACCATGTCCATCCCTTTATGACCACCATGTACCCATCCTCTGATGGCTACTTCCAGCAGGATAATGCACCATGTCACAAAGCTCGAATCATTTCAAATTGGTTTCTTGAATATGACAATGAGTTCACTGTACTAAAATGGCCCCC
This sequence comes from Romanogobio albipinnatus, assembly GCA_023566225.1. Lineage (NCBI taxonomy): Eukaryota > Metazoa > Chordata > Actinopteri > Cypriniformes > Gobionidae > Romanogobio > Romanogobio albipinnatus. The sequence goes on from CM042240.1 coordinate 23,166,236, forward strand.
ACAGTCACCAGCTATCAACCCAATAGAGCATCTTTGGGATGTGGTGGAACGGGAGCTTCGTGCCCTGGATGTGCATCCCACAAATCTCCATCAACTGCAAGATGCTATCCTATCAATATGGGCCAACATTTCTAAAGAATGCTTTCAGCACCTTGTTGAATCAATGCCACGTAGAATTAAGGCAGTTCTGAAGGCGAAAGGGGGTCAAACACAGTATTAGTATGGTGTTCCTAATAATCCTTTAGGTGAGTATATATATATATATATATATATATATATATATATATATATATATATATATATATATATATATGAAGAGTTTGGTTGCAAAACGCGATAAACGCCATTTTTTGACATTTGCATTTTATTATTGGAAATCAATGTTCAGATGTACCTTAATCTATGTGTGAATTGCTGCCATTAATAAGATTTAAAAATGTACATTTTAAGCCTACTACAAAATGTATTTTTTCACAAAACACGATATCCGCCAGCCCAGTTTCTTTACAAAGTGCGATATAACGGTTAGGCTATAGAGCGTTCTGGATGCTGCGCGTCGTGCGCGAGCTCAGGATGTCACGCGAGGAGAGAGTCACCGCCGGTGAAGTGCTCCGAGTTTGCTCAGTGATTTAACGATAATATCAAAACAAATAACATATTTTTAAAAAGAGGATTCAATAGGCTAACTAAAAAACGTTTATCATTTAATTGTTTATACTGTAGGCGAGCTGTCAGTCACGTAGGTTACGTCACTGATCAACAGCTGTCTGTCAGTCAGAGAATCAAAGCTTCAGAGTCAGTAACGTTATGGATTTCGATGACTGATTGGAGCCGGTCATTCCAGCTGCTGTTGGGAGAAAGAGGAAGGCATCTAAAGAAAATCATCAAAGGGAGAAGACCAAACGGGCAAGGCATTCAGGGGATATATAGCGTTTTGCAAAAAAAAAAAAAAAAAAAGTGGTTATGTTGTGTATGTTCTGGCCAAAACTAACTCAGAATCTTATTATTATTAATCAATCTTTGTATATACTATTCCATATATTTATGATGTATTGTTTTTTTAACCAATTTAAGATGTTTGACAATGTTAAGATAAATATGTTGCATTTTGGCATGGTTTTTGACTTATTTATGAACTATTTATGGACATAAAATTAAATAAAAAATATCCTGGATTTGAAGAATATTGTGTCCCTGGCCTTCACTGAGCTCAAGTAATAGTTTAATGTACAAAAAAAATGTGAATGAACTTGACTGTTGATGTCAAATAATAATAAATTAAAAGGTGAAACTAATATATTATATAGACTCATTACATGCAAAGTGAGATATTTCAGGCCTTTACTTGTTATAATTTTGATGATTATGGTTTACAGCTTATATGAAACTCCCAAAATCAAAATCTCAGAAAATTAGAATATTGTGAAAAGGTTCAGTATTGTATTGATATCATCTTCTGGAGCGAGATTTACATGAGGTAACGTCATGTGAAAATAAAGCAGGACAGACTGCCCCAATGGCTCTCTTTGAGTGCATGCTGTAGTTCCATTTTTTACCACAGATTTACATTGGAAATTTGTGGGGCGCTGTAGAGCTAGGGAGGGCTCCAAGACCTGCTGCCCCACTTAGCATCATAAATACATGCCTGCCAAATCCATGCGCTATATTTTAATATATCCTGCTTAAAATAGTCTAAAAATGTGTTGCACAATGATGAACACGTTTAGAATTTACTATTAATTCAGTGTATAGAGGTCTATGTTTGGATGAATATTTTCGACCTGCCCTTACAGATGATCCACGGCTGCTGTAGAGTGCAACTGTCTGGTTCTGGAAGTAAAAACTCCATTAATTTTCTTCATATGGAAATTGATTTTGAACAATAACTTATAAACCTTTACCTAATGTAAGCTACAAAGTAGTTGATCCATGGTATTTGCTTAAAAAAATTAACCAGCCCGCATTATTTCAGCTTATTTCTAGAATAACCAGAATAACAGCAAATGTTCTGGTGAAAAACTGCATGACCCATGACGCTGTTCAGAAAATTACACCAATCAGAGAGTCGGAAAAAAAACATGCGCAAAATAGCTCTTTAGCTCCGCCAACTCCCATGAAGCATGGCAAATTATGTAATCGAGTCAATCTCTCTACACTCTCAAAATACTTACTATGCATATTTTGCAATTAACTTATGTGTATAATCAACATTTTTGTTTTACATTTCTCTGTCGATTTTAACTCAATTATGCTCCAAGTTTATTATAGTTGTTTCCCTCACTAAAGCTGTTAAGTACAGTCTTTACTTTTGTCTTTTGTCTTTTGTCTGATTTTTTGCTTTCAAATCAAAGTTTGTAGTGTTATGATTCACCTTGTAGCTGATTGGACAATTGATTGAACAAAGTGCAGGGTTTAATAACTCTCTAAAGAAGACTTTTTTAAAATCCCTATGAAAAAAATTTGTGAAGTTCCTAAACATAATTTAGGGAGGAGTGAGCCCATCTAATCTTCCAATCAACAGCCAAAAGCCAGAGTATATAAGCAGCTGCTTACCTCTCCTCAGTCTCAGCTGTTCCAGCATCCCACCACCTCCCCAAACTCCACTTTCATCTTAGTTACCTTGCCCTACATAATCCTATATTTAGTCACTGTGGGGGTCAGAGGCGGACAGTACTTAAGTATTTTTACTTTCTACTCCAGTACATTTTTCAAGTATATATTCTATCAGTGTTTTTCTTTGGAAAACTTTTAATTAATTATATTCCAAAGCATTATTTATAATGTCATACTTTTTACTGTACTACATTTAATATATAAAAGTAGTTTTTTACCTTGAATACTTAATTACATAGAAAATATAGTAGTTTCTTATTTGTACTCAAGTAAAATTGTAATTACTTTTACTTGAGTAAAATTATACAATACTAAATTTTTTATGTAATTAAGTATTAAATGATATTCAATATGAAACATAGTGCAGTAAAAAAGTACAATATTATGTTTTGGAAGGTTGTGAAGTAAAAGTTTTCCAAAGAAGAACACTGATAAGTACATATACTTGAAAAATAGAATTACTTGGAAAGTAAAAATACTTAAGTACTGTCCGCCTCTGGTGGGGGTATATCAGAGCTCAGGTTGAAGCTGCTTCATCGAGCCCCTCATCAGTGGACAGCAAGCCAAATAAGTTTAACTTAATATCTTAAGATTATATGGGCAAACAAACAAAACGAAAAAATTATTCCGGAACCAGTACCACTGAAAAAGGGGAGGGGCACTGTTACTCTCTATAAGTAATATTAGCTGGAAAGAGATTGACGGATTTGAGCGGACTGCTCTCAATGTTTCGATGGTATCTGCAAGGCTCAATGTTTAAACTTTCAGGTGGATATATACTTAAGAATGGCATACAGTAGTCAATAAACAAAAAAAATGATTAAGAGAATGTATTTTATGCTGGGTACACACTAAAAGATAAGCTGGGCAGTTTTGGGCTGATTTCTCCCCTTCTGACAATCCTAGGTAAAATCCTGATTATCTTAATGGTTCTACAGATTATTTTATCTGAGTTTCCTGTGGTTTGAGGTGTTTTGAGAGCAGTGATGGGAATAACAGCATTATAGATAAACGGCATTACTAACGGAATAATTTTTTTAAGTAACGAGTAATCAAACAAATTACTTTTTCTCCTGTTACAACGTCGTTAGAGTTACTGAGAATAAAATGCGGCGTTACTATAATTGAGCTCACTGAAGCGGTTTTCATCTGAACAGGCTCTCTGTCAGTTGGACCTACAACATGTTTTTTTCTCTGGTTGGTGTGTGTGTGAGACAAGGTTGAGGTTGATAGGTTGAGTTCACACACACACACACACACACACACACACACACACACACACACACACACACACACACCTATGACACACGCATATGCACAGTCACACACACCAATGACCAGGAGGAGTCAGAGCGATGGCAAGTCCAACGACTTCAAAGGTAACTTTCGCAAACTGGAAGTATAAGTGCTACTTTTCCCTCGTTGAGGTTGTAAGAACCGGTTTTGCTCCTAAGACAAAAGCTGAGACTACACCCCAACCATAAAAGTCACTAATCTTGAAAGAAAATCTCACAGAAACTGTGACACCACCCTGATTAAACATTTTTCCCCCCTCCCCATTTTGCCCTCTCCTTGCCCTGTTTTCAAGTCAACAAATGCAGATATACCAATGATGATGTATCTTGTAAATCTATTGTTTTATCCATTTCATGTTTGGTGTCCTTTTAAAGGTCTTAGTGCGAATGGTAGAATGGTCTCAGTTTCACTGCAGTCATTAGTAGTATCAGAAAGATTGAAAACTAATGAGAATTCTGTTCTCTTTTTGAGTGGTCTCTTCAAAGATATCTGATGTCTCTCCCCCAAAACCAGGTGTTTGTGTTGCAAATATTTACAACCCCTTTTGTTCTAGTTGGAGTATTTAAGGGAGGGAAACAGAACAGAAGGGGGGGAACTTTCTGTAGCCAGAACCCCCCATGCAGGTTGTGTCAGTGCCTCTGAGGCACTCACACACTCTGTGTGTATTGTGCCAGACATTATGACTCTTTGAAATTATTCTCATATTACTTTGCGATTGCGTTTATGTTTTTCCGCTGATCAGTTGTGTACCATGGATTCTTGTTTACTTATTTACTTTTCCTGTCTGGCCAAAATAAATGTTAATCTTGATTTATCTTGTATTGTTCTGAAATCATTATTCTAGTATGGATCGATGCTTACTCCTTTATTACCGCAAAATCTAAGGTTATGATAGGTCAAACTGATGACGGCACGACTGAAGCATGGGCGCAGCGTGCACGATATTCTGATTTCTGTCTATCGCTGGATTAACAAGTGGTAGCTCAGAGATATTAATAAAATTACACTTTTTGTGGAGTGAGCATGTGCAACCCCTGAAAGGTAAAATATCTACTCTACCTCCTCTGAGTAATTCAGAAGTAACCATTTTGTGAACGTGAACGCGCGGTCCGGGCGCGTAAGTTCTGTGCGATTTTGGGTCTCTCGATGAACGAATTTGAAAACACAGAAGATACTAAGAAAATCAACGATCTAAATTAAATCGCAACTAATCGAAAATCAGCTGATAAACTCAAAACGTAACACACTTTATAGAGTCACATAAAATTGGAGTCAGATAACATATTAATGGAGTCAGATTTAAAACGAGATCTCAATAAATTAAAATAAATTCACCAAAATGCTGAAAAGGCTTACACGCAGAATTCTTTTTGACCAAGCCGTTAGTATCCGTTTTTGGGCTAATGGATGGAAGTTTACAAGGTGAAAGGTAAGAAAGTTTTTGTACTCATGCAACTTATGCCCAGGAAGAAAGAGTCTCTCCACGTCGGTAATTCTAATCTAATGAAACGCCTCACATCATCATATGCCGCCACAAAATTAGTGGTTAAAAACCCAGGTGATAACGTGAGCTCCACTTCCAAAGGAGTAGTATAGTACTGATAATATTTACACATACACTATACGTAGTAGGCCTACTGAAAATATTTACAATAATGTATTGAATTTGATAGGTGTCTCTCACATTGTCCCACAGCAACATTACAATAGTGTACATTAATGTACAATGTTTTATAATAATAATTTATTCTATTTAGTGTCCAATTCATTCAACATATTTAATATTGGGGGCATCCAAGTTATTTGAACATTTGAAAAAAAAAACGGTAAAAAAAACACAGTAGTTACTTTCCCTGGTAATTAGTTACTTTTATAATGATGTAACTCAGTTACTAACTCAGTTACTATTTGTAAGAAGTAACTAGTAACTATAACTAATTACTTTTTTAAAGTAACGTGCCCAACACTGGTTAAGAGTGACTGAATCTGCTCAGAAGAATGTCAGAGGCGCTCCAATTTTGAATCGTAAATATTCAACATTAAATTCAATGTTGAATATTTACAATCTGAAATCCTGTTATGTGGGGTGAACCCCGAGGACAAATGTTCTAACGCTCTGGAGATTATCACGTGAAACGAAACCATACCCAATCAGAAACCAAGCTGATGGAAGACTCACCTCGCGCTGTAACATGTAACTTAAAGTCCATCTTCACACTGTCTCCATGATTCCATTTAAACATTTTCCTTTTTCCCCCCACAAATTTTCTGTTAAAAGCATTCCATAAACTATAAGCACAATTTCTTCTGGCCGTCGCCCTCCATTTTTGTTTACTTTAAAGTCACGTTTGAGATGTTTTTATGCTAGAGATTTTGCAAGATTTCCTGTGTTCACAGGCAGGACTCTGTTATTTGTGAATGGAATCTTTGTGTGTGTGGTGTGCATTCCTGGTCACATTGTGGCACTCCACACATTAGAGGAACAAAACGGTTATATCTATGATTTCTTATTGTTTGTGGTCTCTCACATTTTGAAAATCTTACAAGAGTTTAAAAATATTTTAGTGTGGCCCCAGCTTTAACATTAAAAAAAAAATCTCCTTTAAGAAGAGTAGACTGCTTGATAATAAATGACACATCAAGCGGGAAAACATTCCCAACATGGAATAAACCAGAAAAATCAAACCCTTCTTCTGATGATCAGTGAAGAGAATGAGGTCATGTGGCCTGTCAGTCACATAAGAGGCAGCAGAGATGTGCAGGATACTGCTGAGCATGCAACAGGTTGGAACAGGATTAAACTATATTGCTCATTATGATATAAAAGCGTGTATCAAAGAAATCTTGCACAGCAGAAGGCACGAAAATAAGGAGTGTTTCCCACACAGTTCACACGACTTTTTGTTCCAGGAACTTTTGTTTCTGCTGATAATGAGCGTGGCTTTCTTCCATCCTCATTGTGGTCCTTCTTTTTATTCTTACCCTGCCATACAAAGGCTCCTCTGATCACAGCGCCACACCGTCGAAGAAGATAGAGGAAAAGGAAATCAATGGCTCCATTCCTTTAAGAGATAAAACATTTTCAGGCTTTAATTATTTCCTCCTTGTAGTTTTATGAGTTTGGTTACCACTGGATACAGAGGTGAAAATTTCCCAGTGACTGCTCAGCAAAGATAAAACATTTTCACTTTCCACATCCCAGAAGAAATGTGCTAATTTGCAAAGACATTAAATAGTGGAAAGAAAGTGCAAGCAAATGGGATCCACCCAGTGTCCCTTTATCTGGAGTGGTTGAAGCTCCCGCACTTCAGTCTCGTTTCTAAACGGCAAGGCATTTTCTAGCTTTTCTAGAATTGTCCGAAATGTCTTGGTATGCTGAAGCATTAAAATTTCTCTTCACTGGAAGGTCGCATAGCCAGACCTTCAGACTCACGGCAGAAGGTCTGGACTCCATCGCAGCTTTCATTGGCCAAGGACTGCCCAAGAGGACGTTTGACTGACATGTAACGCATCCAATCAGTTTGTTTTGTCCCAAGTCATGTTTAGGGGAGTAGAACATTGTTCAAGTTTACTGCAACAATGGAGCCACGAATTTCACATACTTTTGAAAATCCAGTGTTTAGTTGATCCTGGTAAGCGCTCATTGTCAGAGATGTAAACACGATGGCGTTCTTCTTCCATGAGGGAGTTTGGAGTCGCGGCATTTGTTTCCAAATGGACCGTTAAAAGACGCAGCACACACGTCTCACAGACATCCTGTAGAATTCAACCAATCAGAGGATGACTTTGAAACTCCTGAAGTGTTTCCAGATAAGTGTGCCATATGCATGAGACGTTCAGCCAACGGTCCGTGGGGGTGACGTCTGAGGCTGAGACTAGAAGGGACCTTACCTCTGAAAAACAGCTCCATACCATTATCCCTCCTCCACCAAACTTTACAGTTGGCACAATGCAGTCAGGCAGATAAAGTTCTACACCACTTTATCCAACGCTTGGTAGCTGCTTGGCCATTGAAACCCACTCCATGAAGCTCCCGCCTCACAGCTTTTGTGCTGATCTTACAATGAGGTGTGTCCCAATACTTTTGTCCATATGGTGCAACTTGTTGAGAGCAACATTCAGCAAATAGTTTAGGTATTACAGGCCTTCTGTTTAAAATTCTGGACACTTACAGTCAATAGACGGAACAGACAAGAGCAGATGTAAACATCCCTGAATTTTGGATTCCTTTACCTATTCAGACGCAATCCAATGGCTTGGTGAGCACAATCCACAAATTCTAATGAGCAAGTATGGGCATGTTATTGCTCTGCCCATGTTTGAGATAATCTATCCAGACCTGCAATCACCATCTTGGTTTGGCCCTGGAGGAGCCATTTGGTGATTGCTGCACTGTTTAATTTGCCCTCAGTCGGTCGCCGTCTTGATGCGTCAGCCAGTGGCTGCTCTTATGTGCCTGTCGTTCAATCAGGCTGTCTGAGAAGACATGAGTACCTCTGATTGTCATTCTTAATGATCAAAGAATGTTTGTTTCATTCACCCGAAGCAAGAGATGCTTTCAAATAACACAAAGACAAAGCTTCATGAGACAAGTGACATGTTTTAATCTAATGGAATGGCACATTACAAAGTTTATAGACACTCAGTAAATGATTTTTGGGAGGCACTTGATATTTTCATCTTATTTCAAGATATTAATGTCTATTTGTGATTTTCAAATGCGCTCCTGACAACATGAAAAAAGACAGCATTTTGGCATCACTAGGAATGGGTAAAGATTGCCGAATTGTCAGCCAACAACATCCCAATTAATTGTTGAGGTACATTTTTAAGTTTCTGAACAGTTTGTTTTAAATAAATTAATATTAGTGTTTTAAATAAATGCTGTTCTTTTGAAATTTTTATTTATCAAATAATAGAATGCATCACAGTTTCCACAAACAAAATTTTTAAACAGCACTGTTTTCAGCATTGATAATAAGAAATGTTTCTTGAGCAGCAAATCGCAAATTTCTGAAAGATCGTGTGACACCGAAGACTGTAATGGCTGCTGAAAAGTCAGCTTTGGAATAAATTGGATTTTAAAATATATTCAATTAAAAAAGTTATTTTAAACTGTAATAATATTGAACTATATTAGTTTTTTGAACACATAAACGCAGCCTTGATGAGCAAAAGAGGCTTATTTTTAAAAACATTAACAACATTGTATATGCAAATTGTTGAATGGGTATTTATATACCTATGGGCATTTTTTCCCATTCTTTTTTAAATTAACTGCCACTAAAACCATAGACAATCAAATTAATAGCTTTGGCTGCTTTAGCACGTGTTTTAAAGCATACCAGTTAAATAATAGTTAGTCCCTTTTTCTAAAAATCAAGACCCCTGAATTTGTGTTCCATTCCCTGTTAAGAAAAATGCATCTTACTTAAACAACTCCTTTCCGTTTTGGTTTGGGTGAACCAAGAGCAAATAATCATCCAGACTAGTTGACTAGTTTATTTTGAAATTGTTTTTCCTCATCCCTAGCAGCATTAATATATTGTTGTCTTTCTCAGTTGACTGCATTCGTCTATCGAATACAATGAAGTGGGATCCAGAGCCAAAGCATCCACGATCCTGAAAATACATGCAAGAGCTCTATTATTACATTCAGACATTTGTAAGACTAGGGTCTCATGCTTATAAAGGTGTAATTACCATATCTACATCATGTCATCAGTGAGCTTGTTTTATCATGCAAATGGAACTCTTTAGTAAAAGCACCCCAGTCCAATACCACACACAGCTGCATGAACTGACATGCTAATGAGACACTGTAGACAAAAGTAAGAGAATAGAGGATATGCTTTCAGGATATACTGCATCAAACCACACAGCCCCATATCAGAAAGCCCTCACTGAATAATACATATGTGTGGGCCCCAAGTAAAAAGTAATAACTGTGATTCATTATGAATGGTCTCAATTTGTATAGGTGGGTATGCTATAGAATAAAAGCATGAATGAATATGCGTTTAAAGCCAAGATATACTGAATCAACAGATGAGCTATTTACATAATAAACATTGTCATTCGTCTCTGCCAGAGACATTCAGTTCGTGAGGATAAAACCTGAGGTTTCCAGCTGAATGCAATTTACTCCTTTGGAGTGGCAAGAACAATAAACACTAATGAGGGGTCCATCTCCAAAATATTATTTACAGTATATAGGGCATATATGAGTGCATTTAGCATGCAGCCCCTTCAATGGGCCTTGTTTGGTCCCAGCTGCTTTTAAATTGTCTCAGTGCCATTTCCTCTTGAGCTCTGCTCACATCAGCAGAGGATAAAAGGGGAAATTAAGGCATTGTCGATGGAAGAAGCCGTTCCTCCTCATTCTCTTTCCCAGACACACTTGGAGGGGATGGAGCTGGGGATTTGTACTGTAGACTTGAAAGCAGTTGTTTGTCAGCCTGTTTTCTCTCTCACTTGATACAAATTATATTCTGCATAAACGTGCTTATGAGAACATATTCTGTGGGCTGGCCTGGAAGCTTAGAGAGAGAGAGAGAAAGCACTCTTTTGCGACTGGCAATCGCTCCTTATGTTCTCTTCTGTTAATATTGATATTCATGACCTACTGGCTTGGACTATAAAAGTGAAGAAGCATCACTGCATGAGTATAGTGGCACAACAGATCTATTCAGTTTATAATGTTAAAACAAGGAGAAATGGTAGCGTAAGTGGTAGTTCTGTCAGAAAGTCTCAAAAGTAGCAAGTCTTATATAAATAATTTGTTCATTCATTCATTTATCAATTTATTCTTAATGCAGCTTCTGCTTTAAAGGTCTAACATCTGTCATTTGTTGCTTCATGATTGCTTCACCCATCGATACCAGTTTTGGTCCCCTCCTGCTGACCAGGTGTGGGTTTCTTGCGCCCTGCTGATGTTCTCTGGCAGGATTTGACTATTTTGGCAAGAATGTGTATGCCTAAGGATATTTTTCTTATCACAAAAAAGCATTACTATTCATATATTCATATATCTGGCAAAAGTAGCATTTTCAAGCCAAGGGTATCTTTTTTCCTATGGGTTTTTTAGAATATTGATTTCAATTGAATGTGTAAATTGAGGGCTTTGGTTAACATTACTTGAAGAGACTTTCAGGTTTTGTCCTACAATATAAATTATACACAGTCATATCTCAAATGTGAATTTATTTTAAAGTAGCAGTTTTGAAAAACATAAATTGCTAACGATTGGCCAAAAATTGGTGTAGAAACCATTTTCACTCTGAAGTTGCTACATTTCACAAATAAAAAAGCAACAACTAGAAACTTGTTAGTCATAATTGCTTTTTTTTAACTACGTTGTGTTAACTACGCTGTGCTTAGAGGCATTACTGTAATTTGTTGTAAAACGTATTCTAAAAACTCATAAGTAAATCTGAAAGGAACACATGGACTTATGTGTGACTGAACAGCTCTCTAAGAGCTGCAGCATGAGCTGGCTCACTTTCAGTGTGTGGTTGTTTCTGTTCATATACAACAATGATAATTGTACTTTCTGAAATTCCTGACAATAGAGCCAAAGTTTTACTCTCTTTGAGCTGTGCTGTGAAAAGGGAGATCTGAGGATTAATAACTTTAGAACTGAATTCGCCTTTTTTTTCTCTCCACGTTGATACAATCTCATGTTCTTGGAATGAGCCACTTGGTTTGAGCAATCAGAAAATCTCCGACCCCGAGATGTGACCGTACATGAGCAATTTCTAGCGGTTGTCAGTAGGCAGCGTGCCTGTAAATCCTCTCCAAAATAAACCTTCAGGGATCAAAAAGTGAACTGATAAAAGTTTTATCAGATAGCTAAACGTTTCACTGTCTTCCTTGAGATTCAGATGGAGAATATGAGAGAGGTGGGAAGGGAGATAGAAAGAGAGGAGGAGGAGGTGGATAAATCCCCTTGCTGAGTGTGTTGTGCAATCAGCCCCATATCTAGCCCTCAAGACTGTGTTTAAGGTAACACATCCAGAAGGCATTTAACTAAACAGTAACCTCCTCGACTCAACTTACCCAGGAAAGTCAGTGGTTTATTAGATCTTTGGAGGAGAAAGAGGGTGTGGGTTATAAATGTTTCCTTAAAAAAATTATTCAAGTTGATCACTGTTCAATTATAAATTACCACTCATTTTCTTGTCTATCAGATACCAAGTACAATCAAAGACAATATCAAATATATTGATACCAATGCTGATATTTCTACTAAAGGTTTTTGAACTTAAAAGAATAAAAAAGGCAAATGTAGCCATAATATAATACGATATACAAACATTTAACAGGTTTTATCAGACCTACTGTTTAATTAAATAAATAAATAAAAAAATAAACCAGCCTAACATGATTTGCTGGTCAGAGCTAATTTAGCTGGATGAGCTGAAAAATGTCCAAACCCCCTATAAAACCAGTCAAAACCAGACAAATCTGACCAGACTGGGAGACCAGCTAAGACCAACAAAATAGAATAGGCTGGTTTAATACTGGTGTCAGACAACTATTACAGAACATTAGGTCTAAAAGTGTTATATGATATGATAACTTATATGACAGCATTGAAGCTCATGATGCACATTAATGTCCATTAATAAAAATCATAGTTAAAATAAACTTTTTTTCTTTTTATGTGCCCCTCTCACAACATCAGTACTTCAAAATCAAATGGTCCCATCCTCACCATCACAATTCTTCTTAGAGCCCAGGCTGTAAAATCTTGAGAGTTTACAGATAAAAAGGAGAGAAACGCCAATGTGCATGACTGCCTCTCTGAAATGCCTTTGTGACACTGGGTGCACAGTTCATTTTACGCTTGCTTTGCCATCAAGTGTGATGAGGTACCTTATCAACCCTCCAAATCAACCACCTGTGATCTACAGCCTCAGGGTGCATCTACTCCATTTACTGGCTTTAAAACCTTCAGATTCAAAGATTTAAGCAGCACCGGGCTGCTGTGAATCACAATTAATCAGGCTTTTGCACATCAGTGTCTCACCTCATCCAGACGTGTATTAGTTAATTGCCGTGCTGTTTACACAGATGAGGCAAAAAAGTGGTGCTTTCCCCTCATGCAGTCCCATTAAAAAACTCTTAGAAAGGGACCACAAATAAACAGTATTTGTGAAACATATATAGGGCCTACCTGTATCACCAACCCCAGTACACAGTTTTTTGTTCGTTTTTTTTCTTTAATGCCTAAGTTGTACACGCTGTCATACAGTAGCTCACCTCCTCAACTCCTACTACATGTACAATGGTGGAGCAGAAGAATCAAAATGAACTTCACAACCCTGAGTGTAAGTTTGCATGCTTTTTGACTAAAATAAGCTTTTCATATTTCATAGAGGTTTCACGTAGGGTGCGGTTCAAAACTCTGAGAACATTCTAAGTGAATACATACATTTTCATTGCAAATTATATGATAACAACTGATGATAACATAACAACTTCAATGAAAAGTTACCATGAATGTCAGAATTCTTTGAAAATAACCATGAATGTCAGAATTTTTGTCGTAGTCTTAAAGTTTTGGCTACCACGATGGGTGGTAGTAAGTCGATTGGGATTAAATATAATCAACTCCAAATGTGTGTCATTTGTGTAAAACCCCACTTTTTACATTTTTCTTCTCTATTTTATATTGAAAAAGAAGGAAAACGTCTCAGGTTACGGATGTAACCATTGTTCCCTGAGAACAGGGAACGAGACGCTGCGTCAGCTGACGCTACGGGGGAACGCCTTCAGCATGACAGGTGCCTGAAATCACAATAAAAAAACGTCAATCCTATTGACGGGTGACAGCCTATGACGTCATCAAGGTGCGACCAGGAAGTATAAAAGGGCGCCTTGCCAACATGACAGCATCCAATCATCTGAAGGGACTGTTTCGGCAGGCAAGCCCTGAGGCATGGCAAAGCGGCGCAGCGTCTCGTTCCCTGTTCTCAGGGAACAATGGTTACATTCGTAACCTGAGACGTTCCCTTTCGAAAGGGAACTCGCGTTGCGTCAGCTGACGCTATGGGGAACGAACGCTCGAAGGCCTGGAACCAACCCATTCAACAGAAGGGGTTCCTTTAAGGGAGCGTGGCAAGGGAACCCGAGGGAACCTGCGCCAGTCACTATTCGTGAGGATTTCACCGAATACCACCAGGGAGATCTGACCTAGTGACCCCATATGGGACACGTCAGTACAGCCAACCCTGTCTGTAAGGTACAGAGCCTCTGGTACTCGCCTCCGAAGAGACATCCCACTAGGGTACTGCAGAAAAGGCAGTGTCCTCCACCAGCCGGACCTCAGAGACGGGTTATCCTGGAGAGTAGTGCTCAGCGAAGTGCTTTCTAACCCTTGCTAGCGAGGGGAGTTTAGCCACTCGATCCTCGGATCTACCAAGCACTTACTTTAAAACGTGCTTAGGAGGCCAAAGGCCTTACAGGCTGATCGTATCAGGGAGGCCCAGAGGGGCCTACAACTAATGGATCAGCGCCAGGCAGCCGTAAGCTCACAGCAGACTCTCATTTGAGAGGAGCTCATAAGCCTGCCTGGTAGGTAACCATGCTGTAGGCAATCTATGAAGGTCCCTTCCTGCAGGGACCACATAGCAGCAGCGTCGTCTCGTCATGCTAGGGTATGAACACCGCCTTCAGGTCTCGCGAACGGCTAGAAACCGGCACCTGATAGCAGGTGACCACTAGCTGTCAGCGTAAGGCCAGTTGTGCGTTCCCGCCTAGGGAACTCGTTCCCCAGGGAGGCCGAGAGGGGCCTCCACCTGGTAACCTGTGCCGACTGCTCGCGTGTCCAAACAGCGGAGCTCGCCCTCAGGGAGGCCAGACAGGCCTAATACCTGATCGCAGTCGTGCTAGCCCTCGAGGTAGCTGGGAAAAACAGGGACTCGCTCTATCAGGGAGGCCTAGCGAAGCCTACGACCTGCCAGACGTCAGGCATTCCTCCATCACAGCTTCCCGCTCAGTGACTGGACTCATCCAGAAACCGCGAAACAGGAGCGTGCCCTCAGAGGAGGCCATGTGAGGCCTACTACTCCATAGCGAATCCCACAGGGAAGCCCCGTGCAGCTTGCTACCTGTTAGCAACCCATGCCACGCTCCGTTACCGAAACTGGGGACCGGGGAACGATCTCAGGGAGGCCCAGTGCCTACCACCTGATAGCAGAACGTGCAACTCATAGCACTTCATGCTCACCGCCACAGTGACTGGGAACCGGGAACTCGCCCTCAGGGAGGCCGGATGAGGCCTACTACCTACTAGCACCTCATGCTAGCCATCCAGTGACTGGACCCCGGGAACGCCCCCACAGGGGAGATCAAGTGAGCCTGCTTACCCCACAGCAGGCCCTTAGGGAGGCCTGGTAGCGCCTACCACCTATTAGCAGCTCGTGCCAGCCGTAGAGGGACTAATGCCCAGTAATACCCCCTCGGGGGAGACCAGACAACGCCTCCATAGCAGGCTCTCAGGGAGGCCTGATGGGGCCCACCACCTGAGCCAAGGTAACCCAAAAACCGGGAGCCTACCCCTCAGGGAAGCCTGGCAGGGCCTACCTCCAAATAGGAGGCCTGCAGATTCCATGGAACCTGCCGTGATTAGGAAGGCTGGCTGCTGCGTCCCGGGAGATGGAAATCCAGTTAGCACCTGGGGACTCATCCCCAAGGAGGCCAAAAAGGGCCTACTAGTTGATGAGGTTTCTGCTGACGTCGACGCCGGTGGAGAAAACCCCCCGGGGCACACTTATGGGCCGTGGCGTTGAGACTCTCTTGCAAGGAGGCCTGTTGATGCCTACTACCCGTCCTGAAGTCTTGCTGCCTAGACTGCCCAAGCTCGCTACTCACAACCAGCTGGCCTTCGTACGCACACACCTGGGGCTGGCTCCATCCCAGAGGCTAGATGGTCTCCATGACGGCGCAGTCTCTCGGGCAGTGCCTACAGACATGAACCTAATCACATTGCCAACAGCAGTGTACTCAGCAACAAATGCTTAACAAACCCTCTAAAGCGAAGGGAGTACAACTTACGTCACCTGCTTCGGGGCGGCTGTCTTACTTTTCATACAGCGTACAAGCCAGGGCGTCAGCCATTGGCAATGCTCGGGCCTCAGGGGAGCATCCGACCAAAACCGGCAAACAGAAAGTTGTTCGATGTTCAGCTCAACCCGAGCCCTAAAGAAGGTGGAGCAGAAGACATAGAGCAAGGGTGAAATATCATACAACGATGCAACCCACCGGCCATGCCATCCTCCAGGATGAGACCGGGGGCCGCTAGAAGGTGGCGGCCACACAAGCTCTGAAAGGCGGAAACAGCAAATAAAGTCTAATCGCAAACAAGCGAAAGACGCTTAAGCCCGCCCCATGACCACTGGCAAAGTCGCTGTCCCTGCTGCAACAGCTAGACTGCATTACTCAATAACCCCAGAACACAGAGAAGGGGGCGGGCCTTGGCCGGACGACTCTGTAACAAGAGGAGGCTGAATCAAGGATGCATAAACAAAGCCCTGTTCTTATACCTAAAGACAGGCCAGGGGCGAAGCACCTTCTTAAAAGGGAACGCCTCCCATCCTTGACGGAGCCTAGGCCAAGTGGTGCAATGCTAAGTCTGCACTAGATCTACTCAGGGCTCGGGAAAGAAATATTATCACCCCTTATAAACACAATGAGGCCCCGAAAACCCCTTCCCCAAAGCCCCGCAGAGCTGGGCGCAGATCTCACTACAGCTCATGCATAAACGCATACCCGGTCGTCAGCTACTTCACACTTTATGCTAGGAAAACACAGCTCGCCCCCGACACTACAAGCCCTCGGGCGAGAGCGCAAATTCAACTTCCCACATTAGTGGGAGAGATAACACGGAGAGGCAGCAAATCTCTACTAGCAAAAGTGAGGCACTCATACACAACCATATAATGTTGCAAAGAAGATCGTTCTTAGCTTACTCACGGGGAGCTGCAGGCCCTGCGATGTCCAGCGATGTTCCATAATTTCCCGTACCTTCCCTCTCAGGAGAGCAAAGGTACAGAAGTCCTGAAAAACATAGTTTTGAAAATGTTTCACCCTCATCAAGGGGGACTCACCACTCGCTCCTCGCTGCGCTTCAAACCCAGCCATTAAGCTAGTATACGACCACCGTCCTGAGGGGGGCGCTTTCACCAAACAAACCAGGCGGACTGTCAGAATCTTACATTTTCTGCTCAACATAGGCCCACCGGCCTGATGTAAAGCGCCCGGGGGAAACACAAGAGGAAGGGAAAAAGGCAGCGCTCATCTGCGCGTCCTAGAGGGCGGAGTCCGCTGCCTGTGCTAGTTCCGGTTACCAACCCCGGCTTCCTTCCTCCATTTGTTGCGGGTGTCCCACCTCCTCTGCGCACCAGTCCTCCGCGGAGGGGGTGCTCGAGAGGCGACGCTGGTTCGCTGGTCCCGCCTCCAGCCCTCAGACCGTGACGGGCCAGGGACACCCGACTGCCTGGGCGCACCCCCGGACCTCAGCGGAATGCATGTTCTACATGCTGCCAAGCCTCCGCCTCTCCGAACTTCCCACCACTGCTTCGACGGAGGTGCAGAAAAGTTCAAATGGCGAAACCGGGGCATCAAGGAGAAAGGACTTCTCTTTCTCCCCGATGTCCACAAGGTTTAACCACAGATGCCTCTCCGTGGCCACCATCGCCGCCATCGAACGACCTATGGAGAGCGCTATTTGTTTGGTGGCCCGGAGAGCGAAAACCGCGGTCCGGCGCAACTCGACTATCGCATCAGGGGGTCCCTCCCCCTGATCGAGGTCCCTCAACAGGTCCGCCTGGTAAGCCTGCAACACCGCTGTGGTGTGCAAAGCTGCCGCAGCGTGACCCGCTGACATGTACGCCCTGCCACTCAGGCGAGACCGGCAGGGTGGGAGCCCTCAGTGTCGACGGCCGCCCAGAGGCGAGATAGTTAGCATAACATCTCGTCCACGGGCGGCACTGACACATACCCAGCCTTGGGCAGTCCCTCGACATCAGCGAAATTTAGCTCGCTGATGACGATAAATGCAGGCTGAGTATGGTTTCTTCCATCCCCTCGAGATCTGCTGATGGAAATCTGGAAGGAATGGAAGACTCCCAGGAGTTGGGAGGTCATGGGCGGAGAGAAACCGATCATCCAAACTGTTTGGACGCTCAGCCTATCTCCTCACGCACCGCCAAGGCAGTTGCAGTCGACCTGCAGCACGTTCCATCACCTCCAGCAACTCCCCGTACATGGGACAGGATGGTTGAGAGGCTTCAGCCCCAACTTTGACTCACCCATCCTCTGCTCGAGTGGAAGAGCAGCAGACGAGGAGGAGGAACATAAATCCTGCTTCTCCTCAGAAGTCCGCCTCTCGCGATCTGGATCTTCCTCGAGAACCACATCTGTCTCCAAGCGGCGAGCCAGATCCATCTGGGAACCACATGATGTTTAGACAAGAGCGGAGCGTTCCCAGGGGAAAATGCTCGCAATTTGCACAAGAGGCTCCCTCGCGAACCTCTCGTGCATGCTCTTCTCCCAGACAGTAAATGCAAAGTGTGTGTATCCTCAGCGTAAGATACCTGGTACACGTTCAACACACCTGCAGAAGTGGTGTTGCTTCTTAGCACACTTCATCGTTATCCTCTTTCTTGTAGACGCTTTACGTGAAGACAGGCAAAACAGTCCCTGAAGACGACAAGATGCTGTCATGTTGGCAAGGCACCCTTTTATACTTCCTGGTCGCACCTTGATGACGTCATAGGCTGTCACCGGTCAATAGGATTGACGTTTTTTGATTGTGATTTCAGGCACCTGTCAAGCTGGAGGCGTTCCCCCGTAGCATCAGCTGATGCAGCGCGAGTTCCCTTTCGAAAGGGAACCAGACCATAGTTGCCCTCACAAGATCATGGTAACAAATCATTACTTCTAGATTTTCTGAAGTTTTGCCCACTTCTTTCCTCACATTGCTCAGTCATACCCAGCAGTCTGCCCAGTCTCCACTCCACCCACGCCTGTGCTCTCAGCCTCTCACAAGAACAGATCCGAGCCATGTAGATATTAATGCACTGTCAGGTCCCTTCACAGTGGCTGCACCCAGGACAGAGGATCATCAGTCTTACACCATGGTTTGCAAATTCTTCAATGACCTCCTTCGGCTGGAGGTATTTTGTGAGTTTTCCCTTGTGGCTAATCTAACATGTTCAGTCAACCCTACTAACTTTACATGACTCACTCTTCCATAGGTTTTTATTTATTATTTCAGAAATCCTACCATGCATGAACCAAAGAAGAACATAGGCCTCATTTTAGTTTTATACAAAGTAAAAAAAAAATCTCTTTGTCTAGTTTAAGATACTTTGAACAGCTACAAGTATACTTTTTATTGTTCTTAACTTGAAATATTTATACATTTCACTTAAAATTATCAGGTTGTCTCAACATAAATATTTTGCTAACTATAACAAACGAATTCAGAAAATGCAAATTGCCCATTTGCTAACATGTCAACAATAGCATGGTATAGCACTTACTGAATGAGTACAGCAACTTAAAACATGTAACTTACCTGCTCTCAAACCAAGCAGCATATGCGCACTTGTCACCATCAGAGGTCCGAAGATTTGTACTTTGAAGAGTAAATGTGGTTACTTTTACTTTAACTTGTGTACATTTCTAATGAAAAAAAACAACTGTACTTTTACTTCGTTATCCATCCAGACAGATCGTATTTACCCTAACCTGTAGAACCATGTGAAGAGTTTCTTTAATCTTTCATTTTTCATGGTTCTAAATGAAAAATGCCCCTGACATGTGTTCTTGTCCAGTGGTGCTGTGGGACAGCTGACATATGCTCAGCACCAGAGCAAATGAAGAGATGTAGCAAAATTGTCAGAAGGCGTTAGACTCAAAGCAGATCTGTTGTCCCCTGACAGTCATGGTTGACAGATATAACAACATCATGCAAGATTCAGACACCGGTCATGCCACAAGTCCATCCTCGGTTACATAATTTCGGTGTTTTCCTACACATAGACATCAATTGAGACACTTTCCCCTCTCTATTTTTCCCCTTCACACAACCAGCTGTTTATTTTGCCCTCAACAAGCCTCTCTTGTCACCAGCAACTGCCGGCTGCCATTCTTAATACAACTTCAAACATGCCACGTCGCCCTCTCTGTGCATGAGATACGCGAGTCATTTATTCGCCGTCAGGAGACAAGTCTTCAGAGACTTGAGTGTCTTTTCAAATGTTCTACATGAAATCACTGTTCTCCCCATTCAGCTCAACGGATGAGCCGTTTGCTCAACATACTCAACAAAAGCAGCTTCTAAAGCCACAAAAAACATCTTTTGTTATTTTTTTTGTCTGCTTTTATGGCAGACGTATGTCAGAAGTATAAGTGAAGAACAATTTCCTCGTTTCTCAACTACTGTAAGCTCCCAGGCTAAGCTCCTATCTCTCGGCTTGTGAGCAGCTACCTGGGGAGCAGGTAGTCGAAGCTTCTGTTCAGCAGTAATTGCACTTCAACAACACCCCCACTGACAGTAGAAAAATTCTCATCCACGGCAAGGAGCCACCACCCCTGCTGAGCGAAAACAAGTTCCTGGGTCTGCACGGGGAGCAGCTCTCACTCCATTTCCCTTGCCGAGGACAACGCGGCAGCTTCGGCGGGCAAATAGATCTCCTCATAGTTCACGCCCGCTTGTGTGATTACTATGTTGATCATTGGAAAATTACACACAATTGCTTGAGAGAGAAAGGCCTCTGAGGGGGAAACGTGAGCGTGGAAGTAAGTACTGAAGCATTGGCTGGTGTGTGCAGCCAAATTGCTAGTACTTAATGAGAAGATAATATTTAGCAGTACAAAATCACCATCCGACGGGTTTGCCGCGGTTTTGCCCACCCCTCAGGACACGCAGGATAGTTGGGGGTGAACAAGCTGGCAATCTCTCAGTGAAGTCTGAGGAAATCAGCTGTGAAATGGAAATACTTGAGTATATGACAATCCCCAGAGCTGGAACCTATTGTGTCAAGGTTCATTTGTCCAGCAAACATTCATGACCTTGAAATGGAGACAGAGACCACCACGATGAATGAATAATTGACTGAACCTCATCAAAAATTTCCAGGGTTAGAATTTCTAATGAATCGATTTAGGGGAAGAGTTTTTGATAACTGTGTCCTGGGAGACATGAGGGAAGACGGCGTGAAGTCCTGCAATGAGAAAGAAGGTGCTAAATCCACGTTGGCTGAGATGAAAATCACATATATAGATTGAAATCGGCAATAGTGCTGAAAGGTCTTTAACCTCCTCACTCCAGAGACAGAGCCCATCACTTAGAGCCTATTTCAGAACACACTAATTATAGAGAAAATGTGCAAATTATATACTTCTACTTTGATAATTGGATATCATAAGTTGTATGTAAAGCCTATGCTAATAAGGGTTTGGGGGTTGAAATCATTAAAAATGCCTTATCTGTGAATAGACTTTTCTCTTGACTGAAAAATGCAATCCATTAACCTATACTAGAGGCTCCTACGCACCAAACACTGCACAGCCTCGATCCGCAACTGCTTTAAAACTTTACTCATGTTGCTTATCATTGTGTCAGAACTCCATTGACAGAATCATAAGCATATTTGATTAATGTCTCACTTAAACATTTTAACATAACTTTACAGAGTCATGATTTGTGATTCTTATCTCAAAAGACTCCTCAAGCCCTTGCATATGTAAGTCTCTTGATAAATACATGAATGCACAACTCCAATGATCTTTTTTTCTTCATTTTATAATTCATTCATTATTCATTTTTATTTCATGTCAAGAGAAGACAGAGGAAAAATGACTAAAAATCAATTTCACCAGCCACAAAATCTGTGGTGAGCGCAACATACAGCAGAAACAAGGTGTTTGAGCTACAGTGACTCAAAAGGCACAGCAATGTTTTAGCACATTTAGCACCTGGTTCAGAGTATGTGAGCAGTGTTGAGTGGAGTTGAGATCCATCTCAAGAATGTTACCAGCTAAATATATTATTATAATTGTAATATTATCAGAGAAAAAGACAGAATCGTGCTATCCTGGTCTGAGCTGTTGACATGACATGTTGGTGTGTCCTTCGATGTGAATAGAGCCGATCCTTGAAGCGGTCGGCCTCAGGGGTCACAGTGAGCAGGAACCCCTCAATACCAGTGATGCCACAGGTCTGGAGTACCTCAGTATTTGGGACTTTATCCTGCCATTTGACATGTGGGGAGACAACCCGGTCTCACTCCCAACTCGTCACATATTGACGCTTGGTCAGGACCCTTCGGCATCACTTTTCAACACACAGGGTACCCCTTTAGCGTAATTCTTTTTTAATAATTTTATTTATTTTTTATACTAAACCCCATCCCTAAACTTACCCATTTGTGTATTATATGATATAAAACAACAGGCTATAAAAGACAGGCACGACTGTAGACACAATTTATTTAAAAAGTACAAATATTCCAAGTGTTCCGAACCCAAACTATTGATTTGTGTGAAGAAAATCCCCAAAAGTGATCAGCGTCTCCATCGGCCAAAGATCATGCACACATTCAAAAATTGCTGCCCGAAGAAACATTATGTCCGCTTTGATAGTAAAATTTAATTGGCTCTCGTATGTCTCGTGACCAATTGCATCAAAGGAAATCAATGAACTTCCCTGCACGTCAGAAAATTACGATAAATGGGGTACCCTGTGCGTTAAAAATACCCATTTTCCACCAAGGCAGTGCTAGTGCTGATTCGGAGCCAGAGCCTAGTTTCAAATCGGTTCTTTGTCTTTCCACACCCAAAGCACCAGCTCCTAACCAGGAAAAGTGGTTCTTATGTAGCACGAAATATTGCTGGTCTAGAAGTAAGAACCGTTTGCGTCAGGGGCTGGGGGCAGGGTTACCGTGACCAACAAGACAAACGCAAACTTGTGACCGCCATTTTTGAAATAGCAACTAATGGAGCTAAAAGCTGCTCGATTGTAATCTCCATCTATACAATATATGGCGAGCTGCACGAATGCATTGGATTCGCTGTGTTTTGATGTCGATGTAAGATCGTAACGCCATGTGCATCAATAGTAACTCAACGTTTGCCATTGTTGATGGAAGGCTTGTTCGAGATGCATCAGCGCTGTGCAGACCAATCGCCATATAACATCAAAGTACAGCCAGAACATACGACTCCTTGTGCTTTTGAGATCCATACAACAGAACTGTAAGGATAAATGCCTTATTTACTGCCACCTTTGTGTCCAGCTGAATGCCGTGATTGTCCCATATTCTCTTGGACAGTCGTCTGAAGGCAACACTAGCTTTTGTGATATGGGAACTGAAAAAATGCTAATATTTACATTAATATTTTATGAATACAACTTTTTATGAAAATGAGTGACAAAGAAGGTGATTTGGGGATTATATAAAGTGCAGTCATACAGTTGAAAAGCGTGAGTTGAGGTTTTGATTTGTTTTTGTTTGTTTTGTTTAAACAAATTCATAGTTTTATTCAGCAAAGATGCATTAAATGAATCAAGTGACAATAAAGACTTTTACATTGTTGCATGGCAAATAAAAAATAGACTCTATTTATTAAAGAATAACAAAAAGTTTATATTAAGCAGCAGTTTTT
Organism: Romanogobio albipinnatus; assembly: GCA_023566225.1. Classification (NCBI taxonomy): domain Eukaryota; kingdom Metazoa; phylum Chordata; class Actinopteri; order Cypriniformes; family Gobionidae; genus Romanogobio; species Romanogobio albipinnatus. The sequence goes on from CM042240.1 coordinate 23,189,825, forward strand.
TTTTAACATTGATAATAAAAAGAAATGCTTCTTGAGCACCAAATCATCATATTAGAATGATTTCTGAAGGATCATGTGACCATGGATTTAGTGAGGAGTGAAATGATATAGATCACTATGAAAGAGAAGGGGGCCATAATTTCTGATCCCTCCAATCCGCTCATGTATTCTGACCATTTCTTGAATAAGCTTTTTGTGCACAATGGTCAGAAAATACATCCAATATTTGTCATCACTTCTGCATTAGAATAGAGGTTAGAGATCAGTCATTAATGTAAACTATACAGAAGGATGACAGTCAAGGCAGCTGAGGACTCAAAGTGACCCTGAATTAGAGAAGGCAACACTACAGCCTTGGGGAAAGATTCGTTTCGGCTGTAAATTACTGACTCAACTGTCATGGTGAGGGTCATATGGTATGCTGGAAAACAAAATAAGCATGAGTGCAAGGAACACACCGATTCTCATTCAGTCACAAAGACTATACAGTATCAACTCAAGTTTAATATATCACACGATGAATACAAAATTCCAAGCAAGAATCATTTAATTGAAATACAACAATGTGACAAGTGGAACAACAGAGGGTGAATTTAGCAAATCTCTGATTGAATGAATCAGTACAGGGAATTCAGTCCCATCTATTATTCCAGCAATCTTCCACTCACTGTGAATTGATGAAGTCTTGAGTCATTTTTCAGAGTCTGTTCCCCCTCAGACTGGCATAGACATACAGTATCAGCTGCCACTGTACGTTCACAGGTCTCTGATCACATGGTCGGAGCTAGAAACGCACCAATAGAAACACCCAGAACTCTGCTTTAGTGGTGAGTAATCTATTCCATTTGGCCTGCTCTGCTTGACATCCATACGCTCATGTGAAATGAAACTTGTAAATCTCAGGGTGGCCAATTTTAATAAGATGAGCACACATTACAATGTAGCCCATCTTCCCTGGAGTCTATTTAATAAATAATAGATGCCCTTTGCTCAAGATTGCAGAGAGCAAACAATGGATGGGTTAGCAATGGGTTAGATAAAAAGTGTCAAAGGGCTACACTCTTTTGCTTTACTGGACTGCGATAGCCTACTTAATGGTTTAATAATCTAGTGTGGTCCAATTCTCGTGGCTCACTGAGATGCATTTCTCATGCCTCTCCACACATACGTGCGTAATCTCTTTAACATGTTTGGTGATATAAGTGGCAAAATAATGTAATCGCATCACCTTAGCACCTGTATAAACGCTCCTGGTGTGCAGTGCTTCCCAGCAGCATCTCTTAGAACCTAATTGATGGCTGTTGGGGCAAGATGACAGGTAACGCTGGAACTGTCACACTCTTTGAAGTCTCCCCTCTATTTGTTGAACAGCATCTGATCTCTGACAATATGTCGCCAGGGACGGCTGTTTGTCCAAATCTGTCAAGGCTCATCAGTCAACTACAGCTACAGCTGAGGAGAACTGGATTCAGCATGCGATAATGTATTTAAAAGGATCGCCCAGGTGAAACAGTGTTTAAATCTTATCAGTTCCCAGGCAATTGCATATATCGATTCTGTCTTTACTCTGGGATATATGCCTGAAAAGGACAGAGGGGTAAATAATGTTATGATCCAGTGGTTATATTTGAAAGCTTAACTGCTTTCCTGATGTAAAGCAAAGATGTTAAATGTTTACTAATTTGTTCAAACTTACATCTCCAGCCTTCAGACCATAGTCAGCTGTAGTCCACCATACTGACAATGACCGATATCAATGACGTTATGATTAAAGCAATTAATTAATACATTGACTTAAATAAATACACTAACAATCAAAAGATTGGGGTCAGTAAGGTTTTTGATTAATTGATATGATGGCAACACTGAATTTTCAGCATCATTACTCCTGTAGGACTGTAAAAGGGAAACAACTCTATTTAGCTCAAATTAATTAATTAATTAATTCATGGGGAATTTTGAAAGGGTCAAGTATTTTACGGCCCATTTGAACAGGCCGTAACTATCAACTCTGCAGTGGATATAAATATCCAAATAATAGTGAAACACTATTTAATAGCCAGGTAACATAGATCAGCAGTTTAAGACATTACATTCATAAGCACATAACACAAGAACACTTATCTTTAAATACAAATTAAACTTTGTTACTCTAACATATAATCTAACACAAACACACGCACGCACACATTCACATGAGTTGCGGAAAGAAGGAAAGTGAGGAAATAATGAGTTTTAAGAGAGTGAAATGATGAAATCCCAAGTTTCTAGCAATATATGCAGTTATAACACATGACCTGAACGAACAATCAATCATTAATTTAACCCTCCTATTGTTTCTTAGCAGGGTTATTTAAATTTCACCAGTTCGGTTAGAATCTGGAGGTTACTTACGTTTGTGTCTCGTATCTTCTTTTAATGGGAATCCCCTTTTCGGTCCTGGCTAGAGGGGTTTCCCACGTTCTTTGATTCGCTGAAGGTCTTGTCGAGTCTTTGGTCGACGTGCCAATCACGTGGCGTGTTGACAGGTGGATGGAAAGTCTCGTGGATGTTGTTTAAAGTTGAAACACGCTTTGCTGTAGAATCGTTGATTAAAACTTTACGGCAAAACTTAACTCAGAACACGAGACTCAACAGAAAGAAAAGAAACTAAGTAAAATCATCTTCAACCAATTCATTGTTTTTGTTCTGAGATTTTAAACTCAAATGTCTGCCCATCCTCCTGGATGGGTTCTGACCATTTAGGTATCATTTTTGTTTCTGAGGTGACTGTGTCCCCACCCCTCCCGTAAATTACCCATTATCTGTGGTCTCTTAATTTCCTGCTCGAAGCAGAGAGTAAATTTAGACATAATTCTTATTATAAAAACACAATACATTCTACACAGATTTCAATCAAGCCATCTTCAGAATTATGAGCATACAATCATACTGATACCAGGCAAACTTTCAGTCAACCATTCAATAGTAATATCAATTACATGAATTGTGAGTATATACAGGTGCTGGTCATATAATTAGAATATCATCAAAAAGTTGCTTTATTTCACTAATTCCATTCAAAAAGTGAAACTTGTATATTATATTCATTCATTACACACATACTGATATATTTCAAATGTTTATTTCTTTTCATTTTGATTATTATAACTGACAACTAAGGAAAATCCCAAATTCAGTATCCCAAAATTAGAATATACAAGACCAATACAAAGAAAGGATTTTTAGAAATCTTGGCCAACTGAAAAGTATGAACATGAAAAGTATGAGCATGTCCAGCACTCAATACTTAGTTGGGGCTCCTTTTGCCTGATTTACTGCAGCAATGCGGCATGGCATGGAGTCGATCAGTCTGTGGCACTGCTCAGGTGTTATGAGAGCCCAGGTTGCCCTGATAGTGGCCTTCAGCTCTTCTGCATTGTTGGGTCGGGCATATCGCATCTTCCTCTTCACAATATCCCATAGATTTTCTATGGGGTTAAGGTCAGGCTAGTTTGCTGGCCAATTAAGAATAGGGTTACCATGGTCCTTAAACCAGGTACTGGTTGCTTTGGCACTGGGTGCAGGTGCCAAGTCCTGTTGTAAAATTAAATCTGCATCTCCATAAAGTTGGTATATGGCTGCGTTGACCTTGGAACTCACACCAGCAGATGACATGGCACCCCAAACCATCACTGACTTTGGAAACTTTACACTGGACCTCAAGCAATGTGGATTGTGTGCCTCTCCTCTCTTCTTCCAGACTCTGGGACAAAGGAAATGCAAAATTTACTTTCATCAGAGAACATAACTTTGGACCACTCAGCAGCAGTCCAGTCCTTTTTGTCTTTAGCCCAGGTGAGACGCTTCTGACACTGTCTGTTGTTCAAGAGTGGCTTGACACAAGGAATGCGACAGCTGAAACCCATGTCTTGCATACGTCTTTGGGTAGTGGTTCTTGAAGCACTGACTCCAGCTGCAGTCTACTCTTTGTGAATCTCCCCCACATTTTTGAATGGGTTTTGTTTCACAATCCTCTCCAGGGTGCGGTTATCCCTATTGCTTGTATACTTTTTTCCACAACATCTTTTCCTTCCCTTCACCTCTCTATTAATGTGCTTGTACACAGAGCTCTGTTGCAATGACCTTTTGTGTCTTGCCCTCCTTGTGCAAGGTGTCAATGGTCGTCTTTTGGACAACTCTCAAGTCAGCAGTCTTCCCCATGATTGTGTAGCCTACAGAACTAGACTGAGAGACCATTTAAAGGCCTTTGCAGGTGTTTTGAGTTCATTAGCTAATTAGAGTGTGGCACCAGGTGTCTTCAATATTGAACCTTTTCACAATAATCTTATTTTCTGAGATACTGAATTTGGGATTTTCCTTAGTTGTCAGTTATAATCATCAAAATTAAAATAAATAAACATTTGAAATATATCAGTCTGTGTGTAATGAATTAATATAATATACAAGTTTCACTTTTTGAATGGAATTAGTGAAATAAATCAACTTTTTGATGATATTCTAATTATATGACCTGCACCTGTGTGTGTGTGTGTGTGTGTGTGTGTGTGTGTGTGTGTGTGTGTGTGTGTGTGTGTGTGTGTGTGTGTGTGTGTGTGTGTGTGTGTGTGTGTGTGTGTGTGTGTGTGTGTGTGTGTGTGTGTGTGTGTGTGTGTGTGTGTGTGTGTGTGTGTGTGTGTGTGTGCGTGTGTGTGTGTGTGTGTGTATGTTATGAACGAATCATCTGGAAGATTCATTTGTGTCTGGTGCACCCTCAAATCCTACACGCAGTCTTCAGTGTCAAATGATCCTTCAGAAATCATTCTAATATGGAAAGCGACAAATGTATATACACTGTATAATCCGTGTTTTAATATATATCTGGGCATAAAGCTTTTTAGATAGATGTCGAGGCTTTTTAGGTCGTAATCTCCTTCCTACTTAATTTGCTGGCTTCCAAGGCTGCAATACGCTGTGTTTTCCGCCAACTGGCAACCCAGGCTGTAAAAATACTATTGGGTAATTGGCAGTGGGGTGGATCATACAGACCTTCAAACAGCCAGAATAACTGGCTACAGCATTGTTTATCGGAGAAACAAGTATTTTGAACATGTTTCCTAAATCTTTGCACACAAACTATGGAATGTAATTCATACATCCCCTTTAAGAAGTGCAGACTTACTGTCACATGAGGTTTCTGTTTAAGTTATTAGGTGTGTTCCACTTAAAGCGTCACTGCGCAGACCGATTGGTGTATGACATCAAAGCAACTTAGAGAGCAGATGACGTATGTTTTCATACAGTGATTGGCCTGCCCAGCACTGCTTCAAGTCGAACAAACCCCTTGTTTCACTTGTCCCTGTTCATTAGGTCAGGTATGCATCCAACCTAATATATGATATTTACCATCTGAATCTAATCTGGAAAAGTCTGCTAACTATTTATTATGTTAAATATGGTGCCTTTTGCCACAACAACATGGGAGCCTTTTACCGCAAATACCATACTTTTACATATTCTCCCTTTATTGAAAAACTGCTACTTTAATTACCTTGAACGGCCCACTTTATATTACACTGTCAGAAAAAAAGGTACAGTGCTGTCACTGGGGCGGTACCCTAAGGTACAAAAGTGAAAAGGTACATCTTTGTACCTTACTCACATCTAAATGGTACATATTAGTACCTTAAAAAGGTACATATAAGTACTTTAAGAGTGCATATTAGTACCTTAAAGGTACATATTAGTACCTTTTCGGTTTTGTACCTTAGGGTACCGCCCCAGTGACAGCACCGTACCTTTTTTTCTGACAGTGTAGGTGGCCTTAACTACTATGTACTTACATCAAAAAATAAGTACAATGTACTTACTGTGTTCAAATTGTATTGCAAAACACCTTTGTTGATATTGAGGTGGGATACGGGTAGAGTTAGGGACAGGTGTGGTGGCATGGGTAAGTTTAAGGGTAGGGTTAGGTGTAAGGGAAGTGTCAACTGTGTAATTACAAATGTAACTACAGAAATTAATTACAGATGTAATTACATGCAGGTATTTTTTTTAATGTAAGTACAATGTAAAAACATGTATGTACACTGTTGATCTGAAAATTCAGCTTTGTCCCCGTTATGATTGAATCACAGGACCGGATACCAGTTGCCTTGTCAAAAAACTCTTTATTGTCATATGTATTAGACATAGGAGAGAAACTTGTTGTCTTCGTGTCAGCGGTATATGTTTCTCTGGGGTGGTACATTAACAGTAAGCATTATATACCACTGACTAGAGGATTTGCAATTCCTTACAAGGTAAAGAAACATGTTGGTTTGTTTAAAATAGAATGTATACTTCATGCTTACATCAGTTGATATTATAAGCTACTCTTACATCATTGGAAACAGTTGCTACATATACATTAAGGTCCTTCATACAGTCCTTCATGTACACACATTCTTGTATGACCAAAATTATCCCTGTGTCCCTCTCCTACCATATGACAGTTTATATCATGCAAACTTCAACTCATGCAGTATATATATATCTTTCTCATGCACTTAAACTTCACAAATACATTATAAATTCAATTATGAATATAAATAATATTAAAATAACACATTTCAGATCTACAACTCCCTCCATTGGAACTACCGGCCGTCAGTTCCACACCATCATCGCCACCTAATGTGATAGTGATAGTGAGGAGAGGAAAAGCAAACCAAGAAACAAAAGACATACAAAGGACAGAAAAATAGAAACATGAGGAATCGGGAATAAAATAAAACAAAACAAAATGCCCCAACCCATGATATGTTCCCGCATACTATGTGTGTAACTTACGTCTATGTGTACGTATTTAAAATGGACCCCATACATCTAAGAAAGGAAAATTTAATAAATTCTTCGCCAGTTCCTGAACTCATTCGGCTGAATTCCTTCAGTTCCTGGTTAAAATAACAAACTAACATAAACGTTGATATTAAAGAATCCTATCCCTTGGGTTGTAAATCAGTAAGCGGGTGTTGATTGTTTGTGGGGTTGTGTTTTGTAAGTCGTGCAATGTGTACAAAGTATCCTATTTTACTCTGTATTTTCCACTTTCGGCTTTATCCATATAGTTAGAAATAACCAATTTTACAGGTTTAGTACCTTTCCTTCTAGTAACACATATGATGATGTGTAATACTACCATAAACACAAGAACTCCTACCATAGTTAGAACTATCCAGTCTGACCATGATAAATTTCCTGGAATTTGTGTTAATTTCCTTTCGGACATTAATTTGGCTACTCCATTTGCAACGACAACATGTCCCATTGCTTGAATTCCCTCCTCTTGAGCTGCTTTTACGCTTTCTTTGACTCTTTTAACCATTTCAAAGAGTTCATAATTTCTTTCCTCCACTAAATCATTATTCCACCACTGTGGTTCTACTTGCAGCAATTGCACATGTGGAACATGAATTCCACCTAAATGAAGAGGATAGAGAATTTCAACGCAAAATGGATCAGGAGGAATTGGACACAACTTCCCTCCATATATCATATTTTCACTTATTCCGTCATGTAATATACACCACTGTGCTTCTGACACCTGCCATGCACCTGTGGCTTGATCTAAAGGAACTACCTCCCAAACTGCAGATCCATTAAGGGATAGACTAAACATTGTAGAACATGAGCAGATTACCCACTCATGTTCCTCGACACAACAGTCTGTGGTAGAAATCATCGGTGTTTCCCCTTCAGCCCAATATCCATTTCTCCCTAATCTAATTACTGAATTTCCTTGTCTAATACCCATTGATTGGAATTGCCTAACTGTCATTATATTGCGCTGTCCATATTGAGGCCATACCATAATTAAAGGTAATATTCCCGAACCTGACAAAGATTTCTCATCTATTGCGATTTTGACTAATGGAATATGTTTAGCAGAAGTCAAATTAAGTTGATTGCCAAAAACCACTAACAAGGATTCAGCTATTCGTTCAGGAACTTGACCCATCCGAATAACTTGAACATCCTCCACCATTTGATCCTTTAAGTTTTGAGCTAAAAATAAACATGCCGCACGGTGTGTCTCAAAATTGGATGATTTTACCAATGCGGTTGCCAATTCCTTTGCAGCATTATTAAGATGTTGACCCGCTGCTATAATATGAATAGAACCTTGAAGGGCCTCAGTAAGTCCTTTCCCGGTCATTTTCCCTACCCACTGAGTGTATTCACTTAATTGACTCATTTGAGCAGTATTACTAATTGAATTGACAGAACCAAATACCCCCGCTATATCTCCCCATATACTTCGAGGTTTACGACTTCGACTACTCAGGGGATCTTTAGAGGTATAATATTTTACTTCCTTTTCCAACCAACTCCTTATTTGTGTGAAATTTCCACAATAGGACTGATCAAAAACAGTAAGCAGAGACATCAAGTTATAATTGATGCGCTGTCGCACCATGTGGGCTTCGTTTATCAAGGTTTTGGTTTCTTTTGCTAACAAGATACCATGAGCTGGCGCAATAGTTGTAGTCGGGCATATTTTAGCTTTGTTTGTCTTTTCGGCAGAAAGATAGAAACACCGTCCAATTTCCCCAGTTTCTAGTTCAGTTTCACAATACTCTTACATAATTTCCCTTGAATCTTGTCGTTTTTGAGGCAGTATCCCTTAGGAATCCCTCACATGGCAACACTATAGGATAAATACACCCTAGGGCCAATGAATCCCATATTGTAAGCATGTGAGTACGATTCAAAATAAGGTTAATTTCCACATTAGTAGAAGTTATGAGGTCCAATCCCACAATTTCGCATTGTTCTCTTGAACAAATTTCTCGTCTTTGACCACTACTAGAATATCCCCCGTCTTTCACTGGCCAGATTACTCTGCTTTTGTAACATTCATGGTGATAGTTACATCCACCATAGATGCCTTCTCGATATTTAGCCAGGTCTTTGTCATTACTTGGCACCCAATCCCATAATCCCCATTTGGAAATAAAGGGTAGAGTAAAATGTTGGCCAGATTTCAGAGTTGCATTCCGAGTGATTCCTTGAACTCGAGGAGTCCATAAAGCTTCGCTTCCTTGGTGAATACCAATTAAAATTAAAAACAAGCATACCATTGTCGTTGTGAATCGAGAATAACTTGCAACCATCTCTAATCAATGTCAATGGAATTGATTCCTGAAATGGAAGCAGAGAAATCATTAACACCACTCCTTGTTACCCAGTCTTTAAAGGTAACTGATGAACATTGCTCATTTTCAGGCCATAAGCTATCACTATCATTTTGTTCATTCACTAAACAAGGTTTAACTTGTGACCAATGATACCATCTATCTGTCCCTACACCCTTCCCTTTAAGGCAAACACTCGTATCTGTAGTTAAGAGTATCTCATATGGTCCTTCCCATCTATGCTCTAAACCTTTCCTAGCAATTCGTTTGACCATAACAAAACTGCCTAACTCGGGAATGTGTGGAATGTCAGTAGTGGTGTGTTTTTCATCCCACTGCTGCTGAGCTTCTCGCACTTTCTGGTTGTTTCCTTTGGTAGCTCTGTCCAGCATAGTGAGATAACGTTTTAACTTTTCTTGGAACAAAGTGGAGTCTCCTCCTGTTCCCGCAGGGGGCGGAGCATCAGGAGGTAGAACCATTGCTCTTCCAGTCATCAGTTCAAAAGGGGTTAGTCCTGTTACTCTGTTTGGAGTTGCTCTTAAGTTCCACAAAATAGCAGGTAATAATCTGTGCCAACCTTGGCCAGTCTGCAGAATGGCTTTAGTAAGGGACGTCTTTAACGACCTGTTCATTCGTTCAACCATACCTGACGATTGAGGCCTATAGGGAATGTGAAACTTTTGTTTAATCCCAATCAATTTCATTGCTTCCTTCATCAATTTTCCAGTGAAGTGAGTTCCATTGTCAGAATCAATTTCATATGGAAGGCCCCAGCGAGGAAAAACTTCTTCCACCATTACTCGTGCTGCAGCTTCAGCAGTGCAAGTTTTTGTCGGAAATGCTTCCACCCATCTAGTAAATCGATCTATGATTACTAGAATGTATTGGTATCCTCCACTGGGTGACAATGGTCCTGTGAAATCAATTTGGAGATGTGTCCATGGCCCTGTGGGTCTGGGTGCATGCGACATTCTCACCTTCACAGGTTTTCCCACATTTGCTTTTAAGCAGATCAAACATCTCCTACAATAATCATCAATGTCTCTCATCATTCGCGGCCACCACCAAGTCTCGCTGATTTGAGCTTTCATCGCTTTTGCTCCAGCATGCACTTTTCCATGATACAGCTGCATTAGTTCTTTCCTTGTTCCAATAGGCATTACCACTTGTCCTGTTGGAATTCTCCAGATACCTTGATCATCTTCTTTTGCGCCTGCTTTTTCCCATTGTTCTTTCTCTTCTTCTGTCTCTGTGTGATATGACAGAAGATGCAGCTCAGGATGATCTTTTGTGTTTTCTTGAACCAAGGTAACAGGAGTAGGGGAAAGTAAAGCCGCTTCTCTGGCTGCCGCATCAGCTGCAGAATTTCCTTTGCTTTCCTTGGACTTGTCAGATTGATGTGCTTTTACTTTGACCACAGCTGCTTCTCGTGGTAATTGACATGCTGCAATCAAGCGACGAATTATGGAAGCATGTTGTATTACGCTCCCACTGCTGGTGATGAGTCCACGTCTTTTCCATAGGGCAAGGTAGTCATGGACCACTCCGAAAGCATAACGACTATCTGTATAAATGTTGACTCGACCTCCTTCAGATAGCTCAAGAGCTTCCGTAAGCGCTATGAGCTCAGCTACTTGTGCTGAAAATTGCCCAGGAAGAGCTCCTTGCTTCACAACGGTTCCATCAGCCTTTACTACAGCCCATCCAGTATGTCGTTCTCCATCAATGTAGTAACTGGATCCGTCGACCCATAACTCATTATCTGGATTTTCAAGAGGGATTGGATTAACTGGACCAAGGCTTTGTTCTTCTACCTGTTTTTCACACTCATGTGGTATGCCCTCATGTGGTTCCAGCATCATTGTTGCTGGGTTAAGTGAAGTGTCTCTGATGATTTCCACTCTCAAGTCCTTGTTCAGCAAAGTTGCTTCCCATTTTGCTCTCCTTGCATCAGTGATAGTCTTGATGTTTGTGTTGTTCAACAGCGTCACTATACTGTGTGGAGTGTGATAGTTTGTGCACCAATCAGATTTTCCACAGCATTCACTGCCCACGTGGCACCATCAAGGGCTTGTATACATCGTGGTTGACCTATCATGGTGACAGGAATCTTTGTGGAAAAGTATCCAACTGGTTTGTATCGATCACCTGGTTTTTGACACAGTACCGCTGAGTAGGTCTCATCTCCCACCCTGGTCCACAAATGAAATGGCAAACGACCATCAGGAAGTCCCAAGGCTGGGGCTGAAATCAGTTTCTTTTTCATAGAAGTAAACGCTTCCTCAGCTTCTGGTGTCCATTCTAACTGTTCCACTCCAGGCTTTCCCCCTTTATACAGATCAATGAGAGGACTAGTGATGCTGGCAAAATCAGGGATATATTGACGACAATAATTAAAAAGTCCCATCACCTTCCGCATCCCTGTAACTGTCAGAGGTTTTGGAAGTTGCTGCAATGCCTCTACACGCTCTGTTGTCATTCTTCTTCCCTCAGCAGATATTTCTTGGCCTAAATATATAACTTTAGCTTTGGCCAGCTGTGCTTTGTCGGGGTTAACTTTAAATCCACCTTTTCTTAGAGCTTGCAGAGTAATATTTAGAGCAGATACATGGCTTTTTTCGTCTGGGCTTGCAATCAACAAGTCATCAACATATTGGAGGCAAACACTTCCTGAACTCTCAATTTCAGCTTTTCGCTCAGTTAAGAATTGGTCCAGGGCTCTATGAAATACAACTGGAGAAAGATTAAGACCTTGCGGAAGTCGGTTCCAAACATATTGGTTTGCGCCGACAGTGAAGGCTAATTTCTCTTGAGATTTTTCATCAATAGGTATAGACCAGAAAGCTGACAGCACATCCAAGACAGTGAAGATTCTTGCATTCCCTGGAATATCATTCAAAATGGTAGCAGGGTTAGCCACAATAGGGTGTGGTTTTGGCGTTACACTGTTAAGTCGTGTATAGTCTATGGTTAAACGCCATGAATTGTCGGACTTTTTTTTGACAGGCCAGACAGGACTGTTTGTAGTAGAAGAAGTTCGTCGAACAATTCCTTCAGCTTCCAAGTCTGCCACAATCTCAAAAACAGCTTGTCTTGCTTCTGGTCGAATGGGGTATTGTTTATGAGGGGGATGTATCGGTCCCTCAATAATAACAGGGTCAATGTTGGCTTTACCACAATCCAATTTGTGCTTAGCCCAAACATCTGGATATAAGCTACACAGAAGACCCCACACACCTTCTTTTCCCCAATCTCTGGTAATTGGTTTTGTTATACCAACAGAACTTATATTACATGTGCGATCTTCATGTGGTATTATTCCAGCTGTTGTAGTAATTTGACGAGTGTCTGTAAATATGGTCATGCTTAACAATGGTAAAATGTCCATACCTATAAGGCTTCCTTGTGAATTCGGCCCCACCCAGAAAGGTGTCCATAGAACTTCATCTTCATGTATTTGCAGAGGAACTGGTATACTTTTGCGAAATATCATGATATCTCCTCCAACTCCTTCAACTTCTATGGTTTCATGTGTTGTAGGTAGGTTCAAATCAGTTATGGAGAGTGAGGCTCCTGTATCGATTAGACAGTCACATTGATGGCCCCCTATCAAAGCAGGGATAAAAAGTCGATTGTCTCTTTTGTTACTCTTACAGGGGGCCGCTAATTCCTATTGCGGACGCATAATTCCCTCAATGAGCTGACGAACTTGAGCTTCAGTCCACGTCTTTCCTCGAGAGGTTTTATCATTGTTTTTGGCATTTACCTGTTTAAAGGATGGGCCTTTACCTTCTGCTCCACCTCCTTTAGCCCAGCAGTCTTTTATGTTGTGGCCAGTTTTTCCACAATTGTGGCAGATCTTCAACATCCTATCTGCGTCGATGTTGGATTGAGCGAATGCCACTCCTCTTCGATTTGGTTTGTTTCCTTCATCCTTGTTTGATCTAATAGCCATCTCTAGACGACCAGCCCATTGCATAATTTGGTCAAACGTTTCTCCTGGATTGACTCCAAGTAATAAGGCTTGTTGGTATTTTGTGCTAAAACCATCCACAAGTGTGTCAGTAAACTGTACATCATCTCTGTCTGGTTCTTTTTTAGCACAGCGAGCCCATCTTTCATAAGCATTCCATTTGCGCAAGGCATATTCATCTGGAGATTCATCATCTTTTTGCTTAATCAATGTTACTGATGTGAAAGGAATCTTACCACTGCCCAGGATCTCTTGGATTTCTTTCCGGAACACATCTAAGGCTTGCCAAAGACCAAGGGGTCGTCCCTGGCCATCAACCCACAAGTCCATCCATTGGGCTGTTGTTATTGACGCTGGCAAGCGTTCCCATCTGTCTCTTGGGATTTTAGCTTTTACAATGGTATGTATGTCTCTTAGTGACATTTGATGTGCTTCAACCAAGGAATCTAATTCTCGCCAAAACTCTGTGTTTGGGTCTTGTCTCTTCAGAGGAGGCAAGGCTGTGAGAATGGCTTGACGTTCTCCTGGTGTGAATGGTCTTTCCTCCGTCATCATTTCAGATTGTATTTCTTCCCTTTTAATAACAGGTGAAGAGAACTCAGGACCAACCTTATCAATTGTTATCATGTCGTCTTCTCTTGTCTCATCGCCCCAATCAGAGGAATGTGCTGGTATACCTCGCAGCATGTCTCTGTTTGGCTGGGTTGATTTGGATCTGGTTATTACTGGAGCGGCCTGTGCAGATGCAATAAATATTTTGTCAACTGGCCCTCCATTTGGCTTACAAGAACTTTTACATTGTTCAGGTAAAGTTGGATAAATTGGGTTGTATGGAGGAGGCATTACAGTCTTTGCTGAATTTACTGGTGCTTGCAAAAATTTACTTTCAGCCTCGGCTATTATATTTGTCCAATCTGGATCAAATGAATCATCAATGATTGTTGTATCTTTTTCTGAACATGTAATAGACATGATTTTATTCAACTTGTTATATGCTTCAATCTGTGGCTTCATTGCTTCAACAAGTGGAACTGGACTTCCATCTGCACTGCAACAAATACCACCTTGTTTCACAATCCAGTGGGCTGCCAGGATCGGAAAGGCTTTCAGTTTAACAGAGTCTTTTTGGATCATGAACCATCTAAACTGTTCATCCAAAGAGGCATCAACATCCAGTCCTTTCTTCAAAAACTTGGCTTGTTTTTTGTTCTTCTTTTCTAAGTACCAAGCAGATATTTTTCTGCTATTATAAACACTCTCTGCCATTTTGCAGATGGTCTGTGTCTCTGTGCTTCTCAGCAGCAGGGCTATGTATAGCTTTGTGTGTGCGTGTAAGAGTGTGTGTCTGTGTGTGTGTGTGACTGCTGAAGGGAAGGGTCCTGCCCTGCCCTCTCTCCCCCTCTCACTCTTTCCCTAGCTGACAACTCAGAAACAAAGGAAGAAGAGAAAGAAAACAAAAGTTAAATCCTAAATATTCTTATAATTCTTAAAAGTTTACAGTTGAACTCAGATCAGTCTCCTTCCAAAATATTGAACAGCTTTACAGTCAAAATCAGAAGGCCAACGATTCTAGCCACTTTAATTCATAAGGCACCTTATACTTTTAGCGTGTTTAAACGTTTTAGGGCTTTTTCCTTTTCTGCACTACTTTTAGCGCAGACCCGCCACTTTAAACCGCTTTAATCTCACAGCTCGTTGCACTTCCCCGTACTTCTTCTAAGCACGGCTCTTTGGTGAGAAGGAATACTTTAGAGATTTTACCTGCCTAAAAATAAAATAAGAATAAAAAATAAAACAAAAACTGCAGTCTCGCCGTGTTCCAACCACCTTAGTCACAACGAACTAATTGCTAAATCGCATTACGGATTAATCTCCCAAAAATTGACTAAATGGTCTTTTGCACAAAAGATCCACTTTTACCCAGCCTCATTCAATATTTTGGAGATCCACTGATCAGAATAACTCAAACAAATCACATCAAATTAAATCACTTAAAATGTAACTATGTCTGACACACATTCATTGGCAACACAACTGGTATTTCAAAATAACACAGTTCTTTTTAGCAGTTTCAGTCACTGTCTCAACAATATATATATCATCAGGCAGACTTAGAATCTTTAATAAAAAGAAAATGTCTTACCTGATGAATTGATTGAGACAAATGTCTGAAATGCAGATCCTGTTCGTGTGACGCCAAGTGTTGATCTGAAAATTCAGCTTTGTCCCCGTTATGATTGAATCACAGGACCGGATACCAGTTGCCTTGTCAAAAAACTCTTTATTGTCATATGTATTAGACATAGGAGAGAAACTTGTTGTCTTCGTGTCAGCGGTATATGTTTCTCTGGGGTGGTACATTAACAGTAAGCATTATATACCACTGACTAGAGGATTTGCAATTCCTTACAAGGTAAAGAAACATGTTGGTTTGTTTAAAATAGAATGTATACTTCATGCTTACATCAGTTGATATTATAAGCTACTCTTACATCATTGGAAACAGTTGCTACATATACATTAAGGTCCTTCATACAGTCCTTCATGTACACACATTCTTGTATGACCAAAATTATCCCTGTGTCCCTCTCCTACCATATGACAGTTTATATCATGCAAACTTCAACTCATGCAGTATATATATATCTTTCTCATGCACTTAAACTTCACAAATACATTATAAATTCAATTATGAATATAAATAATATTAAAATAACACATTTCAGATCTACATACACAATAAGTGCATTGTATCAAATGATTAATAAAAATGTTAGTACATAGTAGTTAAGGCCACCTAATATAAAGTGGGTCCCCTTGAACAAAACTGAAAATCATTAAAAAAAGACTTTTGTCTCAAAATAATAATTTTAGTGATTCTTATTTGCTGCTTAAATCTACAACATTTTTAAAAACATAAAATATTAGGTCAAATTAGCACAGAATTAACTTTGCAATGCTACCCACGATCATGTCAAAGACCAGACAAATTTCCACGTGCATCTTGAAAAGCGGATGTTTTGGAAAGTGCTGAGGAGAGTTTGTGTGCTATCTGGTTAAGAGGAAAATAAAATCAAAGGAGTCTTTAGTTCTGCAGGAAAGACTCGGGAGAATTATTTGACAATAGTGCATTTAATAGTAGCTCAGCAAGCTAATAATCTACAGAGTCAATTTGGCGTAGGCCCCGTCCGTAGGCATAATCCGAGGGTATCGGATCTGCAATTCCTGCCTGAAGACGAGGGCAGGGGCGCAGCCGACCCCCCGGGAGGTATGGACGGGACCATCCTGGTGGTGGTGGGGCGGATGGGGGTAGTCGTCGTCACTTCAGACTGCGTAATCGTCGCTTCAGTATCTGCGAACTCAAACATGTGTAAGTACCGGGCTTTTATACGGTGAGCATGAGAATATAATTGGGTTAGAATGAAGGCAGTGAGTGACGTAGTAATTGAGTCTTCCCAGCAGAACTTATGCTAGAGCTTTCATCTCCGTTGTACCCTGTTTGATTAATTAAATTGAAACTCTTAAACATAGTATGTTTTTCAAAACCATATGAAACCAACATGAATCGAATTATTAGATTGATTTTATAAAGTCACCACAAAATCAAAATGGACCATTCTTATTTTTGTATAGAATATTTCAGTATTTATTATAAATGTTTTACGACCCATCAACCGAATTAATTCCTGATAGACAAAATCAAGTCCAGCCCAACTTTTTTTTTTATTCCTTGAGAAGCCGTTTCACTCACCAATACGTCGCAATAGGGAAGAAAAGACTATCGCAACTTCTGTTTCATGGTGATTTTCTAGATGGACTATTTAGTTCTATTTGTCATTGATCCATATTCAAAAATATGAAAAGCACATCAAAGCCGAAATTAAATGAAATTGTCCAAAACACAGCGACCACTTCACACCCATTTAAGATTTTCATGCTGTCATCACAACTTGTGTGCGGGTCTAAAAGATGTTGTATGCACTTCATCTGAACTCTCAAGAACTGTCACAAAAGCATGTGAATTCTTTGAGAGATGATTTAAATAATATTCATCCATTAAAAAGTATTCAGAAATATTCTGTATAGGCTGTGAAATACTGTTGTTTTATGCTCTGTGTTTTCATGTTGTTTGATGTAGAAAATGGGTCATGGCAGCAGCTACAAAGCTGATGGACAATTTTTTCCAGTTTTTCATCCAGCAAAAACATGCATTATGAAAGTAAATGACTGCTGATACTGTCAGAAACTCCACGTTCCAAACCACAGACTCAAAGAGAAGAAAAATGGCTTCCTTTTGCTAAATATAGTGCAGACTGCTGACAATAATTCCATTCTTAATTCATACCTCACACATTAACAGCTCACACACCCCACTTATGCATCCCAAACGTCATCCGTGAGGAAAACTACGACACCTGATTCTTGACACAAGCTGCTGCTGCTGTGTCCTTGTAAACAATTTGTGCAAGCACAAGAGAAATGGATTTCAGTTTTCCTGATGTCTTTAACTGTCAACTCTCCCTTGATAGGCAATTAAAAAGATAAAACAAGATCAAAAGTCAGCAAGACAGCAATGCACATTAATTCAGCCAGCTAATAAGAATCCCACACAATCAATACCACACGGCAGGACTTTGCCTTACTCATCACATTAATGGGAACAAATCATGTCCTCTAATTATGCATGCAAAATTACACATCTATCTATCACCGGTTTGGTTATGTGCACCGGTTCGCTTATAGTTTAGTGTTTTTCTTTTGACAACAGTAAAACCCCAGTTTGGCAGCGAAGGAATATTATTGTTATTGCAAAAATTATATCCTGGAGGGTAATTCTTCATGGTAGAAACAGTGTTGATGAATTTAAAGGCATAAAAATCAGTGCAAAAGCCAACTACTTTTAAATAATTTGCTCTTTCTCACAGTGGTAACGTTTCACGAAAAACGTCTCCAGTTACGTATGTAACCTAGGTTCCTTGAGAACAGGGAACAAGACGTTGTGTCAGCTGACGCTACGGGGAACGCCTCCAGCGTGACAGGTGTCTGGATCACAATCGAATCACGTCAATCCTATTGACCGGCGACAGCCTATGATGTCATCAAGGTGCGACCAGGAAGTATATAAGGGCGCCTTGCCAACATGACACCGCCCTTCGTCTTCAGGGACTGTTTGGCAGGCAAACCCTGAGGCATGGCAAAGCGACGCACCATCTCGTTCCCTGTTCTCAGGGAACCTAGGTTACATGCGTAACCGGAGACGTTCCCTTTCCAAAGGGAACTCGCGCTGCGTCAGCTGACGCTATATGGAACGGTATAACCACGCCGCCATGCCGAGGGGAGTGCATGCCTACTGGCAGTGACAACTATCAGGACAAGCAAATTCTATTGAAATGCCTGAACCACTCCCCCTCTGGTCACACAAGGCTGTCAGTAACAGCATTCCCTACGGTCATAGCCCAAGCTATAAACCTGAGTAGGAAGTTTCGAACACTCAGAGAGGTCCTACCAAGGCCGATCAAAGGCCTGGATCCAACCCATTCAAAAGAAGGGGGCTCCTTTAAGGGAATGTGGCTAGGGGGCCCTAGGGAGGCCTAGCTTGGTGCCGTTTCCGAAGGGCACTTCGGCCGGGCCTTCTTTGTTTGTTCGAGAACAGAGCCTCTGGACACTCGCCTCCTGAAGAGGCATCCAGCCCAAGGTACTGCGAACTGGCAGTGTCCTCCTCAGACCAGATCCCAGAGACGGGCATCCCGGAGAGCGGTACTTAGCATAGCGCTTTCCACCCTTGCCAGCGAGGGGAGCTAATCTGCTCGATCCTAGGATCTACTGAGCTATTATCAAATAGAAACACTCAGGAGGCCAAACTGGCCTATAAGCTGATCTAATTGGGAGGCCACACTAGGGGCCTACGACCATCTGATCAGGCCCAGGCAGCTTCGGGCTCACATACGAGAGGGGAGCTTAAAAGAGGGCTGCCCAGTAGGTAAACCAGGTTGCAGGCTAAAATCCCCTCACTTGGGGACCAAGTAGCAGAAGCGACACCAGACGCGCTAGGGTAAGACCTTACTCAGATGCTGCCGGCTAAAGCCTGGATCACTGATAACAGGTCCCCACTAGCTGTCAGTGTCATGCCAGTTAACAGTTCCCGAACTGAGAACCAAACCCCTTAGGGAGGCCTAGTGAGGCCCATTATATGATAGGAGTATTTGCCAAATGCCCGAGAATCCAAACTCAGAAACTCGCCTAAAGGGAGGCCTGGTGAGGCCTACTACCTGATAGCAGCTGAAGCCAACTGTTAAAGTAGCTGGAAAAATGGAAACACGTTTTCTCAGGGAGGCCTAGTGAAGGCCTACTACCTGATAGCAGGCCTGCAGGGAGGCTTAGTGTGGCCTGCTACCTACTAGCGACTCGTGCTAACTGTTTCTCAAGTAACTGGAGCCCAGGAACACGCCCTCAGCGGAGCAGCCCTCAGCAGCCTACTACCTCATAACAAGTGTTGGATAGGCCTAGTAAGGCCTAATGCCTGATAGCGGGCCCTCAGAGAGGCTCGGCGAGGCCTACTACCTTACGACCAGTCTTCAGGGAGGCCTAGTGCGGCCTACTATCCAGCAACAGCTTAGCAGTTCCTGTGCTAGCTGACATGGCGACTGGCAAACAGGAGCCCTCCTTCAGGAAGGCATGGTAGGGCCTACTACCTGCCAACAGTTCATCACATCCTGCTTAGTGACTGAGCCCAGGAACGCGTCCTCAAGGGAGGCCTGGTGAGGCCTGCTATCTCATGCCGAGTCTTCAGGGAAGCCTGGTGCAGCCTACCACCCACCAACAGCTTAGCAGCCCATGCTAGCTGACACAGCGACTGGCGAACGGGAGCCCGCCTTCAGGGAGGCCTAATGGGGGCCTACCACCCTTCAGCAGGCCTGCAGGGACGGCTTCCTGGTGGCAGGAATGAAAAACTGGCTGCTATAACCTTGGGCTGACAGTAGCTTCTCTGCTGGCTAACTTGGGTTATTATTTGGCAAATTTTTTGCTACTTGAAGCCGACATCGTTGGGGAGCAATACATACCGCAAAACACATGGGGCCGAATCTTTGCAAGAGGCCTATCAAGGCTGACTACCTAACCAGGTTGCAGCTAATACATTTCTAACCTCCCCAAACGTCGAGACTCGCTCGCAAGGAGGCCTGCTGAGGAATACTACCTGACCTGGAGTCTACTGCCAAGACTGCCCCAGCTGGCTACTTACAGCCAGCTGGCCTTCAATCTGTCCCAGCCTGGCTGGATGACCCATCCCAGAGGCCTCCGATTTCTTCTGGAGCCAACTGTATGATGGCACAGTCTTATCGGCAGCGCCTACAAGCACTGGAACCTAATCACATTGTCCATAGCAGGGTACTCGGCAAACCAAACGCCCTGTACCCCGTAAGCGGGGGGAGTACCACATACGCCAACCACCTCATGGAGGTCCTAGCTTTAATAGCGGCCTACCATATCGTGCGAGTGCGTCAGCCATGGCAATGCTCTGGCTACAAGGGAGCTCACTACCAAACCTATATAAATAAAGGTTGCGAAGTGCTGCTCAACCCGAGCCATGGGTGAGGCAGAATGATACAGAGCTAGGAGTGGGAGTACTCAAATCTACCCTGCCTTGTCAGAGGAGTACTGCCACCTGGTCAGGGCATATAAACAGGGCCAGAGCCTGCCAAAAAGCTGGTGGCTTTCTAAGAAACTAGCTCTGGAGGGCAGGGTTGAGCTATGCATACAATCTTTTCGTATTCGTACGAAAGATGGCCTTAACCCTGCCCCACGACCATTGGCTAAGTCGCTATCAATTGTGCACAGCACCAACCTGCATTACTAGTGAAAGCCCCAGAACGCAGAGAAGGGGGCGGGCCTTGGCCGGACGACTCTTCATAAGAGGAGGCTACATTAGGGATAATAATAAAAAAACTACATTCATTTATAGTATAGCTACCCGGAGCGCCAGTGCTTTTTAGCGGGTGCCTCCGTAATCCCTAGAAAACCTAGGCCAATCTAGATCTATACCCGAGGCCCGAAAGGGCCACTACTATTGCACCAGATAAGTAGTTCTAGCGTAATCTGATCCTGCATTCTCAAAAAACTTATACTGAGAGAAGATACAAACCGCCTTACCCTGAGGCGGCTACCAGTTACCAGCTTAAAACTAGGATAAATATATGCCTAGCAGAAAAACGCTGCATAACCGCAGGAATGAGCAGCATTCCCAGAGCTACTTACAAATTTAAAGGTCTGGGAGATATAAAAGCTGTTTTACACCCACAGCGCTTAACAGAACGGCTGTTCTAAATATATATATTCTTTGCTGGCTCTCCATTAGCAATACTAGCTCACCACGGAGCCCAGGCAACTGGCGTATACAGTAATGTTTTTACCGTTCTAGCCATCCTAGCAGGGGAACTACAGGCCCTAAAAAAAATTATCCACCGATCCCAGCGATCCCCGAAGCCCTCTACAGGGAGCATAAGCCATAAAATATAATAATATTTTCCCTTGTATAGGGGACTTACCCGCTCGGCTGTGGCGCGCCATGATATCCACCCACAAGCTTTATTTACATATGAATGCTTAGGTGCACTACTACCATGGGGCTGAAGGGGGGCGCACTCACAAGCCGAGCCAGGCAGGCCGTCAGAGTCTGATGTATTTCTTTCTCCACTCATAACGGGCCCGCCCGGCCTGGTGTAAAATGCGCCCGGGGAGAAGAAACTGGGGGAAAGACGGCTCACCTAACCTCAGCGCACCCTCGGGGGCGGCGACCTATCCCATCGTGGTCTCCGGCGCTGGTTACGGGCTTGCGCCCCAGCGTCCTTCCGGTTCCTAGTGCGGGAGTCCCGCCTCCTCTGCGCCCTACTCCATCACTGAGGGGGTGCACGAGAGGCGACACTGGCTCGCTGGCCCTGTTGCTGGTCCTCAAACCACCTGCCTGGGCGCGGCCCCGGATCTCCACGGAATACATGATCTAAATGCCGCCGAGCACGCCTTCGCCTCTCTGAATCTTCCCACCACCGCCTCGACGGAGGTGCCAAAGAGCTCAGAGGGCGAAACCGGGGCATCGAGGAGATAGGATTTCTCTTTCCTCCCGATGTCCGCAAGGTTCAGACACAGATGTCTCTCCGTGGCCACCATAGCCGCCATCGCACGCCCGATGGCGACTGCTGTTTGTTTGGAGGCCCGGAGAGCCAAATCTGTGGTGAGGCGGAGCTCGGCCATCGCATCAGGGGTATGCCCTCCCCCTGATCGAGATCCTTCAGCAAGTTGGCCTGATATGCCTGCAACACCGCGGTGGTATGCAGTGCTGCAGCGGCCTGACCCGCTGACGTGTAAGCCCTGAGAGCTCTGTGTCGATGGCATCCCGGATGCGAGATAGTTCGCAAATGTCTTGTCAATCGGTGGCATCAATACGTACCCAGACTCAGCCGATCTCTCAACATCAGCGAAATTCCCCCGCTGATGCCGAACGATCTGGGCAGAGTACGGGTTCTTCCATGCCCCCGAGACCTGCTCGTGCAGATCAGGGAGGAATGGAAGGCTCCTGGGAGGTGAGGGGTTATGACCGGAGAGAAACCTATCGTCGAGACGACTCGCACGTTCAGGCTCTCTCCTAGCGCGCTGCCACTGTAGATGCAGCCTATCGTAGCGCACTCCATAACCTCCAGCAACTCCGTATACACAGGGCAGGATGGCTGAGAGGGTTCGTCCTCAGCCGACTCATCACCACCCTGCTCAGCCATCCTTTGCTCGGAAGAGCATCATTGGAAGAGCATCAGCTGACGAGGAGGAGAAATCCGACTCCTCCCCCGTCAGCTGCCCCTCGCGATCTGGCTGGTCGTCCGTGAGGACTACACCTTCCTCCAGACGACGAGCCAGGTCCATCTGGGAACCCCAGGACAGTCGTCACCGCTGGGCCTCAGCACGGGCGGGACCGTCCCCAGAAGTTGGCCCCTCTTCCCTCGAGAAGAGGGCCAGGCAAGAGCGGAGTGTTCGGATGGGGAAACGCTCACAGTTCGCGCAAGAGGCTCCCTCGAGAACCTCCCGCGCATGCTCTTCCCCCAGGCAGTACACACAGAGAGTGTGCGTGTCCTCAGGCGTCAGATACCTGGGGGACCGGGTCGGCGCACTTCCTAAAGTGACACACTTATTGATTTTGTTGCAAAAGCAGTCCACACGCCCACACGCTCTTCTGATTGGCTGTGATTTTTGATTGATCGACCTCGGGTCGAGTCTGGTTTGCCGTTGAAAAATTTGTCGCATCGCGTCTGGTTAGAACATGGCATTAGGCTTTTTAAATTTGCTTTTCAATGCTGCAACAGAACTACCGAGCAGCATCATGAGCTATTTATTTCCCCTGCTTGTCTGAATGCCAGGGTATAGCAACTGCCATACTCTGCCATAAGTAAACGCTTTCTCAGTTTATAGTTCAAAGTAGTTTTCCTTAACTCCAATATGCACATATTTTATTTATAAACGAGCAGAACATATTCATATTGTTAGCAGTGTTGGGGGTAACATATTCCAAGTAACACAAGATTACTTTTTCAAGTAACTAGTAAACTTTATCACATTACTTTTAGATTTACTTTTAGATTACCTTGTCAAATAAGTAACTCTAACTAAAATTGTTTTCCCAAGTATTCACTGACACCTCGTCTGCCCACATGTTGAAAGAAATCGTATGCGTTGTGTGTGCTGTGTGAACATGATGGGCTAAATGTCAGCAGGCATTTACTCATCTCACTTGCACAAAAACAGATTCAGTATTTCTCAAAATTAATAAAAAGTACATTTTGGAATATTATGGAAACCTGCAATAAATAATACAAAAATACTTTATCTCACTTTATTAACCAATGTCTTTGCTACCGACCTCCAATGATCCAGTTCAACCATACTTATATAAAATATATGGGCTTTTCTTTTCTTTAGGAACTTCCTTAGGTTTGTGTTGTGTTAAAATACAAAGCACACCTCATGTAGAGCAAGCAGTTTAGTCTCCTGAGCCTGTCTGATTCATTTCCACAGAAAGCTGCAGGATCACAAAGATTTTACACAAGGGTGTATCAACCATTATAACTTAAGGGTATGTGTCTCCCTTTCAGAAATATCTTAGAAATGTGCAAGTGGTTAATGGTAATAGGCTTGCGCTCACTTACCTGCCTCGCAGCGAATCTTTTAGGACTACTTGGTGAATGTTACATCAGCTAATAAATATTCATGAGGCAGACTAATAATGAATCTCCCCAACTTTTTAGATCTTTCCTACACCCCTGGTCTCATCATTTACACTCTTAATTATCTAATTTAGTCAGTCTACTCTCAGGCACATCCCTAGACAAGACAACTAACAAGTCCCTGAAAACCTACTACAGATAAAGGTGTCCTGGACTTGATTTATTTTAGAGATTTTCAAAGACTTAAATATATTCAGTACCACCTCAGTGTAGAAGAATCAAAGTTGTGCATCCTGATGGGATTGTAAAGCACTGCTTTCTGATCTGGACTCCCACGTTGGCATCAGATGGTTTTAAAGAACTTCTAAAAGAGAAATTGAACATTAAAAAGCTCTGAACATTTAACACCAAAATTTGATAATTAAGCTTTTTCGTAAATGAATAATGCAAAATGCAAAGAGACATTATCCGCATTAAACAGGGACTATATTCAATACATACAAGCGTAGAAGTTTTTTAAACATTTTAAACAGGCTGTACCTACCATAGCCCCTCTAAAACTATACAAAACAATATGCTTGAAACCCCAGCATTTACAGTTTGTACACACACACACACACACACACACACACAAAACATCACCCTCAGAACTTGTTTGACTGCAAAATGTAATAAAGGCATACAAAGTCAAAGTGTGATACCACTGAAATAAAAATCTAATGGATCTGTCAAGCCCTGGATCCATCAACTGCTTGACATTCAATTCCACTAAAACAAATTATATTGTGCCAAACATTTATGAAATGCTACATCATATAGGGCATATAGGGTGACCAGTGATACAAAGATAGAGTGCTTGTTCATCCACTGTGTTGTCATGTCATCTTTTTTGCACTGTAAAATATTATCGTGATTTTAATGGTAAAAGACTGTAAATGTGCTACGGTGAAAAACAGTTAATTGGTTAACAGAAAGTTATTGTACTATATACGGTAAATAACTGTAATAGATCTAACCTTACATTTAATGTAATTTTACAGTAAAATACCATTAAATACAGTTTTTGGATGTGAAAAAGTACAAGTCATTGTGTAATTTACAGTGAAAAAACGTAAACTGACATTCCCAGAATTCCCTGCGTGACACTTCACATTTGATGTATTTTCATTGAAATAACTGTTTCTTCTTAGTTTTTTTTTCTAATCAGTTATGTACTTTAGGGTTTTATGTTACATCTAATGTTGTTAAAGCTGCAGTCCGTAATTTTTAGGATTGGTAAGATTTGTTTTTAATGTTTTGGAAAGAATCTCTTAAATACATTTTTGAGCAAGTACACAACAAGCCAGTATTCAAAACTACTTCCTTACCTAAGCCCCATTTACAACGGTAATTGTGATAATGTGTTATAATTAGAGTGGTATGGTGGATTTCCGCAAGAAATCAAATCATGTCTTTGTGTCATTACGTCACATCTGTATACATACAGAAAGAGTCCGGCTAGTAGTAGTAATGCACGTGAGGAGCATGTATACCGCATGTTCTTCAGTGGATCATTTATAGCCTTTTCTCACAGCAGCTGGAATA
Source organism: Romanogobio albipinnatus (assembly GCA_023566225.1). Classification (NCBI taxonomy): domain Eukaryota; kingdom Metazoa; phylum Chordata; class Actinopteri; order Cypriniformes; family Gobionidae; genus Romanogobio; species Romanogobio albipinnatus. The sequence goes on from CM042240.1 coordinate 23,215,744, forward strand.
ATTAAACGTATCATTTTGATGGCGGATTGTAATGACATCATCAGTAACAACTGGAGATTTACCCATAGTCAAAAGCAAAAGATTAGACTGTACGGAAATTGAAATCTACAGGTAACACTACACACTAAATACACATAGTCATGCAATGCTAATGCTGTTAACATTAACAATTTGAGAACAAAGTATAACAATAATAATAATTTGCACAGTTTCATGAGCGATCGTTAAGATTTAATCACCGTTGGTAGCGCTATTCATTGTAACGTTTTGTTCCCAAAAGTGGCAGACATGTTACTTGTTCAGATGACATTTTCTTATATTATACTCCAAGATAGCTTGGATGCCAGCCGATCTTAGCCCCGCCCACAACATTTGAGGTTGGGAAGTTCGGTCTGGACTTGATCCATTGGGGAGCAACTATGCTCGAACAAGAGCTGTTCGGACCAATCACATTGTCAGGGCGGGCTTTATACGTTGATGGACAGATGATCAACCATAACGTAATCATCTACGTCACCAAAGAGCGCTTGGGTTGAATTCGTTCTAATCCTAAACGGAGAACTTGTTCGTATATGCACCTTTACTATTTCTCTCAAAAATTATGATTGTGTTGGTAACTATCCTTAAATAATTTTTTCAAAGATCGTTTACACTCATCTTCTTCTCCTTCTACTTCTTCCAGTGTGCGTGCAGTGAGTTATGTTGACAACTATGCGTTGCTCCGTTGCTCTGATTGGTTGGTCTATCCAATTGAGTGCAGAGGCATTTTCTTTCCTTGTTTGGTAAAAACACGCCTCATAATCACAGCCCAATGGAGCAGTATCAGACTCATATTGTGACTATAATTGAGTATGATGAAGTTAGGCTAACTCCAAGACATAGAATCTGTGATTCTGAAGTACAGTATCCACACGGGTGCGGTGACTGACAGCCACACAAACTCCTCAAAACATTAGATTCATCCACGCTGAGAAACCATGCAGATGCACAACTCACGAACAGATGATACCTCCGCAAATAACTGCAATTGCAGGTTTCAAACAGAGATGGCAACACATAGGCAAAACTTACGGACTGCAGCTTTAAATGAATGTTTATTGTATTTTTACATTTTCATGTGTGTTACCATGATGGTGTTTAGTGTTTGTGTGGATGACTGCACCTTCTATATATTAGTATTGTCCTCCTCAAACCTGATTGTGATGAGATTTGAATCATCATGTGACTCTCATCACTGTGTTTGGTGGTTGACAGTATATATGTGACCCTGGACACAGTGATAAGTTGCACAGGTATATTTCTGGCAATAGCCAACAATACATTGTATGGGTAAAACATATAGATTTTTCTTTTATGCCAAAAATCATTAGGATATTAAGTAAAGATCATGTTCCACAAAGATATTTTGTAAATTTCCTACAGTAAATATATAAAAAAATTATTAGTAGTCATATGCATTGCTAAGGACTTAATTTGGACAACTTTAAAGGTGATTTTGTCAATATTTAGATTTCTTTTTCACCCTCAGATTCCAAATCTTCAAATTGTATCTTGGCCAAATATTGTCCTATCCTAACAAACCACACATCATTGAATGCTTATTTATTCAGCTGTAACTCAATACATTTTTTTTTTTCTAATTCTGGCAGCTGGCAGTTTTTTTAACCTTAAATTTAACAGATTTTTTTTTACAGTGTACATGTAATTATTACAATATAAACCTTTAAATTATATGGTTTTGAACTGTAAAATAGACTGTAAACTAAGTGCTGTCCAGTAAAACCTAAAATGTTGCTACCGTATCTTTTACGGTAAAGTTCTGGCAACCACAGCTGCCATTTTTTTAACGTAAATTTTACCAAGATTTTTTTACAGTGTGCATCTGGCCTTTCCAGTGTTATTATAAAAGTTTTTTTTTTTTGTTGCAATGTTCGTGATTAAATAGTATGATCAGAAAGGCGTTCATCATATATAAACTGCAAACATACTGTGACACTCCAGGAGTGACTGTTGCGCATGGAAACCTGTCAAACCGGTCGATATTCCCATCAGAGCAAGTGACTATCAGCTGGGCTGCCATCTGTCTCTCTGTAAATTACCCCCTGAGGTTGTCCTCCCATTCTAAAACCAGCATCTGAGGGGGTGACCTTCTGTGCCGCCATAAAAGCCACGTTACATCATAAACTGCCCGGCTTCACCACCATTAATTTCCACTAGGTCTCAACCGTAAACCCCAGCTGTATTGTGTTTTAAACCAACCACCGCTCGATGGCCAACATCAGAATTCTACTCGTAAACCTTTTCCGTACCACAAAAGCCACCATGAGGCATGTGGTCATGCTCTTTTCATTCCAGATGGTATGAAGTCCACTGTTCATGAGCTTCAATTGATCTGAGAGGGGCGAGTCAAGATATGTGGCCTGGTGAGCACACAGGCCTGCCGAGCGACACTATGCTGCGACTGACTGATATAAAGGCTTGATCTACACTGTAATGACACTGCATGCTATAATTTTATAATTACAAATGAAACAAAAATAGTCCAACTTTATATTAGGAAGCCTTAACTACTACTTACATCGAACTTACACGTTCACATTGTATTGCAAAACACTTTTGCTGATATTGAGGTGGGATACGGGTAAAGTTAGGGACAGGTGTGGTGGTATGGGTAAGTTTAAGGGTAGGGTTAGGTGTAAGGGAAGTGTCAACAGTGTAATTAGGAATGTAATTACAGAAATAAAATTTAAATTTAAATACATTTTAATGTAAGTACAAAAATGTAAAAACATGTATGTAAACAATAAGTGCATTGTATCAAATTATTAATAAAATAAAAAGGCCTATCTGTTTTTTCTAAACTTGTTTTTTTATAAAGTGCTTTTCTTACTTAGAGTTTTGTCTTGTTTCAAGCAGAAACTCACTTGATTTTGGACTTTTTTTTTTCTGAAAACAAGACAACAATTTTTACTTGTCAAGTAAATGCCTCTTGATTTAAGAATTTTTAGATACCGGAAACAATACAAAAAAATCTAAGTAAGAAAAACATTTTTTGCAGTGTATTTATATCAATAATAATAATAATAATAATAATAATAATAATAATAATAATAATAATAGTAATAATTAAACTATTGTAAATTAATTAAAGAAACTGATACAACTGAACAAAAACTCCTGTTCCTTAAGTACTGTATGCTACCATTCTAAAGTTTAAGGTCTGTGAGATTGTTGTTGTTGTTGTAACTACGTTGTTAATTAATATTACTCGGTCCTTGAATGCATAATTACACTGTAGCAAGGGCACTTTAAAATAAAGTATAACCAAATGTTTTTATTCAGCAAGGAAACATTAAACTGATCAAATGCAACAGTAAAAACATTTGTTACAACAGATTTCTAATTCTAAAACTAAAATCTTCTTCACTGTATTCCCCAACAGTGTTCTAAACTCAATAAAATTCCAGAGCTGTAATCAAGGCTGCGATATTGTTCAGGCAACACAAAAGTTTTAAGTTCACTCAAGCAGTTTCCCAGTTATTGATTATTTAGACAAGATTAGCTCTTAGTTTATGAGTAGAACTGACCCCCAAACGTAATAATGACGTGCAACTTCATTGGAGGTTCATATCAACATGATAAATAACCAACATAAACAAATAAAAAAAATCAGAAATCCCAATGAATGGTGAATGAACTAGTCTATGATCGATTGTGGCGGATGTAAATACACTTTGACATCGTACGACTAGTTGTGGCAGGCAACAACATCAAGGAGATCCATCATCAACAACATCAGCCTGCATGCAAACCGTAGAGCCTCTACACAAAGGTAAGAACACGCCTTAATGTACTTGTTTATTTATTTGTTTACTGTCTTCCAGGCAGACCTCAGCTAAAGTGTAGGCTTTGTGAGAGAGACGTTTTGCGGCTAGCTGCATGTTTTAGCGAGTTAGCTAAAGTTCATTGTCTCAGCTGTCAGCCAGCCAGCCTGTTGTTGCACTACTTTAGTGGGATAACTGGACAGACAAACTGTATGGTTTTAGCACTACCAAAGATCCTTTATCAACCGTTACTGGTGATAGGCCTACTTTGGCCACGCAGGTTAGTTTATAGCCTGACACTGAAGGTATGGGATGATTTTAGACTCAAAATGATTAATAAATGCACACACAATTATCCATGAACTTGATAAATGTTGCAGACGTATTTCACTATCCACAAACAAATGCCTTTTAACTTGTGTGTGCAAAATACGATTTGTACAAATAGAATACAAAACTTTGATTTTGTATTAATAAGTCAGAATTTGTGCGTGCAGCGTGATGTGCATTTGTGGATCCGGTGACGGATAGGCTACTTTGTATAGGCAAGATTAAATCAGGTTATGAACACTATATTGTTCATCACAACATTTTTCTCCCATAGAAAACCATTATAAAATGCTTAATATGCAATATAGCATGTTCAATAAAGTGTATAGCCTACTTTTAATATCACCGTTTTACTGCAGGAAGCCACATTAAGCGTTTTCTTTTATAATAGACTTTATGGGAGAAAACGCTTATGTTATGTTCATAACCTGATTTAATCTTGCCTATACAAAGTAGCCTATGAACTTTTCATTCACTGGTATTTCATATTATATTAAATAAACATGTAGTGTTTTTCATTGACTACTCTACTCATTAACTAATTACTCTCATGTTCTTCAGGCAGAATAAATTGACCTGCCAGACATCTCGGATGCAGCTCTTGCTATTCTCACTGTCTCAAGTGATACGGACTCCCTTGTGAAGTTTGGTCCTGCTATCAATTCTATAGTTCTTGAGGGAGATATTGTTGTGCGTGTTATTGTTGACAGAGGGGTTCATATTGCTGTTCGGCTTAATTTATGCACTTCACCTTGATTATCCAAAACAATTGTCATACACATTAAATTTCATTCAGAAAATTATTATGGGTTTGGATGACCTGAAGCGATTACCTCCAAGACAGCTTAGCCTTAAAAATGAGTTGATGATGGATGAGTAAGCCTAAGTCTTTTTTCCAAATGTCATTGTTGGTACTGCCAGCATGTTTATAGTCAAGCAAACAATGGAGTACCATTCCCCCCCCCCCCCCCCGCTTTTTATTCATGTGTGCCTATTATTGTCAACCTATTATTTTTGGATTGGCCTATTATGTTGGCCTATTAATTTTGTTTTTTGAGTATTATTACCTTTGTTGTTATTTCTTTGATTTTCTGTATGAACCCCATTGCTAGGGAGGTTTTTCTGTTAAATAAATATAAATGGAATCTGCAGTGAAATTGTCTTTTGAATAGTTTTTTATTTCAATCATACAAATAAAATATATTTGATTTTGAAGAAAATAGTAAACATAAACAGTCAATAAAATGTGTTTCAATAGACTTAAGTCAACTTAAAAATATAAGAGGCTGAATTGACAATGTTTAGGTGTGAGAAACTGAATGAGTCATAACATGAATATATTATTAGGAGTGATAACTTAAAAAAAAAAAAAAAAAACTTCAATTTTGCTAATTGATCTTTTCAAATTGATCAGGTTCATTGAACTTATCCAAACTTTAAGTAGTGATTACTTAAAATGTTTGTTTGTCAAATTATTATGTTTCAGTTCATCAACTTCCTCAAAAAAAAATGAGTGTGAATAATGTTTGTAGTTTAGAGTAGTAAATACCTAAAATGTTTGTTTGATTGAAATTATTTGTTTTAATGTTGTTCATTTTCTCAAAGATTTGGAGTCTAAAGAGCTTGTCTGACTAATGTAGTAATTAATTAAAACATATATTTCTCACATTATTCTTTTAATTTTATCCTTGTCCTTAAAGATTTTGAGCATTAAAAAAGTCTCATTTTAAGTAGAAGTTACTTAAAATATTCTTTAACATAGCTAAATATTTTGAGGTAATCAGTTTCATCAAATATTTTGAGTTCATTGAACCTGTTGGGGAATACAGTGTATTCATCCCTGAATCCTGAAAAACAATGTATCAGTTTCCACAAAAATATTAAGCAACAAAACTGTTTTCAACATTGATCATAATAAATGTTTCTCGAGCAGCAAATCAGCATATTAGAATGATTTTTGAAGGATCATGTGCACTGAAGACTGGAGTAATGATGCGGCAAAGTCAGCTTTGTCATCACAGGAATAAATTACATTTTAAAAAAGGAAATAATTTTAAATTGTTGTAATATTTTGCATTATTACTATTTTTGATCAAATAAATTCAGCCTTAGAGACACATGAGAGATTTCTCTCCAAAACATTGAAAACAAATCTTACCAACCCTAAACGTTTGAACGGTGGTGTATTTTATGTAATTTTGTTTTTGAATTTGAGTCGTGTGTTTTGTGGCATCAGGTGTCTGTTTTCACATTCATGAAAACAGATAGCTAATTATTATTACTATTTTAGTCATCAAGGAAGTTGGGTTAAGAAGCTCATAATGTATGGACCTGTTTATATGTGCTGTGCTGCCATGTTTTGTTTCTTTCTCTTGGGCAAGAAACATCCCAGAAAGCCTTTTCATTCATGCCTCCCTTTGATGAGTCTGTGCTCAGTCAAAAGCATCTGCAATTTGGGGAAACAACACCTGCATTGTTGTTTTGACCAAGTTTTTGTATCTTATTAGTGATTACAATAACCGCTCCTTTAATGGAAGAAATGTGCTGAAGAGACTCGTGAACTTCAGGCCCCTACTAATTATTTCTACATCAAACAAGAAGTATTGAGTGCCAGAGACATGTTGGCGGCTAGACAGCAATTATTACCACTCTCTAGAAGATTAATGGGTCACTTCCTGGGATGTATCTTGCCCAAGAGAAAAAAAACAAAACACAGCAGCACAGCACATATAAACAGGTCCATACGTTATGAGCTCCAGCAAATTCTATGTGTATCCATTTCACCACCCAGAAATAATGTAATGCATGGCCTACTATGAAACAGAGCATGCTTACTCTTTTGGGAAATCTTGTGTTGTTGCACACTTTGAACTCAATGGATATGGGAAGGGCTTTTTTGCAGCCGGAGTTTTAAATGAAACTGCAAGACTCATCAAAGATAAGCTACAGAGCTGGCTAACAAGGAAAACCATAGGAAATCCCAGCCTTTATATAATGAGCACCGCACCTCAAGTAAGCCTGGTAATTGCCATGAGATAGACCAGGGTTATTAGTCTTAAACAAATTCAGCATCAGAAATGCCATACAGGCTTGTGCTGCACAGAATGTTTCCATGTCGAGATGAAATATTCAGTGCCTGCAATGTCACTGTTAGGATGCCCACTGGGGCACAAACAAATCCCCATCCATCATTCTCCTCTCAGCCATAGCTGTTTAACTGTTAAACAGACCCTTTATCAACACTGACAGGCCCAGCACGGTGTTAACAGACGCAGGCTATCTTTCCTTCTGGAAGGAAGGTTGGAAGTTTGTAGACTGTAGGGTCCGAAACACACTGCCTGGCATGATGAAGTAGAGAGCAAGCGCGCATTAGAGATGGAAAGTTCATCAACATCCGGATCAGATGTGTTGGCAGAATCTGAATCCATCTGTCAAGCATCACAAATGGGCAACTTTTCACTTTTACTGCAATGAATACTAATATGAGGTAACTTACAGTGTTTGCAGACACAGAGAGTTGACTGTATTTGATCAAGTCTGATGGATCTCACAAAGTTACAGCTAAAAATATAACAGTCATTAATACATTTAATTAGCTATTTGTAGCTCTTTTCCATTATCCCCAAATGTTATGGTCATTTGGAATTGTAAGTCTATCCTTAACCCAGGATTAACATAACATTCTCATATTTATGAGGTCAGAAACTTTGATTGGACAAATACAGCAGTGATGCATGAAACCTGTTTAAATACAGCCATGGCCAGAATTATTGGCACCCCTTGTAAATATGATCAAGGATGGCTGTTAATATAAATATGCATTGTTTATCCTTTTGCACTTTCATAAAAAAAAAAAGCAAAAATCTAACCTTTAGTAACCTTTAAGTATTGAACATGGGGGAAAATCTCATTATGAAATATCTCTGAAGTATATTCTCATTCATATTTAGCACACCAGGGTGACTTGGAACACAATATTTACGTCTTGTTCCACAGGAGTATAACTATGAGGAAACACAAAGGCCAAATTCCCTTAATCATCCATCACAAGGGCTAAAACCAAAGAATATAGTTCTGATGTGCAGCGAGAAAATATTGTTGAGCTTCACAAAATAGAAAGTGTCTGTAAGAAAATAGCTAAAGCATTGGAAATAATTGAAAACCCATTTCCACCAACAGGGCAATAATTAAGAAGTTCCAATCAACTAAAGAATCTTATGTTGTGAATCTGCATGGAGGAGGACGTGTGTGTCTGTATCGTCCTAATGTGAGGAGGAGAGTTTGAGTGGCCATAGACTCTCCAAGGATCACAGATGGAGAATTGCAGAGATTAGTTGTGGGGTAAGAAAGCTTGAAAAAATCTAACAACCCATACCTCACCACATGTTGTTGAGAGTGTTTCAAGAAAAATCCTCCTCGCACATCCAAAAACAAACTCCAGCATATTTAGTTGTCAGACACGACTGGAACTTCAAACTGGACTGGTGTTTGTGGTCAGATGAAACAAAACAAAAAATTAGCTTTTTGGCAGCAAACCCACCAGATGGGTTTGGTGAAAACAGGGGTAAAAAGTACCCCATGTCCATGGTTAAATATACCGCTGGATCTTTAATGTTGTGGGCCTGTTTATTTTTTTGCTGGAGGTCCTGGACATCTTGTTCAGATACATGGCATCATGGATTCTAGCAAATACCAACAGATAAATAACAAATCAAAACCTAACCGCTTCTGCTAGAAATCGTATAGTGGGCCGGGGTTTGATCTTCCATCAGGACAAAGATCCAAAACAAACGTAAAAATCAACACAATGAATGATTTGTTGAGTGGGTGGAAATGAGTGGGTGAACTGAAGAGAAGAAGCACCAACTGGAGGAATGGTCTCTGATCTCTTGTCAGATGTTCTCCAAACTTATCAGGCATTATATAAAAGACGACTGAGAGCTGTTATCTAAAATTCCGTCATGTTGTTCCAAATTTGTACTAATTTCTTAATTCAAATTGCTTTGTATAAACAGTGAAAGTCAATGTGGTCCAAAACAACATCGGATCCCACTGACTTTAATTGCATTGACAAAAATAAAAGGGAAAAAAAAACTTCCTTTGCATTTCACAGAAGAATTTAATTCAGGTTCTGGATTACATGAGGGTGAGCAAATGAACAAAGTGTATCACATCATTTCACACTGGATACTTTTTGCATTGCACTTCAATACAGGGTTTCAAAACAAAGGGTTAAAAGCGGTGCTAAACCTCTTTGAAAAATAAAAGAGTGAAATGCTGCTTTAAAAGTGCCATAAAAGTATTCAAAAATAGGCTGTAACACCATGTTTTAAAAGAAAATGGTAACCCAGAGTTAAGTGCAGTGTAAAAACTCTTAAACTAACATTGAAAGCAATGTTGTTTTGTGAGAAAAATCTTTAAATAGTTCTAGTGTTTTGATGAGGACTCTGCTCAATCCAAGGCCATTAGCTGCAGTCGCTCTATTACTGTTGACAGAAAGAAGACTGGATAAACATTGACATCTGTTATGCAATGCAATACGTTTTCAGTTTTCTGGGTAATTTTGGATCCCCAAAGCAAAGAAAACTGTGTCCCCCAGCACTGCATATGGTACATGGCTTTGATATTCATGCAATATCGAAACTCTGCATGGTTATCATGCAGCACATATTGACAGTCCACTATTAAAAATCTCAGTGATACCAATCCAGCAGCACCATGCCCAGACTGTTTAGCGGTTGCTGTCAGCTCCTCTAATTTGAGTCAGTTGCTATATCGATATTGATTAGCCTTCCTTGGTATTCCCTTTGCCGGACTGTCTGTCGAAAGTCTTTACTGTAAGTCATCGCTCACCCACATGTCAATTAGATGGTAAGAGGGCAACAAGCTGTCTCAATAAGAACGGATGGGCTGAAAAGTTTAACAGCTCACCACAACTTTACAATCCCTGCCTGGCACAAGAACAAGAGGTAATCTGAGGTCATGAGCAATACTATGGAGGAAACAATTACAGATTAAGCTATTAAATGTAGCTGAAGATAAATACAAATTCCCCTCAGAAGAAGAGAGAAAGCAATAGAAAAGTATGAAAATCTATAAATGCATTCCTTTCTAACCCTTTGAAGCTCTCAAGTGTTTTTTATTTTTATTTTGTATAACTGCACAAACTGGAATAGAAGTCATGTTTGTAAAGTTAATTAGTTCAAAAATTCTCCCAAATCTGAAAATTCTGTCACTAGCCGCGTTTCCATTACAGATTTGCGCAAAACTTTTGCGATATTTTATAAAAGTCGATAAAAAATTATTGCGAAATGACGGCGTTTCCATTAACTGATGTTATGCGACTAAAACCATTTTTTTCCTCTCGTGATAAATCATTCCAAAAATCATGCTATGTATGTTGTTAGGTTTATGTATATCCCAGCCACCGCACGCCATTATTTTTAATGAGACATGTGTTATCCAAGCACTGATGGCAAGGAAAGCACCTTATACTTGAGCGGCACACATGAGGTGTTATGATAAATTGTGGCATTTTTTATTCTATTGTTTTTTATAAGTTTAATAAAGAACTCGTCTTCTGTCCAAACATACCATCATCTATAAAGAATGATCGACTTTTACATAGGCAAGGTTATTGTGACGCATTGCCACATAGAGACGAGCGAGATGTTTGAATCTTCATGGTGTAACTCAAAAGTTTTTTTACCACTTCGTTATTTTGGCTTGGAATTTCGTTTGTTGTAAATATAAACTGAATTTAGAAATGCTTTTTAAATGAAAAACTTTTCGTTTAATAAACAAAATATATTTTTGAAATGAAGACCGCGTTTGGAGTGGAGTGCATAATAATCCGTGCAGAGTCCACGGCCTTTGCTGTTATTGAGTGAACACAAATAAAAGTAGACAGTTGCGCATATGTCCGGGGACATGGATTGAGCATTTCATTAAATTTTGTTTTCTAGAAAGTCTTAATTTAAAATTAATTTTGTTTTGTATAAATTGTATTTTAATTTTGATCAATGTTTGATCAACTATTTGGCTGTATATTTAATAAATAATAAGCAAACCAAGATCGTCGGGAATGGATTGACGTGCTGGCCTGTTTCCTCAGTCTTTGAGCAAGGCTGAAACTATAGCGTCTTTCTGTTTTAATACATTTCTTGAATACATGTCTTAATTACAGTCGGCCTGTAGATAGTTATGATATTTGTGGTTGCACCGAGTCCGTCATTATAAAGTTACACCACTTTCCTTATTAGGAGAAAATATATGTCGTTTTAACGACATAGGATCTCGTTATTAGACATACTTGAGTGGAAAAATAATAATATGTAGGCCCTGTGTGGGACCAATGCATGACCTTACCAGCTGACCTGTAAATGCGAAAAAACTGTTTCCATTGCAGTTTTGCGAAAATGTCCTTTTTCGAATTGCCTGAAAAACCACCTCATGCGAGCGTAAAAACCTTTTTGCGATATATGGGAGTTTTTGCGAAATTGATGCGTTTCCATTGGGCGTATTTTAAATTCGCAATTTCAATTTGCGCAATTTGAAGGGTAATGGAAACACGGCTACTGTTTACTAATGTCATTCCCAACCTGTATGCTGTTTTCTTTTCAGTGAAACATGAAAGGAAAAATGTTGAATCTCCACATAGATCTTTTCAGGTAAAAGTGCACAAACTCACTATAATGTATAAAAGAAGTTCATTAGACTTGCATGCTTTACTCAAAGTTTTCCAAAGCCATACAATAGCTTTATGTGCTGAACAGACTTAAATCAAGCCCATATTCACCTCTGCTGCTTCACCAGACCAAGCTCAATTTAAGACTGAACAGTTTGCAGATTAAGTCTGCTATGTATTATCTACTGCACAAGAGGCGTGATAAACGAGCATAAATTAAATGACTCTGTACGCAATTGGATAGTCCTTCAAACAATCAGACCACAAGAGGCGTGATCAACGGGCAATGACCCATCGCTTCTCTATCCGTCATCATGCTAAACCCGCCAATAGCGGCCAGGTGGATAAGCCAGTCTGTGATTGGTTCCCGCAAAAGTGTAACAGAAGCAGTAGAAATGAATGTACAGGTTTCCAGACTGAGTTGCAGGGCGAAATCAAATCGCCGCTGGGTTTACCCAGTCTACTCTGCTGCAGCTCTCAAATCAAATATGGCATCTGTGGTGTGGGTTTGTATGGAAATTATTCTTTGGTAAATCATAATTATGACATAAGTAATAATTTACGATAAAAAGTCAAAATGATGATGTTAAATTCTGACAAAAAGTTGAAATTATGTGTCATAATTACAATGAAAAATTTCAACTTTTTGTCAGAATTGGAAACATTTTTTTACTTTTTATCTCACGACTCAACTTCCACTTTGTCATAATTATGACTCTTATCTTTATCTCATAATATTTTTTTTTGTAAGTGATAGTTTTAACGTTTTATTACATAAGTATACTAAGTAACCCATAATTTTGAGATTTATGTAAAAATTATGACTTATCTCATAATTGTGATTTACCAAAGCATGGTTGATTTTTTTTCTTATGTGGCAGAACATAGCAACATAGTGAATATATGATTTTATAGTTGCAGTGTTATTATTAATAATAGTCATACAGACCGATTTTGTGGTCCCTTTTTGCCAATTTTGGAGCTTGACAGTCCACACGGTAACTATTAGCTACCCTTATATGAATATGTTTTGCAACCTGTATACATTTGTCAGTGAACTATGCCTGTATAACTTACATCAATAAATCATGAGGGAAAATTATTGTTTTAAATATTTACACCCTTTTCACACACAAACACACACACACAAAAAAGTGAAAAATGCTGAGCTAATAAACAGAACTTTGTAAATATTAGTCATGTTACTTTAGTTCAGTCAGCAACTTTTTAAATATTTGTTAGGGCAGCAGACGGGTATGTTTGGCTCTGAAAGAAATGTATTTCCCCATAATCGATTCATAATTGATTTGGAAATAAAGTACACATTTGTGTTCATATATATCACGGTTTCCTCTTACAATTGTTACTGTGGTGCGAAGTACTTACAGGCAATCGCAGTAAATATCACTTAAGAGTGAAATGCAATTACTGGCTACAGGAGCCAGTGCTGGTCACATCTATTCTGCAGATGAACCTGACAACTGCACATTGGATTTGGCCTTATGAGTAAAACAGCCCAGGGTCTCAATTTACAGACCCAGTTGCACTCTCAGCAGGACCAAACATATACAGGTGGACATATCTGCTAATGTTGGGCCATTTCTTAGCACACAGCTTTGCTTCCTCTAAACTGATTGTAAGGCAGGCAGGAAAATGATTGGTTAATAATAGAGATATGCTCTATGAACACTTCTGAGTAAGCAAAACTCCTATAGAGACAGAGCGACATGCGTCATAATCTGAAGACCACGCCCACCGGGGTGGAAAACAATCAAACCGTCTCCACTGATTTTGTATTGCGTGAGGCTGCCTCCTTGTCATTTCGGACTTATAACAAAAAACAGAACAATGTATAAAAGCCGATATGTTACAAGGTGTACAGCAAACAAGCTAAACAAAACCCAGAACCAAAAACCCAGCAGTTTTTATAAGCCGTTGACCCAAAAACGAGCGTTTAAGGACAATAAAGTGGATTCAGGCCATTGAAACATAGCACAACGTGTTATATTACACTGAGAACTACGCCCACTAGAGGGGAACGTGATCAGCGACAGTAAATATAATATATAAAACTGACATTTGGATATTTGACTTAACAGTGACAAAATGTTTACTGCACACATAGGCATATTGAGGCATACTGAGTGTCAGGATCCCAAAATGTACCCATTCTTCCTGCTGAAGCTTCACTTCTTATTGCCTGTATCTGTCAGGGTTCTGTCACTTCGGTCTAGTCTACTCTTGGTTTGTGACAGAGCCCTGACACTCCTGTATTGTTTGTCTTGTCTTGTGTGAGCGCGCAGCTTTGAGCATGCTCGAGCTGCGTGCTCTTCTGTCCTTGTGTTTTGTGTGCGGGGCGTGGTGTTCGGATCCCAGCACTTCGGTCTAGTTTGGGTTTCAGTTTTGTGTTGGGATTCGGACATTCATGCTCCGCGTGTTTGTTTTTTGTCGAGCGCACGGAATGAGCATTCGCTCGTTCTCGTGCGCTCTGTCTTGTCGTGTGAGCATGTGCTCTTCTATCCGTGTGTGTTTGTGTAGCAGGCGGTTCGTGTTTACATCGGCCGCGTGCTTTCATGTTATGTTTTGTGTTGTGTAGCACGTGACTGGTGTTACTTTGTGCCATGTGCTCATGTCTATTGTCTAACCCCGCCCACCTTGTTTCCTGATTATTGGTTCATTTGCCCCACCTGTCCTCCCTCGTTACCCTCTTTTGTTTGTTCCCTATTTAATCTCCTTGTGTTTACAGTCCATTGGCGGAATCGTTGTCGTATCTACCTCATGTTTCCCTGCTCCCTGGAAGTCAAGTCAAGTCAAGTCAAGTCAAGTCAAGTCATTCCCCCTTGGGGTAGTTTGTTTTTGTCTTGTTTTATTTTATTATCCTCATTAAAAGCCCTTATTTCTGCATCTTTGAGTCCTCGCTTCATCCCTTCTACAAACCCTGACAGTATCCACTTTTATCTCCTTAAATGCTCGTTTTTTTGGGGTCGACAGCTTAGAAAAATGTATTTGTTTTTTATTATAAGTCCGAAATGACAAGGAGGCAGCCTCACACAATGTTAAGTCAATGGAGAGCGTTGGATTGTTAATCTATGGCCTAAATACGCTCTGTCTCTATGTGTGATATCTTTGAAAAATGCTCCTTTAAGGTCATAAAAAAATAAAATAAGCTGATGTACATTTTATGAAGGAATCTGAGTGGGGTTTAGCTGCGCTCACTGCCTGAGGTCACATTAGCAGAAATGAACTTTTGAACTGTCTTCTGTCAATAGTGTAGATATGGTAGCTGTGCTATATAGCACCTTAGTCAGTGGTGCTATATAGCACCTTAGCAAAAGAACAGCTGAAGAACCACTGAAGCACCAAAATTGGTGCAATATGGCACTTAAAAAGGTTCCCCTATGATTACGAGCCAAGAACCACTTTAGTGCCATATAGAACCTTTTTTTCTTTAGAGTGTATAAATTATCCATAAAATCAGAAGGAGATGATTGGTGATTAACACAAGTATCTAACCCTGGGTGTAAACCTAAACTTGGGATAAACTGTAAACCTCTGCCTCAAATCTGATTGGTTGATTGGAGTGTTGTTCCAGGATCAACAAAGAGGTTGATCCAGGAACATGTTGTACTTAGTGAAATCATGTTTACTATGACCAACATAACCCTATGCAAAATCTGCATGGGAAATCTTTCCCTCATCCCTTAAAGTGTGAGTCGTTGTAAGTGGATTCTATGGTCTTGGTTGCTTACTGGCCCAAGTGAAAAGAGCCTTCCCTAAACCTCTATGATATTCTGGTTACTACAGTAGATATGGCTAACCCTTATCAAGCACCATTACGAATAAACTGCTTAAATATTCCAGAACATTTGACATTTTCTGACATGGCACAAGCAGTGTCAGTGGTATCATCTATTAATTTGAGACTTGCTTATGCAGCAGAATAGTGGTTCCATTGTGAGGAACTAGAATGGCATAAAGAGTAAGAGCAATCCTCTCAGATAATCAATGTAAGTGAACTGCAAACAAATGTAAAGTGACTGTGAGTGTGGCTCCATCCCTCCTGTCCGGACTGTCCAGCTGAGTAAGGCGCAGGCCTCTTCAGAGTGACACAGGTGCACCCGGCACACTGAGTGCAGGGCAGACAGCCAGTCTTTAATGAATTGGCTGTGCGTCACCGGCATATGGCCACGTTCCAAGGCTAAGCTCGGGACGCAACCCTCTGTGCTCATCACTGAATCTCTGACACACATGAAAACGGCAGCCTGGCGGCATTAGACGAATGCCAGTGCGACTTGGCTGGACACTGTGATTGCAACGAAATGGCGGCATGACAGAATCACAAGGACGGACGGCGCTGTCTTCCTTCAGCATCCCGTCTCATCAAGCGAAATGTTAATATACCCAGATGAGGAGCTGACCTGAGGGCGGCATTCGGACACACTGATCACAATAACTGTCAAAGGTGAGAATAACAGGAAGTGGTGGCCTTGGAAACGCAGTACAGCCCGCACACAGCAGTCAACTGCAGTGCATATTAAACAGAAGTCAAACAAAGAAAATCTCATAATGTTCTATAATTAAGAGATAGCGTGCAGGCAGCCAGTCATTATCACAAAATAAACCCCTTCAGTGAGATCAGGCCTGACGTGAAGCGCAGAGGTCTTGTATCACCCTGAAGGGGTTTATTTTGTCCTCAATGTGACCAGATCACTGTATATTATCCAGATTTTTACATGGTACTTACCGAACTGTCCATTACAGCAAAGAAAACAACCAGTCTAAGAACAAAAGGAGCCCTGCAACAATAGGCAACAGTACTTGATTTAACTGGGGTTTTACAAAACAAAAGTTGGTAACGCTTTAGATTACAGCCCGGAAAGTACTGTGTAAGTCAATCGAATTTACAGTGTAACTTTCAGTAATTATAGTGTAACTATAAAGTACACACGTGTAGGTAAGAGTACAATATGTAATATTTTGGGGAATAAAGGGGTAATTAACAGGAAAATGAACAAATTATTTATACTGTAAGTAAGTCCGCTTCTGTCGGGGTTTATTCTGCGATAACAACCGGCTGGATGTACATTATCCCGCTTATTTCACGGCTACTCGTAAATTAGACACAAAATATTGTCTTGAGTTTAAATATTTGATTAGCTCTCACGCAAAGCTTACCCAAAGAAAAACAGTTCCAAACTGCTTTAAGCCTTTTATCTATTGCTGAAAAGATGTTTTTACCATATATGTTGAAATTAATGCTGAAAGGGATAGTTCACCCAAAAATGAAAATTATTCCATGATTTACTCACCCTCAAGTCATCCTAGGTGTATATGACATTCTTCTTTTCAGACGAATAAGAGTTATATTAAAAAAGTCCTGGCTAATCCAAGCTTTATAATAGCAGTAGTTGTAGCTCTGTTTTTGAAGTCCATAAAAAATGCAACTGTCCGTCAAATAAGATGGCGCCAGACAGTCAACGACAGCGGAGTGAGACATTAAGCATAATAAGTAGTACCGGTCAAGATAACTCGTAGTACCCAGATGAGCGGTGTGTTACTAATTTTGGCAGATGTTATCTGGGAATAAAATACTGCTGGAATGCGCGATTGACCAATCAGAATCAAGTATTCAACAGAGCCGTGTAATAAGTATTTTTTAATTAAGGGGTAATTATCCCTGTAGTTACAGGGTAAGTATGAATCTGCGGGCTGTAAATTAAAGTAGTGTTTGTTCCCCTCTTGCTTCATGTTACAGGGTAAGCACAATAAAAACACGTACACAGTCTGATATCACTCGGAAACCTTAATTTGAAAAACAACTTTCAAAACAGATTTACAACACTTCTTATTAATGTATCTTGCTTGGCTTCCACCTCCTCTTGTTCCCTTTCTTAATTCTTTCCACTGATGGATCTTAAGAAGGAATCTCTAGCTGTCCCCAAGCACTGCATATGGCCTCTAGCTATTCTGTATTATGTATTAAGCGAAAATACAGTACACCCAGAAATGTCCTCACCATTTACTCGTCTTTTACCCTCATGTCATCCAAGATGTATACGACATTCTCTCTTCAGATGGACACAGAAAAATCAGTAATCTATGCAAATGAAAGCTCATTTGGGTTCCTAAAAGCTGAAGCATCAAACAACACATACAGCAATAATGATGGTAATCCATACGACCCCAATGGATGAATCAATGTCTTCTGAAATGAAACGATAAGTGTTTGTAAGAAAAATACCAATATTTTAAACTTTTCAAACTGCGCACCAAGAAACTCTGGATGTCACTTGGATGCCGTCAGGTTTTTTTATTTTTATTAATTAATTCATTTTAATTATAATTTTTTTAATTAATGCTCACAACAGTATACAAACAATAGCATCATATATGATAATAGCAATGAGAAACAAACAAGACAGGAAGACTTTCCTGATACTTTCCTGATACTCAGTTTTTGCATGAGTAACAGATAAAAACTTTTGAAGCTTCACGTTGCTCTTTTCTTATGTACGCACTGGTGACAGTTGGTCGGAAGCAAAAAGATTAGTCAATTATGAGAGCATCTCTGGGTGTTCTTTTTCTTATAACAAATGATAATACAGAATAGCAAAAGACATGGGATTCCTTCTTCCATCAGTGGAAATGATGAAAAAGAAGAAGCAGAACAAGAGGAGGAGAAGCCAAGAGAATATAAAAAGGGACAAAATGTGCTTCCCTCTGTCAGGACATTAGTATTTGAAATGAAAATTTGATATAAAAAAAATGAATAAAATAATAAGAAGTGCTATAAATCTGTTTCGAATTCTGTTGTTTTTCAAATAAATATTTCAGAGCGTTTTTATTGTACCCTGTAACGACATGAAACAAGAGTGGAACAAACACCACTTTAATTTACAGCCCGCAGATTCACACTTACCCTGTAACTACACTGCTGTAAAAAAAAAAATAATAATCCGTAAAAATAGGGCACAATGTACTCTATAAATATGAAGGAATTTTGTGTATTGGTTTTTTACAGGTGTTTTACCTGTATTTTGAATTACACATTGCATTAGTTTGTGTTTTAAGGGTTAACGGAAATTTCCATAAAATTACTGGATAATGTCCTGGCAGTATACTGAAGTACATTTTCCATTTAATTTTTTACAGTGTACACGGATAATTACCACTAAATTAAAAAATACTTACATTATAAATAATTTGTTCATTTTCCTGGTAGTTACCCCTTGTTCCCTTATACCTAAACATACGTACTTTATAGTTAAACTATGATTACCGAAAGTTAAGCTGTAGATTAGTTTTACTTACTCAGTACTTTCCGGGCTGTAATCTAAAGCATTACCCAAAAGTTTTACATTCATCATTAAATGAATACTAAAGTAGGCTACTTCAAGACCATTTTAAGCATACTGTATGTACATACTGTATGAATTATAACAGTCCTTTATGACTGTTGCCTGTCAGACTGTATGAACATAATCCCAGCTGTAAGCCAAGTCATACTGTAGGATCTCAGTCGGCTGTGGTATCATCATTAATGTCAGACTGTACAGCAGCCATTGATGCATTAAAAACTGACGCACACTACAAGACCCATATGTAGTTTTACATCAGCGTTAATTTTGATCATGGCTTCTCTTGAAATGAAAATGTGTATGAAATTAATTGAAAAAAATAAAGACGGTTAGTTGTTGTCTCACTAATTGCGTCATCAGGTTCTGTGCTTATATTGGTTTTTGATTTGATGGTTGACGTAATAGAAGAAGAATAGAAGTCACACTACATGACTGTGTGTCAAATCCTGCCAGAATTTCGTCTGAGGTAAAATTTGATCGTGGTCATTAATCGGTTGTCGGTGAATGACAAAAGTAGCAGCGGTACAGTATGTTTGTCACATGCCTGTCCTGTCCTGTGTAGCACATGTGGTGGTTTGTTATTTTCCTGTCTCTGTCTAGTTCCCACCCCCCTTGTTATCTTGTTATTGGTTTAATTTGCCCCACCTGTGTTCCCTCATTACCTGCCTATCGCCAAATATGTGAGCTTTAACTACATCCGTCAGCAGGGGGCTGACGTGAGGGACTTCGCCTGCAGTCTCCTCATTAAAGTAGACCACATGACTTACACTGAGGCTGAAATCAAGGAGGTATTGAACATTTGTTTGGACATGCCTCTCAGCCCGGGGGAGATGGAAAAGCTGGGGCATCTGGGATTCTGGGACTTTGTCCACCACATCTACCATCTTGGTGAGTCGGAACATCTGCGGCTAACAAAATCCCAGCTCACTGACGGTTCCCTTCCATCAACTGTCAGCGGAGGTCCCAGTCCTCCGATGACCCGGAGGATCCTACTGCGGGGGTAGGAGAGCCGGTGGTCCTGAATCCAGTGGTCCCGAGTATGGCGGTCCTGAGTATGGTGATCCCAGTTCCGGTGGAGCGTGTTCCGATGGAGCATGTTCCGGTGGTGGTCCCTGTTCCAGTGGATCGTGTTCCGGTTGTCCCTGTTCTGGTGGACCATGTTCCGGTGGACCATGTTCCGGTGGTCCCTGTTCCGGGGGACCGTGTTCCGGTGGTCCCTGTTCCGGTGGATAGTGTTCCGGTGGTCCCAGTTTCGGTAGTCCGTGTTCCGGTGGTCCGTGTTCCGGTGGACCCAGTTCCGGTAGACCCAGTTCCAGTGGTCTTTAAGCAGAGGAGGAGAAGGAAGGCTCCCTCCGTGACGGTTCCGGTGGTCCCTGTTCCGGTGGTCCCTGTTCTGGTGGATCGTGTTCCGGTGGTCCCTGTGCCGGTGGTCCCTGTGCCGGTGGTCCCAGTTTCGGTGGAACGTGTTCCTGTGGTCCCAGTTCCGGTGGTCCCTGTGCCGGTGGTCCCTGTGCCGGTGGTCCCTGTGCCGGTGGTCCCAGTTTCGGTGGAAAGTGTTCCGGTGGTCCCTGCTCTGTCCGCGCCGACCCTGCGCCATGCTCTGTCCGAGCCACCCAGGCGCCCTGCTCTGACTGCGCCGCCCAGACGTCCTGCTCTGACTGCGCCGCCCAGGCGCCCTGCTCTGACTGCGCCGCCCAGACGCCCTGCTCTGACTGCGCCGCCCAGACGCCCTGCTCTGACTGCGCCTCCCAGACGCCCTGCTCTGACTGCGCCGCCCAGACGCCCTGCTCTGACTGCGCCGCCCAGACGCCCTGCTCTGACTGCCCCGCCCAGACGCCCTGCTCTGGCTGCGCCGCCCAGGTGTCCTGCTCTTCTCGCGCCAGCCTGGCGTCCTGCTCCGCCCTGGCCGCCTGAACTCTGCGTGCCACCCTGGCCGCCTGAACTCCGCGTGCCACCCTGGCCGCCTGAACTCCGTGGGCCGCCCTGGCCGCCTGAAATCTGCGTGCCGCCCTGGCCGCCTGAACTCTGCGTGCCGCCCTGGCCACCTGAATTTTTTGTTTCCCCCGTTCCTCCCTGGTCTGTTTCCCCCATCCCTCCCTGATCTGTCCCTCCCATTCCTACCTGGTTTGTCCCGCCCTGGTCTGTCCCTCCCTGGTCTGTCCCTCCCGTCCCTCCTTGGTCTGTCCCTCCCGTCCCTAGTGGAGCATCTGGAAGCTGCTCCTTAAGGAGGGGGTAATGTCACATGCCTGTCCTGTCTTGTGTAGCACATGTGGTGGTTTGTTATTTTCCTGTCTCTGTCTAGTTCCCACCCCCCTTGTTATCTTGTCATTGGTTTAATTTGCCCCACCTGTGTTCTATCATTACCTGCCTCATTTGTCCCCTTCATAAGTTCCTTTGTGTTTGCAGTCTGTGTGGTATCGTTGTTATGTCTGCGTCTTCTGTTTCCCCGGTGATTCCTGTTTTAGTACATTTTCAGTTTGTTTTGTTATTTCTAGTTTATGTTGCCCCCCTCGTGGGTTTTTATTTTGTGTTTATGTTTTATTTTGTTAATAAATCCTTATTTCTGCACTTGAGTCCTCGCACCAGTTTTCTCCTCGTTTGTGACGTGACAATGTTGCCATGGACAACAGTGAAATATATTTTTGCAGTCATTATACAAAAAAATATGTGGCCACGGTTGATCAGAATCAAGAGATGCATATGACTTTTAAAGAATAATTGACAATGGACCACTGAATTATTTAAAATGTAATGCACAACCAATTAAAAACTCAAACATGTTTATCTCAAGACATTTTTCAGGTTATTGTCCTTAAAAAGCACTTGTGTGTAGAACTAGTTTCTTGCATCACTGATTAAGCATACATACTTAAAAAGACATGGATGAATAAAAAAAATAAAACGGTAAAAAATTTATGGATATAAAAAATATATGTATTATTAAATATGTATTGACGGTCATGATGACTGTCAACCAGAGGTGTAAAAAGTACTCAAAAATGTTACTCAAGTGAAAGTACAAGTACTGAATGAAGTTTTTACTCAATTAAAAGAAAAAGTATCTGGCCAGAATCATACTTGAGTAAAAGTAAAAAAGTACCACATTAAGATTGTACTTGAGTATTAAAAAAGTAAAAGTAGCGTAAAAGTAGCAGCAAGAATGAAAACTAGAGATTCTTCTTTAAGCTTTTAATCTTTTTTGGGTGAATACGTTCCATCTCCGACACCCGTTCAGTGCGCCATCACTTCCGGTAAGTGAGGTCAATGTACACAATCTGGCGCAGAGATTCGTGCGAGAGATCACTTCTGGCACTCTGTCTGATCATTTGCCAGCAGCCATATCACCCTTTTGCCCAAGACTTGTTTCCCACTGAAGCTAAGCAGGGCTGAGCATGGTCAGTACCCAGATGGGAGACCTGCATTCTGCATAACAGACACGAAGTGAAGTTACTAAGCGTAATTTCGTGAGGAAGTACGCCCATCTAATCTTCCAATTAATTCCAAGGTATAAAACCAGCAGCTTACCTCTTCCCATTGTTAGTTCTTGCAGCATTTGGCCCGTCCTAATCTGCATGACTGACTTCGCTGCTCATTTTCACCTGTTGATCACCCAGGTCGCCGGTCTCCGCTCCACCACAGCCCAGCGCAAAACACCTCTCTCCTCCTCAATCTAACGTAGATCATCACAGGGCCCGGTCGATCCTCGTAGTGATGCATCGAGGCCATCATCAATATCATTGTAAATCCTCTTCAGCAGCAAGCCCTTCCGTACCTCCTGTCGAGAAATGGTCCGTCAATCGCGCTCAGGCACGCGTTATCCAACATGGGTATCCATATCTCCCAGAGGAATTCAAAAACGCAACTTCTCGATCTGCTCGTGCGCTCTCAACAAAACTCACGCCGCATTCAGCGTCCTCCCAGCACCATGCAAACATCAACGCAAGTAACTGCACGATCCATACGGTCCGCCTCAGTTTCAGCCGGCAGCAGCCGCCGCCGTAGCTTTCCTCGTCCGCCGCTCATTCCGGCCGGCAGTCTATCGCGGCCGCAGACGTTAGTTCCGCGGCTGCTCGCAATAGTTCCACAGCTCTCCGACAGTGACTGTTAGCTTTCCTCCTCCCACAGGTGAGTATAGCTTCTTCTGTCCACATTAACAATATTTCTGTTCCTTCTCAGTTAAATCCATCTAGCAATGGAATCCCAGATAGCACACATACATCTTGGAGTCTATTTGATGTGCGTGTTTACATCTGGAAGACTTATTTATTTATTTATTTATTTATTTATTTATTTTTAGAGTGTTTGCTCATCTGCAATACGTCTATTGGACGTTTCCTGTCAGATGTCAAATAGACGTTTAAACAATGTCTTTAAGATGTTTATGATTTAGAATGTATGATAAACTGACATCTTAAAGACGTCTATCAGATGTTTGTAAACAGCAGATGCTTTCCAGATTGAGTGATCATTAACAGACGTCTTGCAGACGTACGTGTGCTATATGGGATAAGTACAAATTTGAGGCTACCTGTGCAAATGCCACTACTCCCATTCCCCCCCCACCCTCTCCCCCTTCCATTCCTCTCTCCTCCGCTATCAGAGCAGACCCAAGCGTGAGGCTGCCTCCGCAAACGGTCATGCCTCCCTTTCCCCCTCTCATTAATTTCTCCTCTGCTATCGGCACAGACCCAAGCGTGAGGCTGCCTCCGCAAACGGTCATGTCCCCCTTTCCCTTCCCCCCTCTCATTAATTTCTCCTCTGCTATCGGCACAGACCCAAGCGTGAGGCTGCCTCCGCAAACGGTCATGCCCCCCTTTCCCTTCCCCCCTCTCATTAATTTCTCCTCTGCTATCGGCACAGACCCTAGCGTGAGGCTGCCTCCGCAAACGGTCATGTCCCCCTTTCCCTTCCCCCCTCTCATTAATTTCTCCTCTGCTATCGGCACAGACCCTAGCGTGAGGCTGCCTCCGCAAACGGTCATGCCCCCCTTTCCCTTCCCCCCTCTCATTAATTTCTCCTCTGCTATCGGCACAGACCTAAGCGTGAGGCTGCCTCCGCAAACGGTCATGTCCCCCTTTCCCTTCCCCCCTCTCATTAATTTCTCCTCTGCTATCGGCACAGACCTAAGCGTGAGGCTGCCTCCGCAAACGGTCCTGCCACCCCCTCTCTTTCCTTTTTCTGCCGCCGTTGGAGCTGATCCAAGCGTGGGGTTGCCAGAGCATTAGCCCTGGAGGCGGACCCAGTTCCTCCCTATTCAGAATTGTTATTCCAGTAACTGTAACACCTCATGTCTGGATTCAATATTTTAAGCCAGAACACTGCAATCCTACTGGACAGCTTGGAGAGTTTGAAACAATTCCATTCCTCCTACAACCAGTTTTTTCCAACTTTTTTCCTCCTTTCAAATTCTTCATTCATCTCATATCGCAACCAGATTAAGTCCGTCCAACCTAGTACCATCAAAGTCTATCTCAGCGGCATTCAATTTTTCTAATCTACGGCCATTCATCCAACCATCTCCGATCTCCAAGTTTTAAACGAGGACACCATCCGTTTCCTCATCAATGCAGCAAAACTGATCATTTTAAAAACGGCCATTTCATCCATATCTTCAATCTCCTGACACCCATTCAGCCATATCAATATCTTTCTTTCTCCCTTGCACACAGGGAGGTTCAGATCTCTTCTCAGCTCGACCCGCTGTTCATTGATGAGAACAACCTTCCTGTCATCAGGCATTGGTTTCATAAAAAGCTTAAGCACATCCTCACCCACTCTGGTATCCAAGCTCACTTGTATTCATCTCACTCCTTCCACATAGGAGCAGCCACCATCGCAGCCAAAAGGACTGCCAGACCATCAAATTAAACTTCTGGGTTGGTGGTCCTCAGATGCCTTTCAAACTTACATTCGTTTCGACCTCAGCCCCATCAAACAAGCCACCTAACTCTCTACTCTTAAGATGGTTTCCCCACGAAACTCAATCCAACCGATGCCTGCAAACCTCGCTGGATTCGATGCTGCCGACGCAGTGCTGCTGCAGGGTTTGGCTTTATTTTGATACTGCCGCTGCAGGGCTCCACCATTTGATACTGCTGCCGCAGTGCCTCACAATTTTGATATTGCCGCTGCAGTGCTCCACCAATTTGATACTGCTGCCGCAGTGCCTCACAAATTTGATATTGCCGCTGCAGTGTTCCACCATTTGATACTGCTGCTGCAGTGCCTCGCAAATTTGATATTGCCGCTGCAGTGCTCCACCATTTGATACTGCCGCTGCAGTGCTCCACCTTTTGATACTGCTGCTGCAGTGCTCCACCAATTTGATACTGCCGTTGCAGTGCTCCACCAATTTGATACTGCTGCCGCAGTGCCTCACAAATTTGATATTGCCGCTGCAGTGCTCCACCATTTGATACTGCTGCTGCAGTGCCTCGCAAATTTGATATTGCCGCTGCAGTGCTCCACTATTTGATACTGACGCTGCAGTGCTCCACCTTTTGATACTGCCGTTGCAGTGCTCCACCAATTTGATACTGCTGCTGTAGTGTTTGGCTTTACTTGATACTGCCGCTGCAGTGCTACACCAATTTGATACCGCTGCTGCAGTGTTGTGCTCCGCTTGAGGCTGCAGTGCTCCGCTTGAGGCTGCAGTGTTCCGCTTGGTGCTGCAGTGCTCCACCATTTGATACTGCTACCGCAGTGCTCCACCATTTGATACTGCTACCGCAGTGCTCCACCAATTTGATACTGCCGCTGCAGTGCTCCACCATTTGATACTGCTGCCGCAGTGCTCCACCAATTTGATACTGCCGCTGCAGTGCTCCACCATTTGATACTGCTGCCGCGGTGCTCCACCAATTTGATACTGCTGCTGCAGTGCCTCGCAAATTTGATGCTGCTGCAGTACTCAACCAATTTGATACCGCTGCTGCAGTGTTGTGCTTTGCTTGAGGCTGCAGTGCTCCGCTTGGTGCTGCAGTGCTCCGCCAATTTGATACTGCCGCTGCAGTACTCCACCAATTGATACCGCTGCTGCAGTGCTCCGCTAATTTGATGCTGCAGGGTTTTGCTTTACTTGATACAGCTGCTGCAGGGTTTTCGCTTGATGCTGCAGTGCTCCGCTTGATGCTGCAGTGCTCCGCTCGATGCTGCAGTGCTCTGCTTGATGCTGCAGTGGTTTACTTGATGCTGACGCTGCAGTGTTTTGCTTGAGGCTGCCGTACTCCGCTTGATGCTACCCTGCTCCGCTTGATGCTGCCGCTGCAGTCATCCGCCAATTTGATACTGATGCTGCAATGCTTTGCTTGATTCTGCCGCTGCAGTGCCCGCCAATTTGAGACTGCCGCTGCAGGGTTTTGCTTTACTTGATACCGCTGCTGCAGTGCTCCGCTTGACGCTGCCCTGCTCCGCTTGATGCTGCAGTGCTCCGCCAATTTGATACTGATGCTGCAATGCTTTGCTTGATTCTGCCGCTGCAGTGCCCGCCAATTTGAGACTGCCGCTGCAGTGTTTGGGCTTTACTTGATACCGCTGCTGCAGGGTTTTCACTCGATGCTGCAGTGTTTCGCTTGATACTGTAGTGCTCTGCTTGATGCTGCCGCTGCAGTGCTCCACCAATTTGACACTGCCGCTGCAATGCTTTGCTTGATACTGACAATGCAGTGCCCGCCAATTTGAGACTGCCGCTGCAGTGTTTGGCTTTACTTGATACTGCTGCTGCAATGCCTGCCAATTTGAGACTGCCGCTGCAGTGTTTGGCTTTACTTGATACTGCTGCTGCAGTGCCCGCCAATTCGAGACTGCCGCTGCAGTGTTTGGATTTACTTGATACTGCTGCTGCAGGGCCTGCCAATTTGAGACTGCCGCTGCAGTGTTTGGCTTTACTTGATGCTGCTGCAGTGCCCGCCAATTCGAGACTGCCGCTGCAGTGTTTGGCTTTACTTGATACTGCTGCTGCAGTGCCCGCCAATTTGAGACTGCCGCTGCAGTGTTTGGCTTTACTTGATGCTGCTGCTGCAGTGCCTGCCAATTTGAGACTGCCGCTGCAGTGTTTGGCTTTACTTGGTACTGCTGCTGCTGCAGTGCCCGCCAATTTGAGACTGCCGCTGCAGTGTTTGGCTTCACTTGATACTGCCGCTGCAGTGCTTCGCTTGAGACTGCCGCTGCAGTGCCGGCCAATTTGAGACTCTGCCAATTTGATTCTGCCGCTGCAGTGCTCCGCCAGTTTGATGCTGCTGCCGCACTGCTACGTCTGATTCTGCTGCTGCCATGCCCCGCCAATTTGATACTACTGCAGTGCTCCGCCTGGTATTGCACTGCAGTTCTCCACCAATTTGATACTGATACTGCAGTGCCCCACTCAATCCATGCTGCCACCACAGTACCTCACCTGTTTTAAAACCACCACAGCAGTGACCTGCCTACTTAAATCCTGCTGCTGCCGTGCAGTCTCCCATTCCTTCTGTTCTCCAATTTTGGGGGGGTCTTATAGACTATTTAAATATTTATGCAGATTCCTTAAGTAATCATGAGCTGTTCCAATTCCCATCATTCTTGCTTGCTGTCTATTTATGCATTTATGTTTTTGGGGGGCAATCGGAGCTCGGGTAGAATATCCTCTCCGAGCCCCTCTATAGCAGACAGCACGCCAAATCCGTTTACCACTTTTACCAAGATTATATGGGCACACAAACTCATGAAGTGAAGTTACTAAGCGT
Organism: Romanogobio albipinnatus; assembly: GCA_023566225.1. Taxonomy (NCBI): domain Eukaryota; kingdom Metazoa; phylum Chordata; class Actinopteri; order Cypriniformes; family Gobionidae; genus Romanogobio; species Romanogobio albipinnatus. Next base: position 23,243,663 of record CM042240.1, read on the forward strand.
AATTTCGTGAGGAAGTACGCCCATCTAATCTTCCAATTAATTCCAAGGTATAAAACCAGCAGCTTACCTCTTCCCATTGTTAGTTCTTGCAGCATCCCTCCTCCTCCCCGGCTCCTCCCTTTTGAACAATTTTTCCTGTTATTGGGGGGCAATCGGAGCTCGGGTAGAATATCCTCTCCGAGCCCCTCTATAGCAGACAGCACGCCAAATCCGTTTACCACTTTTACCAAGATTATATGGGCACACAAACTCATGAAATGCAATTAAAATGTCTGTCCCACATGAACAGGGCCCAGATGCGTTTAGCAACTTAGCCATTGTTTAAACTCACCGAAATAGTGTTTTAGACGGCAAGCTGTAGTCTCGCTGAAGTCCCGTGAGAACTCAGTTGTAGCCGGTAAAATGTAAATAGTCCAGGGGGGAGGAGCGTTTTGTGTGTGAAGAGTGATGATCGGCTCACAAGTGAAGAAGAAATGGTTCGTAACGCTCCTCCCCCCTGGACTATTTACATTTACTACAACTGAGTTCTCACGGGACTTCAGCGAGACTACAGCTTGCCGAGCTCTGGGAATTAACTGTAACAGCTCCGTGTTGCAAGCACCAATCCGGTTCGTTTTTTTTATTTTCTATAGACAGTACTCACAAAGGTATAACGATCAAGATTAACTTAAAAATTCACCTTTAAGTAAAAGTAAAAGTATTGATTTTTAATTGTACTCAAGTAAAGTAAAAATCCCCCAAAATAATACTTAAATACAGTAATCAAGTAAAATTACTCAAGTACTTTACACCGCTGTCAACCAATCAGAATCAAGCATTCAGCAGCGTCGTGGCATAAACAGGGTAATTTAATCCTTTCACTCGCTCTCTTTGCCTGTCAATGTCACTATCTCACTAAAAAATTTTTTACCAAAGTGGCATACTATGATTCATCATAATCAAGGTTTCTTATGCACTTTCCTGTCCTGAAAAGCACAGTCAAGATATGTAACGCTATTCAACATGAGACAACGCACACCCACTGCAGTAGTGTTGGGTTAACAGCTGTCTCAGGGTGAATGAGCAGGATAACAGGAGGCACTCCATGTTCACAAACCAGTCTGCTTAAACCCTTATGTGCAATCACACTCCTTCATGCTTCGATATTGCATTGATTAGTAGAACAATTTGGCCTGATTACTGATTACAAGTCGACTGATATCATTGTTACGGATGTTAAGAGGCACATTTCCGCACCACCTGCAGCTATGATACAAGTTAATTGCGGAGGAGCACTTATGAACATCATATCAAATGTCAAGCCTTTTGGCTTTTATGCTCCGTTGGTTTAAAAAGCAGCAACAAGGCAACCAACCTCTCTAACCGCCTGCCGTCAAATGTAGATATATTGTGAAATTTGATATTTTGAACTCTCTGGTGGCTCCAGAGGGTGCAATATTATAGCATTAACAATGCAAACAAAAGCTGACAACATCTAAATAAAGAGCGCCTTCTATTTGTACTTTTCAATTCCAACCATTTCCGAACTACCGCTGATATCTGAGCGTCTCAAGTCTCAAGATGTTTTGTTGTTGTTGTTATACTGTGGTGTTATACTGGGGTCTTGTTCTCACTCATACCATAACATTTTGCAGGCCCAGTGCTAAAGGAAGCTTATTTAAATACAAATGTGCTTTAATTGTGAAGAATGTGCTTTTTCCATTCAAATAAAACAAACAATAAATAATGCCATGTCTAAAGTTATATATGTGTCTATCATTTAATGTTAATATATAAATAAAATGTAACCTTTTAAAAATGTTCTATATTACTGTACCGTTCAAAAGTTTAGGGTCAGTATGATTTTTTTAAAGAAATGTAAACTTTTATCAAGCAAGGATGCATTAAATTGATCAAATGTGAAAATATATTAATATTACAAAATATTTATAGTTCCCTTTCAGTCGGTCACTACGACGTACGTCGGTAATAACCGACGAATTGGGATCACTTCAGAGAGCCCCTATCAGCTTCGAGAACTTAAGAACAGGCCAATGAACAATTGGCGTGCGAGATTTGCATCTCGCGCTCCGCCCCGCGCCGCGGGTATAAACAGGAAGCGAGAGCATCGCACTGACGTCATTCACTTCGGAGCCGAACCGGCGTTTGAAGTTGCAGAGACTGCTTTCCTGTTCTTCAGCGAAAGAGATTGTTTCGAGAGAAAGAGAAGAGGATCGTGTGCTGGTGTGACGGCGCTTTCCAGCGGGACCGCGAACTCAAGCTGCTTAAAGGAACAACTGCTGTTATCACAGCAACCTGTTGGTTTCGGTGGGCGTTCCTTCTTGGAGTGCAAACACAGGCTGCACTATCCCCTGTGTGTTGCCGCGGTTTCCCTGGGTGCTTCAGCACTCTCTAAAAGAGCATTTTCCTCACAAAAAGAGCAACACGGGTGTGACACTGCGTCTTTTTCAAGATGTCATTCCACCCGTGCGTTTCTGGATGCGGTCGTTCCCTCTCGCCCGCTGACGGCCACACTCACTGCATCACGTGCCTGGGCTTACAGCACGCTGAGGCAGCGTTTGTGAATAGCTCGTGTTCTCACTGCGGGAACATGACTATTGCGGTGCTTAGATCGAGACTCACCTACCTCCGGGAAGGCGGAGTCCCCCTCCCCATACCTCGATCTAGAGCTATCCCTAACCAGGATAGACCTACTTCGACGGATGGCCGGGGTGATCTGAGGATAACGTTCAGGACAAACCCGCCTAGTGTCCCTACGCAGGTCCCTGAACCCTCTCAAGCACCGCTGCCGGTGGCGCCACCGGAAGAGATCGCTGGTCCCGCCCACGGGCGCCCAGTCATCTCTTTCGGAGCGCCCGCGGACGAGCAGATGTCGATCGCAGCATCGGAGGGGGAGTTCCAGTCCTCAGAGGATGAGGATTCAGCTGCACTACCTCCCTCTGGGAGAGTAGCTACGGCTGAGTCGGACCCTGAGTTGACGGCTATGCTTTCCCGGGCCGCCGAAAAGGTCGGGCTTGTGTGGAACCCTCCACCACGTCCCGAACCTTCTAGGTTGGATGATTGGTTCCTGGGGGGGGGTCGCGCTGGTTCTCAGCGTCCCGCCCCAGTGCCATTCTTCCCGGAGGTGCATGGGGAGCTTTCCAGGTCGTGGACGACACCCTTCAGTGCCAGAAACAGACCTGGAGGCTCCTCCCTCCTCACTACCCTTGACGGTGGACAGGCCAAGGGTTACGAGAGGATCCCGCCAGTCGAACGCGCCGTCGCGATGCAACTGCGTCCGGCGACCGCCTCCGAGTGGCGTGGTGATCCTCGTCTCCCGTCCAAAGCCTGTAGGTTTTCGTCCAGTCTAACTGCGAAGGCCTACAGGTCCTGCGGACAGGCCGCGTCTGCCTTGCATGCCATGGCGTTGCTTCAGGTGCACCAAGCCCAGGCACTCATGGACATGCACGAGGGTAGGTCTGACCCAGAGCCCCTCCGGGAGCTCCGGGCGGCGACGGACCTCGCCCTCCGGGCGACGAAAGTTACCGCCCGTTCCGTGGGTCAGGCGATGTCCACCTTAGTGGTCCAGGAACGGCATCTCTGGCTCAACCTGGCCGACATGAGGGAGACTGACAAGAACCGGTTCCTGGACTCCCCCATATCGTCGGCCGGGTTGTTCGGCGACGCGGTCGAGAATTTCGCCCAGCAATTCTCGGCCGCCCAGAAGCAGACGGAGGCCATCAAACACATCCTGCACCGGCGGCCCGCTGCTGCCTCCACCCAGCCGCCGGCTGCAGCACCTCCGACTGCCCGTCGCCGAGGACGTCCTCCTGCGGCCGCCCCCGCTCCCGCCCCAGCCCAGCAGCAGCCTTCCACCGGCCGTGGGCGTGGAGCCGGTCGCGGGAAGAACGTCCAGCCCGCTCAGGCCGCTGCCAAGCCAGGTGGCAAGCGCCGTCGGAAGAGACCCTGAGACGGGCCGCCCAGAGATGGAGGAAACTGCTCTTCAGGAGATGGCTGCAGCTCCACTCCTTCCCCCGGTGGAGGCCCGGGGGAACCCCATTTTTCTTTCTGTTCCGCCACTGGCCCCAGTGCCAGTGGCACCCAAATTCTCAATAAAAGAGCAGTTTCTAACATCTCTGGGTGCCAAGAGAGCGCGTCTGGCGGTATGCGACGCTACCATGCCTCGTACCCCTCAGACACCTCTCTCCTCGCCAATAGGGGGCGTCGGTTGTGCGGACGCACACAAAGTGCCTCCCCACGCTCGCCCGTCCCCTCAGCGGATGCAGGTCGTGTGTCAGACCCAGACCCCTGCACGGACCACTCCCATGTCGTCCTGGGGCCCCTGCGTTCCGCTGCGCTGCCCCGCTCCGGGTACGTCTGTGGTGCCGATGATCCCGCTTGCTCGGTCTCTGGGGGCCTGGCTAGCGCTCCCCAGCCCGTCTCGCTGGATCATCCGCACCATCAGACTCGGCTATGCGATTCAGTTCGCCCGGCGTCCCCCGAAGTTCAGGGGTGTCCACTTCACTTCTATACCGAAGGAGGGCGCCCCCGTGCTTCAGGCGGAGATCGCTGTCCTATTGGCGAAGGACGCGATAGAGCCGGTCCCTCCAGCCGATATGAAGTCCGGGTTCTACAGCCCGTACTTCATTGTACCCAAGAAAGGTGGCGGGTTACGACCGATCCTGGACCTGCGTTACCTGAACCGCTCCCTCCACAGGATGCCGTTCCGAATGTTAACCCAGAAACGCATCTTCAGATGCATCCGTCCCCAGGATTGGTTTGCAGCGATCGACCTGAAGGACGCGTACTTTCATGTCTCGATTCTCCCTCGACACAGACCGTTTCTACGCTTTGCTTTCGACGGACGGGCATACCAGTACAAAGTCCTACCCTTCGGGTTGTCCCTGTCGCCCCGTGTCTTCACGAAAGTCGCGGAGGCGGCCATTGCTCCCATGAGAGAGCGTGGTGTTCGTCTTCTCAACTATCTCGACGACTGGCTGATTCTTGCCCAGTCGCGGGAGCAGTTGTGCGAACACAGGGACATGGTGCTCCGGCACCTCAGCCAGTTGGGTCTTCGGGTCAACTGGGAGAAGAGCAAACTCTGTCCCGTACAGAGGATCTCTTTTCTCGGGATGGAGATCGACTCGGTCGCCATGACTGCGCGCCTCACGGAGGAGCGCGTCCAGTCGGTGCTGAGCTGCTTGAGTACGCTCAAACGCAGTACAGCGGTTCCACTGAAACATTTTCAGAGGCTCCTGGGGCATATGGCAGCAGCAGCCGCAGTAACGCCGCTAGGGCTGCTCCATATGAGACCGCTTCAGCACTGGCTACACGACCGAGTCCCGAGATGGGCGTGGCACAGCGGGTCCCTCCGTGTCCAAGTGACGCCGAGATGCCGCCAAACCCTCACCCCGTGGTCGGACCCTTCGTTTCTACGGGCAGGAGTGCCTCTAGAACAAGTGTCCAGGCATCATGTTGTCTCCACGGATGCCTCACCCACGGGTTGGGGTGCCACGTACAACGGGCTTGCAGTATCGGGTCTGTGGACGGGGCCCCAACTGCAATGGCATATCAATTGCCTAGAGTTGCTGGCAGTTCGTCTTGCTCTCAGCCGCCTCAAGGGGTCGCTCAAAGACAAGCACGTTCTGGTCCGGACGGACAGCACGACGGCCGTTGCGTACATCAACAAACAAGGTGGTCTACGCTCCCGCCGTTTGTCCCAACTCGCCCGCCATCTCCTCCTGTGGAGTCAGAAGCATCTGAGGTCCCTTCGTGCTATTCACATTCCGGGCCTGCTCAACCGTGCGGCCGACGAGCTGTCGCGGTTGCCAGTGCTTCCCGGAGAGTGGCGACTCCACCCCCAGGTGGTCCAGCTGATTTGGAGTCGCTTTGGGGCCGCACAGATCGATCTGTTTGCCGCCCACGACACGACCCACTGCCAGTTGTTCTATTCCCTGTCCGAGGGGACCCTCGGCACGGATGCACTGGCACACAGCTGGCCCCGGGCTCTGCGCAAATATGCGTTTCCCCCAGTGAGCCTTCTTGCACAGACTCTGTGCAAGGTCAGGGAGGACGAGGAGCAACTCCTCTTGGTAGCTCCGTACTGGCCCAACAGGACGTGGTTCCCGGAACTAGTGCTCCTCGCGACAGCACCTCCTTGGCCCATTCCTCTGAGGCAGGACCTTCTGTCTCAGAGACGGGGCACCCTTTGGCACCCGCGTCCAGACCTCTGGAAACTCCATGTCTGGTCCCTGGACGGGACGCGGAGGTTCTAGGTGACCTACCGCAAGCGGTAGTCGACACCATCGCTTCCGCCAGAGCCCCCTCTACGAGACGGCTATATGCGTTGAAGTGGAACCTGTTCGTCGACTGGTGCTCTTCTCGCCGAGAAGACCCCCGGATATGTTCGATCGGATCTGTGCTATCTTTTCTTCAAGACGGGTTGGAGAGAAGGCTGTCTCCCTCCACCCTCAAGGTATATGTTGCCGCCATCGCCGCAAACCATGACCTCATTGGTGGTGAGTCCTTAGGCAAGCATGATCTGATCGTCAGGTTCCTAAGGGGAGCGAGGAGACTAAATCCTCCTCGCCCTTCTTCTATACCCTCTTGGGACTTGACTCTGGTGCTGACCGCACTTCAGAGGGCGCCCTTCGAGCCTTTACAGTCAGTAGAGTTTAAGATCTTGTCTCTAAAGACAATACTCCTGATTGCATTGGCCTCAGTTAAGAGGGTAGGGGACCTGCAGGCATTTTCGGTCGACGAATCGTGCCTGGAATTCGGGCCGGGTGATTCTCAGGTGACCCTGAGACCCCGGCCTGGATATGTGCCCAAGGTTCCCACTACTCCCTTCCGGGACCAAGTGGTGAGCCTGCAAGCGCTGCCTTCGGAGGAGGCAGACCCAGCCCTAGCTTTGCTCTGTCCCGTCCGTGCTCTCCGGACTTACGTGGACAGAACGCAAAGCTTCAGGACCTCAGAGCAGCTCTTCGTCTGTTATGGAGGACAGCAGAAGGGAAAGGCTGTCTCCAAGCAGAGGATGGCCCACTGGATAGTGGATGCCATCGTCTTGGCGTATGAATCCCAAGACGTGCCCTGCCCGCTCGGGGTTAGAGCTCACTCCACCAGGGGTGTAGCTTCTTCCTGGGCGCTGGCTCGTGGCGCCTCGCTGACAGACATTTGTAGAGCTGCGGGCTGGGCGACACCCAACACGTTCGCTAGGTTTTATAGCCTGCGTGTAGAGCCGGTGGCTTCTCGTGTGCTCGCTTCCCATAGTCAGCTTCACTGAAGTGCCCGTTCTAGTGTCGGCTTGCTGCGCCATTCCCTTCCCCTGGAACGGATACGTGCGCTTATTTCTCCAGTCGAGTTCCCCAGGATTGGCGAACCCTGTTGAGTCCTCCGTACCCCTCGGCAGTCGGATGTTGCGGAGCGTCCGACGCCAGGTCTGGCACTCGTATGCATTGGTGGAACTTGTGTCAGGCTGGGTTCCGTATGTCGTGACCCCTACGGCGGTCCCATACGTGTATTCTCCACGGTACAGCTCCCTACGGCGAGCTCGTGTCTTTCCCTTGGCAGAGTTCTCTGCCGTCTCAGTGCGGTGTCGTCCCCCGCCTGCATTGGCCGGGGCCTCCCCTGGGACTTCCGTATGTTGTGCTGCCCACGGCCAGCCCATACGTTCTCTCCACATGTTTACTCCCTCCGGGCATGATGTGGCTCCCGCAGCGTCCTTCGGGCACGCTTTCCCAGCGTTATCCAATCAAGTCTGCTGAATGGGTCTTGCGGAACAGCAGTTGACTCTTCTGGCGTGAATCTTCCCGCCCGCTTCAGAACGGGGTCTGAGGGGCTCTCGCTGGGCGCTGGAAGTGGTAGTTACTGTGGCGTTTTCCATAGGGATCCCAATTCGTCGGTTATTACCGACGTACGTCGTAGTGACCGACTGAAAGGGAACGTCTCGGTTACGTATGGTAACCCTCGTTCCCTGAAGGAGGGAACGGAGACGTACGTCCCGTCGCCACAGTTCCTTCCATCACTGCCTGGCCGGTCTCTAGTTCGGCTCCTCAGTGAAAAACGTCAGTGCGATGCTCTCGCTTCCTGTTTATACCCGCGGCGCGGGGCGGAGCGCGAGATGCAAATCTCGCACGCCAATTGTTCATTGGCCTGTTCTTAAGTTCTCGAAGCTGATAGGGGCTCTCTGAAGTGATCCCAATTCGTCGGTTATTACCGACGTACGTCTCCGTTCCCTCCTTCAGGGAACGAGGGTTACCATACGTAACCGAGACGATTTCAACACTGTTAAGAAATGTTTCTTGAGCAGACAATCACCATATTAGACTGATTTCTGAAGGATCATGTGACACTGAAAACTCGAGTAATGATGTTAAAAATTCAACTGACATCACAGGAATCTGATCTCCTCCATGAACTGCCACATTAACGTGGTGGAGGGGTTTGAGTACCCGAATGACCCTAGGAGCTACGTTGTCCGGGGCTATATGCCCCTGGTAGGGTCTCCCAAGGCAAAGAGGTCCTAGGTGACGGGTCAGACTAAGAGCAGTTCAAAAACCCTTATGATGACAAAAAAGGAGGACCGTGACGTCGCCCGGCACGGCGCAGCCAGGGCCCCACCCTGGAGCCAGGCCTGGGGTTGGGGCTCGTATGCGAGCGCCTGGTGGCCGGGCCTTCCCCCACAGGGTCCGGCCGGGCTCAGCCCAAAGGAGCGACGTGGGGACACCTTCCCGTGGGCCCACCACTCACGGGAGGGACCGTAAGGGGCCAGTGCAAAGCGAATCGGGCAGCAGTCGAAGGCGGGGGCCTAGACGACCCGATCCCTGGACACGGAAACTGGCTCTTTGGACATGGAATGTCACCTCGCTGGCGGGGAAAGAGCCTGAGATTGCTCCACGCACGGCTTGGGCTCTGGAACCATACTCCTCGAGAGGGGATGGACTCTTCACCACTCTGGAGTTGCCCATGGTGAGAGGCGGCGGGCTGGTGTGGGTTTGCTTATAGCCCCCCAGCTCTGCCGCCATGTGTTGGAGTTTACCCCGGTGAACGAGAGGGTCGTTTCCCTGCGCCTTCGGCTCGGGGATAGGTCTCTCACTGTTGTGTGTGCCTACGGGCCGAACAGCAGTGCAGAGTACCCGACTTTCTTGGTGTCCCTGGGAGGGGTGCTGGAGAGTGCTCCGACTGGGGACTCCGTCGTTCTACTGGGGAACTTCAATGCCCACGTGGGCAATGACAGTGAAACCTGGAGGGGCGTGATTGGGAGGAACGGCCCCCCTGATCTGAACCCGAGTGGTGTTCAGTTATTGGACTTCTGTGCTAGTTACAGTTTGTCCATAACGAACAACATGTTCAAGCATAAGGGTGTCCATCAGTGCACATGGCACCAGGACACCCTAGGTCGTAGGTCAATGCCCGAACCCGGTGGTGGACACCGGAAGTAAAGGATGCCGTCAAGCTGAAGAAGGAGTCATATCGGGCCTGGCTGGCTTGTGGGACTCCTGAGGCAGCTGACAGGTACCGGCAGGCTAAACGGACTGCAGCCCGGGTGGTTGTGGAGGCAAAAACTCGGGCCTGGGAGGTGTTCGGTGAGGCCATGGAAAAGGACTATCGGCTGGCCTCGAAGAGATTCTGGCAAAACGTCCGGTTTTCGCTCTCGATTTACCGGTCAATCTACGTTCCTACTCTCACCTATGGTCATGAGCTTTGGGTCATGACCGAAAGGACAAGATCCTGGATACAGGCGGCTGAAATTAGCTTTCTCCGCAGGGTGGCTGGGCGCTCCCTTAGAGATAGGGTGAGAAGCTCAGTCACTCGGGAGGAACTCGGAGTAGAGCCGCTGCTCCTCCACATCGAGAGGGGACAGCTGAGGTGGCTCGGGCATCTGTTCCGGATGCCTCCTGAACGCCTTCCCGGGAAGGTGTTTCGGGCATGTCCAACCGGGCCCCGGGGAAGACCAAGGACACGCTGGAGGGACTATGTCTCCCGGCTGGCCTTGGAACGCCTCGGTGTCCCCCCGGAAGAGCTAGAGGAAGTGTCTAGGGAGAGGGAAGTCTGGGCATCTCTGCTTAGACTGCTGCCCCCGCCACCCGGCCCCGGATAAAGCGGAAGAAGATGGATGGATGGATGGCATCACAGGAATAAAATGTATTCAATTAGAAACCAGTCACTTTAAATTGTAATGCTATTTCACAATATAACTGTTTGTACTGTATTTTAGTTCAAATAAAAGCAGATGAGAGAATTCTTTCAAAAACACTAAAACTTTTGAACAGTATATCAAAAATAGAAAAGGTGTCAATGTTTCAGTAACAGTCGGGTGTCTACAAACCAAGGCCAAGAGGAAGTCTCAAGTATAGTTTCCTATTTAAATGACATTCAAATGTACCCTCTATCACTACCTAAATTATTTAAACCTCTTACTGAATGCTACATTGCAGATAAAAGTCCCCACAAAGTGAATCTTAATCAAAACCACTGAACCTTGCTTGTCATTTCTCATGTATTTTAGGGGTTGCATTAAACACTATTGAAGCTTTACAATTCTGCAGATAGCTTTGTCCTCTAATACTGGTAATGGCAGCGGAAAATGATGATGGATCCCTTGTTGAAGCCTCACAGTAAAGCTACAGCAGCTGTCTTCAAGCTGTCACATATGACTAATGTATGAAGACATGAAATATCCCCACAATTTCTGATTACATTAAGGCTGTGTTAAAAGGGTCTATATATAGATTCTTATATGTAAATAAATATGTATAATATATAAGAAGGACATACAGAATTGAAGCTCTGAACAAATGTAGCAAGTTGCATGTCATTAAGGCCTAAAAGCACGCATGCTCTTCCTGTCAAAGGGAAAAGACATGGGAGGGATGTTTTGAAATCTGTCATCTTTGAGCGGGTATAACTTAAGTGATGGACGAGGGACCATAGTGTTTGTTATCTTGGCAGAACACAGTAGAGCCATTCCAAATCAACCAGTTTACTGCTTGTAAAACAGGCTATTTTAATCCCTTTACTACAAAACATCATACATAATGAAGACATGCAGCGAGGCTAAAACTTTTAATTACTTTAAGATTGAGTACCTTGCATAGAGAATTGCCTGTACTCTTCAATATATACACTGACAAACAGTGAATGGACAGAAAAATTAAATATTTGTCATATGTTTGCCTTCATGAGTTGTCAAAGTGTGATTCACATTCAATTTACACTCTTGTTCAGTACAGAGTCAAAAAAATATGTTGAAGAACACTTGAAGAGATGCACCAAGTGAAATGAAGCACCTTGTGCTCTGACAATAGTGGTAATGATTGAACAACAGATTGAATTTTCTGCCCAACAAAATAGGAAGCCCTGACACATTATGTAACACTCCTTATAAACATGCAATACAAAAGCAAGTTTTTATGTTTGTTGAAAAAGTGATCATCACCGGTGACATCAGGTTCACACATTTCCACATTTTTTAAATCACTCAAATGTATTCAAGTATACAAGTGACAATCCTGTCAACTTTCCCGAGCGTCTTTCACGCTGTCCATCAGGCTGTCCTTATTGTCGAGCCCTGCTTATACTCATAAAGGCTGCATTTATTTGACCAAAATACAGCAATATTGTGAAATATTATTACAATTTTAAAACAAATGTTTATAAATGTAATTTATTCCTGTGATGGCAAATTACTCCTGTCTTCAGTGTCACATGATCCTTTAGAAATCATTCTAATATGATGATTTGCTGCTCCATTAATACTTAATGGGGCAGTCGTGGCCTAATGGTTAGAGAGTCGGACTTGTAACCGGAAGGCTGCGGGTTCGAGTCTCAGGTCTGGCAGGAATTGTCGGTGGGGGCAGTGAATAAAGAGCTCCACCCTCAATACCACGACTAAGGTGAGACCCTTGAGCAAGGCACCGAACCCCCAACTGCTCCCCGGGCGCCGCAGCAATATGGCTGTCCACTGCTCCGTGTGTGTGTTCACTACTGTGTGTGTGTGCACTTGGATGGGTCGCCACACGTCACTTCTTTCTTTAATACTTTTGGTGGAAACCATGCTATACATTTCTACACATACACACAACAACTACAAAAAAGGTGTACATTTAAAGTGGATTTAATGTGTAAATCCTTTCGACTGACAGTCACTGATCTACAGCAACAAGCCATAAGTGTGAAGTGTCATAGAATAAAAATACATCTGCCCCTCCTGTGTAATGGAGCAGACTTGCACCATGACTGGAATAACCTGTGAATCAGCAGGAGCTCTCGTTTGACACGCTGTGTGGGGAACTGGTGGGTGGGTTAGCAGCTTAAGACCAAGAGAGGGAGACCACTGGGACATCGATCCAACACAATGTATCACTCCTGGCCTGTCTACACAACCAATCAGGGCCCAGCTGATTGATGGCTGGATAATTGAGCTGTCCTTAGGGTGTTCACGTCTCAATCTTCACCTATTTCTCTTCCTCACCCATCTGACAGTGAAATCTATCGTATTTTGCTTTATATCTCCTGCAACAGAGGACCTCCTAATGTCTGTTTGCATGGAAGCACACAGGAACATAGCGATTACACCTTCTCTGGCAATAGACCACAACCATGTCCAGACTAATTTATCTGTGGGGAAAAGCCACCTGCTGCCCCAAAGGGCAAACACCCATGTGTTTAGCCACACATGCTCTGCAGATACTCAATGAGTTGTGAGCTCCAGTCGATCAGCGGCGCGCAATCGCTCATTAACCCCGCTGAGAACACCCTTTCCTCGGCCAGTCCTTCTGCCGTCTGCCGCTGGCTCTGATGTCTCTGTAGTGGTTAAACATAAGATATGATTTGTCTTGTCTTGTGTAAATCTAACGGCTGATCTTTGCTCTCATTAATCTATAATTTGTTCCCTGACAGATCGTTTTGTCTGAGGGCAAAGTGAAGTTTCATAACTTTATATTTTTAAGCTATTAAACTTTATCGTTGTAGTCTCCTAGTGCTGACTTTGACTGAATTGCTTTATTTATTGTATAGCTTCTTATACCTTTTACTTATACTTTTATAATTGCTATTGATCACACATAAACTGACATTTAACAAAAAGAGACTGGGTTGTGTTTTATGTCATATTTAATTTATTACAGTGATAATCATAGCCTATATTAGGCTATGTACACATTAATGTGTGTTTTTTAGAAATGTAAATGAAAAGAGGCTGGGTTTTTTATATTTTGTTTTGTTATAAACATGCATTGAAGATAATATGCATTGCCTGGACTACATTTGTGTGGCTATAATATGTTTAATTTTTTTTTTTAATTAAAATTAAAAGAGGTAGAGTGGTGTTTTATCATATATTTCGTTTTATTGTAGCCTAAAATATACAAATATATACTGAGTGATACTGTCAAGAACGCTACTTGTCCATTAGCAGAGTAGGCGGACTAGTGTCCTCCCGTCCTCGGGAGTTCGTTCTCCGGAGTCAAACTTTGCAAGTCACGGACGCAAGTCAGAAGTTCGCGTACGAAATATGTCATAAAACACCACTGCCTCATTTCATAAAATAAAAATACAAAATTCTTAAACATAATAGCCACACGAATGTGGTTCAGGCAACGTGTAGCTAGGCCTACATTGATTATCTTATATATTTATAATAGAACGAAGAATAAAACACCCTGCCTCTTTTTGTTTACATTTTAAAAAATAATATATTAAACATTAATATGTGGTTTAGGTAAGGTGAACAGATTTCTGAAATGGAAACCGGGGACATTTCCTATTTGAGAACACAAATACAGACAAGAACGCATATTGAGAGACGGCCTGAGATGCTCTGCATTCGTCATCTCCCTCATCGCTCTGATTGGTTTTAGGTCTATCCAATTGCACCGAGAGGCATTTGAGCGATGCCCGTTTGTGACGCCCCTTTGGAAATGATTTGTCTATGAAGCTTTGCCAGACCATAACTCAGTTACTTCTGAGAATGGTCTGGTTTTAACCAGGCTAAAGCATAAGTGCTTTTGACATCTAAATCAGTGTTCCCAAATTTTTTGATACCCACAGCTCCATTAGTAATACTGTATCACTGACAGAGCCTTGTGCATGCATATGATACGGGCTATACCCAACAGGTACATTTTGATTACTTTTGCGTATAAAGAACATGCCAAATAAAAGCCTGAACTTGTGCTATAGATACACAGTGCCAGGGTAATATTATCAAGCAAGTCATTTTAAAATATTTTACTTAGCAGGGGAATTTGGTGATAAATGTTAAAGTCAAACCCACACCCTAACCCTAATAGAAAACTTCATAGCATTTTTACAAACGAGGAAGATATCCCCAACAAAAGGCTTCAGGAGATTTGATCATGCTTAGCTCATTTCTGGGTAACTAATGTATCTCCAATATGGTCAAGTAGAAAAAGTCATTGGTAGAAAAACACATAAAAAACACTGACACGTGGATATATATTCCTGTTACACAGTGTTCATTCCTGTTAATCAATTTCATTCCTGTAACTTTTTTCTTAAACCACAATTTTTTTTTAAATTACGTTTGTTCCATAATTTATCCAATTGTTTAATAAATGATAGTATAAACTTACAATCTAAACTATAGAATAAAATAACATTTTAAACCAAGAGCCATTTGCAAATATGGAAGCTTGTTTTCTCCATGGAATACAAAAATGTAAAAGAGAATTGTGACCTTTTTAACTTGCAGTTGTGAGGGGGGGAAAAATCAGAATTGTGAGATAAAAAGTCCTTAACCTTTTTCATTTCTTATTCAGAGGCAGAAACACGCTTCCATACTAACAAATGGCGCTAGAGATTTATGCCTTATGGCAATGACTTGCCAACTGGTGGAGAGGTCAAGTTCAAATACATGTCCTGCAGAGTAACCACAAACATAGTTTATCACATTAACTATGAACATGATCCACTAATGTATTTACAACCAAAAAGTCCAAATACTGTTTGTCTTCAATTGGAACAAATCTGTTTTTGTCTGGTTTATTCTTGGTTTGGTGACACTCATGTAGCCTATCATCTTGTCTTTGTTTGAGCATGCGGCTTCAAGTGTGCTCGAGCCATGCGGTCACTTGTCCACGTGCTTTGTTTCATGTGAGGAGTATTATCCCGGCATTCCTATCTAGTTCGGTTTCGTGTTAGGGTTCGGACATTCGTGCTCCATATTTTGTCTCTTATACCCCTTTTCCACCAGCATGAACTGGGTGCTAATTCAGAGCTAGTGCTAGTGCCTGTTCGGAGTTGGTTAGACTAACGAGCATTCTAAGAACCGATTTGCCTTTCCACGGGCTAGAGGGCCACCACAGAGCCAGGTCTTACTTCACTGTATACATCTCATATTTTTCAGCAACGCTAGCAAGGCAGCGGGATGAGGCAATTGAGATGCATAGGCGCTGCACCGACCGATCCGCGTATGACATCAAAGTACCGCAAGAGCTATTCAGAAGCATAAGGAGTCATATGATCTCGCTGTAAGTTACTTTGATGTCATACGGCGATAAGTCTGCACAGCACCGATGCTTCCCGTACAAGCCTTCCATCAACAATGGTGAACGTTTCATTACTATAGATGCTCATGGCTTTGCAAACCTACATCGGCATCAAAACACAGCGAATCCAATGCATTCGTTCAGCTCTCTGTTATTTGTATGGACGGAGATTACAATCGAGCAGCTATTAGCTCAATTAGCTGCTATTTCAAAAATGGTGGTCACAAGTTTGTGTTCGTCTTGTTGGTCACGGTAACCCCGCCCCCAGCCCCTGACGCAAGTGGTTCTTATTCCTAGACCAGCAATGTTTTGGTGCTACTTAAGAACCACTTTTCCTGGTTCAGAGCTGGTGCTTTGGGTGTCGAAAGACAAATAAATTATTTGAAACTAGGCGCTGGCTCTGAACCAGCACTCAAACGGCCTTGGTGGAAAAGGGGTACAAGTGTGAGTGCATGTTTAGTGTTTATTCACTCAGCGTGCGCTCATGACTTGTGTTTTTGTAGAATGGCAGGTTTATGTTTTTTTATTTGCCAGCCATTCTTATGTTGTCATGGTCTTTGCGGTTTCGTGTTTTTCATTGGTTGCATCGTGTCATGTTTTGTTTGAGCATACGGCTTGTGATTGTCTCTCACTGGGCATGTTTTTATGTTTGTTTCTATTTGCCATGTGCTCTCTCCTTTCTCATTAATTATTGGTTTATTTGCCCCATCTGTCCTTCTTCATTACCTACTTTGTTTGCTCACCCTATTCATGCCCCATTGTGTGTGCTTGATCATCATCATGAGTACCCCTTGTGTCCTGCCCTGCTATATCTAGTCCTGTCTTGCCCAGCCTTGTGCCTTGCTGTGTTTTTTCCCCTATTAGGGGCCAAGCCACGAATGGGACTGTAGCCCCTGTTGTATCTTAGTTTCCTTCTTACTATAATTTTTCCTCCCCAATGGGAGTCTATGGCAGCCTTATCAACAGAATATAGCTGCACAGAAATGACTGAACAGATTTTTTAAATTCATCTTTGTTTAAAAGTTATGTCGAACTTAACAAGGTTGACCAAAAATTGGCTCAGAGGCTGTATCTCTGCCAAACTTTGAGCAATCGAAATGAAAATTGGTATACACTTAATCGGATCTGAGGGTCCAGCGCAACCCCCGGGTCATGAGATCTGAAAAATGTATAGTTTTGCTAACAGTTTGTCAGAAAATCATCTAGGTGTCTATGGATTTCTTGTGTCATGCCAAAAATACTAAGAATAATGTTTCTATAGTATCAATCTACTGCCAGCTCTAATATTGTTTTTCTTTTTATACCATGTCACCACCAAAGGCTATATTCATGGCAAGAACAGAATAATTTAATATACAATGACAAACGATAGCCCTAATGTTGTTATTTTAAAGAAATTTCTGTTTTAATAGGTTTAACAAAGCAAAACGGAAATCTATCTAAGTCCTCATAGACCTTGCTTCAGTACCCTTGGGGTACATGTACACCTGGTTGAGAATCACTGTCATAGAGAAAGGTGTTATCAATCACTGAGTGCAATTGTTTTATTGCCTCTCAGTTTCAGTGTTTCTACAAAAAAACAGTTCTGTCAGCCTGGACATGTAGCACTGCACAACACACCGGGGGCTAAACCAGCCATATCTGACACATAACACTCAGACCTAGTGGCGTATACAAACCCCCAGAAACACACACTCACAAACGCACACACGCATAATTGGATTTCCTTACGAACAGATGCATGCACAAAAGTCACGCTCCTGTGCGCCACGCTTAGATGTGTCGTACCATGTTGGGTTATTAAGATATTCACTACGCCTAATTCAAATGATGTTGCATGCCACAATCTTGCAGTACATGTCAGCAGCACAGATGCTGGGTCAGTGGCACCACCTCTGCCGCCACCGCCGGAGAGTAATAATGTGAAAGAGAAGCAGAGCACGGGTCAACCAGAGAGAGAGCAGGGCTGGGCATGACGACGGAAGGGGCTTGAACTGTGCAGGGAATTAATTATACAGAGTAGGCTCTGTCGCTATCTCTCAACTTCAACACCTGTGCATAAATGAGACCCACCCAGTCTCTAGCTCTTTTTCACACATCAATACTGGTAAATTTCCATAAAATTACCAGAATGACTGTACCGGTAAATACACAAATGTGCTGTTCACACAAGCAATGGCATTCTGGCTTTTTACCAGTATGCGACCATTCACACATCAGCATCAAAATATCTGTAAATTCTGATGTCAGTCATCGGAAATGATCTTCAAATGCTTCCGTCATCTTCATCCATCTTCATATATATATGAGACTGCTCTATTTAAACAAAATTGTACTCTTCACATTTCAGCACAGACAGTGCAACAAAGCTTGTGATTTCTCAGTACATCAGCAGCTTTCTGCACTTACTGCATGCCTACATCAATTAATCAGTTTGTCAAGAGTTGACAAGTGCTCTGATCTGCCACCACAATGGTCAGCATTAATAGTATAATGTTTTACATGCACTACTAAAACTGAGAAAACGTTGACGCCTTTTATACTTATATACGCTTTTTCATTCTCTACATTTCGTAGCGCAGTATTTTAAGCATTTTTTTTTTTCCGCTCGACTGCACAGACTGCTAATGGATTAATTGAAAAGCGTAGTAGCAGAGTGCTGTGACTTTCTTTCTCGAACACCAGCGAGGAGCACAATGAGCGGGAACATTAGCCGAATGAACAAACAACAGGGCAGCCGTGTCCACTGAGCTCTTAATGTGCTCCGAAACATTGTTTCCCACCCTCGTAACGACCTAAACGAGCTGGCACTTCACAGAAAAAAATAAAAATGTCGGCCTCGCTCGCTCTGAATTTACATCTGAAAAGTCCTACATAATGATCACGAGAATGTGTTTTTACTCCTACAGCTGGTCAAGAAAGGTTAGCCAAAAAGACCCCATTAGAGGCCCATAACCCCCCATGGTGTGTTTTCTATCAGGGTGGCCCACTGGCAGGTTAATGCAGTTCCAGCGTCACCATGATGGTCATAATTAAGAAACTTTGCTTTAAACGCGTTACATTTTCCCCCTTTATGGCAGCCATGAGAAGCTTGATTATATTTTCTCGGACACCCTGCAGGATGAACATCTGCAGCCTGCTGATATAACACTCATCATTACAAAAGCTAGACTTCCAGTGGCCTGCGACACGATTCTCAAGCTCCGAGCCAGGCCATCATCAAGACGTCTGATGATAATGCTTTCTCTTTGAAGCCCACAGATGCTTACGGAGGAGATAAATTCATGCCAGAACTCTGATGTCAACGAGGCAGAGCCATTCATTCATGCAAGTGTCATTTGTACTTCTCAAACTATCAGAAGCAAAATGTAATTTAAAAAAGGGAAGAAAAAAATGCTAAAGGAAACCCAATAAAAAATTATCCCAAGTGGCACATCGTTTGCGCTGTGCCTTCTACCCTGATCGACAGATGGACGACAGAAAAAAAATCACACCTAATAGCATTGTGCAGTGGAGCAAAAGAATCAACATGAAATTCTAAAGTGGCCTTTTGCATTTTCACACCTTCGCTGCTCCATATTGTGGCCCTAGAGTCAACACGGTCCAAGGTAAGGGAGCCAGGACAAAGGAGGATAAAAACGGATGTATTGGACACATCCTTATCTGAGAAAAGCTACTGACAGGAAGGAAGGGGACCACACATATTTTCCAGTTTCCGGACTCAAGGGACAGAGGGTGGCTGAAGGACAGATACGTTATCCCAGAATTCTAAACATCGACCGTGCCTTAGGTGCCGAGCTCAACCAAAGCCCCTGTAGGCAAACCATCGTACTGGGGGCTCATGCATTCCCTACATACGGACGTCTCTCTCTCTCTTTGGCACAGGAGCTAGAAAAACAGCATTTGAGCAGAGGGGCAGAGGGTTAAGACTTATTCTGACATTTGTTTCGGAGGTCATTCCATCCCTGCACGGATCAATGTTCTCCCTCCCTTCAATTTCACATGAGCCGGAGCCAAAAGCAAACACAGCCTTGGGGTTATTACTTTACTCTGCCTGGATCAGTTGGTAACAGGTCTCTGGACACCACAGCAGAGTGCACAGGGAAATTATTCCCCTATTTCTTTCCAAATACCCTTGGGAAACTCCTAGCCATCCATGATGGCTTGACCTGTGCTCTGAAAGCAATTAGTCTGCATTGTGCATGGTTGTCATAACCGAGAACCATCATAAAACCTATGTTCATCTTGGTGCTGGTGGATTAAGTGACCTAAAGGACCCTTAAAGATAAGCGTGCAGCTCCTCTTGTGGTTTTGTTCTTTATCAAGTGTCCAAGTAAATGAAAGGAAAACATCCCTTTATATATTTACAACTTATAAATAAAGTCATTACTCTTGCTGACATTACGGTTATTGGATGTGTGTTGTATGGCATGGCGCTTTGGTGCACTGAGACAATGGAAATTACACTGTGCTCGATAACAGCAGTGTTTGGGATAATATAGCTGTAAGTTGATGCTTTAATTGCGAATGTAGTCACTAAGGAATAATGTTTTTATTAATTTAAAAAAGAAGAACTGTCTACATGTAATTGCTTTACACAAAAAAAAAGGAATTAAATGAATATAAAAATGAATAGATGAAAACAAAACCCAATTAAGATAGCAATTAGACTTAGACTTTATTGGGCTTATTACTTGTCAAGCTCAACCAATATTGATCAAAGTGTACTTGTATCATGTTACACATATTATAATAATCTCGCTCAGAAGTGCTGCAAGGAGAGCCAGTAACTGCATTTTAACATTCAGGCAAAGATTTGAGAATCTGAACGGGGGAATTGGTTTTGAACTGTATGGTGAAATAGAAGTACAAAACAGTAAATGCTAATTACAGTATGCATATTGTTCTGTAAACAAAAAACATGAAATAATAAGGTGTCTTGAAATCACAGTATGGTTTACATCATTAGGCAAAGGCAACAGAGGGAAACTATATAAGATGATGTAAATATGGATGTTTATATATCATTGTTCACCACTGGTGGTTCCCAGTAGCTTAGACTGTACACTTTTACACACAACAAAATACAGTCAAACCCAACCTGGCTTCTATGTAAAGATGCATCTCCTATATTCAGTCTCATCATACAGAATTAATTTAACAGAATTAAGTATTTAGCCCTGTTTGAATAAGAATTGTTCTACGTGGGGAAATAATCTGAAATGCAATGTTTTTCTCGCAGTTCCCAAGAGAAAATTCCTGACCTGGATTTAAAAGGAACACATATAATTAATGAGGTATTTAAATTTCCATTAAAACTGTCTGATTTTGAATAGTCTGAAATATAATTTCAAAAATATTTTCCACCACTACGTGCATTATATGCGGCTGCTTTTTGAGTTTTTGGATATTTGGCACAACAAATTTTTATAAATTATAATTATATAATAAAATAATATAAATAATGTTTGTGAATTAATGATATATAACATAACTATATTTCATGTAAAATAATGATCTTTTATCATTTTATTGCTAACACTTATGGCATAAACTTTTAATTCGGTTGATATAATCCCTCTATATTTGTGACAATATCTTGCAAGTGTTTTTTCTAGTTCAGTAAAATAAAGCTTATCAAAAACACTATGGCGGACAAGCAGCATTTTAGAGTGTGTGTGCACCCTTGCCCGCGTTTCCTTACGGGTGGGGACACATTCTGTGTGTTGCATGTTTGGAAGAGGAGCATGCACGGTCAGCGCTCGAGGGCGCTGGCTGTGAGCACTGTGAGGTGCTTCCATTGCGGAAGCTCCGATCCCGTCTGGCGTTATTTGGCAAGGGCGCTCAGGCTCGCGTTCCCCATGGCTTTGGTCCCGCTGCTGCCGAGGCACAGCGGCGATCATAGTCATGGGGATCGCAGATGGATCTATCAGGGAGGCTAGAGACAGGCCCAGCCTTATCTCTGCCTTTACCTGATAGATCTATGGATCTCACTCTGGGTTTGGAAGCCCGCGCTGCGGTTTCTTCCGCCCCGAGTGAGACTCCATTGCTGTAGCCCTCCAGTTCTGAGGAGCTGGAGAGCATCAGCATGAGAGAGTTTGAGGATTTGCCACCTCAGTCTCGTGCATATGAGGAGCTGGTTGAGGTTGTGACCAGAGCGGTTGATAAATTACATATTGATTGGCCAGCAGATACACAAGATGTTCGTTCTAAAAGCAAACTAGACGAACGTTTTTTGCCATCGCAGTCATAACCTCAACGTCGGGGCTTGACGTTTTTTTCCCTGATCTCCACACTGAGGTGGTGAGATCATGGGAGAAACCGGTCTCATATAGAGTGTATAGTCCACACTCATCACACTATTCCTCTATAATGAACTATAAAGAGCACGGTTATGGGGAGATGCCTAAAGTTGAAGACACACTAGTGAGTTATCTTTCCCCTGATACAGCATCTTACATTTACATTTATGCATTTGGCAGACGCTTTTATCCAAAGCGACTTACAGTGCCCTTATTACAGGGACAATCCCCCTGGAGCAACATGGAGTAAAGTGCCTTGCTCAAGGACCGCTGGGATCGAACCAGCAACCTTCTGCATATCAGGTCCATGGTTTAACCCACTGGACCACCATCTCACATAAAATCTTCCCTAAAAGCCCCGACATTTCCCAATAAACCAGTAAGAGTGACATCATCTTTAGTGGGAAAAGCATACTCAGCGGCTGGTCAGGCTGCAGCATGTTTACACACCATGTCAGTGCTGCTGGCAGTTTTTCACAGACCTCAGGCCATCATGTGTTAGTCCGCACAGACAACACTTCGGTGGTCGCCTACATAAATCACCAGGGGGGTCTGCGCTCGCGTCCGCTTTGCATACTGGCGCACCAGATCCTCCTGTGGTCCCAGGGAAAGTTACTGTCGCTGAAAGCAGCTTATATCCCGGGGGTCCAGAATATAGGAGCAGACATCCTGTCGAGACAGGGGCTGAGGCCCGGGGAATGGAGGCTCCACCCCGAGGTGGTGGAGCAGATATGGAGGGTGTTTGGCCAGGCTCAGGTGGATCTGTTTGCGTCTCGAGAGATGTCTCACTGTCCACTCTGGTTCTCCCACACGCATCCAGCTCCCCTGAGGCTGGATGTGTTGATACAGACGTGGCCGAGGCTGCTTCTGTATGCATTTCCCCTGATCGCTCTGCTCCCAGGAGTTTTGGAGATAGTTCGCAGGGACCAAGTTCGCCTTATTTTGATAGCCTCACGGTGGCCGGGCCGAGTATGGTTTTCAGATCTAATATCTCTCGTCGATGGACCTCCCCTGGAGTTACCTGTCAGGAGGGACCTTCTGTCCCAGGCACGGGGCTCGATTCTTCACCCCCGTCCAGAACTGGGGAACCTGTGGGCTTGGCCTCTGAGGGGGCCCAGCTCATAGGGGCAGGTCTCTACACTGAGGTTGTGGAGACCATTCTACACTCCAGAGCTCCTTCCACGAGGAAACTTTATGCCCTAAAGTGGAAAGTTTTCACTTCATGGTGTAGTGACCGCCAGTGGGATCCAGTTTACTGCCTGGTTGGTACAGTGCTGGAGTTACTGCAGGACCGGTTCACTGCAGGCTTATCCCCTTCCACCTTGAAAGTTTATGTGGCGGCCTGAAGTGCTTTGGGTAAAGATCCATTGGTATCTCGTTTCCTCCGTGGTACTCTGAGGCTGAGGCCTGTAGTTCTCACTAGGGTGCCGACCTGGGATCTGGCTACTGTCCTTCAGGGCCTGTCCCAGGCTCCATTCGAGCCGCTGGAGGAGGTTCCTGCTAAGTTTCTAACTTTAAAAACTTTGTTCCTCCTCGCTATTTCATCTCTTAAGAGGATAGGAGATTTGCAAGCTCTGTCGGTGGCTCCCTCGTGCTTGGATTTTGCACCTGGCATGGTTAAGGCCTTGCTTCATCCTAGGCCAGGTTATATTCCAAAGGTTCCTACTAATGTAGCCAGTTCCATTGTTCTTCAGGCTTTTTGTCCTCCACCTTTCCAAAATGCGGACCAGGAGAAGAATAATTTGCTGTGCCCTGTTAGGGCATTAGATGCTTATGTCCACAGAGCTGCCCTGTGGCGAAATTCTGAGCAACTATTTGTGTGCTTTGGGCCTCCTAATAAGGGGTCCTCCGCATCTAAGCAAAGAATGAGCAAGTGGGTGGTTGAGGCTATCTCACTTGCTTATGAGTCAGTCGGACTCTCAGTTTTCCTGAGAGTCAGTTTTACTCTCTGGACTTGGGCTCTACTCCAGGGTCTCAAGTGCTCTCGTCCTAGTGCTGCTTGTCTAATTTCACTGTGGACTGGCACTTCTCGCTATGGTGGCATTGGTACAGACGTTCCCATAGCGTCATCGATGCAACGGGAGTTCCCTTGAAAGGGAACGCCTAGGTTACGACTGTAACCTTGGTTCCCTGAAGAGGGAACGAGAGTTGCATTGTCCTGCCATATCTCCGATGTGCCTGTCAGAAGCGACTACTTCAGACTCTTAAAGCTAGCGTGGTTTTGTTTTGGGCAGGCTATATAGCTACCTGGTTTGTGATGTCACCTGCTCTGACGTCTCACCATTGGACTGATTTGACATGTGCTTCATGACTTCATCACACATTGCGTTCCCATAGCGTCACGATGCAACGCTCGTTCCCTCTTCAGGGAACCGAGGTTACAGTCGTAACCTAGGCGTTTTTTATTTATTAAAAAAATATATATTAATAAGAACATTGCAATTGTATTTGCTGTTGTTATTGAGGTAATTCTGACTAAATACAGCACAAAAAAAGGTAAAATAAAGCCCAAAATAATTAAACAAAGCAATTCATTTATTCATGCCGCAATGCACTCTGGGAGTACACTTCCTCAGGTCACAAATAGAATTATGTTGACAAAACTTAAACGGTTTAATTGACAAAACTTAAACGGATGCAATTAAGTTATGCTTACTTAATTGAATTAATGCAACAGGTTTCCTACACTTTTTTAAATAAAGTCAACATCACCTATGTGAATAAATGTCACAAGCACGCCAGGCTCCACCCTCTCCCAGACACAACGATCACAATCACCCGAGTACTGATCACACACACCTGCACGTCATCATCACTGCAATCACCACCTGCACTTAAGCCCCATGCACGCACTCAGTCACTGTCCGGTATCGTTTGCACATGCTCACGCTAATGCTTGCTTCCACGGACTCACCTGACTACCTACCTGTGATCCCAAGTCTCCTGAGTGTCTCCTCATCTCGTCTCCTGGCTCCCTGTCTCCATCGTCCTGTCGATCTACAATCAAGAATGTATCGTATTACCCATTGCCTTCACCATTCTACTGGACTTACACTTCTGATACTCACCTCATCTGCTCACTTCCTGGTTCTGTCTAATAAACCCTGTTTACATCTGCCATCTGTTCTCCGTGTCATCTCTGTTTGTAACAATAAAATCATAATACCTTGCCCATATGTGAATTACTTCTTAAGTTTTACTTTACGTTTTTATAAGAGCCATTTAAATATTCCTTAAAATACACTCACCTAAAGGATTATTGGGAACACCATACTAATACTGTATTTGACCCCCTTTCGCCTTCAGAACTGCCTTAATTCTACGTGCAGTGTTAATTTCGTTGACAAATAATTTGTCATAATTTTCGTCAACAACCTTTTTTCCCTGACGAAAACGAGACGATAACTAAATAAAAACTAGTGTTGATTAACAAAAACTATAACGAAAATCAACTGTCATTTTCGTCAACAAATAAAAACGTGACGAAAATTTTAGGGAGGGTCGATTAGGGAAGAGATCCAGTCAGAACTGATGTCCTGTGTAACAGATGCGCAGATCTAACCGCTGGAGAACACGGCGCTGTTGCTCTACAGGCTCACGCATCCCCAAATAGCACTCCAGAGCGGCTCACAATAAATTAATAACACACATTTATGCCAGGCAATTGTTTATGAACTAATGCTGATGAATAATGACAATGTTTACTTTACGATGTTCATATAGTAATGTGTTTTAGACGGTTGTAACAACGCATATTTTATCTCCTCATCTGAACTTGAATGAGCTCCTGCAACTGCAATAGTAAGGCAATATTTCAAAATAAGAGTCCCGGTGTATTTCCAGCTGGTTTATAATTAAAAGTCACGCATTATACGTATATTCGTTATTGGTTACACAATAAACTGTATTTAATTTCATTCCCATTTAATTCATATTCAGGAGGAAAGACCAGTATTTGACACATATTAAATAAAGTATCAGGGTTATAATAGTTAACTAAAACCATTAAAAAAAATCTTTGTTACTTGAAATTAAATAAATGTTAACTGAAATTAAAAAAAATTATAAATAAACAAACTTATTTGAAGCTTTAGCTTAACATGATAAACTAACTAAAACAGAAATACAAAGTTATAAAAACTATATAGTTTATAGTTTTTTAAAAACAAACAAAACAAAAAAAATGATGTCAAAATGTCAGTTCAAGTGACAGTCGGTTATGTAATACTTAAATGCTTAATGTATTACAATTTAACTAAACTCATTAATTTTAGGAGACTAAATCTACTGTAGATTTAGTCGACTAAAATCGTATGATATTTAGTCGACTAAAATTAGACTAAAACTAAAAGCAATTCAGGTGACTAAAATATGACTAAAACTAAATGGCATTTTAGTCAAAAGGCTATGACTAAAACTAAATCAAAATATGCTGTCAAAATTAACACTGTCTACGTAGCATTGATTCAACAAGGTGCTGAAAGCATTCTTTAGAAATGTTGGCCCATATTGATAGGATAGCATCTTGCGGTTGATGGAGATTTGTGGAATGCACATCCAGGGCACGAAGCTCTCATTCCACCACATTCCAAAGATGCTCTATTGGGTTGAGATCTGGTGACTGTGGGGGCCATTTTAGTACAGTGAACTCATTGTCATGTTCAAGAAACCAATTTGAAATGATTCAAGCTTTGTGACATGGTGCATTATCCTGCTGGAAGTAGCCATCAGAGGATGGGTACATGGTGGTCATAAAGGGATGGACATGGTCAGAAACAATGCTCAGGTAGGCCGTGGCATTTAAACGATGCCCAATTGGCACTAAGGGGCCTAAGGTGTGCCAGGAAAACATCCCCCACACCATTACACCACCACCACCAGCCTGCACAGTGGTAACAAGGCATGAAGGATCCATGTTCTCATTCTGTTTACACCAAATTCTGACTCTACCATCTGAATGTCTCAACAGAAATCGAGACTCATCAGACCCGGCAACATTTTTCCAGTCTTCAACTGTCCAATTTTGCTGAGATCGTGCAAATTGTAGCCTCTTTTTCCTATTTGTAGTGGAGATGA
The DNA here is from genome assembly GCA_023566225.1 of Romanogobio albipinnatus. NCBI lineage: Eukaryota > Metazoa > Chordata > Actinopteri > Cypriniformes > Gobionidae > Romanogobio > Romanogobio albipinnatus. The sequence goes on from CM042240.1 coordinate 23,270,529, forward strand.
GTGGTACCCGGTGGGGTCTTCTGCTGTTGTAGCCCATCTGCCTCAAGGTTGTGCGTGTTGTGGCTTCACAAATGCTTTGCTGCATACCTCGGTTGTAACGAGTGGTTATTTCAGTCAAAGTTGCTCTTCTATCAGCTTGAATCAGTCGGCCCATTCTCCTCTGACCTCTAGCATCAACAAGGCATTTTCGCCCACAGGACTGCCGCATACTGGATGTTTTTCCCTTTTCACACCATTCTTTGTAAACCCTAGAAATGGTTGTGCGTGAAAATCCCAGTAACTGAGTAGATTGTGAAATACTCAGACCGGCCCATTCTATGCTCATAATTGCTTAAATCCCCTTTCTTTCCCATTCTGACATTCAGTTTGGAGTTCAGGAGATTGTCTTGACCAGAACCACATCCCTAGAGGCATTGAAGCAGCTGCCATGTGATTGATTGTTTGATTAGATAATTGCATTAATGAGAAATTGAACAGGTGTTCCTAATAATCCTTTAGGTGAGTGTATGTCACCCTGAGAAACACTTTTGACAGTGCTAAATTCATTCCATGAGAATAAAATTGTCATTTGTATTGTATTATTAATGCCATTCTCTTCATTCCAGATGCTTTTGTGGAGTTTTGCCAAACCATTAATGAAGATTGATTAACAGAAACAGAAACAAAAGAGAGGTTAGTAAGACAGTGTTGAAAATATGTTCTTCCACTCCATTAAATTTCTGATCAACAACCTAATAATCTCCATAATATGTTTTCACCATCACTCAGTAACCACCAAATCCCTCTGAAAGCAGTGTTTAATACAGGTCTCATGATCTCTATTACCTTAAAAATGTCTGATCTGATCTACAGTAACAGCTTGTCAAACCATGTAAAAAAAAGTCAGCTTGGGTTTCTGCAACACTGACGGTTTGAATTTAAGCATGTTCGGAAGGGAACAAGTATCTGGAGGGGACTGAATTCAGCTCAGCCCGCTGCCAAACAACCACAGAGAAAACCCTTGACCCTAAAGTAATCTCAAACTAAGACAGAATGACTCCGGTACCAGTTGTTTGGTGTATCTGTGTCCTTCAGCAGAGCTTCTATTCTGCCTTGTAGCTAACAAAGCAAAAATATCACTTAGTCGGAAACAGGGCAAATGGGGATTTAAAAAAAGAAGGAAGAGGTCAGATATTCATACAATGCAATACAATACAAAAATAATGTCCAACGGGATTATAGCTACATTTAAAGGGGAATTTAAAGAAAGAGAAAATCCTGGGGGGGAAAAAACACAATAGATTTCTTTCTTCTGTGTAACACAAAAGATGATTTTAGGCTGGATGATAATGCTGCCTTAGAACAGACTCAGAGGTTGCCAAGCTCAAAGATGACAAAAATTTAAAATAAACTTTTTTAAAAGTATATGATCATTTTCTAAAATCAGGCTAAATTTGAAGTTATTCAAATAAAATATCCCCTCCACCATAGATATTTAATCTCATAAAACTTTATGAATATGCATATTTGAATTTGGTACACCGCAAAAGGTTACGAGACACATGAGAACCAATAAAGTTGGCAGCCATGATGTGTGACAATTTTTGAATACTATACAAACATGAAATTTGAGAGCTGCAGAAGATAAGATTATTAGTGAATAACAACCTAAATGTATGTTCTAGTTCATATTAAATTATTGTATGGCTTGGATTATGTAACATATACAGGCTAACACATTCAGAGGTTTGGGGTTAGTAAGATTTGTGAAATAAATTAATAATTTGGGGTAGAATAGAAATTAATACTAAGCATTAAATTGATAAAAAGTTAAATATATTTAGAAGTTACAAAAGATTTATATTTCAAATACATGCTGTTGTGTCACAAAAATGTTAAGCAGCACAACAGTTGGTAACGCTTTAGATTACGGCCCGGAAAGTACTGCGTAAGTAAAGAGAATTTACAGCATAATTTTCGGTAATTATAATGTAACTATAAAGTAAGTGCGTATAGGTATAAGGGAACAATATGTAATATTGAGGGAATAAAGGGGTAACTATCAGGAAAATTAACACATTATTTATACTGTAAGTATTTTTTAATTAAGGGGTAATTATCTGTGTAGTTACAGGGTAAGTGTGAATCTGCGGGCTGTAAATTAAAGTGGTGTTTGTTCCCATCTTGTTTCGTGTAGGGTAAGTACAATATAAACACGTACACAATCTGATATCACTCAGAAACCTTTATTTAAAAAAGTTTTTTAAAACAGTTTTACAACACTTATTTGTTTCTCTTGCTTGGCTTTATCCTCGTCTTGTTCCTCTACTTTTTCGTCCTTGCCACAGATGAATCTTAAGAAGGAATCCCATGTCTCTAGCTATTCTGTATTATGTAACTACACTGAAAATACAGTGCATGCAGAAATGTCCTCACCGTTTACTCGTCTTTCTCCCTCAAGCCATCCAAGGTGTACATACGACTTTATTTCTTCATATGAACACAGAAAAATAAATAATCTCTGCTAATGAAAACTCATTTGGGTTCCTAAAATTTCAAGCATCAAACAGCACATACAGCAATAACTACAGTAATCCATACGATCCCAATGGATGAATCAATGTCTTCTGAAGTGAAACGATAAGTGTTTGTAAGAAAAATAACAATATTTAACATTTTTGAAATGGTAGACTATCGCTTCCAATCAGCAGTCATCTGCGTGAATGAGAGGGTTGAGTTCACGCTTGACGTAACTTGAAGCGTGACGTGAGCGCGCAGAGAAACTCTGGTCATGCGGATGTTGGATGCTGTTGTTTTTTTTTTTTAATGCTCACAACAGTATACAAACAATAACATAATATATGTTAATAGCAATGAGAAACAAACAAGACTAGAAGACAGAGACACCAGTTCTCGTGTGTGTTTCAGATTAAACTTGCGTGAGAACGCCATGAAAGCTTGAAGCTTCTTTACTCATGCACGCGCTGGTAAGAGCTGATCGGATGAGAAAAGATTAGTCAATTATGAGAGCATTTCTTGGTGTACTTTTTATTTTAATAAATAATAATACAAAATATCAAAAGACCTGGGATTCCTCTTAAGATCCATCAATGGAAATAATAATAAAGAAGAAGAGGAACATGAAGAGGAAGACAAGCAAAAAAGGGAGAAAACGTGCCTCTTTCTGTCCGGATGTTATATTATTTGAAATGAAAAGTTTATTTAAAAAAAGGAATAAGTGTCAAATCTGTTTTGGATTTAGTTGTTTGTCAAATAAATATTTCCGAGTGATATCAGATTTTGTATGTGTTGTTTTTTGTACTTACCCTGTAACTACACGAAACAAGAAGGGAACAAACACCACTTTAATTTACAGCCTGTCAATTCATACTTACCCTGTAACTACACAGATCATTTAATTAAAAAATGCTTACAGTAAAAATAATGTGTTAATTTTCCTGATAGTTACCCCTTTATTCCCCCAGTATTACATATTGTTCCCTTATACCTACACGTACTTACTTTATAGTTACACTATAATTACCGAAAGTTATGCTGTAAATTCTCTTTACATACGCAGTACTTTCCGGGCCGTAATCTAAAGCGTTAACCAACAGTTTTCAAAATTATTGATAATAATCAGAAATGTTCTTGAGTAGAAAATCACTGCAAGACTGGAGTAATAATGCTGAAAATTCAGATTTGACATCACAGGAATACAATGCATTTTAAAACATTAAAACATTATTTTAAATAGAATAAATATTTAACAATATTAATGGTTTACAGTATTTTTGTTAAATAAATGCAGGTGAGCATAAGAGACTTCTTTCAAAAATGTTGTTAAATGTTACAGAATACAAACTTTTGAACAATGTGTAAGGAATAATTTGACGACGGGCCGTTGAATTATTAGAAATATAATGCACACCCAAGGTGGTGATGCGGTCACGACGTGACAAGGGTGTGCATTATTTTTCTAATAATTCAACGCCCCGGAGTCAATTATTCCGCTTATACTACGGTTACCACACCTCAAGACATCGATCCGATAATATATTTAAAGGGATTCGTCCGGTTTTTGTACTTAAATCGCTATTGTGAGTAGGACTATTTCTTCCGCGTCTCATCCAACGGCTCTTTTGCTAGTTCCGAAATGTCATTTTAAAGCTAGTTGTGGAGGCTTGAGCCACTGATAGCAGACTAATGCAGTTATTAATGCAGCGAGTTATTAGAGAGAGAGAGAGAGAGAGAGAGCCTGTCTCTTTCAACAGCGTCAACTATTACGGAACTGTAAGAACAGCGCCTTTATTAACGTTACCTCGCAAGTGAGAAATGTCATGTTGCTTTTAAGTTGCTAAACTATTTTACTGATAAAATCGCTAGAGCAGCGCTGACATCACGTTTCTGTGCGAGTGTGTCCGCACTGTATGTGTGCGTGTTTGAGTGGGAGAGCAGAGAGAGCAGGAGAACGAGAGTGTGGCGAGCAGCGAGGCCGAGGGACCGTGAGGGCGGGACGAGGCGGCGCTCATCAGGGAGGATGAGCTCCAGCTGCGCGCCGCAGCGATCTCGGCTCTCGCGGCTCGCCACAGAGAGTAATGTGCATTTCTTACATAATTAAACGTAATTTTGTGGAAATAAAACACGGAAATAATTTTTCCTTTTTATCTTATTGTTTACTATATGTATTTGAATGGTCAGTGTCGTTGTGTGTTTTGGTTATTTGCTGTTATAGGCTGTAAAGACATTTGAAATAACTGAAATCATTTGGCGAAGTGATATGGAACTGTAATGCTCGTGGTGGATCTGTGGTGTGACGTGGGCCCTTTTGGGTTCGTTGAAGATAAGAAGTGCTGCTGCATTCTGGATCATTTGGAGCATTTTGATCGCACATGATGGAAGTCCAGCCAGAAGCGCATTGCAGTAGTCAAGCCTAGAAATGACCAGGGCCTGGACGAGAAGTTGTGTTGCATGCTCTGTTAGAAAAGGTCTGATCTTCCTGATGTTGTGGAGCGCAAACCTGCATGAGCGAGCTGTCTTTGAAATGTGGTCTTTGAAGGACAACTGGTCATCAAAGATTACGCCAAGGTTTCTGACCGACCCTGAAGGGGTGATCCGAGAAGATCCTAGCTGGATGGTGACGTCATGTTGTATTGTGTGATTGGCCGGGAAGACGAGCAGTTCAGTCTTAGCCAGGTTGAGCTGCAGGTGATGTTTTTTCATCCATGCCGAGATGTCCGCCAGACAGCTGGAGATTCGTGCAGCTACTGTGGGGTCGTCTGGTTGGAATGAAAGGTAGAGCTGAGTATCATCCACATAGCAGTGGTATGAGAGGCCATGTGCCTGTATGATGGGTCCTAATGATGTAGTGTAAATGGAGAAGAGGAGAGGTCCAAGCACTGAACCCTGAGGAACCCCTGTGGTCAGCTGATGTGCTTTTGATACCTCCCCTCTCCAGGCAACCTTGAAAGACCTACCTGTAATGTAAGACTCAAACCAGTAGAGTGGAATCCCTGTGATGCCCAGTGATGAAAGAGTGGACAGAAGAATCTGATGATTGACCGTGTCGAAGGCAGCAGATAGATTGAGGAGGACAAGGACTGATGATTTGGAGTCAGCTTTAGCTATCCGCAGGGCTTCAGTGACCGACAGTAATGCAGTCTCTGTAGAGTGGCTGCTTTTGAAACCTATACTATACTATACTATATTATACTATACTATACTATACTTTATACTACGGGGCCTTTGAATGCTTGAATCTGATTGGCTGATGAACGTTCTGAGGTATGCAATTATTTTCTGGGAAACGCACAGCGAACGTAGTTCCAGGCAGCTCTCTTGACCGCATTACAGTTCCATATCAATTCGCCAAATGATTTCAGTTATATCAAATGTCTTTACAGCCTACAACAGCAAATAACCAAAACCCACAACGACACTGACCATTCAAATACATATAGTAAACAATAAGATAAAAAGGACAAATTATTTCCATGTTTTATTTCCACAAAATTACTTTTAATTATGTAAGAAATGCACATTACTCCCGTTCTCTCTGCTCTCCCACTCAAACACGCACACATACAGTGCGGACACACTCGCACAGAAACGTGATGTCAGCGCTGCTCTGACGATTTTATCAGTAAAATAGTTTAGCAACTTAAAAGCAACATAACATTTCTCACTAGCGAGATAACGTTAATAAAGGCGCTGTTCTTACAGTTCCGTATTAGTTGACGCTGTTGAAAGAGACAGGCTCTCTCTTTCTCTCTCTCTCTCTCTCTCTCTCTCTCTCTCTCTCTCTCTCTCTCTCTCTAATTCTCTAATAACTCGCTGCATTAATAACTGCATTAGTCTGCTATCAGTGGCTCAAGCCTCCACAACTAGCTTTAAAATGACGTTTCGGAACTAGCAAACCACGTTGGATGAGACGCGGAAGAAATAGTCCTACTCACAATAGCGATTTAAGTACAAAAACCGGACGAATCCCTTTAAATATATCTTCGGATCGATGTCTTGAGGTGTGGTAACTGTAGTATAAGCGGAATAATTGACTCCGGGCCGTTGAATTATTAGAAAAATAATGCACACCCGAGGTGTAATGGCCACTCCGCTTCACGTCGTGACCGCATCACTACCTCGGGTGTGCATTATTTTTCTAATAATTCAACGGCCCATTTATTCACGGACATTACACATCTTCATGTGAAGAAAACATTAACCAAAAAAAGGGCTTTTTTAAAACTGAAACTCAGAACATAACAAAACACCGAGAAGCAGACAGGTGGGACAAACATGTCAAGCTCATGTAATTTAAGGTAAAGAGAGAATAACGTGAAATTGAGGAGAAGTGTCGGTCCCAATCTTTCTGAACGACGCCTCTGAAATTTCAGCCAGAGGGAATTCCAGCAGTCTTCAATATTAGGGCAGCTCAGTAACAGTCACACTGCACTGCACTTCATCATGGTTAGGGCACCAATTAGCCTGCCCATCTACGGATGATCAGTTCTCTAGGCACTAACGCATTTAGGCTCAGCTAGCCTCACATTAACAACTTAAATCCAAATACTCTTTTGGTCTCAGCTCAGTGAGTGATGAAAGAGAAAATGTGCTAGAAAAACGCAGCACACGTTTGCCCAGGCATGACAGCTCTAAGAGGGACAGTGCAGTAAATCTCAGGTTTGAAGTTTGCTAGATGAGAGGCTACGGTTAATGCTCCCTGATTACCAACACAAAACTTTCACAAAACCTCTAAACCCATTAAATCTCAGCACACACACACACACACACACATTTAGAAGATTTAGCAAAATTGGAGTGCCTCGTGTTCCTTTCCAAATGTGAATTCAAGGACTGTTTGTCCTGATCGATAGGCCTCAATTTTCTGATTGAAGTCGCTGAAGTTATCAAAAAGGAGGTTGATTAGCAAGCCTACGCTAGGTAATGACACATCACAATCAATTTGTCTTGCAAAATGCTTATTTCAGAGAAGCTCTATACTTTTAATCTGAAGCAGAAGTTTTGTATCTCCTGTTTGCAATTCAGAATTGAAATTAAATTTCAGTTCAGTTCATAGATCTGAATTGAGGTAGCAAACTGGAAGCAGAATTGTAATTGTAAATTTTAGAATTTAAAAGTAAATTCAAGTGCAGTCAGTAATTGTACATTTCATTATTTTGTATTATGTTTTTTATATAAAACAATTCAATTCAAAATTTAAAAGCTCTTGAATTGTAAAGAAGGCAGTTCATATTTTTTTGAATATCGTCCAACCCTCTCCTAAACACTGAATGCATAACAATCGAGAGCACGGCTAGAGCATCAAATAACTGCTGTCTAATTTCCAAATGAGTTTGAGAGCTTTCAAATGAATAAGCAATGTTCTTCATTAATAGGAAAACAACAGCATCTATCTAACATCAAATAACAGATTCTAGACTCGTATGCTGCATACAGTACAACTCTTTCAGAGGACCTCTCATCACACAGCGTTGTGTAATTATTTTATTTATGACTTTCAAACATAGGAAGAATGGCTCAGGCTGGCCGTCAGCGGTCCATGGCCATAGGTTTACTGCCATGCCTCGGTTCATTTAGAGCTGGAAATCCGTGACCTCAGAATGCAGACAAATCAAACACTGATACGCCCTCGTAAACTGTCAAACTGGGGCTTGTCACCCATGCAGCCTTCGGCTTAGCAGATTTATTTCTACTTTATACAAACACATTCCTCACTGAACCTGTATTGTTTTAAAAAATAGAACCAGAAAGGTAGGTCTGCTTGTTAGTTTCCTGTGACGTTCTATATGTCTCTGTCTAGGTGAGAAGGTGATGGGGCTGGGGCTGGGGCTGGCTGAAGGGAGGAAATGCCAGAGCCTGGCAGGGATGAGCTGAACTGCTGGGATGTGTGAGGAGATGATTGACCACTTCCCTGCTCTGTCCTTAATATGCTTTCCAAGGCCTGGGAATATAATCCTATTCAAAATACCATTCTCTTGCTGCACAGGTTTTGGACTCAAATTCCCTACCTGTCACTGTTTGAAGTGGTGCGTAGGCCAAAGAGGCAATTACTGAGCCCACCAGAGGTTAGGTGGGTCCTGCCATAAGATGAATTGGTGTTCTGCCGCAGTATGAATTCATACAGCAAGGCTGATTCATATATTTGCAACATATGAAAACACACAACCTTCCCCAGGTGGTGTCACTAGCATATACATATTACAGTAATAGCTTAAAGGGACAGTTTACCAAAAATTATAAAAAATGATTTAGTCATCCTCATGTAGGGGTGTGCAATATGTATTGTTTACTGTAAGATAAAACCGTAATTGTTGTTTTAACAATGTGGAAGCTGATATTAAATATGTCACTCACTGTCACTTTCACTGCATGATTTAGCACAGAATAGAATGATCAGTTAATGATCCCAAAATGTTTGTCTTATTTCTATATGATATAGTAAAGAAATGTCACACAAGCATGCTGTTTTTTTCCCAAATATTAGTCAGTAAATTATCCAAATGCAAATGTGATATTGATTTTATTCAACAGTTCAACAAACGAGTGTTGCGACAATACCAAAATAATAACTTTGATAATACTAATACTGTCTGAACTGATAACACCGCAAAAACCTAAAACAGGAAGTAATTGAACAATGGATAACAGAACATGGAAGATAAGATGATGTTTGTAACATTGATCAAATGATTAGGCCAAATTTAAGTTATTACTGCCCTCAACTGCCTCATCAAACTCAGATGGTGAAAAGTTTGCTCGTCACAAAATAAATCACACTCGTTTGATGTATGTGAGGGAATGAGCATCATGTAGGCTAATTATGTTATCAATCACATTAATTAACCTGACGTTTAGGGGTGTGCGATATGACCAAAATCTTATTTTACAAATTACATTTCCAAATATTGCCTATATATACACTATGTGTGTGTGTGTGTGTGTGTGTGTGTGTGTGTGGTTCTGGTAAACTAAATGTCCCTACAATGATAGCAAAACCAGTCATTTTTGACCTTGTGGTGACATTTTTGGTCCCCTTGAGGACAGCTTATTAATCATACTAAGTGATGGTTTTTTTGAAAATGTAATAATGCAGAACGTTTTCTGTGACGGGCAAGTTTAGGGTTAGGGGATAGTATATGCAGTTTGTACAGTATAAAAGTCATTATGTCTATGGAAAGTCCCCATTTTCTGAAATTCTTGTCCTTGTGGGGACATTTTTGGTTCCCATGAGGAAAATAGCTTATAAATCATACTAAGTGATGTTTTTTGAAAATATTAAAATGCAGAAAGTTTTCTGTGATGAGTATGTTTAGGGGTAGGGTTAAGGGGATAGGATATACAGTTTGTACAGTATAAAAATCATTACGTCTATGAAATGTCCCCATAAAACATGAAAAACCAACGTGTGTGTGTGTGTGTGTGTGTGTGTGTGTGTGTGTGTGTGTGTGTGTGTGTGTGTGTGTGTGTGTGTGTGTGTGTGTGTGTGTGTGTGTGTGTGTGTGTGTGTGTGTGTGTGCACAATAATAACTTTTATATTGTTATTGATATGATTTGTTATTGATATTGATTTACTAAATTTGCGTAACTATATACTTAATTTCATACATTATACACTCACCTAAAGGATTATTAGGAACACCATACTAATACTGTGTTTGACCCCCTTTCGCCTTCAGAACTGCCTTAATTCTACGTGGCATTGATTCAACAAGGTGCTGAAAGCATTCTTTAGAAATGTTGGCCCATATTGATAGGATAGCATCTTGCAGTTGATGGAGATTTGTGGGATGCACATCCAGGGCACGAAGCTCTTGTTCCACCACATCCCAAAGATGCTCTATTGGGTTGAGATCTGGAGACTGTGGGGGCCAGTTTAGTACAGTGAACTCATTGTCATGTTCAAGAAACCAATTTGAAATGATTCGAGCTTTGTGACATGCTGCATTATCCTGCTGGAAGTAGCCATCAGAGGATGGGTACATGGTGGTCATAAAGGGATGGACATGGTCAGAAACAATGCTCAGGTAGGCCATGGCATTTAAACGATGCCCAATTGGCACTAAGGGGCCTAAAGTGTGCCAAGAAAACATCCCCCACACCATTACACCACCAGCCTGCACAGTGGTAACAAGGCATGATGGATCCATGTTCTCATTCTGTTTACGCCAAATTCTGACTCTACCATCTGAATGTCTCAACAGAAATTGAGACTCATCAGACCAGGCAACATTTTTCCAGTCTTCAACTGTCCAATTTTGGTGAGCTTGTGCAAATTGTAGCCTCTTTTTCCTATTTGTAGTGGAGATGAGTGGTACCCGGTGGGGTCTTCTGCTGTTGTAGCCCATCCGCCTCAAGGTTTTGCGTGTTGTGGCTTCACAAATGCTTTGCTGCATACCTCGGTTGTAACGAGTGGTTATTTCAGTCAAAGTTGCTCTTCTATCAGCTTGAATCAGTCGGCCCATTTTCCTCTGACCTCTAGCATCAACAAGGCATTTTCGCCCACAGGACTGCCGCATACTGGATGTTTTTCCCTTTTCACACCATTCTTTGTAAACCCTAGAAATGGTTGTGCGTGAAAATCCCAGTAACTGAGCAGACTGTGAAATACTCAGACCGGCCCGTCTGGCACCAACAACCATGCCACGCTCAAAATTGCTTAAATCACCTATATTCCTGTTTTGTTTTCCTTCCATTCAGAACCAGCAGAGTAGGACACTGCATTTTAAAAGTGCCAACAGGGTACGTTCAAGAGAACAGGCATTTAAATATGAAAATGAAATGTGGCCGTGTCCCGTGTAGATAAAGTCTCACACTTACAGCCGTGAGCATACTGATGGAAAATAGCACGGTTTAATGAATATTGACACAGAATAATATTTCCAGCCAGGTCGCAGGTGCACTCTCTCCCAGTCACATTTAACTCTCTGGATCTGACAAGCACAGATCAACGGCACACTTGGGCTCAGAGACCGATCAAAACCTGATGTAACACAGCCGCTTAAGGATTCAATCCAGACTGAGGCATGTTACAATCAACCAACTTGCCAAAAGAAAAATTGATCCCCCAAAAGTTATTTGCTATTGGTTTCTTGTTTGTTTTCTGTAAAATGAAATTCCTCAACAAAGAAAAGGCTAGAGTAGACAAATCTGACAGAATACACTGCGAAAATTACTCAAATTGTGCGTAATTTCTGTGCCCCTAGCATTACCAAAAAAAACTGCAAAAATATGAAATTGTGCTATATGTCTTGTTTCAGTCACTATTTAAAGGAACACACCACTATTTTTTAAAATAGGCTCATTTTCCAACTCCCCTAGAGTTAAACAGTTGAGTTCCCATTCAAGAGAACTCGAGCTGCGTCACCGCTTTGGGAACGCCCCTGCGTGATTGTGTCATGAAGCACGTATATCATCAATCCAATAGAGAGACTGAACGTTATCGGCGTGGTTACGTTGTAGACCTGGAAGCTATAAAGCACACTGGCAAACACACGCCGTTAGCTTCTGTTGTCTTCAACAAGCGCTCTGTGTCATTCTGTCTGTCCTAAATATCTGTTTTTGTGTTAGAGTTCAGATCCCTGTTTCACAAGTTTGCACTCACACTGATATTTAGAGTTAAAAGAGAGTATTATGGCGAGCGAACGATCGTACAGAAAGTGTGTTCCTCCCTGTCCACGCTACATCACGGACGGGGATACACACTCTACAGTATGTGCATTGTTTGTCTGGGTGAGCAGCACGCTCAGTCGGCACTCGAGGGTGCCGGCTGTGAGCACTGTGAGGCTCTGCCTCTCCGTGTGCTGTGATCCCGCCGGGCGCTCTTCGAAGAGGGTGTCCCGGCTCGAGTTCCCCACGGAAGGGGCCCGGCTGTTGCCGAGGCACAGCGGCAGCTCGTGTCGTGGAATTCGCAAATGGATCTGACGGAGGGGTTTGAGACGGCCCAGCTCTATCTCAGCCTTCACCCGCCAGATCCAGTGCCGCTTCTCTAGGTTTGGGAGCCCGTGCTGCGGTTTCTCCCGCCAATGACTTCGAGTCATTGTATTGTATATTCGAGTCATTGTATTGTATATGTTGTGAGACACTAAACCGGGAAGCGGTCATGTGAAAAAAGAACGAGACTCAAACCTGAAGACTCGAGAGATTAACTAATCTTTTTCTGTTTCCGGTGACTGCATAGCCTTGCCTATATGGGGCTGGGACTTGATGAACGAATGACTCGAACATGAAGACTCGAGTGATGAACTAATCAATTATTTTCCCGGACCCCTGTATTGCATAAGAGGCTGTCTCAGCCCAGATCAGACATGATGACGGAACTAACGGCTCGAACCCGAAGACACGAGAGGTGAACTAATCTTTCCAGGGAACAGATGTGATTAAATGTGAAGTGATGAAAGAAAGACAACAATTTGGATCGGGAGGCGAGGTGAACTAACAGACTGCATACATAGCCTTAAGCAAGCTAAGCAATTAATTAATCATTTATTTCTCAAAGTTTGGCCTTGGCTGCATTAGCTTATAGTTTATTTTTTTATTCCAAAAGTACTAAACGTGTCAGAAAATTTAACATGAAACATTTTAATTAGATTCTGCTGAAATGAAGGAAAAAGATTTGTTCATTTTGCTGAACGAGATTCAGTAAAATGAAACGAACTTCCCACAACTAGTGTGTGTTGCTCCTGTCTGTTAGCCTGTTATATGAATTATTGTTATTAAATCTTCGTGTTGGAATTATAATTGTCTTCTTTGCCTGTTTGCCTGCAACCTCCCATGACAGATATAAGTCAACAATATTTACAATATTTATAGCTACACCTATACTTACATGGCTGACTGCATAGTTGTCTCTATATATTAAATTAGGCTAAGAGAAAATACTTAATACACACTATGCTAAAGTGTTGTTTACCAAATCAGTAGACCATTGAAGACCAATTACAATATGCACAGCAATCAATGTGAATTGCAGCATACAAGACGAATTGTGTAATCAATTTAGCCAACAAAACAACAGGCTCAAACAAGTCCATAATATTGGATGAAAAGATAGTGCCCTCATTAGATATGGTTAAATTTGTGCTCTTTGCATTGTTAATGTTCCCAGACACATTGTTTAAATTCATCCGCATATTGGTGCACACTAATTAAACCAAGACACAGGCATAAATAAGTCAGAATAACTGCGAAAATTAGGATGGGTGGCTGGAGAGGAGATCAATTCTAATGCAAATTCAGATGCAAACACTTCTGTGAATGAATGCGAAGGGGAATTTGCTAACAACAAGCTACCTATCCTCTTAGGCAAGTCTTTGACGATTTGTTCATTTGACCACGTAACCTCCTTTTGTTTTGACAGACCAAAGCGATAGATAGTAGTTAACAATACCCATGGGACCTATTCCCTGGTTCTGCTTTCACATGTCAGGTCAAATTAACCAAAGCCCTCCCGACAGCACTGAGTACACAAATGCTACAAAGGCCATTAATTAATTCAGGTACAATCTTTGCAAACTGATACAAATAGCTGAGATGTAGAGAGCACTCAAATAGCTACACATACAGCCATGCAGTGACTGTATCCAAGGCTAAATCATTAGTTTCCATTATACTTTTCATTAGCACCACGAAGTGGACCCAAAGAGGGAGGATGTATTTCATATCACTGGTTCCTTTAGTCCTTTGGGGGGGGGGGAGGACTAGACCACAGCTGCTTTATTACAAGAGCCAATCTGCTGGCGATTAATTAATTTCTTTCAAGAGAGGCACAGAGAATCTCTATGGTGTAAATTAAAGCCGAAATCAGAGTGGTTGATGAGAAAGAAACCCTTGTTGATCATTTTGTATCCACTGGGGAAACATCACAGGGGAGCTGCAGATACCTGGTACGTTCAGCATTTTTTAAGTCACCATGAAATCAAAATTGACCGGTCTTATTTTTTATGGAATATTGCAGCATTTATTATAAGTGATTTATCCGTGCACATCGTTATTATGATAATTGTTTTGTATTAATGCGCCCTTTTTTATATTTAATCAAAAATTCCCCTCCTGCAGCAACATCTCTGCTATTTTCTGATTATGTATTTACTGACACGAGGGCGGGTAAACTTGTGACCAACTGCGCCCATGCGGTGGAGTATACTTCGAAAGCTGTGCGGACACAACTGCGCACAAGATGCGTCCGGACACGGAAATTGATGTACCCGGGGCTTGAGGGAAGAACATACATGTCTTCAGTGGATTGCACTGTTATTTAATGTGCTTTTGGATTGTTTTGGACTGGTGATGAAACACTGCAAAAATATATTTTAGAGAAATTTCAGTAAATAAAAAAACCCAGACAATATGAGCTGTGGAAATTAATAAGTAATCTAGGAGCATTTTACCACTTTTTACAGGGGATACCACTGAAAAAATGGTACGTCAATCCCTCGCAGCCTCGCTTTCATACCTGTTATGGTACTGCTCTGAATAAGGTCAATTCCCAATAGACAAATCAAGTCCCGTCCTATGTTTTTTTCTTGTTAGAGAAGCTGTTTCACTCGGATATATGTCACAAACACTCTTAAAACAAACTTCCAAAAGGGGGGGTTCACAGCAATGCCATAGAAGAACCATTTTGGTTCCCTCAAGAACATTTCAGTGAACATTTCTCAAACAGTTCTTCTTTGAAGAACATTTAAATAATCAAAAGAACATTTTGCCACTATAAATAACCTATGCAATGCAAAGTTCTTCATGGAGGGAAGAAAAGACTCTTAGCAGCTTCCGTTTCATATCACACAAGCAGGAATGAGATTATTGATCCAGCAGATATTCAAACCATGCACGATTGGGAGTGTGATCTTGCATTTACACAACACTTCCATAATCATAAAGTAAATATATTGTTACGTCCATAGGGACGTAGGAATTTATTTTATTTATTTTCTTAATCATTTGTGTGGATTCTGTTTTCTGTGTGTGCTTTTGTGTTCTTTTATGTTGCTCTTGCTCCTCCTACTGTCTGCTTGACAGGCTCATGAGTACCACCTGAATCCTGTTCCAGATCGTTAAGTGGAGAACAAAGGAACCTTGAGAATCCAGTCCAGTGAGAGAGACTGAGGCTTTTCTCTGTGAGAGAGACTACAATCTTCTGGTCCCAGCGCTGGTTGTTTATATGGTGTATATTGTTTGCCTGTAGTGTCAGGTAAATGGCTGTGAAGTGTCGCAAATTTTGATTTAATTATATAATATCGAACAGTTTGTGCAATTATCGTCACAAAAAAAATCCCCATTTTTTGGTACTGATGTGGTGGTGACGTGCAGACTCTATAGGTGTTTCTCAATGTCAAGGATACTTCCTCTGCAGGACTGGTCCTTCCAAGTCACTTCCTTCAGAGGCTAGACGAGGCTCCTCTTTAGCATTCGGAGAAAATGTAAATGGAACAGGCTAGCAACTGCACGTCATTGCGTCATTACGTCAGTGAAAAGGTCCGTTAGCCATCAATAACGTAATTTAATATCAATACGGTAGTAATTTGTACTGGCATTTAAACGTTAAACTTATATTTACTACGGTTATAACAAATGTTTGGTAATGTAATTAATACTTACACTTGAAAGCATATTGCCCCGTTAACGCTCCGACTCCACCAACGTCCAATATTTTGTATTTTTTGAACAAGATAGCAAAGCTGCGCGCATAGGATTGTGGGTGATTTGAGAGCGCGAAGAGCACGAAGGCTACACGTATGCAACCTTTCCTGTATATGGCATATTTTTCGAACAAAAGACTCAGACCTTGGTTGAAATTCCGAGGATCCTCGACATTGGAACAGTCCTTCGACGGATGTCGATGACGTAGCATCCTCGGAATTCTGGCTTCCAAGGATCCTTCCTTGACATTGAGAACCGCCTTATGACTGACACTTCTTATCAATTAAATGAGTTTTTTACACTTTGTAATTTCTGAAAAATAGTTGTTTTAGTTTTTCAGTAACTGTTTATCCATTATAATTAGCAGTTTATTGCAGGTTATTGCAGATTTATTTGAATGAAAAACTACTCTTTACAATTGCAAATGTTCTGAAATAAATGTTTTTTTTAAAGGACGCCTAGACTTTTCTTGACATAAAAGCTTACAGAAGCTACATTACTGAGATAATTATCCTCATATTTGAATCATGACATGATTAGACATTAAGTTTTATATTTAAGTTATTTTCAGACTCTTAACATTAAATTCTCTTTTTTTTTTCCCTAAGTGAAAAAAAAAAAAAAACGTGAGTCACTTACATGTATATTATTCTGTTCCCATATTACTTTGAGTTGTTATGACTCTTTGGTAGCAACATTTCAAGTGTCTAGTTTAAAATAAGACCAAATTTATGAATATAGACAATAGGGTTTAAGAGCTGCAGACATTTTCATTTGGGTATGTTGTTTTCAAAAAATTCTCAAAAATAGGGGCACAGGTTAAGAGGTTAAGAACCCCATTTTCTCCTGTGTTTTGAGTAGTAAGGGAGTTGGGCAATTGTTTTGGTATTTCCTTTTGGTAGGCAAGTTATCCTTAACCTTAGTTAGAACGTTTTGTTCGTTGTTTTGTCCTCTCCCCTCCTGAAGCCCTTTTTGTTAATTCTCACTGTTAATTTAATAAATCTTGTTATTTTGAAACTGGTGTCATTGAGCATTTTGAGTCTGCCTTGGGATCTGGAGGTGGCAGTTCTCTCACTCTCTCCCTGCAACTTTGTTACCCTCCTTTCCTGCCCCTAGACTAGAAAGGAGGATCGTAATGAGTGGGGACTCGTCCGGGATAGGTGTGCCTGTTTTTACTGCCTTGACCCAGATCACCTGATTGCAGAGTGCCAGGCTTGGGAAAATAATGTTGATTGTAGCTCCAAGAATGTTGCTCTTGTACAAACAATGTCTTTTATTAAGACTAAGTCCATGAAACCTTTCATCCGTGCTGGTACTGTATCTTTGCCCGACACTGAGCATCAACCTGTTGTGATTTTGCAAGTTACTGGTTCAGAACAGTCCTTAATCCTGAAAGGGTTATTTCCCTTCTCGCAGAATTCCTATACCGATTCGGACCTGCTTATACGTGGTATCGAGATGGGGTGTGATCGTGTTCCTCTTCATCAGGTACACTTAAAGTCAGACCTTGTGACCGGGATAGTCAACCTTGCGGTGTGTTCCCAGTTACCATTTGAAGGAGTAGGTCTTGTACTGGGGAATGATCTCACAGTTGACCAGGTTTTTCCCCGACCCATTGTGGTGAACGACGGTCCTGTTGGTGATACTTCATCTGCAATGCAGTGGTGCAACTAAATGTAAACAAGTTCAGAAACGTTGTTGACCTTGCTGATTCACTGTGGCAAGCCCCTTCTGAACCTCTGAGATGTGAGCAGGCGATTAAGCCTGGAGACGGCAGTTCTCTCACTCTCTCCCTGCAATTTTTGTTACCCTCCTTTCCTGCCCCTAGACTAGAAAGGAGGATCGTAACAATATTAAGTAAACATTTCCGACATAGTGTTCAACCCATGAACATATTTCCTAACAACTTTTGTACTTTTGTTCCACTAAGAAAAATCTTTCCAAACAATTAATCTTCTTCTTTGGAGGTTTTATTTCTTTGTTGACAAACAACTAATTGGTGCATTACCGCCACCTATTTCAAAACAATTAAGCAGAATCAACACTTTCATCTCTATGCAAAATGTGTTGGTTTTGTTCCTGAATGAATTAGCGTTTTGAACTAAACAGTTGAGTGAATGATTCAATTAATCAATCATAAAGAGTGTCACTTGTTTCGTTTTGAATGAATCAGCGTTTTGAATTGATCACTTGAAAGAAATGTTCACTTTTTAAAGAAAGTCACTTTTCACTAGCTGGATGTAACCTTCCAAAATATCACTGAAAAATCCACTAATACACAGACAGACAATCTTAAAAATGTTAAACCAAATTTTAAATGACAAGCACCCAAATTTTTTAATACATCCAAAGCATTCTAAGATTGCTAATCCTATTCAGGGAATAAAGGCACTTCCCTTTTTCCATATAAGCATTGAAACTATAACAAATGTCACCAAGTTGTGTTCAAAATGAAAGCCTTATTTGGACATCCAAATTTATATAACAGCAGACTCTTTTATTTGCTGTTGGAACTTCCAGACATGTCTCTGATCTTGAGCAAGAGCAGGTTGTGCCGAATCAATCTTTGATTGGCAGGGACAGGACAGGACTGACCACTGTCTAATTGACACCAGAACGAGGCGCAGACCAGAAAAAGGACATAAAAATGATCTCAGCATCTCTTTTCTGCCCTTGCTTGCAACCTTTGAGCTTCGTTGCTATACCTTTCAGTATTACTTTGTGGTGTGCCAATGCCAAAACAAAAAAAAACATTTAAGGTCAAACACCGGAGAGCAGCTGCAGACAGTCTTCCCATCCAATACAGCGAGGCCTTGATTCATCTGGCGGTGGAAGAAAATAAGGCTGCTGGCATTTTTGTGACTTTTTTTTTTTTTTTTGTAGGAACTGTTAAAAATCTATACACATCTGTAGTTTGCTAAGCAGATCATGTGTTCTGCGTTTGCAAGTTTGCTAAAGGGTTTGGAAAGCGGGTCAAAAAGATAAAGGCAGTGAAACAAGTACATTATAGCCGCGTTTCCACTGAAATTACGTGGAACAATTAGTCCCAGGAACTTTTTTTTCCCTCCAGACCTGTGACTGTCTGCATTTTTATTGCAGTTGAAAGTACCATGAAGATTAGGCAAATTAGTCCGGTGACACAGGACTGCGCACAACTTTCCAGTTCCCACTGGATTTCATCCGCCGCATTTAAGCTTAATACGTAGAGCTTAATACTTGAACCTCGTCGTCAGTCCATTGGTTGTATTTTTTAAACTCCATTGTTGATTCGAATAGCAAACAACTCTTACACGCACCGTAACAGACTTTTAAAAATGGTGGTTGAAATAAAATGCAAATCTGAAATTATTTAAATTTTATATCTGTTATTTAACAGTTGAGATCGTTGAGAAGCCACAAGCCGCGGTTTAAATCTGAGTTGTGCAGGCGGGGCATGTTATCACACTGCGTTACAATGTGCCCCTATTAGAATTGTTATTCTAATCTATACTTTTATAAATTCTATTGAGAAACCATGAGAAGGGTGAATAATGTCAGTGTCAGAAGTCAATGTTCAGAAATTATTCATTATTATTATTATTATTATTATTATTATGTTTTTAATTATGCTGTATAGTTGTATTTAGCAATGTGTTTGTTGTCAAATAAAAAAATGAGTATATTTTTAATGATTAAAAATTGCCATTATTTTATTTTAAAAAGTGAATAATTGTATTTTATTGACAAAATATTTTAGTTTGTCTTGGACAGTTTTTTTATTATATCAGGTAACATTTTAAGCTGTCATTTTGTCATTTGGTTACATCGTGCCCCTCACATGTTACAATGTACCCCACCTGTGGGGCATGTTGTCACACTTCACTTCCATTCTTTCGGGGTAAATCAAGAAAAAAGTATACACTGTATTCATGAAACAAAACCACATAATTGTACTAGACATGTGTGAAATTAAGCTTATGCGCAAGTTCTGGCAGGGAGATTCAATGTTATGTCACTTATCACATTCAGACCTATCCAATCAAGTCATAATTCTCAGAGTAAAAAAGATCAGGAATTACACGTCTGAGTTCACATACATATATATATATATATATATATATTAGATTAGATTAGATTAGATTAGATTAGATTCAACTTTATTGTCATTACAGTACAAGTACAAGGCAACGAAATGCAGTTTAGGTCTAACCAGAAGTGCAATAGCAGCAAGTGCAGGATATATACAGTGGTTGCGTAAGTGCAGGACATGGAAATGTACTGAATATATATAAATATGTATAAATAGAGAGACGGTTATTACTATAAACAGAACTGAATTTACAGGTGAATATGTAGTGAATAAATATACAGATGGTTATTACTATAAACAGAATGTACAGGTGAATATGTACTATGAATATAATATACAGATGGCTATTACTATAAACAGAATTTTACAGATAGAGGTATACAATAATATGTTAGGCTAATATGAGGAATATAGCAGTGGATTAAGGTAGTGCAATAAATTATGGACAGAGCTATCCGAAAGAAAGTGTAAAAGTGCAGTGGAAAGTGGTTGCATATTACAGTTAGAAGTACGGTGCAAAATGCAAAAGTAAACAGTTGGTACTATAAATACAGTCGGCAGTGCAAATGAGCCTAATCCAGTTAAGATATGGTGGTGCAAAATGCATAAGTAAACAGTTGTTACTGTAATAAACAGTCGGTAGTGCAAATAACAAAGTGAAGGCAGATGTGAGGTAGGAGAGTTAGCAGTTTATGAGGGAAGTGGATCAACGGGGGTTTGAGTTCAGTAAAGAGACAGCTCTGGGGAAAAAACTGTTCTTAAGTCTACTGGTTCTGGTCCGGAGGATCCTGAAACGCCTGCCGGAGGGCAGGAGAGAAAACAGTCTGTGGGCTGGGTGAGAGGAGTCCTTGAGGATGTTGCGAGCTCGATGCAGAGAGTGTTTCCTCTGGATGTGCTCGATGGCAGGTAGTGGAGTCCCTGTGATGCGCTGGGCAGTTTTCACCACCCGCTGCAGTGCCTTGCGCTGCATATATATATATATATATATACACTTTCATACTGTAAAGGCTATGCAAGGCTATGTTTTATGTTTTTTTTTTATATTTCATTATTCAATTTCTTTGAATGCTGTTGTTAGATAGACCTACTGTACCTAAAAAACTTGAAACACTTTATTTGTTTATTTTTGTATTTATCCCAATGTTTGTTATTTGCATATGTTATTTTGGTTTCACGTTATTTTGATGGTGCCTTTTGAACATTCTGTTGACTATAAATAACTTTGAAGCTACATGTCAACTAACTCTTATTAGAGTATAAGTAGACTGTCTGCTTAATATCTGCTAACACTTTATTTTGATGCTCCCCAACAGACATTCTGCTGACTATAAGTAACTACATGTCAACTTATTCTAACCCTAAACTTAACAGTCTACTAATACTCTACTTTCTAATGAGAGTTTGTAGACATGTAGGTGCAACGTAACTTATAGTCAACAGAATGTGTTAAAGGGACCAACAAAATAAAGTGAACCCGTTATTTTATTAACAAAGAGAACTATAATGAATATGTATTGTTATTGCTATACAACCTCCCGGACACTGTGGCCAACTAATTAAAGTAAATAAAGTTGCTAGAGACAGGTCGATTTGTTGTCATTACATAATGACATAAAATGGCCATCTTGGTGAAAAATACAGTGTGATGTGAAATTTGTTGTTTTCTTCCTATCACATATCTCCAGCGTGTTGCCTCCGGTCCTTCGAATATTCCGATCTATTATGACCTCTGACCTGTAAAGCTGCCAGAATAATAATAATAATAATAATAATAATAATAATAATTAAAGCTGCAAGCAGCATTTAGCGGGGTTCAAGCCTTTAAGGCCTTTAAGCAGACAAGCATCAAAATACATTAAGTTTTATTTAGCAAGATTTTAAACACTGAAATAATTTAATTGGCTGTGGCGGCAATGTTTTTTGAGATAGGCCAATGTCTTCATAGACATCCATGGGACCTTGGACCAAGACACTGCATACCAATTTTCAAGTCAATCGGACTAGCGGTCGGGTAGTTATAGCCATTTTCATGTTTTTTTCATGTTATAGCGCCACCAAGTGTTCAATCGTCGCGATTTTTTTTTCGTGACCAAAGACTCAGACCATACACATGTGTACCAAGTGTGGTGAAGATATCTCATTTCTTTCTTGAGTTATAGCCATTTTAGTAAAATAGGCTCCTCCCACAACAGTCGTTTTCCGCCCCTTAGCGACCGTGAATAGAAATTTAAACTTTTTTTCGATTATTATTGATATTCAGACTCCAGAGAACATTTCTGCACTGATTTGGTTCCGATCAAGCAAGAAACCTAGGACTAGTTTGCAAAAGTAGTTTTTTAACAAAATTCAAAATGGCGGAAAATCTATCATGGCGCAAATGAAATCGGAGATATACATTTTGTTCGTCATGGACTCACCTTTCCATTGATATAAGACACTTGAGTGTACGACATACGCTTTAGGAGTTATGAGCAGTTTCGCGCAATTGATTGCTATAGCGCCACCTATAGGCCAATTTGGCTCATAATTTAATAACCTCTCCTCTATGTTTGTACTACCTATTGGCCAAGTTTCAAGTCTCTAGCCCTTACGGTTTGTGCTGCACGATGTGTTTTACTGCAGAATAATATTATTTTGTGTGTAGTACAATAAAATGAACAGCGGGGGGCAGCAAACGACCACTTATTGGCTTAATATACCATTATTATCAAATGAACTCTGTAATTTTAACCTTTTGTAAAATTTATAGAGGCAAATATTGTCCGATCTGTCTGAAATTTTTCATGCTTGTTTAGAGGCATATGATACATGTTCTGACTTGTTTTTAAATAGATCTGAACATTCATTGAATAGAGAGATGGAAAATACAATTTACAGCCAATACAGGCAATTCACCATAGGGAATACATGGTTTTCAAAGCTTTTTAACAGTTTTAGCGCCACCTATGGTCCGATCTCCATGAAACTTTGCATGCTTCTTCAGCATGTTATGTCACATATACATAACAATATTCGTGACGTTTTGAGTTTTCCTTTAAGATTTAAAGGCTATTGAGTGTATTTTGCTACGTCCCTCTTCTAAATGACCCTGTTATAGCCATTTAAATGCAAAAGTTCAACTTTTTTTCGATAATTATTAACCTAGAGAGTCCAGAGAATTGTTCTAGACTTGTTTGGTTCCGATGGGGCAAAAAACCAGGGACTAGTTTGCGAAAGTAGGTTTTTAACATAATTGCAAATATTTAATGAACGATTTGATTGACAGCAATGGTTCTAGAGGCAAAGTTGTTCAATATGAAGAGATCTATCAAATGATATGCATATTTTGTGGATGTGTGCAACACCACGTGATTACAGAGCCATAAAACTCATTAGCGCCAACTAGTGGCCGATTTGTTTCAAAATTCTTACAGACCTCTAGGGCCATGAGTCAAACATGCCCATCGAGTTTCGTTCCGATCGGCCTCCGTTAACCTTGTCTAATAGGTGCTCAAATTTAATTGGCTGTGGCGGCCATGATTTTTGAGATACGCCAATGTCCTCATAGACATACATGGTACCTTGGACCAAGACACTGCATACCAATTTTCAAGTCAATCGGACTAGCGCTCGGGTGGTTATAGCCATTTTCATGTTTTTTTCGTGTTATAGCGCCACCAAGTGTTCAATCATCGTTATTTTTTTATCGAGACCAAATACTGAGCCCATACACATGTGTACCAAGTTTGGTGAAGATATCTCATTTTCTTCTTGAGTTATAGCTGTTTTAGTAAAATAGGCTCCTCCCACAACATTCGTTTTCCGCCCCTTAGCGACCGTGAATCGAAATTTCAACTTTTTTTCAATAATTATTGATATTCAGACTCCAGAGAACATTTCTGCACTGGTTTGGTTTCGATCAAGCGAAAAACCTAGGACTAGTTCGCAAAAGTAGTTTTTTGACAAAATTCAAAATGGCGGAAAATCTATCATGGCGCAAATGAAATCGGAGATATACGTTTTGTTCGTCATGGACTCACCTTTCAATGATATAAGACACTTGAGTCTACGACATACGGTTTAGGAGTTATGAGCAGTTTCGCGCAATTGATTGCTATAGCGCCACCTATAGGCCAATCTGGCTCATAATTTGATAACCTCTCCTCGATTTTTGTACTACCTATTGGCCAAGTTTCAAGTCTCTAGCCCTTACGGTTTGGTCTGCACGATGCGTTTTAGGTCTGAATAATAATAATAATAATAATAATAAATATAGCTGCAAGCAGCAATTATCGGGGTTCAAGCCACTTAAGGCATTTAAGCACATTTGCATAAAAAGTTATTATGTTTTATTTAGCCATCAAATGTAACCTTTAAAATCATAGAGAGAAAATGCCATTTACAGCTAATACCGGTATTTTACCTTTTCAAATATGCTTATTAAATGTTTAACAGTTATAGTCCCACTTGTGGTTTGATCTCTATTTTAAATAATTATTTTGAATAAATGATAAAATGTAAGCAGATATGTGTAGCATGAATTACCATGATATATCACTTTCTAGTATGATTAACCATAGTTAATTATGATTATAGCATCATTTACCATATTTTACCATGATTTACCATAGATTACCATGATTTACTATTATTAGTATTAGCATGATTTAACAACATTGCTAGCATTGATGTGATATGTCAGTACAAATGAAGTGGTAAACCTTAACAAAATGTGATTTTATACAATTCATATATTCAACTTTATTAGTGAGCAGAATGGGCCAATGAGTGGTCCTCTGCTGGTGGTTTTGTGGCAATTGTAGGGAACATGTAATAAACACATTTTCCATGTTAACTCATTTAAACTTTATTTTTGTTGCAGATATATTTGAAATAAATTATTTTGACTAAATGTGATTGTAAATATTGTAATAGTGACTTTATAATGTCTAAATAGGAATAATAGTACATGATAAGTAAATAGTATGACAAAATGACTATTTAAGCCCAGCAGGTGGCAGCAGAGAACCACTCATTGGCTCATTTTCATTTTGTCTGTTTTTCATTTAATGGGCACATTTTCCAAGTTAATGTCTTCAAACGTGCTTAACTCAAATGCACATTTTGTTGGAGATATAGATATTTGAAATTAATGATGGGTAACAAATAGCTTATTCCAGGTTTTCCCCTTTAAAACATATTTTCAGGCATTATTTTAATTGTAATATAATAATTATTGTAAAACATTAATCAAATGAACAAATTAATTGCTAAACATTGACAAAATGTCATTTGCAACATTATTATAATGATTTTATAAAGTTTAAATATGCTTAGTAAGCAGAATGAACCAATGAGTGGTCTTCTGCTGCCATCTGGTGGTAATTTTAGGTAATACGTTTTGAACATAATTGTGAATAAATAAATAACAATTTGATTGACAGTATTGGTTCTTGAGGCAAAGTTGTTCAGTATGAGGAGATCTATCATAATTTCTGCATATTATGTGGATGTTTTTTACCCCACCTGATTACAGAGATGGAAAATACCATTTACAGCCAATACAGGCAATTCACCATAGGGAATACATGGTTTTCAAAGCTTTTTAACAGTTATAGCGCCACCTATGGTCCGATCTCCATGAAACTTTGCATGCTTCTTCAGCATGTTATGTTACATATACATAACAATTTTCGTGAAGTTTTGAGTTTTCCTTTAGGATTTATAGGCTTTTGAGTGTATTTTGCTACGCCCCTCTTCTAAATGACCCTGTTTTAGCCATCCAAATGCAAAAGTTCAACTTTTTTTCAATAATTATTGATCTAGAGAGTCCAGAGAATTTTCCTAGACTGGTTTGGTTCCGATCAATGAAAAATCCAGGGACTAGTTTGCAAAAGTAGGTTTTAAACATAATCACAAATATTTAATGAACGATTTGATTGACAGCAATAGTTCAAGAGGCAAAGTTGTTCAGTATGAGGAGATCTATCAAATGATATGCACATTTTGGGGATGTGTGCAACACCACGTGATCACAGAGCCATAAAACTCGTTAGCGCCAACTAGTGGCCGATTTCTTTCAAAATTCTTACAGACCTCTAAGGCCATGAGTCGAACATGCCCATCGAGTTTCGTTCCGATCGACCTTCGTTAACCTTGTCTAATAGGTGCTCAAATTTAATTGGCTGTGGCGGCCATGTTTTTTGAGATACGCCAATGTCCTCATAGACATACTTGGCACCTTGGACCAAGACACTGCATACCAATTTTCAAGTCAATCGGACTAGCGGTCGGGTGGTTATAGCCATTTTCATGTTTTTTTCATATTATAGCGCCACCAAGTGTTCAATCATCGCATTTTTTTTATTGTGACCAAAGATTGAGCCCTTACACATGTGTACCAAGTTTGGTGAAGATATCTCATTGTAATCTTGAGTTATAACCTTTTTAGTAAAATAGGCTCCGCCCTGAACGTCTATTATTACGCCCCTTAATAACCGTGAATCGAAATTATTACTTTTTTTCAATGATTATTGATATTCAGACTCCAGAGAACATTTCTGTACTGGTTTGGTTCCGATCGGACTAAAATCCAGGGACTAGTTCGCAAAAGTAGTTTTTTGACAAAATTCAAAATGGCGGAAAATCTATCATGGCGGAAATGAAATCGGAGATATACGTTTTGTTCGTCAGGGACTCACCTTTCCAATGATATAAGACACTTGAGTCTACGACATACGGTCTAGGAGTTATGAGCAGTTTCGCGCAATTGATTGCTATAGCGCCACCTATAGGCCAATGTGGCTCATAATTTGATAACCTTTCCTCGATTTTTGTACTACCTATTGGCCAAGTTTCAAGTCTCTAGCCCTTACAGTTTGGTCTGCACGATGCGTTTTACGGCTGAATAATAATAATAATAATTAAAGCTGCAAGCAGCATTTAGCGGGGTTCAAGCCTTTAAGGCCTTTAAGCACACAAGCATCAAAATACATTAAGTTTTATTTAGCAAGATTTTAAACACTGAAATAATTTAATTGGCTGTGGCGGCAATGTTTTTTGAGATAGGCCAATGTCCTCATAGACATACATGGGACCTTGGGCCAAGACACTGCATACCAATTTTCAAGTCAATCGGACTAGCGGTCGGGTAGTTATAGCCATTTTCATGTTTTTTTTGTGTTATAGCGCCACCAAGTGTTCAATCGTCGCAATTTTTTTATCGTGACCAAAGACTCAGACCATACACATGTGTACCAAGTTTAGTGAAGACATCTCATTTCTTTCTTGAGTTATAGCCATTTTAGTAAAATAGGCTCCTCCCACAACAGTCGTTTTCCGCCCCTTAGCGACCGTGAATAGAAATTTAAACTTTTTTTCAATTATTATTGATATTCAGACTCCAGAGAACATTTCTGCACTGGTTTGGTTCCGATCAAGCAAGAAACCTAGGACTAGTTTGCAAAAGTAGTTTTTTAACAAAATTCAAAATGGCGGAAAATGTATCATGGCGCAAATGAAATCGGAGATATACATTTTGTTCGTCATGGACTCACCTTTCCAATGATATAAGACACTTGAGTCTACGACATACGGTTTAGGAGCTATGAGCAGTTTCGCGCAATTGATTGCTATAGCGCCACCTATAGGCCAATCTGGCTCATAATTTGATAACCTCTCCTCTCTGTTTGTACTACCTATTGGCCAAGTTTCAAGTCTCTAGCCCTTACGGTTTGGGCTGCACAATGTGTTTTACTGCAGAATAATATTATTTTGTGTGTAGTACAATAAAATGAACAGCGGGGGGCGGCAAACGACCACTTATTGGCTTAATATACCAGAACTCTGTAATGTTAACATTTTTTACTTTTATAGAGGCAAATATTGTCCGAACTGTCTGAAATTTTTCATGCTTGTTTAGAGGCATAGGATACATGTTCTGACTTGTTTTTAAGTAGATCTGAGCATTCATTTAATAGAGAGATGGAAAATACCATTTACAGCCAATACAGGCAATTCACCATAGGGAATACATGGTTTTCAAAGCTTTTTAACAGTTTTAGCGCCACCTATGGTCCGATCTCCATGAAACTTTGCATGCTTCTTCAGCATGTTATGTCACATATACATAACAATATTCGTGACGTTTTGAGTCTTCTTTTAAGATTTATAGGCTATTGAGTGTATTTTGCTACGTCCCTCTTCTAAATGATCCTTTTATAGCCATGTAAATGCAAAAGTTGAACTTTTTTTTGATAATTATTGATCTAGAGAGTCCATAGAATTGTCCTAGACTGGTTTGGTTCCGATCGGGCAAAAAACCAGGGACTAGTTCGTAAAAGTAGGTTTTAAACATAATTGCAAATATTTAATGAACGATTTGATTGACAGCAATAGTTCAAGAGGCAAATTTGTTCAGTATGAGGAGATATATCAAATGATATGCATATTTTGGGGATGTGTGCAACACCACGTGATCACAGAGCCATAAAACTCGTTAGCGCCAACTAGTGGCCGATTTCTTTCAAAATTCTTACAGACCTCCAGGGCCATGAGTCGAACATGCCCATCGAGTTTCGTTCCGATCGGCCTCCGTTAACCTTGTCTAATAGGTGCTCAAATTTAATTGGCTGTGGCGGCCATGTTTTTTGAGATACGCCAATGTCCTCACAGACGTATTTGGTACCTTGGACCAAGACACTGCATACCAATTTTCAAGTCAATCGGACTAGCGCTCGGCAGGTTATAGCCATTTTCATGTTTTTTTCGTGTTATAGCGCCACCAAGTGTTCAATCGTCGTTATTTTTTTATCGAGACCAAATACTGAGCCCATACACATGTGTACCAAGTTTGGTGAAGATATCTCATTTTGTTCTTGAGTTATAGCTGTTTTAGTAAAATAGGCTCCTCCCACAACATTCGTTTTCCGCCCCTTAGCGAACGTGAATCGAAATTTCAACTTTTTTTCGATAATTATTGATATTCAGACTCCAGAGAACATTTCTGCACTGGTTTGGTTCCGATCAAGCAAAAAACCTAGGACTAGTTTGCAAAAGTAGTTTTTTGACAAAATTCAAAATGGCGGAAAATCTATCATGGCGCAAATGAAATCGGAGATATACGTTTTGTTCGTCATGGACTCACCTTGCCAATGATATAAGACACTTGAGTCTACGACATACGGTTTAGGAGTTATGAGCAGTTTCGCGCAATTGATTGCTATAGCGCCACCTATAGGCCAATCTGGCTCATAATTTGATAACCTCTCCTCGTTTTGTGTACTACCATCTGACAAAGTTTCAAAGTTCCAGCCCTTACGGTTTGGGCTGCACGATGCGTTTTAGCGGAGAATAATAATAATAATAATAATAATAATAATAATAATAATAATAAAAATCAGTACAATTACAATAGGGTTTCAGCACTTCGTGCTTGAACCCCTAATTAAAGCTGCAAGCAGCATTTAGCGGGGTTCAAGCCTTTAAGGCCTTTAAGCACACAAGCATCAAAATACATTAAGTTTTATTTAGCAAGATTTTAAACACTGAAATAATTTAATTGGCTGTGGCGGCAATGTTTTTTGAGATAGGCCAATGTCCTCATAGACATACATGGGACCTTGGGCCAAGACACTGCATACCAATTTTCAAGTCAATCGGACTAGCGGTCGGGTAGTTATAGCCGTTTTCATGTTTTTTTTGTGTTATAGCGCCACCAAGTGTTCAATCGTCGCGATTTTTTTTTCGTGACCAAAGACTCAGACCATACACATGTGTACCAAGTTTGGTGAAGACATCTCATTTCTTTCTTGAGTTATAGCCATTTTAGTAAAATAGGCTCCTCCCACAACAGTCGTTTTCCGCCCCTTAGCGACCGTGAATAGAAATTTAAACTTTTTTTCGATAATTATTGATATTCAGACTCCAGAGAACATTTCTGCACTGGTTTGGTTCCGATCAAGCAAAAAACCTAGGACTAGTTCGCAAAAGTAGTTTTTTGACAAAATTCAAAATGGCGGAAAATCTATCATGGCGCAAATGAAATCGGAGATATACGTTTTGTTCGTCATGGACTCACCTTTCCAATGATATAAGACACTTGAGTCTACGGCATACGGTTTAGGAGTTATGAGCAGTTTTGCGCAATTGATTGCTATAGCGCCACCTATAGGCCAATCTGGCTCATAATTTGATAACCTCTCCTCGATTTTTGTACTATCTATTGGCCAAGTTTCAAGTCTCTAGCCCTTACGGTTTCTGCAATGGTTTGGTTCCGATCAAGCAAGAAACCTAGGACTAGTTTGCAAAAGTAGTTTTTTAACAAAATTCAAAATGGCGGAAAATCTATCATGGCGCAAATGAAATCGGAGATATGCGTTTTGTTCGTCATGGACTCACCTTTCCAATGATATAAGACACTTGAGTGTAAGACATAGGCTTTAGGAGTTATGAGCAGTTTCGCGCAATTGATTGCTATAGCGCCACCTATAGGCCAATCTGGCTCATAATTTGATAACCTCTCCTCTATGTTTGTACTACCTATTGGCCAAGTTTCAAGTCTCTAGCCCTTACGGTTTGGGCTGCACGATGTGTTTTACTGCAGAATAATATTATTTTGTGTGTAGTACAATAAAATGAACAGCGGGGGGCAGCAAACGACCACTTATTGGCTTAATATACCAGAACTCTGTAATGTTAACATTTTTTAACTTTTATAGAGGCAAATATTGTCCGATCTGTCTGAAATTTTTCATGCTTGTTTAGAGGCATAGGATACATGTTCTGACTTGTTTTTAAGTAGATCTGAACATTCATTGAATAGAGAGATGGAAAATACAATTTACAGCCAATACAGGCAATTCACCATAGGGAATACATGGTTTTCAAAGCTTTTTAACAGTTATAGCGCCACCTATGGTCCGATCTCCATGAAACTTTGTAGGCTTCTTCAACATGTTATGTCACATATACATTACAATTTTCGTGAAGTTTTGAGTTTTCCTTTAGGATTTATAGGCTATTGAGTGTATTTTGCTATGTTTCTCTTCTAAATGACCCTATTATAGCAATCCAAAAGTTCAACTTTTTTTCGATAATTATTGATCTAGAGAGTCCAAAGAATTGTCCTAGACTGGTTTGGTTCTGATCGGGCAAAAAACCAGGGACTAGTTCGCAAAAGTAGGTTTTTAACATAATTGCAAATATTTAAATAACGATTTGATTGACAGCAATGATTTTGGAGGCAAAGTTGTTCAATATGAGGAGATCTATCAAATGATATGCATATTTCGTGGATGTGTGCAACACCACGTGATTACAGAGCCATAAAACTCATTAGCGCCAACTAGTGGCCGATTTCTTTCAAAATTCTTACAGACCTCTAGGGCCATGAGTCAAACATGCCCATCGAGTTTCGTTCTGATCGGCCTCCGTTAACCTTGTCTAATAGGTGCTCAAATTTAATTGGCTGTGGTGGCCATGTTTTTTTAGATACGCCAATGTCCTCATAGACATACATGGTACCTTGGACCAAGACACTGCATACCAATTTTCAAGTCAATCGGACTAGCGCTCGGGTGGTTATAGCCATTTTCATGTTTTTTTCGTGTTATAGCGCCACCAAGTGTTCAATCGTCGCTATTTTTTTATCGAGACCAAATACTGAGCCCATACACATGTGTACCAAGTTTGGTGAAGATATCTCATTTTGTTCTTGAATTATAGCTGTTTTAGTAAAATAGGCTCCTCCCACAACATTCGTTTTCCGCCCCTTAGCGACCGTGAATCGAAATTTCAACTTTTTTTCGATAATTATTGATATTCAGACTCCAGAGAACATTTCTGCACTGGTTTGGTTCCGATCAAGCAAAAAACCTAGGACTAGTTCGCAAAAGTAGTTTTTTGACAAAATTCAAAATGGCGGAAAATCTATCATGGCGCAAATGAAATCGGAGATATACGTTTTGTTCGTCATGGACTCACCTTTCCAATGATATAAGACACTTGAGTCTACGACATACGGTTTAGGAGTTATGAGCAGTTTTGCGCAATTGATTGCTATAGCGCCACCTATAGGCCAATCTGGCTCATAATTTGATAACCTCTCCTCGATTTTTGTACTATCTATTGGCCAAGTTTCAAGTCTCTAGCCCTTACGGTTTGGGCTGCACGATGCGTTTTACGGCAGAATAATAATAATAATAATAATAATAATAAAAATCAGTACAATTACAATAGGGTTTCAGCACTTCGTGCTTGAACCCCTAAATATAGCTGCAAGCAGCAATTATCGGGGTTCAAGCCACTTAAGGCATTTAAGCACATTTGCATAAAAAGTTATTATGTTTTATTTAGCCATCAAATGTAACCTTTAAAATCATAGAGAGAAAATGCCATTTACAGCTAATACCGGTATTTTACCTTTTCAAATATGCTTATTAAATGTTTAACAGTTATAGTCCCACTTGTGGTTTGATCTCTATTTTAAATAATTATTTTGAATAAATGATAAAATGTAAGCAGATATGTGTAGCATGAATTACCATGATATATCACTTTCTAGTATGATTAACCATAGTTAATTATGATTATAGCATCATTTACCATATTTTACCATGATTTACCATAGATTACCATGATTTACTATTATTAGTATTAGCATGATTTAACAACATTGCTAGCATTGATGTGATATGTCAGTACAAATGAAGTGGTAAACCTTAACAAAATGTGATTTTATACAATTCATATATTCAACTTTATTAGTGAGCAGAATGGGCCAATGAGTGGTCCTCTGCTGGTGGTTTTGTGGCAATTGTAGGGAACATGTAATAAACACATTTTCCATGTTAACTCATTTAAACTTTATTTTTGTTGCAGATATATTTGAAATAAATTATTTTGACTAAATGTGATTGTAAATATTGTAATAGTGACTTTATAATGTCTAAATAGGAATAATAGTACATGATAAGTAAATAGTATGACAAAATGACTATTTAAGCCCAGCAGGTGGCAGCAGAGAACCACTCATTGGCTCATTTTCATTTTGTCTGTTTTTCATTTAATGGGCACATTTTCCAAGTTAATGTCTTCAAACGTGCTTAACTCAAATGCACATTTTGTTGGAGATATAGATATTTGAAATTAATGATGGGTAACAAATAGCTTATTCCAGGTTTTCCCCTTTAAAACATATTTTCAGGCATTATTTTAATTGTAATATAATAATTATTGTAAAACATTAATCAAATGAACAAATTAATTGCTAAACATTGACAAAATGTCATTTGCAACATTATTATAATGATTTTATAAAGTTTAAATATGCTTAGTAAGCAGAATGAACCAATGAGTGGTCTTCTGCTGCCATCTGGTGGTAATTTTAGGTAATACGTTTTGAACATAATTGTGAATAAATAAATAACAATTTGATTGACAGTATTGGTTCTTGAGGCAAAGTTGTTCAGTATGAGGAGATCTATCATAATTTCTGCATATTATGTGGATGTTTTTTACCCCACCTGATTACAGAGATGGAAAATACCATTTACAGCCAATACAGGCAATTCACCATAGGGAATACATGGTTTTCAAAGCTTTTTAACAGTTATAGCGCCACCTATGGTCCGATCTCCATGAAACTTTGCATGCTTCTTCAGCATGTTATGTTACATATACATAACAATTTTCGTGAAGTTTTGAGTTTTCCTTTAGGATTTATAGGCTTTTGAGTGTATTTTGCTACGCCCCTCTTCTAAATGACCCTGTTTTAGCCATCCAAATGCAAAAGTTCAACTTTTTTTCAATAATTATTGATCTAGAGAGTCCAGAGAATTTTCCTAGACTGGTTTGGTTCCGATCAATGAAAAATCCAGGGACTAGTTCGCAAAAGTAGGTTTTAAACATAATCACAAATATTTAATGAACGATTTGATTGACAGCAATAGTTCAAGAGGCAAAGTTGTTCAGTATGAGGAGATCTATCAAATGATATGCACATTTTGGGGATGTGTGCAACACCACGTGATCACAGAGCCATAAAACTCGTTAGCGCCAACTAGTGGCCGATTTCTTTCAAAATTCTTACAGACCTCTAGGGCCATAAGTCAAACATACCCATCGAGTTTCGTTCTGATCGGCCTCCATTAACCTTGTCTAATAGGTGCTCAAATTTAATTGGCTGTGGCGGCCATGTTTTTTGAGATACGCCAATGTGCTCATAGACGTACTTGGTACCTTGGACCAAGACACTGCATACCAATTTTCAAGTCAATCGGACTAGCGCTCGGGTGGTTATAGCCCTTTTCATGTTTTTTTCATATTATAGCGCCACCAAGTGTTCAATCATCGCATTTTTTTTATTGTGACCAAAGATTGAGCCCTTACACATGTGTACCAAGTTTGGTGAAGATATCTCATTGTAATCTTGAGTTATAACCTTTTTAGTAAAATAGGCTCCGCCCTGAACGTCTATTATTACGCCCCTTAATAACCGTGAATCGAAATTATTACTTTTTTTCAATGATTATTGATATTCAGACTCCAGAGAACATTTCTGTACTGGTTTGGTTCCGATCGGGCTAAAATCCAGGGACTAGTTTGCAAAAGTATTTTTTTAACAAAATTCAAAATGGCGGAAAATCTATCATGGCGGAAATGAAATCGGAGATATACGTTTTGTTCGTCATGGACTCACCTTTCCAATGATATAAGACACTTGAGTCTACGACATACGGTCTAGGAGTTATGAGCAGTTTCGCGCAATTGATTGCTATAGCGCCACCTATAGGCCAATGTGGCTCATAATTTGATAACCTCTCCTCGATTTTTGTACTACCTATTGGCCAAGTTTCAAGTCTCTAGCCCTTACAGTTTGGTCTGCACGATGCGTTTTACGGCTGAATAATAATAATAATAATAATAATAAAAATCAGCACAAATACAATAGGGTTTCAGCACTTCGTGCTTGAACCCCTAATAAATATAGCTGCAAGCAGCAATTATCGGGGTTCAAGCCAATTAAGGCATTTAAGCACATTTGCATAAAAAGTTATTGTGTTTTATTTAGCCATTAAATGTAACCTTTAAAATCATAGAGAGAAAATGCCCATTTACAGCTAAAATGGGTATTTTACATTTTGAAATATGCTTATTAAATGTTTGGTGGTTTTGTAATTTTAAGGAATATGTAATAGGCACATTTTCCATGTTAACTCATTTAAACATTAATTTTGTTGCAGATATATTTGAAATAAATTATTTTGACCAAATGTGATTGTAAATATTGTAATAGTGACTTTATAATGTCTAAATAGGAATTATAGAACATGATAAGTAAATAGTATGAAAAAAATGACTATTTAAGCCCAGCAGGTGGCAGCAGAGAAGTACTCATTGGCTCATTTTCATTTTAATTGTCTGTTTTTCATTTAATGGGCACATTTTGCAAGTTAATGCCTTCAAATGTGCTAACTCACATGCACATTTAGTTGGAGATAGAGATATTTGAAATTAATGATGGGTAACAAATAGCTTATTCCAGGTTTTCCCCTTTAAATCATATTTTCAGGCATTATTTTAATTGTAATATAATAATTATTGTAAAACATTAATCAAATGAACAAATTAATTGCTAAACATTGACAAAATGTCATTTGCAACATTATTATAATGATTTTATAAAGTTTAAATATGCTTAGTAAGCAAAATGAACCAATGAGTGGTCTTCTGCTGCCATCTGGTGGTAATTTTAGGTAATACGTTTTGAACATAATTGTGAATAAATAAAAAACAATTTGATTGACAGTATTGGTTCTTGAGGCAAAGTTGTTCAGTATGAGGAGATCTATCATAATTTCTGCATATTATGTGGATGTTTTTTTTACCCCACCTGATTACAGAGATGGAAAATACCATTTACAGCCAATACAGGCAATTCACCATAGGGAATACATGGTTTTCAAAGCTTTTTAACAGTTATAGCGCCACCTATGATCCGATCTCCATGAAACTTTGCATGCTTCTTCAGCATGTTATGTCACATATACATAACAATTTTCGTGAAGTTTTGAGTTTTCCTTTAGGATTTATAGGCTTTTGAGTGTATTTTGCTACGCCCCTCTTCTAAATGACCCTGTTATAGCCATCCAAATGCAAAAGTTCAACTTTTTTTCAATGATTATTGATCTAGAGAGTCCAGAGAATTGTCCTAGACTGGTTTGGTTCCGATCAATGAAAAATCCAGGGACTAGTTCGCAAAAGTAGGTTTTAAACATAATTACAAATATTTAATGAAAGATTTGATTGACAGCAATAGTTCAAGAGGCAAAGTTGTTGAGTATGAGGAGATCTATCAAATGATATGCATATTTTGGGGATGTGTGCAACACCACGTGATCACAGAGCCATAAAACTCGTTAGCGCCAACTAGTGGCCGATTTCTTTCAAAATTCTTACAGACCTCTAAGGCCATGAGTCGAACATGCCCATCGAGTTTCGTTCCGATCGACCTTCGTTAACCTTGTCTAATAGGTGCTCAAATTTAATTGGCTGTGGCGGCCATGTTTTTTGAGATACGCCAATGTCCTCATAGACATACTTGGCACCTTGGACCAAGACACTGCATACCAATTTTCAAGTCAATCGGACTAGCGGTCGGGTGGTTATAGCCCTTTTCATGTTTTTTTCATATTATAGCGCCACCAAGTGTTCAATCATCGCATTTTTTTTATTGTGACCAAAGATTGAGCCCTTACACATGTGTACCAAGTTTGGTGAAGATATCTCATTGTAATCTTGAGTTATAACCTTTTTAGTAAAATAGGCTCCGCCCTGAACGTCTATTATTACGCCCCTTAATAACCGTGAATCGAAATTATTACTTTTTTTCAATGATTATTGATATTCAGACTCCAGAGAACATTTCTGTACTGGTTTGGTTCCGATCGGACTAAAATCCAGGGACTAGTTTGCAAAAGTAG
The DNA here is from genome assembly GCA_023566225.1 of Romanogobio albipinnatus. Lineage (NCBI taxonomy): Eukaryota > Metazoa > Chordata > Actinopteri > Cypriniformes > Gobionidae > Romanogobio > Romanogobio albipinnatus. The sequence continues at coordinate 23,307,696 of CM042240.1, forward strand.
TTTTTTAACAAAATTCAAAATGGCGGAAAATCTATCATGGCGGAAATGAAATCGGAGATATACGTTTTGTTCGTCATGGACTCACCTTTCCAATGATATAAGACACTTGAGTCTACGACATACGGTCTAGGAGTTATGAGCAGTTTCGCGCAATTGATTGCTATAGCGCCACCTATAGGCCAATGTGGCTCATAATTTGATAACCTTTCCTCGATTTTTGTACTACCTATTGGCCAAGTTTCAAGTCTCTAGCCCTTACAGTTTGGTCTGCACGATGCGTTTTACGGCTGAATAATAATAATAATAATAATAATTAAAGCTGCGAGCAGCATTTAGCGGGGTTCAAGCCTTTAAGGCCTTTAAGCACACAAGCATCAAAAGACATCAAGTTTTATTTAGCAAGATTTTAAACACTGAAATAATAGATGGAAAACTCAAATTACAGGCAATTTAGGCAATTTACCAAAGGAAACATATGGTTTTTAACAGTTATAGCGCCACCTATGGTCCATAGGAAAGGCCAATTTCTTTCAAAATTCTTACAGACCTCTAGGACCATGCGTCAAACATGCCCATCGAGTTTCATTCTGATCGGCCTCCATTAACCTTGTCTAATAGGTGCTCAAATTTAATTGGCTGTGGCGGCCATGTTTTTTGAGATACGCCAATATCCTCATAGACATGCATGGTACCTTGGACCAAGACACTGCATACCAATTTTCAAGTCAATCGGACTAGCGGTCGGGTGGTTATAGCCATTTTCATGTTTTTTTTGTGTTATAGCGCCACCAAGTGTTCAATCGTCGCTATTTTTTTATCGAGACCAAAGACTCAGACCCTACACATGTGTACCAAGTTTGGTGAAGACATCTCATTTCTTTCTTGAGTTATAGCCATTTTAATAAAATAGGCTCCTCCCACAACAGTCGTTTTCCGCCCCTTAGCGACCGTGAATAGAAATTTAAAAAATTTTCAATTATTATTGATATGTAGACTCCAGAGAACATTTCTGCACTGGTTTGGTTCCGATCAAGCGAAAAACCTAGGAAAAGTTTGCAAAAGTAGTTTTTTGACAAAATTCAAAATGGCGGAAAATCTATCATGGCACAAATGAAATCGGAGATATACATTTTGTTCGTCATGGACTCACCTTTCCAATGATATAAGACACTTGAGTGTACGACATACGGATTAGGAGTTATGATCAGTTTCGCGCAATTGATTGCTATAGCGCCACCTATAGGCCAATCTGGCTCATAATTTGATAACCTCTTCTCTATGTTTGTACTACCTATTGGCCAAGTTTCAAGTCTCTAGCCCTTACGGTTTGGGCTGCACGATGTGTTTTACTGCAGAATAATATTATTTTGTGTGTAGTACAATAAAATGAACAGTGGGGGGCAGCAAACGACCACTTATTGGCTTAATATACCATTATTATCAAATGAACTCTGTAATTTTAACCTTTTTTAACTTTTATAGAGGCAAATATTGTCAGATCTGTCTGAAAATTTTCATGCTTGTTTAGAGGCATAGGATACATGTTCTGACTTGTTTTTAAGTAGATCTGAACATTCATTGAATAGAGAGATGGAAAATACAATTTACAGCCAATACAGGCAATTCACCATAGGGAATACATGGTTTTCAAAGCTTTTTAACAGTTTTAGCGCCACCTATGGTCCGATCTCCATGAAACTTTGCATGCTTCTTCAGCATGTTATGTCACATATACATAACAATATTCGTGACGTTTTGAGTTTTCCTTTAAGATTTATAGGCTATTGAGTGTATTTTGCTACGTCCCTCTTCTAATTGACCCTGTTATAGCCATCTAAATGCAAAAGTTGAACTTTTTTTTGATAATCATTGATCTAGAGAGTCCAGAAAATTGTCCTAGACTGGTTTGGTTCCGATCGGGCAAAAATCCAGGGACTAGTTCGCAAAAGTAGGTTTTTAACATAATTGCAAATATTTAATGAACGATTTGATTGACAGCAATGGTTCTAGAGGCAAAGGTGTTCAATATGAAGAGATCTATCAAATGATATGCATATTTTGTGGATGTGTGCAACACCACGTGATTACAGAGCCATAAAACTCATTAGCACCAACTAGTGGCCGATTTGTTTCAAAATTATTACAGACCTCTAGGGCCATGAGTCAAACATACCCATTGAGTTTCGTTCCGATTGGCCTCCGTTAACCTTGTCTAATAGGTGCTCAAATTTAATTGGCTGTGGCGGCCATGTTTTTTGAGATACGCCAATGTCCTCATAGACATACATGGTACCTTGGACCAAGACACTGCATACCAATTTTCAAGTCAATCGGATTAGCGCTCGGCAGGTTATAGCCATTTTCATGTTTTTTTCGTGTTATAGCGCCACCAAGTGTTCAATCGTCGTTATTTTTTTATCGAGACCACATACTCAGCCCATACACATGTGTACCAAGTTTGGTGAAGATATCTCATTTTGTTCTTGAGTTATAGCTGTTTTAGTAAAATAGGCTCCTCCCACAACATTGGTTTTCCGCCCCTTAGCGACCGTGAATCGAAATTTCAACTTTTTTCCGATAATTATTGATATTCAGACTCCAGAGAACATTTCTGCAGTGGTTTGGTTCCGATCAAGCGAAAAACCTAGGACTAGTTCGCAAAAGTAGTTTTTTGACAAAATTCAAAATGGCGGAAAATCTATTATGGCGCAAATGAAATCGGAGATATACATTTTGTCCGTCATGGACTCACCTTTCCAATGATATAAGACACTTGAGTCTACAACATACGGTTTAGGAGTTATGAGCAGTTTTGCGCAATTGATTGCTATAGCGCCACCTATAGGCCAATCTGGCTCATAATTTGATAACCTCTCCTCGATTTTTCTACTATCTATTGGCCAAGTTTCAAGTCTCTAGCCCTTACGGTTTGGGCTGCACGATGCGTTTTACGGCAGAATAATAATAATAATAATAATAATAATAAAAATCAGTACAATTACAATAGGGTTTCAGCACTTCGTGCTTGAACCCCTAATTAAAGCTGCAAGCAGCATTTAGCGGGGTTCAAGCCTTTAAGGCCTTTAAGCACACAAGCATCAAAATACATTAAGTTTTATTTAGCAAGATTTTAAACACTGAAATAATTTAATTGGCTGTGGCGGCAATGTTTTTTGAGATAGGCCAATGTCCTCATAGACATACTTGGGACCTTGGGCCAAGACACTGCATACCAATTTTCAAGTCAATCGGACTAGCGGTCGGGTAGTTATAGCCATTTTCATGTTTTTTTGTGTTATAGCGCCACCAAGTGTTCAATCGTCGCAATTTTTTTATCGTGACCAAAGACTTAGACCCTACACATGTGTACCAAGTTTAGTGAAGACATCTCATTTCTTTCTTGAGTTATAGCCATTTTAGTAAAATAGGCTCCTCCCACAACAGTCGTTTTCCGCCCCTTAGCGACCGTGAATAGAAATTTAAACTTTTTTTCGATTATTATTGATATTCAGACTCCAGAGAACATTTCTACACTGGTTTGGTTCCGATCAAGCAAAAAACCTAGGACTAGTTTGCAAAAGTAGTTTTTTGACAAAATTCAAAATGGCGGAAAATCTATCATGGCGCAAATGAAATCGGAGATATACATTTTGTTCGTCATGGACTCACCTTTCCAATGATATAAGACACTTGAGTGTAAGACATAGGCTTTAGGAGTTATGAGCAGTTTCGCGCAATTGATTGCTATAGCGCCACCTATAGGCCAATCTGGCTCATAATTTGATAACCTCTCCTCTATGTTTGTACTACCTATTGGCCAAGTTTCAAGTCTCTAGCCCTTACGGTTTGGGCTGCACGATGTGTTTTACTGCAGAATAATATTATTTTGTGTGTAGTACAATAAAATGAACAGCGGGGGGCAGCAAACGACCACTTATTGGCTTAATATACCAGAACTCTGTAATGTTAACATTTTTTAACTTTTATAGAGGCAAATATTGTCCGATCTGTCTGAAATTTTTCATGCTTGTTTAGAGGCATAGGATACATGTTCTGACTTGTTTTTAAGTAGATCTGAACATTCATTGAATAGAGAGATGGAAAATACAATTTACAGCCAATACAGGCAATTCACCATAGGGAATACATGGTTTTCAAAGCTTTTTAACAGTTATAGCGCCACCTATGGTCCGATCTCCATGAAACTTTGTAGGCTTCTTCAACATGTTATGTCACATATACATTACAATTTTCGTGAAGTTTTGAGTTTTCCTTTAGGATTTATAGGCTATTGAGTGTATTTTGCTATGTTTCTCTTCTAAATGACCCTATTATAGCAATCCAAATGCAAAAGTTCAACTTTTTTTCGATAATTATTGATCTAGAGAGTCCAAAGAATTGTCCTAGACTGGTTTGGTTCTGATCGGGCAAAAAACCAGGGACTAGTTCGCAAAAGTAGGTTTTTAACATAATTGCAAATATTTAAATAACGATTTGATTGACAGCAATGATTTTGGAGGCAAAGTTGTTCAATATGAGGAGATCTATCAAATGATATGCATATTTCGTGGATGTGTGCAACACCACGTGATTACAGAGCCATAAAACTCATTAGCGCCAACTAGTGGCCGATTTCTTTCAAAATTCTTACAGACCTCTAGGGCCATGAGTCAAACATGCCCATCGAGTTTCGTTCTGATCGGCCTCCGTTAACCTTGTCTAATAGGTGCTCAAATTTAATTGGCTGTGGTGGCCATGTTTTTTTAGATACGCCAATGTCCTCATAGACATACATGGTACCTTGGACCAAGACACTGCATACCAATTTTCAAGTCAATCGGACTAGCGCTCGGGTGGTTATAGCCATTTTCATGTTTTTTTCGTGTTATAGCGCCACCAAGTGTTCAATCGTCGCTATTTTTTTATCGAGACCAAATACTGAGCCCATACACATGTGTACCAAGTTTGGTGAAGATATCTCATTTTGTTCTTGAATTATAGCTGTTTTAGTAAAATAGGCTCCTCCCACAACATTCGTTTTCCGCCCCTTAGCGACCGTGAATCGAAATTTCAACTTTTTTTCGATAATTATTGATATTCAGACTCCAGAGAACATTTCTGCACTGGTTTGGTTCCGATCAAGCAAAAAACCTAGGACTAGTTCGCAAAAGTAGTTTTTTGACAAAATTCAAAATGGCGGAAAATCTATCATGGCGCAAATGAAATCGGAGATATACATTTTGTTCGTCATGGACTCACCTTTCCAATGATATAAGACACTTGAGTCTACGACATACGGTTTAGGAGTTATGAGCAGTTTTGCGCAATTGATTGCTATAGCGCCACCTATAGGCCAATCTGGCTCATAATTTGATAACCTCTCCTCGATTTTTGTACTATCTATTGGCCAAGTTTCAAGTCTCTAGCCCTTACGGTTTGGGCTGCACGATGTGTTTTACTGCAGAATAATATTATTTTGTGTGTAGTACAATAAAATGAACAACGGGGGGCAGCAAACGACCACTTATTGGCTTAATATACCATTATTATCAAATGAACTCTGTAATTTTAACCTTTTTTAACTTTTATAGAGGCAAATATTGTCCGATCTGTCTGAAATTTTTCATGCTTGTTTAGAGGCATAGGATACATGTTCTGACTTGTTTTTAAGTAGATCTGAACATTCATTGAATAGAGAGATGGAAAATACAATTTACAGCCAATACAGGCAATTCACCATAGGGAATACATGGTTTTCAAAGCTTTTTAACAGTTTTAGTGCCACCTATGGTCCGATCTCCATGAAACTTTGCATGCTTTTTCAGCATGCTATGTCACATATACATAACAATTTTCGTGAAGTTTTGAGTTTTCCTTTAAGATTTATAGGCTATTGAGTGTATTTTGCTACGTCCCTCTTCTAAATGATTCTGTTATAGCCATGTAAATGCAAAAGTTGAACTTTTTTTGATAATTATTGATCTAGAGAGTCCAGAGAATTGTCCTAGACTGGTTTGCTTCCGATCGGGCAAAAAACCAGGGACTAGTTTGCAAAAGTAGGTTTTTAACATAATTGCAAATATTTAATAAACGATTTGATTGACAGCAATGGTTCTAGAGGCAAAGGTGTTCAATATGAGGAGATCTATCAAATGATATGCATATTTTGTGGATGTGTGCAACACCACGTGATTACAGAGCCATAAAACTCATTAGAGCCAACTAGTGGCCGATTTGTTTCAAAATTCTTACAGACCTCTAGGGCCATGAGTCAAACATGCCCATCGAGTTTCGTTCCGATTGGCCTCCGTTAACCTTGTCTAATAGGTGCTTAAATTTAATTGGCTGTGGCGGCCATGATTTTTGAGATACGCCAATGTCCTCATAGACATGCATGGTACCTTGGACCAAGACACTGCATACCAATTTTCAAGTCAATCGGACTAGCGCTCGGCAGGTTATAGCCATTTTCATGTTTTTTTCGTGTTATAGCGCCACCAAGTGTTCAATCGTCGCTATTTTTTTATCGAGACCAAATACCGAGCCCATACACATGTGTACCAAGTTTGGTGAAGATATCTCATTTTGTTCTTGAGTTATAGCTGTTTTAGTAAAATAGGCTCCTCCCACAACATTCGTTTTCCGCCCCTTAGCGACCGTGAATCGAAATTTCAACTTTTTTTCGATAATTCTTGATATTCAGACTCCATAGAACATTTCTGCACTGGTTTGGTTTCGATCAAGCGAAAAACCTAGGACTAGTTTGCAAAAGTAGTTTTTTGACAAAATTCAAAATGGCGGAAAATCTATCATGGCGCAAATGAAATCGGAGATATACGTTTTGTTCGTCATGAACTCACCTTTCCAATGATATAAGACACTTGAGTCTACGACATACGGTTTAGGAGTTATGAGCAGTTTCGCGCAATTGATTGCTATAGCGCCACCTATAGGCCAATCTGGCTCATAATTTGATAACCTCTCCTCGATTTTTCTACTATCTATTGGTCAAGTTTCAAGTCTCTAGCCCTTACGGTTTGGGCTGCACGATGCGTTTTACGGCAGAATAATAATAATAATAATAATAAAAATACAATAGGGTTTCAGCACTTCGTGCTTGAACCCCTAATAATAATAAAAATCAGTACAATTACAATAGGGTTTCAGCACTTCGTGCTTGAACCCCTAATTAAAGCTGCAAGCAGCATTTAGCGGGGTTCAAGCCTTTAAGGCCTTTAAGCACACAAGCATCAAAATACATTAAGTTTTATTTAGCAAGATTTTAAACACTGAAATAATTTAATTGGCTGTGGCGGCCATGTTTTTTGAAATAGGCCAATGTCCTCAAAGACATACATGGTACCTTGGACCAAGACACTGCATACCAATTTTCAAGTCAATCGGACTAGCGGTCGGGTAGTTATAGCCATTTTCATGTTTTTTTCGTGTTATAGCGCCACCAAGTGTTCAATCATCACGATTTTTTTATCGTGACCAAAGACTCAGACCATACACATGTGTACCAAGTTTGGTGAAGACATCTCATTTCTTTCTTGAGTTATAGCCATTTTAGTAAAATAGGCTCCTCCCACAACAGTCGTTTTCCGCCCCTTAGTGACCGTGAATAGAAATATATTTTTTTTTCAATTATTATTGATATTCAGACTCCAGAGAACATTTCTGCACTGGTTTGGTTTCGATCAAGCAAAAAACCTAGGACTAGTTTGCAAAAGTAGTTTTTTAACAAAATTCAAAATGGCGGAAAATCTATCATGGCGCAAATGAAATCGGAGATATACGTTTTGTTCCTCATGGACTCACCTTTCCAATGATATAAGACACTTGAGTCTACGACATACGGTTTAGGAGTTATGAGCAGTTTCGCGCAATTGATTGCTATAGCGCCACCTATAGGCCAATCTGGCTCATAATTTGAAAACCTCTCCTCTATGTTTGTACTACCTATTGGTCAAGTTTCAAGTCTCTAGCCCTTACGGTTTGGGCTGCACGATGTGTTTTACTGCAGAAAATATTATTTTGTGTGTAGTACAATAAAATGAACAGCGGGGGGCAGCAAACGACCACTTATTGGCTTAATATACCATTATTATCAAATGAACTCTGTAATTTTAACCTTTTTTAACTTTTATAGAGGCAAATATTGTCCGATCTGTCTGAAATTTTTCATGCTTGTTTAGAGGCATAGGATACATGTTCTGACTTGTTTTTAAGTAGATCTGAACATTCATTGAATAGAGAGATGGAAAATACAATTTACAGCCAATACAGGCAATTCACCATAGGGAATACATGGTTTTCAAAGCTTTTTAACAGTTTTAGCGCCACCTATGGTCCGATCTCCATGAAACTTTGCATGCTTCTTCAGCATGTTATGTCACATATACATAACAATTTCCGTGAGGTTTTGAGTTTTCCTTTAGGATTTAAAGGCTATTGAGTGTATTTTGCTACGTCCCTCTTCTAAATGATCCTGTTATAGCCATTTAAATGCAAAAGTTCAACTTTTTTTCAATAATTATTAACCTAGAGAGTCCAGAGAATTGTTCTAGACTTGTTTGGTTCCGATCGGGCAAAAAACCAGGGACTAGTTCGCGAAAGTAGGTTTTTAACATAAATGCAAATATTTAATGAACGATTTGATTGACAGCAATGGTTCTAGAGGCAAAGTTGTTCAATATGAAGAGATCTATCAAATGATATGCATATTTTGTGGATGTGTGCAACACCACGTGATTACAGAGCCATAAAACTAATTAGCGCCAACTAGTGGCCGATTTGTTTCAAAACTCTTGCAGACCTCTAGGGCCATGAGTCAAACATACCCATAGAGTTTCGTTCCGATCGGCCTCCGTTAACCTTGTCTAATAGGTGCTCAAATTTAATTGGCTGTGGCGGCCATGTTTTTTGAGATACGCCAATGTCCTCATAGACATACATGGTACCTTGGACCAAGACACTGCATACCAATTTTCAAGTCAATCGGACTAGCGCTCGGCAGGTTATAGCCATTTTCATGTTTTTTTCATGTTATAGCGCCACCAAGTGTTCAATCGTCGCTATTTTTTTATCGAGACCACATACTCTGCCCTTACACATGTCTACCAAGTTTGGTGATGATATCTCATTTTGTTCTTGAGTTATAGCTGTTTTAGTAAAATAGGCTCCTCCCACAACAGTCGTTTTCCGCCCCTTAGCGACCGTGAATAGAAATTTAAACTTTTTTTCAATTATTATTGATATTCAGACTCCAGAGAACATTTCTGCACTGGTTTGGTTCCGATCAAGTAAGAAACCTAGGACTAGTTTGCAAAAGTAGTTTTTTAACAAAATTCAAAATGGCGGAAAATTTATCATGGCGCAAATGAAATCGGAGATATACATTTTGTTCGTCATGGACTCACCTTTCCAATGATATAAGACACTTGAGTCTACGACATACGGTTTAGGAGTTATGAGCAGTTTCGCGCAATTGATTGCTATAGCGCCACCTATAGGCCAATCTGGCTCATAATTTGATAACCTCTCCTCTATGTTTGTACTACCTATTGGCCAAGTTTCAAGTTTCTAGCCCTTACGGTTTGTGCTGCACGATGTGTTTTACTGCAGAATAATATTATTTTGTGTGTAGTACAATAAAATGAACAGCGGGGGGTAGCAAACGACCACTTATTGGCTTAATATACCAGAACTCTGTAATGTTAACATTTTTTAACTTTTATAGAGGCAAATATTGTCCGATCTGTCTGAAATTTTTCATGCTTGTTTAGAGGCATAGGATACATGTACTGACTTGTTTTTAAGTAGATCTGAACATTCATTGAATAGAGAGATGGAAAATACAATTTACAGCCAATACAGGATATTCACCATAGGGAATACATGGTTTTCAAAGCTTTTTAACAGTTTTAGCGCCACCTATGGTCCGATCTCCATGAAACTTTGCATGCTTCTTCAGCATGTTATGTCACATATACATAACAATATTTGTGACGTTTTGAGTTTTCCTTTAAGATTTATAGGCTATTGAGTGTATTTTGCTACATCCCTCTTCTAAATGATCCTTTTATAGCCATCTAAATGCAAAAGTTGAACTTTTTTTTGATAATTATTGATCTGGAGAGTCCAGAGAATTGTCCTAGACTGGATTGGTTCCGATCGGGCAAAAAACCAGGGACTAGTTCGTAAAAGTAGGTTTTTAACATAATTGCAAATATTTATTGAACGATTTGATTGACAGCAATGGTTCTAGAGGCAAAGTTGTTCAATATGAGGAGATCTATCAAATGATATGCATATGTTGTGGATGTGTGCAACACCACGTGATTACAGAGCCATAAAACTCATTAGCGCCAACTAGTGGCCGATTTGTTTCAAAATTCTTACAGACCTCTAGCACCATGAGTCAAACATGCCCATTGAGTTTCGTTCTGATCGGCCTCCGTTAACCTTGTCTAATAGGTGCTCAAATTTAATTGGCTGTGGCGGCCATGATTTTTGAGATACGCCAATGTCCTCCTAGAAATACATGGGGCCTTGGACCAAGACACTGCATACCAATTTTCAAGTCAATCGGACTAGCGCTCGGCAGGTTATAGCCATTTTCATGTTTCTTTCGTGTTATAGCGCCACCAAGTGTTCAATCGTCGCTATTTTTTTATCGAGACCGAATACTGAGCCCATACACATGTGTACCAAGTTTGGTGAAGATATCTCATTTTGTTCTTGAGTTATAGCTGTTTTAGTAAAATAGGCTCCTCCCACAACATTTGTTTTCCGCTCCTTAGCGACCGTGAATCGAAATTTAAACTTTTTTTCGATAATTATTGATATTCAGACTCCAGAAAACATTTCTGCACTGTTTTGGTTTCGATCAAGCGAAAAACCTAGGACTAGTTCGCAAAAGTAGTTTTTTGACAAAATTCAAAATGGCGGAAAATCTATCATGGCGCAAATGAAATCGGAGATATACGTTTTGTTCGTCATGGACTCCCCTTTCCAATGATATAAGACACTTGAGTCTACGACATACGGGTTAGGAGTTATGAGCAGTTTCGCGCAATTTATTGCTATAGCGCCACCTATAGGCCAATCTGGCTCATAATTTGATAACCTCTCCTCGATTTTTCTACTATCTATTGGCCAAGTGTCAAGTCTCTAGCTTTTACGGTTTGGGCTGCACGATGCGTTTTACGGCAGAATAATAATAATAATAATAATTAAAGCTGCAAGCAGCATTTAGCGGGGTTCAAGCCTTTAAGGCCTTTAAGCACACAAGCATCAAAATACATTAAGTTTTATTTAGCAAGATTTTAAACACTGAAATAATTTAATTGGCTATGGCGGCAATGTTTTTTGAGATAGGCCAATGTCCTCATAGACATACATGGGACCTTGGGCCAAGACACTGCATACCAATTTTCAAGTCAATCGGACTAGCGGTCGGGTAGTTATAGCCATTTTCATGTTTTTTTTTGTGTTATAGCGCCACCAAGTGTTCAATCGTCGCTATTTTTTTATCGAGACCAAAGACTGAGCCCATACACATGTGTACCAAGTTTGGTGAAGATATCTCATTTTCTTCTTGAGTTATAGCTGTTTTAGTAAAATAGGCTCCTCCCACAACATTCGTTTTCCGCCCCTTAGCGACCGTGAATCGAAATTTCAACTTTTTTTCGATAATTATTGATATTCAGACTCCAGAGAACATTTCTGCACTGGTTTGGTTCCGATCAAGCGAAAAACCTAGGACTAGTTCGCAAAAGTAGTTTTTTGACATAATTCAAAATGGCGGAAAATGTATCATGGCGCAAATGAAATCGGAGATATACGTTATGTTCGTCATGGACTCACCTTTCCAATGATATAAGACACTTGAGTCTACGATATACGGTTTAGGAGTTATGAGCAGTTTTGCGCAATTGATTGCTATAGCGCCACCTATAGGCCAATCTGGCTCATAATTTGATAACCTCTCCTCTATGTTTGTACTACCTATTGGCCAAGTTTCAAGTCTCTAGCCCTTACGGTTTGGGCTGCACGATGTGTTTTACTGCAGAATAATATTATTTTGTGTGTAGTACAATAAAATGAACAGCGGGGGGCAGCAAACGACCACTTATTGGCTTAATATACCATTATTATCAAATGAACTCTGTAATTTTAACCTTTTTTAACTTTTATAGAGGCAAATATTGTCCGATCTGTCTGAAATTTTTCATGCTTGTTTAGAGGCATAGGATACATGTTCTGACTTGTTTTTAAGTAGATCTGAACATTCATTGAATAGAGAGATGGAAAATACAATTTACAGCCAATACAGGCAATTCACCATAGGGAATACATGGTTTTCAAAGCTTTTTAACAGTTTTAGTGCCACCTATGGTCCGATCTCCATGAAACTTTGCATGCTTTTTCAGCATGCTATGTCACATATACATAACAATTTTCGTGAAGTTTTGAGTTTTCCTTTAAGATTTATAGGCTATTGAGTGTATTTTGCTACGTCCCTCTTCTAAATGATTCTGTTATAGCCATGTAAATGCAAAAGTTGAACTTTTTTTGATAATTATTGATCTAGAGAGTCCAGAGAATTGTCCTAGACTGGTTTGCTTCCGATCGGGCAAAAAACCAGGGACTAGTTTGCAAAAGTAGGTTTTTAACATAATTGCAAATATTTAATAAACGATTTGATTGACAGCAATGGTTCTAGAGGCAAAGGTGTTCAATATGAGGAGATCTATCAAATGATATGCATATTTTGTGGATGTGTGCAACACCACGTGATTACAGAGCCATAAAACTCATTAGAGCCAACTAGTGGCCGATTTGTTTCAAAATTCTTACAGACCTCTAGGGCCATGAGTCAAACATGCCCATCGAGTTTCGTTCCGATTGGCCTCCGTTAACCTTGTCTAATAGGTGCTTAAATTTAATTGGCTGTGGCGGCCATGATTTTTGAGATACGCCAATGTCCTCATAGACATGCATGGTACCTTGGACCAAGACACTGCATACCAATTTTCAAGTCAATCGGACTAGCGCTCGGCAGGTTATAGCCATTTTCATGTTTTTGTCGTGTTATAGCGCCACCAAGTGTTCAATCGTCGCTATTTTTTTATCGAGACCAAATACCGAGCCCATACACATGTCTACCAAGTTTGGTGAAGATATCTCATTTTGTTCTTGAGTTATAGCTGTTTTAGTAAAATAGGCTCCTCCCACAACATTCGTTTTCCGCCCCTTAGCGACCGTGAATCGAAATTTCAACTTTTTTTCGATAATTCTTGATATTCAGACTCCATAGAACATTTCTGCACTGGTTTGGTTTCGATCAAGCGAAAAACCTAGGACTAGTTTGCAAAAGTAGTTTTTTGACAAAATTCAAAATGGCGGAAAATCTATCATGGCGCAAATGAAATCGGAGATATACGTTTTGTTCGTCATGAACTCACCTTTCCAATGATATAAGACACTTGAGTCTACGACATACGGTTTAGGAGTTATGAGCAGTTTCGCGCAATTGATTGCTATAGCGCCACCTATAGGCCAATCTGGCTCATAATTTGATAACCTCTCCTCGATTTTTCTACTATCTATTGGCCAAGTTTCAAGTCTCTAGCCCTTACGGTTTTGGCTGCACGATGCGTTTTACGGCAGAATAATAATAATAATAATAATAATTAAAGCTGCAAGCAGCATTTAGCGGGGTTCAAGCCTTTAAGGCCTTTAAGCACACAAGCATCAAAATACATTAAGTTTTATTTAGCAAGATTTTAAACACTGAAATAATTTAATTGGCTATGGCGGCAATGTTTTTTGAGATAGGCCAATGTCCTCATAGACATACATGGGACCTTGGGCCAAGACACTGCATACCAATTTTCAAGTCAATCGGACTAGCGGTCGGGTAGTTATAGCCATTTTCATGTTTTTTTTGTGTTATAGCGCCACCAAGTGTTCAATCGTCGCTATTTTTTTTATCGAGACCAAAGACTGAGCCCATACACATGTGTACCAAGTTTGGTGAAGATATCTCATTTTCTTCTTGAGTTATAGCTGTTTTAGTAAAATAGGCTCCTTCCACAACATTCGTTTTCCACCCCTTAGCGACCGTGAATCGAAATTTCAAATTTTTTTCGATAATTATTGATATTCAGACTCCAGAGAACATTTCTGCACTGGTTTGGTTCCGATCAAGCGAAAAACCTAGGACTAGTTCGCAAAAGTAGTTTTTTGACAAAATTCAAAATGGCGGAAAATCTATCATGGCGCAAATGAAATCGGAGATATACGTTATGTTCGTCATGGACTCACCTTTCCAATGATATAAGACACTTGAGTCTACGACATACGGTTTAGGAGTTATGAGCAGTTTTGCGCAATTGATTGCTATAGCGCCACCTATAGGCCAATCTGGCTCATAATTTGATAACCTCTCCTCTATGTTTGTACTACCTATTGGCCAAGTTTCAAGTCTCTAGCCCTTACGGTTTGGGCTGCACGATGTGTTTTACTGCAGAATAATATTATTTTGTGTGTAGTACAATAAAATGAACAGCGGGGGGCAGCAAACGACCACTTATTGGCTTAATATACCATTATTATCAAATGAACTCTGTAATTTTAACCTTTTTTAACTTTTATAGAGGCAAATATTGTCCGATCTGTCTGAAATTTTTCATGCTTGTTTAGAGGCATAGGATACATGTTCTGACTTGTTTTTAAGTAGATCTGAACATTCATTGAATAGAGAGATGGAAAATACAATTTACAGCCAATACAGGCAATTCACCATAGGTAATACATGGTTTTCAAAGCTTTTTAACAGTTTTAGTGCCACCTATGGTCCGATCTCCATGAAACTTTGCATGCTTTTTCAGCATGCTATGTCACATATACATAACAATTTTCGTGAAGTTTTGAGTTTTCCTTTAAGATTTATAGGCTATTGAGTGTATTTTGCAACGTCCCTCTTCTAAATGATTCTGTTATAGCCATGTAAATGCAAAAGTTGAACTTTTTTTGATAATTATTGATCTAGAGAGTCCAGAGAATTGTCCTAGACTGGTTTGCTTCCGATCGGGCAAAAAACCAGGGACTAGTTTGCAAAAGTAGGTTTTTAACATAATTGCAAATATTTAATAAACGATTTGATTGACAGCAATGGTTCTAGAGGCAAAGGTGTTCAATATGAGGAGATCTATCAAATGATATGCATATTTTGTGGATGTGTGCAACACCACGTGATTACAGAGCCATAAAACTCATTAGAGCCAACTAGTGGCCGATTTGTTTCAAAATTCTTACAGACCTCTAGGGCCATGAGTCAAACATGCCCATCGAGTTTCGTTCCGATTGGCCTCCGTTAACCTTGTCTAATAGGTGCTTAAATTTAATTGGCTGTGGCGGCCATGATTTTTGAGATACGCCAATGTCCTCATAGACATGCATGGTACCTTGGACCAAGACACTGCATACCAATTTTCAAGTCAATCGGACTAGCGCTCGGCAGGTTATAGCCATTTTCATGTTTTTTTCGTGTTATAGCGCCACCAAGTGTTCAATCGTCGCTATTTTTTTATCGAGACCAAATACCGAGCCCATACACATGTCTACCAAGTTTGGTGAAGATATCTCATTTTGTTCTTGAGTTATAGCTGTTTTAGTAAAATAGGCTCCTCCCACAACATTCGTTTTCCGCCCCTTAGCGACCGTGAATCGAAATTTCAACTTTTTTTCGATAATTATTGATATTCAGACTCCATAGAACATTTCTGCCCTGGTTTGGTTTCGATCAAGCGAAAAACCTAGGACTAGTTTGCAAAAGTAGTTTTTTGACAAAATTCAAAATGGCGGAAAATCTATCATGGCGCAAATGAAATCGGAGATATACGTTTTGTTCGTCATGAACTCACCTTTCCAATGATATAAGACACTTGAGTCTACGACATACGGTTTAGGAGTTATGAGCAGTTTCGCGCAATTGATTGCTATAGCGCCACCTATAGGCCAATCTGGCTCATAATTTGATAACCTCTCCTCGATTTTTCTACTATCTATTGGCCAAGTTTCAAGTCTCTAGCCCTTACGGTTTGGGCTGCACGATGCGTTTTACGGCAGAATAATAATAATAATAATAATAATTAAAGCTGCGAGCAGCATTTAGCGGGGTTCAAGCCTTTAAGGCCTTTAAGCACACAAGCATCAAAAGACATCAAGTTTTATTTAGCAAGATTTTAAACACTGAAATAATTTAATTGGCTGTGGCGGCAATGTTTTTTGAGATAGGCCAATGTCCTCATAGACATACATGGGACCTTGGACCAAGACACTGCATACCAATTTTAAAGTCAATCGGACTAGCGGTCGGGTAGTTATAGCCATTTTCATGTTTTTTTCATGTTATAGCGCCACCAAGTGTTCAATCATCGCGATTTCTTTATCCTGACCAAAGACTGAGCCCATACACATGTGTACCAAGTTTGGTGAAGATATCTCATTTCTTTCTTGATTTATAGCCATTTTAGTAAAATAGGCTCCTCCCACAACAGTCGTTTTCCGCCCCTTAGCGACCGTGAATAGAAATTTAAACTTTTTTTCAATTATTATTGATATTCAGACTCCAGAGAACATTTCTGCACTGGTTTGGTTCCGATCAAGCAAGAAACCTAGGACTAGTTTGCAAAAGTAGTTTTTTAACAAAATTCAAAATGGCGGAAAATGTGTCATGGCGCAAATTAAATCGGAGATATACATTTTGTTCGTCATGGACTCAGCTTTCCAATGATATAAGACACTTGAGTCTACGACATACGGTTTAGGAGTTATGAGCAGTTTCGCGCAATTGATTGCTATAGCGCCACCTATAGGCCAATCTGGCTCATAATTTGATAACCTCTCCTCTCTGTTTGAACTACCTATTGGCCAAGTTTCAAGTCTCTAGCCCTTACGGTTTGGGCTGCACGATGTGTTTTACTGCAGAATAATATTATTTTGTGTGTAGTACAATAAAATGAACAGCGGGGGGCAGCAAACAACCACTTATTGGCTTAATATACCAGAACTCTGTAATGTTAACATTTTTAAACTTTTATAGAGGCAAATATTGTCCGAACTGTCTGAAATTTTTCATGCTTGTTTAGAGGCATAGGATACATGTTCTGACTTGTTTTTAAGTAGATCTGAGCATTCATTGAATAGAGAGATGGAAAATACCATTTACAGCCAATACAGGCAATTCACCATAGGGAATACATGGTTTTCAAAGCTTTTTAACAGTTTTAGCGCCACCTATGGTCCGATCTCCATGAAACTTTGCATGCTTCTTCAGCATGTTATGTCACATATACATAACAATATTCGTGACGTTTTGAGTTTTCCTTTAAGATTTATAGGCTATTGAGTGTATTTTGCTACGTCCCTCTTCTAAATGATCCTTTTATAGCCATGTAAATGCAAAAGTTGAACTTTTTTGATAATTATTGATCTAGAGAGTCCATAGAATTGTCCTAGACTGGTTTGGTTCCGATCGGACTAGCGGTCGGGTAGTTATAGCCATTTTCATGTTTTTTTGTGTTATAGCGCCACCAAGTGTTCAATCGTCGCTATTTTTTTATCGTGACCAAAGACTGAGCCCATACACATGTGTACCAAGTTTGGTGAAGATATCTCAATTTCTTCTTGAGTTATAGCTGTTTTAGTAAAATAGGCTCCTCCCACAACATTCGTTTTCCGCCCCTTAGCGACCGTGAATCGAAATTTCAACTTTTTTTCGATAATTATTGATATTCAGACTCCAGAGAACATTTCTGCACTGGTTTGGTTCCGATCAAGCGAAAAACCTAGGACTAGTTCGCAAAAGTAGTTTTTTGACATAATTCAAAATGGCGGAAAATCTGTCATGGCGCAAATGAAATCGGAGATATACGTTATGTTCGTCATGGACTCACCTTTCCAATGATATAAGACATACGACATACGGTTTAGGAGTTATGAGCAGTTTCGCGCAATTGATTGCTATAGCGCCACCTATAGGCCAATCTGGCTCATAATTTGATAACCTCTCCTCTATGTTTGTACTACCTATTTGCCAAGTTTCAAGTCTCTAGCCCTTACGGTTTGGGCTGCACGATGTGTTTTACTGCAGAATAATATTATTTTGTGTGTAGTACAATAAAATGAACAGCGGGGGGCAGCAAACGACCACTTATTGGCTTAATATACCATTATTATCAAATGAACTCTGTAATTTTAACCTTTTTTAACTTTTATAGAGGCAAATATTGTCCGATCTGTCTGAAATTTTTCATGCTTGTTTAGAGGCATAGGATACATGTTCTGACTTGTTTTTAAGTAGATCTGAACATTCATTGAATAGAGAGATGGAAAATACAATTTACAGCCAATACAGGCAATTCACCATAGGGAATACATGGTTTTCAAAGCTTTTTAACAGTTTTAGTGCCACCTATGGTCCGATCTCCATGAAACTTTGCATGCTTTTTCAGCATGCTATGTCACATATACATAACAATTTTCGTGAAGTTTTGAGTTTTCCTTTAAGATTTATAGGCTATTGAGTGTATTTTGCTACGTCCCTCTTCTAAATGATTCTGTTATAGCCATGTAAATGCAAAAGTTGAACTTTTTTTGATAATTATTGATCTAGAGAGTCCAGAGAATTGTCCTAGACTGGTTTGCTTCCGATCGGGCAAAAAACCAGGGACTAGTTTGCAAAAGTAGGTTTTTAACATAATTGCAAATATTTAATAAACGATTTGATTGACAGCAATGGTTCTAGAGGCAAAGGTGTTCAATATGAGGAGATCTATCAAATGATATGCATATTTTGTGGATGTGTGCAACACCACGTGATTACAGAGCCATAAAACTCATTAGAGCCAACTAGTGGCCGATTTGTTTCAAAATTCTTACAGACCTCTAGGGCCATGAGTCAAACATGCCCATCGAGTTTCGTTCCGATTGGCCTCCGTTAACCTTGTCTAATAGGTGCTTAAATTTAATTGGCTGTGGCGGCCATGATTTTTGAGATACGCCAATGTCCTCATAGACATGCATGGTACCTTGGACCAAGACACTGCATACCAATTTTCAAGTCAATCGGACTAGCGCTCGGCAGGTTATAGCCATTTTCATGTTTTTTTCGTGTTATAGCGCCACCAAGTGTTCAATCGTCGCTATTTTTTTATCGAGACCAAATACCGAGCCCATACACATGTCTACCAAGTTTGGTGAAGATATCTCATTTTGTTCTTGAGTTATAGCTGTTTTAGTAAAATAGGCTCCTCCCACAACATTTGTTTTCCGCCCCTTAGCGACCGTGAATCGAAATTTCAACTTTTTTTCGATAATTATTGATATTCAGACTCCATAGAACATTTCTGCACTGGTTTGGTTTCGATCAAGCGAAAAACCTAGGACTAGTTTGCAAAAGTAGTTTTTTGACAAAATTCAAAATGGCGGAAAATCTATCATGGCGCAAATGAAATCGGAGATATACGTTTTGTTCGTCATGAACTCAACTTTCCAATGATATAAGACACTTGAGTCTACGACATACGGTTTAGGAGTTATGAGCAGTTTCGCGCACTTGATTGCTATAGCGCCACCTATAGGCCAATCTGGCTCATAATTTGATAACCTCTCCTCGATTTTTCTACTATCTATTGGCCAAGTTTCAAGTCTCTAGCCCTTACGGTTTGGGCTGCACGATGCGTTTTACGGCAGAATAATAATAATAATAATAATTAAAGCTGCGAGCAGCATTTAGCGGGGTTCAAGCCTTTAAGGCCTTTAAGCACACAAGCATCAAAAGACATCAAGTTTTATTTAGCAAGATTTTAAACACTGAAATAATTTAATTGGCTGTGGCGGCAATGTTTTTTGAGATAGGCCAATGTCCTCATAGACATACATGGGACCTTGGACCAAGACACTGCATACCAATTTTCAAGTCAATCGGACTAGCGGTCGGGTAGTTATAGCCATTTTCATGTTTTTTTCATGTTATAGCGCCACCAAGTGTTCAATCGTCGCGATTTCTTTATCCTGACCAAAGACTGAGCCCATACACATGTGTACCAAGTTTGGTGAAGATATCTCATTTCTTTCTTGATTTATAGCCATTTTAGTAAAATAGGCTCCTCCTACAACAGTCGTTTTCCGCCCCTTAGCGACCGTGAATAGAAATTTAAACTTTTTTTCAATTATTGATATTCAGACTCCAGAGAACATTTCTGCACTGGTTTGGTTCCGATCAAGCAAGAAACCTAGGACTAGTTTGCAAAAGTAGTTTTTTAACAAAATTCAAAATGGCGGAAAATGTATCATGGCGCAAATGAAATCGGAGATATACATTTTGTTCGTCATGGACTCACCTTTCCAATGATATAAGACACTTGAGTCTACGACATACGGTTTAGGAGTTATGAGCAGTTTCGCGCAATTGATTGCTATAGCGCCACCTATAGGCCAATCTGGCTCATAATTTGATAACCTCTCCTCTCTGTTTGTACTACCTATTGGCCAAGTTTCAAGTCTCTAGCCCTTACGGTTTGGGCTGCACGATGTGTTTTACTGCAGAATAATATTATTTTGTGTGTAGTACAATAAAATGAACAGCGGGGGGCAGCAAACAACCACTTATTGGCTTAATATACCAGAACTCTGTAATGTTAACATTTTTTAACTTTTATAGAGGCAAATATTGTCCGAACTGTCTGAAATTTTTCATGCTTGTTTAGAGGCATAGGATACATGTTCTGACTTGTTTTTAAGTAGATCTGAGCATTCATTGAATAGAGAGATGGAAAATACCATTTACAGCCAATACAGGCAATTCACCATAGGGAATACATGGTTTTCAAAGCTTTTTAACAGTTATAGCGCCACCTATTGTCCGATCTCCATGAAACTTTGCATGCTTCTTCAGCATGTTATGTCACATATACATAACAATATTCGTGACGTTTTGAGTTTTCCTTTAAGATTTATAGGCTATTGAGTGTATTTTGCTACGTCCCTCTTCTAAATGATCCTTTTATAGCCATGTAAATGCAAAAGTTGAACTTTTTTTGATAATTATTGATCTAGAGAGTCCATAGAATTGTCCTAGACTGGTTTGGTTCCGATCGGGCAAAAAAACAGGGACTAGTTTGTAAAAGTAGGTTTTTAACATAATTGCAAATATTTAATGAACGATTTGATTGACAGCAATGGTTCTAGAGGCAAAGTTGTTCAATATGAAGAGATCTATCAAATGATATGCATATTTTGTGGATGTGTGCAACACCACGTGATTACAGAGCCATAAAACTCATTAGCGCCAACTAGTGGCCGATTTGTTTCAAAATTCTTACAGACCTCTAGGGCCATGAGTCAAACATGCCCATCGAGTTTCGTTCCGATTGGCCTCCGTTAACCTTGTCTAATAGGTGCTTAAATTTAATTGGCTGTGGCGGCCATTATTTTTGAGATACGCCAATGTCCTCATAGACATACATGGGACCTTGGACCAAGACACTGCATACCAATTTTCAAGTCAATCGGACTAGCGCTCGGCAGGTTATAGCCATTTTCATGTTTTTTTCGTGTTATAGCGCCACCAAGTGTTCAATCGTCGTTATTTTTTTATCGAGACCAAATACTGAGCCCATACACATGTGTACCAAGTTTGGTGATGATATCTCATTTTGTTCTTGAGTTATAGCTGTTTTAGTAAAATAGGCTCCTCCCACAACATTCGTTTTCCGCCCCTTAGCGAACGTGAATCGAAATTTCAACTTTTTTTCGATAATTATTGATATTCAGACTCCAGAGAACATTTCTGCACTGGTTTGGTTCCGATCAAGCAAAAAACCTAGGACTAGTTCGCAAAAGTAGTTTTTTGACAAAATTCAAAATGGCGGAAAATCTATCATGGCGCAAATGAAATCGGAGATATACGTTTTGTTCGTCATAGACTCACCTTTCCAATGATATAAGACACTTGAGTCTACGACTTATGGTTTAGGAGTTATGAGCCGTTTCGCGCAATTGATTGCTATAGCGCCACCTATAGGCCAATCTGGCTCATAATTTGATAACCTCTCCTCGTTTTGTGTACTACCATCTGACAAAGTTTCAAAGTTCCAGCCCTTACGGTTTGGGCTGCACGATGCGTTTTAGCGGAGAATAATAATAATAATAATAATAATAATAATAATAATAATAAAAATCAGTACAATTACAATAGGGTTTCAGCACTTCGTGCTTGAACCCCTAATAATAATAATAAAAATCAGTACAATTACAATAGGGTTTCAGCACTTCGTGCTTGAACCCCTAATAAAAATCAGTACAATTACAATAGGGTTTCAGCACTTCGTGCTTGAACCCCTAATAAATATAGCTGCAAGCAGCAATTATCGGGGTTCAAGCCACTTAAGGCATTTAAGCACATTTGCATAAAAAGTTATTATGTTTTATTTAGCCATCAAATGTAACCTTTAAAATCATAGAGAGAAAATGCCATTTACAGCTAATACCGGTATTTTACCTTTTCAAATATGCTTATTAAATGTTTAACAGTTATAGTCCCACTTGTGGTTTGATCTCTATTTTAAATAATTATTTTGAATAAATGATAAAATGTAAGCAGATATGTGTAGCATGAATTACCATGATATATCACTTTCTAGTATGATTAACCATAGTTAATTATGATTATAGCATCATTTACCATATTTTACCATGATTTACCATAGATTACCATGATTTACTATTATTAGTATTAGCATGATTTAACAACATTGCTAGCATTGATGTGATATGTCAGTACAAATGAAGTGGTAAACCTTAACAAAATGTGATTTTATACAATTCATATATTCAACTTTATTAGTGAGCAGAATGGGCCAATGAGTGGTCCTCTGCTGGTGGTTTTGTGGCAATTGTAGGGAACATGTAATAAACACATTTTCCATGTTAACTCATTTAAACTTTATTTTTGTTGCAGATATATTTGAAATAAATTATTTTGACTAAATGTGATTGTAAATATTGTAATAGTGACTTTATAATGTCTAAATAGGAATAATAGTACATGATAAGTAAATAGTATGACAAAATGACTATTTAAGCCCAGCAGGTGGCAGCAGAGAACCACTCATTGGCTCATTTTCATTTTGTCTGTTTTTCATTTAATGGGCACATTTTCCAAGTTAATGTCTTCAAACGTGCTTAACTCAAATGCACATTTTGTTGGAGATATAGATATTTGAAATTAATGATGGGTAACAAATAGCTTATTCCAGGTTTTCCCCTTTAAAACATATTGTCAGGCATTATTTTAATTGTAATATAATAATTATTGTAAAACATTAATCAAATGAACAAATTAATTGCTAAACATTGACAAAATGTCATTTGCAACATTATTATAATGATTTTATAAAGTTTAAATATGCTTAGTAAGCAGAATGAACCAATGAGTGGTCTTCTGCTGCCATCTGGTGGTAATTTTAGGTAATACGTTTTGAACATAATTGTGAATAAATAAATAACAATTTGATTGACAGTATTGGTTCTTGAGGCAAAGTTGTTCAGTATGAGGAGATCTATCATAATTTCTGCATATTATGTGGATGTTTTTTACCCCACCTGATTACAGAGATGGAAAATACCATTTACAGCCAATACAGGCAATTCACCATAGGGAATACATGGTTTTCAAAGCTTTTTAACAGTTATAGCGCCACCTATGGTCCGATCTCCATGAAACTTTGCATGCTTCTTCAGCATGTTATGTTACATATACATAACAATTTTCGTGAAGTTTTGAGTTTTCCTTTAGGATTTATAGGCTTTTGAGTGTATTTTGCCACGCCCCTCTTCTAAATGACCCTGTTTTAGCCATCCAAATGCAAAAGTTCAACTTTTTTTCAATAATTATTGATCTAGAGAGTCCAGAGAATTTTCCTAGACTGGTTTGGTTCCGATCAATGAAAAATCCAGGGACTAGTTCGCAAAAGTAGGTTTTAAACATAATCACAAATATTTAATGAACGATTTGATTGACAGCAATAGTTCAAGAGGCAAAGTTGTTCAGTATGAGGAGATCTATCAAATGATATGCACATTTTGGGGATGTGTGCAACACCACGTGATCACAGAGCCATAAAACTCGTTAGCGCCAACTAGTGGCCGATTTCTTTCAAAATTCTTACAGACCTCTAAGGCCATGAGTCGAACATGCCCATCGAGTTTCGTTCTGATCGGCCTCCATTAACCTTGTCTAATAGGTGCTCAAATTTAATTGGCTGTGGCGGCCATGTTTTTTGAGATACGCCAATGTCCTCATAGACATACTTGGCACCTTGGACCAAGACACTGCATACCAATTTTCAAGTCAATCGGACTAGCGGTCGGGTGGTTATAGCCCTTTTCATGTTTTTTTCATATTATAGCGCCACCAAGTGTTCAATCATCGCATTTTTTTTATTGTGACCAAAGATTGAGCCCTTACACATGTGTACCAAGTTTGGTGAAGATATCTCATTGTAATCTTGAGTTATAACCTTTTTAGTAAAATAGGCTCCGCCCTGAACGTCTATTATTACGCCCCTTAATAACCGTGAATCGAAATTATTACTTTTTTTCAATGATTATTGATATTCAGACTCCAGAGAACATTTCTGTACTGGTTTGGTTCCGATCGGACTAAAATCCAGGGACTAGTTCGCAAAAGTAGTTTTTTGACAAAATTCAAAATGGCGGAAAATCTATCATGGCGGAAATGAAATCGGAGATATACGTTTTGTTCGTCAGGGACTCACCTTTCCAATGATATAAGACACTTGAGTCTACGACATACGGTCTAGGAGTTATGAGCAGTTTCGCGCAATTGATTGCTATAGCGCCACCTATAGGCCAATGTGGCTCATAATTTGATAACCTTTCCTCGATTTTTGTACTACCTATTGGCCAAGTTTCAAGTCTCTAGCCCTTACAGTTTGGTCTGCACGATGCGTTTTACGGCTGAATAATAATAATAATAATAATAATAATAATAATAATAAAAATCAGCACAAATACAATAGGGTTTCAGCACTTCGTGCTTGAACCCCTAATAATAAAAATCAGTACAATTACAATAGGGTTTAAGCACTTCGTGCTTGAACCCCTAAAAAAATCAGCACAAATACAATAGGGTTTCAGCACTTCGTGCTTGAACCCCTAATAATAATAATAAATATAGCTGCAAGCAGCAATTATCGGGGTTCAAGCCAATTAAGGCATTTAAGCACATTTGCATAAAAAGTTATTGTGTTTTATTTAGCCATTAAATGTAACCTTTAAAATCATAGAGAGAAAATGCCCATTTACAGCTAAAATGGGTATTTTACATTTTGAAATATGCTTATTAAATGTTTGGTGGTTTTGTAATTTTAAGGAATATGTAATAGGCACATTTTCCATGTTAACTCATTTAAACATTAATTTTGTTGCAGATATATTTGAAATAAATTATTTTGACTAAATGTGATTGTAAATATTGTAATAGTGACTTTATAATGTCTAAATAGGAATTATAGAACATGATAAGTAAATAGTATGAAAAAAATGACTATTTAAGCCCAGCAGGTGGCAGCAGAGAAGTACTCATTGGCTCATTTTCATTTTAATTGTCTGTTTTTCATTTAATGGGCACATTTTGCAAGTTAATGCCTTCAAATGTGCTAACTCACATGCACATTTAGTTGGAGATAGAGATATTTGAAATTAATGATGGGTAACAAATAGCTTATTCCAGGTTTTCCCCTTTAAATCATATTTTCAGGCATTATTTTAATTGTAATATAATAATTATTGTAAAACATTAATCAAATGAACAAATTAATTGCTAAACATTGACAAAATGTCATTTGCAACATTATTATAATGATTTTATAAAGTTTAAATATGCTTAGTAAGCAGAATGAACCAATGAGTGGTCTTCTGCTGCCATCTGGTGGTAATTTTAGGTAATACGTTTTGAACATAATTGTGAATAAATAAAAAACAATTTGATTGACAGTATTGGTTCTTGAGGCAAAGTTGTTCAGTATGAGGAGATCTATCATAATTTCTGCATATTATGTGGATGTTTTTTACCCCACCTGATTACAGAGATGGAAAATACCATTTACAGCCAATACAGGCAATTCACCATAGGGAATACATGGTTTTCAAAGCTTTTTAACAGTTATAGCGCCACCTATGATCCGATCTCCATGAAACTTTGCATGCTTCTTCAGCATGTTATGTCACATATACATAACAATTTTCGTGAAGTTTTGAGTTTTCCTTTAGGATTTATAGGCTTTTGAGTGTATTTTGCTATGCCCCTCTTCTAAATGACCCTGTTATAGCCATCCAAATGCAAAAGTTCAACTTTTTTTCAATGATTATTGATCTAGAGAGTCCAGAGAATTGTCCTAGACTGGTTTGGTTCCGATCAATGAAAAATCCAGGGACTAGTTCGCAAAAGTAGGTTTTAAACATAATTACAAATATTTAATGAAAGATTTGATTGACAGCAATAGTTCAAGAGGCAAAGTTGTTCAGTATGAGGAGATCTATCAAATGATATGCATATTTTGGGGATGTGTGCAACACCACGTGATCACAGAGCCATAAAACTCGTTAGCGCCAACTAGTGGCCGATTTCTTTCAAAATTCTTACAGACCTCTAAGGCCATGAGTCGAACATGCCCATCGAGTTTCGTTCCGATCGACCTTCGTTAACCTTGTCTAATAGGTGCTCAAATTTAATTGGCTGTGGCGGCCATGTTTTTTGAGATACGCCAATGTCCTCATAGACATACTTGGCACCTTGGACCAAGACACTGCATACCAATTTTCAAGTCAATCGGACTAGCGGTCGGGTGGTTATAGCCCTTTTCATGTTTTTTTCATATTATAGCGCCACCAAGTGTTCAATCATCGCATTTTTTTATTGTGACCAAAGATTGAGCCCTTACACATGTGTACCAAGTTTGGTGAAGATATCTCATTGTAATCTTGAGTTATAACCTTTTTAGTAAAATAGGCTCCGCCCTGAACATCTATTATTACGCCCCTTAATAACCGTGAATCGAAATTATTACTTTTTTTCAATGATTATTGATATTCAGACTCCAGAGAACATTTCTGTACTGGTTTGGTTCCGATCGGACTAAAATCCAGGGACTAGTTCGCAAAAGTAGTTTTTTGACAAAATTCAAAATGGCGGAAAATCTATCATGGCGGAAATGAAATCGGAGATATACGTTTTGTTCGTCAGGGACTCACCTTTCCAATGATATAAGACACTTGAGTCTACGACATACGGTCTAGGAGTTATGAGCAGTTTCGCGCAATTGATTGCTATAGCGCCACCTATAGGCCAATGTGGCTCATAATTTGATAACCTTTCCTCGATTTTTGTACTACCTATTGGCCAAGTTTCAAGTCTCTAGCCCTTACAGTTTGGTCTGCACGATGCGTTTTACGGCTGAATAATAATAATAATAATAATTAAAGCTGCAAGCAGCATTTAGCGGGGTTCAAGCCTTTAAGGCCTTTAAGCACACAAGCATCAAAAGACATCAAGTTGTATTTAGCAAGATTTTAAACACTGAAATAATTTAATTGGCTGTGGTGGCAATGTTTTTTGAGATAGGCCAATGTCCTCATAGACATACATGGGACCTTGGGCCAAGACACTGCATACCAATTTTCAAGTCAATCGGACTAGCGGTCGGGTAGTTATAGCCATTTTCATGTTTTTTTTGTGTTATAGCGCCACCAAGTGTTCAATCGTCGCGATTTTTTCATCGTGACCAAAGACTCAGACCATACACATGTGTACCAAGTTTGGTGAAGACATCTCATTTCTTTCTTGAGTTATAGCCATTTTAGTAAAATAGGCTCCTCCCACAACAGTCGTTTTCCGCCCCTTAGCGACCGTGAATCGAAATTTCAACTTTTTTTCGATTATTATTGATATGCAGACTCCAGAGAACATTTCTGCACTGGTTTGGTTCCGATCAAGCAAGAAACCTAGGACTAGTTTGCAAAAGTAGTTTTTTAACAAAATTCAAAATGGCGGAAAATCTATCATGGCGCAAATGAAATCGGAGATATACATTTTGTTCGTCATGGACTCACCTTTCCAATGATATAAGACACTTGAGTGTACGACATACGGTTTAGGAGTTATGAGCAGTTTCGCGCAATTGATTGCTATAGCGCCACCTATAGGCCAATCTGGCTCATAATTTGATAACCTCTCCTCTATGTTTGTACTACCTATTGGCCAAGTTTCAAGTCTCTAGCCCTTACGGTTTGGGCTGCACGATGTGTTTTACTGCAGAATAATATTATTTTGTGTGTAGTACAATAAAATGAACAGCGGGGGGCAGCAAACGACCACTTATTGGCTTAATATACCATTATTATCAAATGAACTCTGTAATTTTAACCTTTTTTAACTTTTATAGAGGCAAATATTGTCCGATCTGTCTGAAATTTTTCATGCTTGTTTAGAGGCATAGGATACATGTTCTGACTTGTTTTTAAATAGATCTGAACATTCATTGAATAGAGAGATGGAAAATACAATTTACAGCCAATACAGGCAATTCACCATAGGGAATACATGGTTTTCAAAGCTTTTTAACAGTTTTAGCGCCACCTATGGTCCGATCTCCATGAAACTTTGCATGCTTCTTCAGCATGTTATGTCACATATACAAAACAATATTCGTGACGTTTTGAGTTTTCCTTTAAGATTGAAAGGCTATTGAGTGTATTTTGCTACGTCCCTCTTTTAAATGACCCCGTTATAGCCATCCAAATGCAAAAGTTCAACTTTTTTTCGATAATTATTAACCTAGAGAGTCCAGAGAATTGTTCTAGACTTGTTTGGTTCCGATCGGGCAAAAAACCAGGGACTAGTTCGCGAAAGTAGGTTTTTAACATAATTGCAAATATTTAATGAACGATTTGATTGACAGCAATGGTTCTAGAGGCAAAGTTGTTCAATATGAAGAGATCTATCAAATGATATGCATATTTTGTGGATGTGTGCAACACCACGTGATTACAGAGCCATAAAACTCATTAGCGCCAACTAGTGGCCGATTTGTTTCAAAATTCTTACAGACCTCTAGGGCCATGAGTCAAACATGCCCATCGAGTTTCGTTCTGATCGGCCTCCATTAACCTTGTCTAATAGGTGCTTAAATTTAATTGGCTGTGGCGGCCATGTTTTTTGAGATACGCCAATGTCCTCATAGATATACATGGTACCTTGGACCAAGACACTGCATACCAATTTTCAAGTCAATCGGACTAGCGCTCGGGTGGTTATAGCCATTTTCATGTTTTTTTTGTGTTATAGCGTCACCAAGTGTTCAATCATCGCTATTTTTTTATCGAGACCTAAGACTGAGCCCATACACATGTGTACCAAGTTTGGTGAAGATATCTCATTTTCTTCTTGAGTTATAGCTGTTTTAGTAAAATAGGCTCCTCCCACAACATTCGTTTTCCGCCCCTTAGCGACCGTGAATCGAAATTTCAACTTTTTTTCGATAATTATTGATATTCAGACTCCAGAGAACATTTCTGCACTGGTTTGGTTCCGATCAAGCGAAAAACCTAGGACTAGTTCGCAAAAGTAGTTTTTTGACAAAATTCAAAATGGCGGAAAATCTATCATGGCGCAAATGAAATCGGAGATATACGTTTTGTTCGTCATGGACTCACCTTTCCAATGACATAAGACACTTGAGTCTACGACATACGGTTTAGGAGTTATGAATAGTTTCGCGCAATTGATTGCTATAGCGCCACCTATAGGCCAATCTGGCTCATAATTTGATAACCTCTCCTCGATTTTTGTACTACCTATTGGCCAAGTTTCAAGTCTCTAGCCCTTACGGTTTGGTCTGCACGATGCGTTTTAGGTCTGAATAATAATAATAATAAATATAGCTGCGAGCAGCAATTATCGGGGTTCAAGCCAATTAAGGCATTTAAGCACATTTGCATAAAAAGTTAGTGTTTTATTTAGCCATTAAATGTAACCTTTAAAATCATAGAGAGAAAATGCCCATTTACAGCTAATATGGGTATTTTACATTTTGAAATATGCTTATTAAATGTTTGGTGGTTTTGTAATTTTAAGGAATATGTAATAGGCACATTTTCCATGTTAACTCATTTAAACATTAATTTTGTTGCAGATATATTTGAAATAAATTATTTTGACAAAATGTGATTGTAAATATTGTAATAGTGACTTTATAATGTCTTAATAGGAATTATAGAACATGATAAGTAAATAGTATGACAAAATGACTATTTAAGCCCAGCAGGTGGCAGCAGAGAAGTACTCATTGGCTCATTTTCATTTTAATTGTCTGTTTTTCATTTAATGGGCACATTTTGCAAGTTAATGCCTTCAAATGTGCTAACTCACATGCACATTTTGTTGGAGATATAGATATTTGAAAAAAATTATTGGTAACAAATTGCTTATTCCAGGTTTTCCCCTTAAAAACATATTTTTTAGGTGTTATTTTAATTGTGATATAATATTATTGTAAAAACATACATCAAATGAACAAATTAATTGGTCAACATTGACAAAATATGATTTGTAATGTTATTATAATGATTTTATACAGTTTAAATATGATATATAATTATATTAGTGAGCATAATAAACCAATGAGTGGTCTTCTAATGCCCTCTGGTGGTTTTGTAATTGTAAGGAACATGTAATAGGCACATTTTCCATGTTAACTCATTTAAACATTAATTTTGTTGCAGATATATTTGAAATAAATTATTTTGACAAAATGTGATTGTAAATATTGTAATAGTGACTTTATAATGTCTTAATAGGAATTATAGAACATGATAAGTAAATAGTATGACAAAATGACTATTTAAGCCCAGCAGGTGGCAGCAGAGAAGTACTCATTGGCTCATTTTCATTTTAATTGTCTGTTTTTCATTTAATGGGCACATTTTGCAAGTTAATGCCTTCAAATGTGCTAACTCACATGCACATTTTGTTGGAGATATAGATATTTGAAAAAAATTATTGGTAACAAATTGCTTATTCCAGGTTTTCCCCTTAAAAACATATTTTTTAGGTGTTATTTTAATTGTGATATAATATTATTGTAAAAACATACATCAAATGAACAAATTAATTGGTCAACATTGACAAAATATGATTTGTAATGTTATTATAATGATTTTATACAGTTTAAATATGATATATAATTATATTAGTGAGCATAATAAACCAATGAGTGGTCTTCTAATGTCCTCTGGTGGTTTTGTAATTGTAAGGAACATGTAATAGGCACATTTTCCATGTTAACTCATTTAAACGTTAATTTTGTTGCAGATATATTTGAAATAAATTATTTTGACAAAATGTGATTGTAAATATTGTAATAGTGACTTTATGATGTCTAAATAGGAATTATAGAACATGATAAGTAAATAGTATGAAAAAAATGACTTTAAGCCCAGCAGGTGGCAGCAGAGAACCACTCATTGGCTCATTTTCATTTTAAATGTCTGTTTTTCATTTAATGGGCACATTTTCCAAGTTAATGTCTTCAAACGTGCTTAACTCAAATGCACATTTTGTTGGAGATATAGATATTTGAAATTAATGATGGGTAACAAATAGCTTATTCCAGGTTTTCCCCTTTAAAACATATTTTCAGGCATTATTTTAATTGTAATATAATAATTATTGTAAAACATTAATCAAATGAACAAATTAATTGCTAAACATTGACAAAATGTCATTTGCAACATTATTATAATGATTTTATAAAGTTTAAATATGCTTAGTAAGCAGAATGAACCAATGAGTGGTCTTCTGCTGCCATCTGGTGGTAATTTTAGGTAATACGTTTTGAACATAATT
Source organism: Romanogobio albipinnatus (assembly GCA_023566225.1). Classification (NCBI taxonomy): domain Eukaryota; kingdom Metazoa; phylum Chordata; class Actinopteri; order Cypriniformes; family Gobionidae; genus Romanogobio; species Romanogobio albipinnatus. Next base: position 23,339,698 of record CM042240.1, read on the forward strand.
GTGAATAAATAAATAACAATTTGATTGACAGTATTGGTTCTTGAGGCAAAGTTGTTCAGTATGAGGAGATCTATCATAATTTCTGCATATTATGTGGATGTTTTTTACCCCACCTGATTACAGAGATGGAAAATACCATTTACAGCCAATACAGGCAATTCACCATAGGGAATACATGGTTTTCAAAGCTTTTTAACAGTTATAGCGCCACCTATGGTCCGATCTCCATGAAACTTTGCATGCTTCTTCAGCATGTTATGTTACATATACATAACAATTTTCGTGAAGTTTTGAGTTTTCCTTTAGGATTTATAGGCTTTTGAGTGTATTTTGCTACGCCCCTCTTCTAAATGACCCTGTTATAGCCATCCAAATGCAAAAGTTCAACTTTTTTTCAATAATTATTGATCTAGAGAGTCCAGAGAATTGTCCTAGACTGGTTTGGTTCCGATCAATGAAAAATCCAGGGACTAGTTTGCAAAAGTAGGTTTTAAACATAATCACAAATATTTAATGAACGATTTGATTGACAGCAATAGTTCAAGAGGCAAAGTTGTTCAGTATGAGGAGATCTATCAAATGATATGCATATTTCGGGGATGTGTGCAACACCACGTGATCACAGAGCCATAAAACTCGTTAGCGCCAACTAGTGGCCGATTTCTTTCAAAATTCTTATAGACCTCCAGGGCCATGAGTCGAACATGCCCATCGAGTTTCGTTCCGATCGGCCTCCGTTAACCTTGTCTAATAGGTGCTCAAATTTAATTGGCTGTGGCGGCCATGTTTTTTGAGATACGCCAATGTCCTCATAGACGTACTTGGTACCTTGGACCAAGACACTGCATACCAATTTTCAAGTCAATCGGACTAGCGGTCGGGTGGTTATAGCCCTTTTCATGTTTTTTTCATATTATAGCGCCACCAAGTGTTCAATCATCGCATTTTTTTTATTGTGACCAAAGATTGAGCCTTTACACATGTGTACCTAGTTTGGTGAAGATATCTCATTGTAATCTTGAGTTATAACCTTTTTAGTAAAATAGGCTCCGCCCTGAACGTCTATTATTACGCCCCTTAATAACCGTGAATCGAAATTATTACTTTTTTTCAATGATTATTGATATTCAGACTCCACAGAACATTTCTGTACTGGTTTGGTTCCGATCGGGCTAAAATCCAGGGACTAGTTCGCAAAAGTAGTTTTTTGACAAAATTCAAAATGGCGGAAAATCTATCATGGCGCAAATGAAATCGGAGATATATGTTTTGTTCGTCATGAACTCACCTTTCCAAGGATATAAGACACTTGAGGCTACGACATACGGTTTAGGAGTTATGAGCAGTTTCGCGCAATTGATTGCTATAGCGCCACCTATAGGCCAATCTGGCTCATAATTTGATAACCTCTCCTCGTTTTGTGTACTACCATCTGACAAAGTTTCAAAGTTCCAGCCCTTACGGTTTGGGCTGCACGATGCGTTTTAGCGGAGAATAATAATAATAATTAAAGCTGCAAGCAGCATTTAGCGGGGTTCAAGCCTTTAAGGCCTTTAAGCACACAAGCATCAAAATACATTAAGTTTTATTTAGCAAGATTTTAAACACTGAAATAATTTAATTGGCTGTGGCGGCAATGTTTTTTGAGATAGGCCAATGTCCTCATAGACATACTTGGGACCTTGGGCCAAGACACTGCATACCAATTTTCAAGTCAATCGGACTAGCGGTCGGGTAGTTATAGCCATTTTCATGTTTTTTTGTGTTATAGCGCCACCAAGTGTTCAATCGTCGCAATTTTTTTATCGTGACCAAAGACTTAGACCATACACATGTGTACCAAGTTTAGTGAAGACATCTCATTTCTTTCTTGAGTTATAGCCATTTTAGTAAAATAGGCTCCTCCCACAACAGTCGTTTTCCGCCCCTTAGCGACCGTGAATAGAAATTTAAACTTTTTTTCGATTATTATTGATATTCAGACTCCAGAGAACATTTCTACACTGGTTTGGTTCCGATCAAGCAAAAAACCTAGGACTAGTTTGCAAAAGTAGTTTTTTGACAAAATTCAAAATGGCGGAAAATCTATCATGGCGCAAATGAAATCGGAGATATACATTTTGTTCGTCATGGACTCACCTTTCCAATGATATAAGACACTTGAGTGTAAGACATAGGCTTTAGGAGTTATGAGCAGTTTCGCGCAATTGATTGCTATAGCGCCACCTATAGGCCAATCTGGCTCATAATTTGATAACCTCTCCTCTATGTTTGTACTACCTATTGGCCAAGTTTCAAGTCTCTAGCCCTTACGGTTTGGGCTGCACGATGTGTTCTACTGCAGAATAATATTATTTTGTGTGTAGTACAATAAAATGAACAGCGGGGGGCGGCAAACGACCACTTATTGGCTTAATATACCAGAACTCTGTAATGTTAACATTTTTTTACTTTTATAGAGGCAAATATTGTCCGAACTGTCTGAAATTTTTCATGCTTGTTTAGAGGCATAGGATACATGTTCTGACTTGTTTTTAAGTAGATCTGAGCATTCATTTAATAGAGAGATGGAAAATACTATTTACAGCCAATACAGGCAATTCACCATAGGGAATACATGGTTTTCAAAGCTTTTTAACAGTTTTAGCGCCACCTATGGTCCGATCTCCATGAAACTTTGCATGCTTCTTCAGCATGTTATGTCACATATACATAACAATATTCGTGACGTTTTGAGTTTTCCTTTAAGATTTATAGGCTATTGAGTGTATTTTGCTACGTCCCTCTTCTAAATGATCCTTTTATAGCCATGTAAATGCAAAAGTTGAACTTTTTTTGATAATTATTGATCTAGAGAGTCCATAGAATTGTCCTAGACTGGTTTGGTTCCGATCGGGCAAAAAACCAGGGACTAGTTCGTAAAAGTAGGTTTTTAACATAATTGCAAATATTTAATGAACGATTTGATTGACAGCAATGGTTCTAGAGGCAAAGGTGTTCAATATGAAGAGATCTATCAAATGATATGCATATTTTGTGGATGTGTGCAACACCACGTGATTACAGAGCCATAAAACTCATTAGCACCAACTAGTGGCCGATTTGTTTCAAAATTCTTACAGACCTCTAGGGCCATGAGTCAAACATGCCCATCGAGTTTCGTTCCGATTGGCCTCCGTTAACCTTGTCTAATAGGTGCTTAAATGTAATTGGCTGTGGCGGCCATGATTTTTGAGATACGCCAATGTCCTCATAGACATACATGGGACCTTGGACCAAGACACTGCATACCAATTTTCAAGTCAATCGGACTAGCGGTCGGGTGGTTATAGCCATTTTCAAGTTTTTTTCGTGTTATAGCGCCACCAAGTGTTCAATCGTCGCGGTTTTTTTATCGTGACCAAAAACTGAGCTCATACACATGCGTACCAAGTTTGGTGAAGATATCTCATTTTGTTCTTGAGTTATAGCTGTTTTAGTAAAATAGGCTCCTCCCACAACATTCGTTTTCCGCCCCTTAGCGAACGTGAATCGAAATTTAAACTTTTTTTCGATAATTATTGATATTCAGACTCCAGAGAACATTTCTGCACTGGTTTGGTTCCGATCAAGCAAAAAACCTAGGACTAGTTCGCAAAAGTAATTTTTTGACAAAATTCAAAATGGCGGAAAATCTATCATGGCGCAAATGAAATCGGAGATATACGTTTTGTTCGTCATTGACTCACCTTTCCAATGATATAAGACACTTGAGGCTACGACATACGGTTTAGGAGTTATGAGCAGTTTCGCGCAATTGATTGCTATAGCGCCACCTATAGGCCAATCTGGCTCATAATTTGATAACCTCTCCTCGTTTTGTGTACTACCATCTGACAAAGTTTCAAAGTTCCAGCCCTTACGGTTTGGGCTGCACGATGCGTTTTAGCGGAGAATAATAATAATAATAATAATAATAATAATAATAATAATAATAATAATAAAAATCAGTACAATTACAATAGGGTTTCAGCACTTCGTGCTTGAACCCCTAATAATAAAAATCAGCACAAATACAATAGGTGTTCAGCACTTCGTGCTTGAACCCCTAATAATAAAAATCAGCACAAATACAATAGGGTTTCAGCACTTCGTGCTTGAACCCCTAAAAATCAGCACAAATACAATAGGGTTTCAGCACTTCGTGCTTGAACCCCTAATAATAATAATTAAAGCTGCGAGCAGCATTTAGCGGGGTTCAAGCCTTTAAGGCCTTTAAGCACACAAGCATCAAAAGACATCAAGTTTTATTTAGCAAGATTTTAAACACTGAAATAATTTAATTGGCTGTGGCGGCAATGATTTTTGAGATAGGCCAATGTCCTCATAGACATACATGGGACCTTGGACCAAGACACTGCATACCAATTTTCAAGTCAATCGGACTAGCGGTCGGGTAGTTATAGCCATTTTCATGTTTTTTTCATGTTATAGCGCCACCAAGTGTTCAATCATCGCGATTTCTTTATCCTGACCAAAGACTGAGCCCATACACATGTGTACCAAGTGTGGTGAAGATATCTCATTTCTTTCTTGATTTATAGCCATTTTAGTAAAATAGGCTCCTCCCACAACAGTCGTTTTCCGCCCCTTAGCGACCGTGAATAGAAATTTAAACTTTTTTTCAATTATTATTGATATTCAGACTCCAGAGAACATTTCTGCACTGGTTTGGTTCCGATCAAGCAAGAAACCTAGGACTAGTTTGCAAAAGTAGTTTTTTAACAAAATTCAAAATGGCGGAAAATGTATCATGGCGCAAATGAAATCGGAGATATACATTTTGTTCGTCATGGACTCACCTTTCCAATGATATAAGACACTTGAGTCTACGACATACGGTTTAGGAGTTATGAGCAGTTTCGCGCAATTGATTGCTATAGCGCCACCTATAGGCCAATCTGGCTCATAATTTGATAACCTCTCCTCTCTGTTTGTACTACCTATTGGCCAAGTTTCAAGTCTCTAGCCCTTACGGTTTGGGCTGCACGATGTGTTTTACTGCAGAATAATATTATTTTGTGTGTAGTACAATAAAATGAACAGCGGGGGGCGGCAAACGACCACTTATTGGCTTAATATACCAGAACTCTGTAATGTTAACATTTTTTTACTTTTATAGAGGCAAATATTGTCCGAACTGTCTGAAATTTTTCATGCTTGTTTAGAGGCATAGGATACATGTTCTGGCTTGTTTTTAAGTAGATCTGAGCATTCATTTAATAGAGAGATGGAAAATACCATTTACAGCCAATACAGGCAATTCACCATAGGGAATACATGGTTTTCAAAGCTTTTTAACAGTTTTAGCGCCACCTATGGTCCGATCTCCATGAAACTTTGCATGCTTCTTCAGCATGTTATGTCACATATACATAACAATATTCGTGACGTTTTGAGTTTTCCTTTAAGATTTATAGGCTATTGAGTGTATTTTGCTACGTCCCTCTTCTAAATTATCCTTTTATAGCCATGTAAATGCAAAAGTTGAACTTTTTTTGATAATTATTGATCTAGAGAGTCCATAGAATTGTCCTAGACTGGTTTGGTTCCGATCGGGCAAAAAACCAGGGACTAGTTCGTAAAAGTAGGTTTTTAACATAATTGCAAATATTTAATGAACGATTTGATTGACAGCAATGGTTCTAGAGGCAAAGGTGTTCAATATGAAGAGATCTATCAAATGATATGCATATTTTGTGGATGTGTGCAACACCACGTGATTACAGAGCCATAAAACTCATTAGCGCCAACTAGTGGCCGATTTGTTTCAAAATTCTTACAGACCTCTAAGGCCATGAGTCAAACATGCCCATCGAGTTTCGTTCCGATTGGCCTCCGTTAACCTTGTCTAATAGGTACTTAAATTTAATTGGCTGTGGCGGCCATGATTTTTGAGATACGCCAATGTCCTCATAGACATACATGGTACCTTGGACCAAGACACTGCATACCAATTTCCAAGTCAATCGGACTAGTGCTCGGCAGGTTATAGCCATTTTCATGTTTTTTTCGTGTTATAGCGCCACCAAGTGTTCAATCGTCGTTATTTTTTTATCGAGACCAAATACTGAGCCCATACACATGTGTACCAAGTTTGGTGAAGATATCTCATTTTGTTCTTGAGTTATAGCTGTTTTAGTAAAATAGGCTCCTCCCACAACATTCGTTTTCCGCCCCTTTGCGAACGTGAATCGAAATTTCATCTTTTTTTCGATAATTATTGATATTCAGACGCCAGAGAACATTTCTGCACTGGTTTGGTTCCGATCAAGCAAAAAACCTAGGACTAGTTTGCAAAAGTAGTTTTTTGACAAAATTCAAAATGGCGGAAAATCTATCATGGCGCAAATGAAATCGGAGATATACGTTTTGTTCGTCATGGACTCACCTTTCCAATGATATAAGACACTTGAGGCTACGACATACGGTTTAGGAGTTATGAGCAGTTTCGCGCAATTGATTGCTATAGCGCCACCTATAGGCCAATCTGGCTCATAATTTGATACCCTCTCCTCGTTTTGTGTACTACCATCTGACAAAGTTTCAAAGTTCCAGCCCTTACGGTTTGGGCTGCACGATGCGTTTTAGCGGAGAATAATAATAATAATAATAATAATAATAATTAAAGCTGCAAGCAGCATTTATCGGGGTTCAAGCAGTTAAGGCCTTTAAGCACACAAGCATCAAAAGACATTAAGTTTTATTTAGCAAGCATTTAACAACTGCCATCATAGATGAAAAAGTCAATTTACAGCCTGTACAGGCAGTTTACCATAGGAAATATATGGTTTTAAAGCGTTTTTACAGTTATAGCACCTTTTGCCTGAGTCTTCTTATAGTCTTGCCTGATCTCCACCACTTTTATTAGTAGTACTCAAAGTGTGCCCATACTGTATATATGTGTCAGATTTGTTGTAAATATGTAATTTTAATAAGGAGTTTATACAATTATATTCAGTGGCGTAACGAACGAGCCAACACCGGGCCCTTAAGTAGGATTATCAAGGCGGGCCCCAGTCCCAATTCAAAACAAATTTCATCACAATCCATCATTGTTCGTTTCAAACATATGAGAGCATCAACATGATCCATAGGTGAAATTGATTGGATTTAATTAATTTTTTTGTCAGTTCCTATCATAATTTTAACATTTTGGCGTTATTGTTTAGCTATTTACCTATGTTTTCAAATTTCCTTAGGAGGTCACTCCTGTGAAAAAAACACGGGCTTGAAACTTCTAAGGCTCCTTCAAGGCATTGTGCCAATGACGTATACTGAGTTTTTTGAGATACACCAATGTTCTCATAGACTATCATGGCACCCTGGACAAAGACACTGCATGCCAATTTTCAGTAGATTAACAGTTGGGTGCCCTTATAGCTATTTTCATTATTTTTTTCACTGTTATAGCGCCAACAAGTGGCCAATTGTCACGATCTTTTTCATGTCAACTCAGATTGAGCTTATGAACATGTGTCCCAAGTTTTGCGAAAATATTTATTTCCGTTCACAAGTTATAACCGTTTTATAGTGCCACCAAGTGGCCAATTGTCATGATTTATTTTTACGTGACCTCAAAATGAGCTCATGAACATGTTCCCAAGTTCTGCGAAAATATTTCTTTCCGTTCACAAGTTATAACCGTTTTATAGTGCCATCAAGAGGCCAATTGTTGCGATTTTTTTCAAGTGATCTCAGATTGAACTCACGAAGATGTATCCCAAGGTTAGCAAAAAAATCTCTTTCCGTTCACAATTTATAATCATTTTAGTAAAAATGGCCCTGGTGCCATCAAATATTTTGGTTCCCCTTATCGTCCGTTAACTGAAATTTTGAAGTTTTTGGATGATTATTGATTTTTGGACTCCAGAGAATAGTCTTGCAGTGGTTTGATTCCGATCGGGCCAAAAACCTAGGAGAAGTCAGCAAAAATAGGTTTTTCAAAAAACTGCAATTTACTCGAAATTGGCGACCGAAGGGCGAGCAAATCTGAGATAGCCATTTTGTCCGCCTTGAGACAAGGATTCCAACGATATAAGACACTTGATCCTGGGACAAACAGTCTGAGAGTTATTAGCAATTTTGAACTTTTGGTTGCTGTAGCGCCACCTATGGGCCATTCGGGGTCATACTCTGATAACCCCCAAACTGAGGCCTACCATCTGGCCAGGTTTCATGTCTCTAGGCCTTACGGTTTGGCCTGCACGATGCGTTTTACGAAACCTTACAATTACAATAGGGTTTCAGCATTTCATGCTTGAACCCCTAATAAGAATGAAGGCTTTTTGCCAGTTATAGCGCCACCTATGGTCCGATCTCCATGAAACTCTGCATGCTTCCTCACCATGTTCTGACACATATGCTCATCAATTTTGGTGGAGTTCTGAGTTTTCATTTGGGATTTATAGGCTTTTTAGTGTATTTTGCCACACCCCTTTTCTAAATGACCCTGTTACAAGCACCCAAATGCAAAAGTTAAACTTTTTTTCAATAATTATTGATCTAGAGAGTCCAGAGAATTGTCCTAGACTGGTTTGGTTCCGATCGGGCAAAAAACCAGAGACTAGTTCGCAAAAGTAGGTTTTGGACAAAATTTGACATAGCAGAAAATGTTCCCTGCCTAAATCAGAATTGGAGATAGCCATTTTGTCCGCCTTGAGCCAAGGATTCCAACGATATAAGACACTTGATCCTGGGACAAACAGTCTAAGAGTTATGAGCAATTTTGAACTTTTGGTTGCTGTAGCGCCACCTATGGGCCATTCGGGGTCATACTCTGATAGGTTGTCCCCAAACTGAGGCCTACCATCTGGCCAGGTTTCATGTCTCTAGGCCTTACGGTTTGGCCTGCACGATGCGTTTTACGAAACCTTACAATTACAATAGGGTTTCAGCATTTCATGCTTGAACCCCTAATAAGAATGAAGGCTTTTTGCCAGTTATAGCGCCACCTATGGTCCGATCTCCATGAAACTCTGCATGCTTCCTCACCATGTTCTGACACATATGCTCATCAATTTTGGTGGAGTTCTGAGATTTCATTTGGGATTTATAGGCTTTTTAGTGTATTTTGCCACACCCCTTTTCTAAATGACCCTGTTACAAGCACCCAAATGCAAAAGTTAAACTTTTTTCAATAATTATTGATCTAGAGAGTCCAGAGAATTGTCCTAGACTGGTTTGGTTCCGATCGGGCAAAAAACCAGAGACTAGTTCGCAAAAGTAGGTTTTGGACAAAATTTGACATAGCAGAAAATGTTCCCTGCCTAAATCAGAATTGGAGATAGCCATTTTGTCCGCCTTGAGCCAAGGATTCCAACGATATAAGACACTTGATCCTGGGACAAACAGTCTAAGAGTTATGAGCAATTTTGAACTTTTGGTTGCTGTAGCGCCACCTATGGGCCATTCGGGGTCATACTCTGATAGGTTGTCCCCAAACTGAGGCCTACCGTCTGGCCAGGTTTCATGTCTCTAGGCCTTACGGTTTGGCCTGCACGATGCGTTTTACGAAACCTTACAATTACAATAGGGTTTCAGCATTTCATGCTTGAACCCCTAATAAGAATGAAGGCTTTTTGCCAGTTATAGCGCCACCTATGGTCCGATCTCCATGAAACTCTGCATGCTTCCTCACCATGTTCTGACACATATGCTCATCAATTTTGGTGGAGTTCTGAGTTTTCATTTGGGATTTATAGGCTTTTTAGTGTATTTTGCCACACCCCTTTTCTAAATGACCCTGTTACAAGCACCCAAATGCAAAAGTTAAACTTTTTTTCAATAATTATTGATCTAGAGAGTCCAGAGAATTGTCCTAGACTGGTTTGGTTCCGATCGGGCAAAAAACCAGAGACTAGTTCGCAAAAGTAGGTTTTGGACAAAATTTGACATAGCAGAAAATGTTCCCTGCCTAAATCAGAATTGGAGATAGCCATTTTGTCCGCCTTGAGCCAAGGATTCCAACGATATAAGACACTTGATCCTGGGACAAACAGTCTAAGAGTTATGAGCAATTTTGAACTTTTGGTTGCTGTAGCGCCACCTATGGGCCATTCGGGGTCATACTCTGATAGGTTGTCCCCAAACTGAGGCCTACCATCTGGCCAGGTTTCATGTCTCTAGGCCTTACGGTTTGGCCTGCACGATGCGTTTTACGAAACCTTACAATTACAATAGGGTTTCAGCATTTCATGCTTGAACCCCTAATAAGAATGAAGGCTTTTTGCCAGTTATAGCGCCACCTATGGTCCGATCTCCATGAAACTCTGCATGCTTCCTCACCATGTTCTGACACATATGCTCATCAATTTTGGTGGAGTTCTGAGTTTTCATTTGGGATTTATAGGCTTTTTAGTGTATTTTGCCACACCCCTTTTCTAAATGACCCTGTTACAAGCACCCAAATGCAAAAGTTAAACTTTTTTCAATAATTATTGATCTAGAGAGTCCAGAGAATTGTCCTAGACTGGTTTGGTTCCGATCGGGCAAAAAACCAGAGACTAGTTCGCAAAAGTAGGTTTTGGACAAAATTTGACATAGCAGAAAATGTTCCCTGCCTAAATCAGAATTGGAGATAGCCATTTTGTCCGCCTTGAGCCAAGGATTCCAACGATATAAGACACTTGATCCTGGGACAAACAGTCTAAGAGTTATGAGCAATTTTGAACTTTTGGTTGCTGTAGCGCCACCTATGGGCCATTCGGGGTCATACTCTGATAGGTTGTCCCCAAACTGAGGCCTACCGTCTGGCCAGGTTTCATGTCTCTAGGCCTTACGGTTTGGCCTGCACGATGCGTTTTACGAAACCTTACAATTACAATAGGGTTTCAGCATTTCATGCTTGAACCCCTAATAATAATAATAATAATAAAAATCAGTACAATTACAATAGGGTTTCAGCACTTCGTGCTTGAACCCCTAAAAATCAGCACAAATACAATAGGGTTTCAGCACTTCGTGCTTGAACCCCTAATAATAATAATAATACGCTGTTTGTTAATTGGCCAGAGGAGAACTGGCACCCCAACTGAGCCTGGTTTCTCCCAAGGTTTATTTTTCTCCATTAGGTCACCTAATGGGGTTTTGGTTTCCTTGCCACTGTTGCCTCTGGCTTGGCGTGCTCAGTTGGGGACACTAAATTTTTCAACTAAACATCGAAATAAATCTAATTAATAAACTAAATTAAGCATATAAACTAAATTACTGATCTAATTATTGATCTAAAGCCCACACTGTCACCGTATGGAAATTGAAATTAACTGATGACATCAAATGGCTATACAGCTTAATAAAATTATGCTGCATTATTTTCCTGTTTAACACTGTAAAGCTGCTTTGAAACAATCTACATTGTTAAAAGCACTATATAAATAAAGTTGACTTGACTTGACATATTTTTATTTGCAAAAGTAATATAAACACAATACATTTCTGTACCTGCTGGTAGGTGCTTTTAGAAGAAAAAAAATTGCCAGGCAGGATCATTAGCGGCAATTACAACATTCATAATAGGCCTACAATTGAGAAATGTAAAGCTTTTTATTTTAGGAAGAAAAGGAAAAAGAACACAAAATAATAGACTACAAAACATCAGCGCCTGCATGACAAGAATTAAAAATTGAAGAGTCTTTTTCCCAGTAGGTGTTGTTTGCATCTTAGAGCACAATTAATGGAAATCATTATTTCTAATAAAATACTTAAGCTCCATCCTGCTCTAGCCAAGGTTTCCCACATTAGAGAGAGCCCTTCAAGGTCATGAACATGACACATCTTTCCACTCCTCCTCCACTGGGACCATATTTAACAGCTAGAAAAACCAACAACACACGTGTGGGAGTTATATGTATCTGTATGCACACACAAAGTTCAAATGTTCACACTGAACTGGGACTCAAACTAGTTTAAAGTTTTAGGTTTTTGAAAACTGACAGTGCTGCTGTCTTTACAGCAAAGGAGGTGCAAAACAAATATTAAGACATTTTGACATAATACTAAAAGCTAATACAAAAACTGTTTTAAATAAAAAAAATCTATTTTTGTATGAGTGCATTGACTGTATTTTTGAAAAGAATGTTGAAATGCACTGTGCTGTCAAGCATGAACAAATTAAAATGTTTTCTGAGACTTTTTAAGGAAGTAAATTGACAGTAAATAAATCCTTCAGTTAGTACAACATCAGTTAATTGAGGATTTTGAGATGGTTTGATGCCAATATTAGGTTGCCGTGAGCATCCTTTATTGGTGGACTCAGAGAGACGTGTCAGAAAAGGTCGTCTCTCTCAATCAGCAAAGGTTGGTTAATATGTCAGTACAGAAATCATTAGTCTGAAGAATGCCAGATGCCCTGAACTTCTTAACCCCTTTTCCCCAAATGGTTTCTCATTTGGTGTAGAAGAGCTTGGAGGTCATAGTGAAATGATATCAGTTAATTATGAGAGCTAGAGGCAAAATCAAAAGCAAATGCACGAGCCAACATTGACAATATTTGGATGATCAAAGCAGCTTTTAGTACCAATCATGGGGCTGTGAAAAAGCGAGAAGAATTAAGAGTTTTTAACTTTTTCACACAAATATGCAAACCAAAATGAACTGCAGACATATCATCATCCCCTTGAGGCTTTTAAAATTACTGCTGGGATCAATACCAATAAACATAAACAATAAATAATGTCAGCAAAATGAAGTTGTGAAAGTATAGGCAATTCCCAGAGCTGACTTCATTTCCGTCTCCTTGTCATTTCGTCGACAGTTCATTAAGACGCTGTTGTTTAAATGGGCTGTCTCAAGGTCTGATTTATTCAGGCTGCACAGATACTTGAGACATTTTCCAAAGGATCATAATGTTGTGTTCTTTATTTATTAGCGACATAAACACTGTAATCACTGCAGCTTCTACAACAATTGCAGATTCTACATTATACAGCTGAGACTGATGAAATAAAAGGCTTACAAGTATCAGAGTGCAGTGTATTTTGCTGTACAGTATTAAAACAAAGCATCCAATCAAAGAGCAGTGCTGCAGTCAAGTATAGAAATGTGGATTAACTCAACATGTGGCTGATAGTGCGCATATCTCTGGTATAATATTGGCTAGTCATAATCCATGCACAAGTGACGATAACATTTTAAAGATAACAAATGCACAGCAATATGAGTTAACAATGTTACAAATTCAGTGATGGTGGAAAAATTACTTTAAAACAAAACAGACTTTATGCACCATTTACATAAAGACACAAAGCTTTCGGTAAGCTGTCGCTACTTCGGTTAGAAAATACATTTATGTGACACAGTGTTCTCTGTGTAAACAAACAGGTGCTTTACAACAATCGTTCGAGCAACTGTGTTATGTTGAAGACCTGCAGAATTCATTGCTGAGACAAGCCAGGACAAATATAACAGCTTGTAAAGTCCAAAATCATTATCATAGCTGGCTCATTTACATAGTGGAAAAGCAGCACTGTGGATTTAATGCTCAAATACCCTCCAGATAAAATGTCAACATTACCTTACAAACAATGACGACACAATGACATTGCAATTAGTCATGTAAATGTGATTTTTAAATGTGGTTTTGGTGATGAAAATGATGAAAAGCTGGAAGTCATCCCCTGAAAGTTATCTTTGAAAAGTTATCTGATCATTTATGCTGTACAGATTTGAACTCAGGAAATACCAGTAGGGTGAAGAGTGAAAGCCTACAGAAAGTCAAAGTAGGGTTGAGTATCATTTGAATTTAAGTGATTCCGATTCTTATCGATTCCCAGTTTCGGGTTTCCAAAAAAAAGTCAAATATTTAGATATTAAACACATTCAAACATTCTGTTGCGACTGAATACGATGAACAAAAATCAGCATCTTGAAGAACACTTACACAAGGACATTTTGTCTATTGCTTTGACAAAAATATCTCACTAAGAAATTTCTAATAATCTTAAAGACTAGTAAAAAATCAGTAATAAAATAAGAGCAAATAAACAAATTAGCAACAAATAAATACAGCAAAAGGTCAGGACAGGTACAGAAATTGAAATAAAATGTAATCAAATGTAAATTAACACTGCATAGTTTTCTTTTTACAAATAAAATATAGATTAATCCTTGTCACGGATCACGGAGTGATCATGAATGGACTGTATGCGCGTACACCATATCTAACACACACACACATATATTGCAGCATTAACGCGTTCTGGGTATTGACACTGATATCACTCGACTTGTGCAACATTTGTGAATGTTTGAACGTATTGTGTTTCATGCGTTTAAGATATGTGGAGATACAATGTGCATTTGTTTGTAATGTGTAGTGCAGGTTTCCTCAAATATTGCCCTGGAGGGCCAATGCGCTGCAGAGTTTAGCTCCAACCCTGATCAAATCAGTTACCTGTGATTTTCTAATGATCCTGAAGACATTGATTAGCATGATCAGGTGTGTTTGGGTTAGAGCCAAACTCTGCAGGAAAGTGGATCTTGTGGGCCAGATTTGAGGATCCCTGGTGTAGTGGATACATGTAATGTTTGGGTAAAATTAGCCGCTAACATTGCTCATTCATTGTCATTATAAATAACCAAAAGACACATATGTCTGATTTAAGCCTTTATTTAAGATGGGGCTACACACTATAACAAATATAACTTACCTGCTTGTAAAACACCAGTGACCAAACCAGTATTGTTTTAAAAGTGGAGTATTTAAACATGGTGGACATGCCGTCTGAATGGGAGAAACCATGTTGGGTGATGTCATCCAATATTATATACACTTGGCACTGCTCGAGGACCCAGGCGAGAGCACATCTGCAAACAGCAGCACGTTTGACGAGAGTGACGAAAGGCTGTAAGGAAAGCATGTGAAGACGTGCAGGATTTGAGGGCGCACCAGACACAAATGAATCTTCCAGATGATTCATTCAAACATCATTCCACACAAAATTCAACTCAACACTCCAACAATCTTTGGCCATAAAAGAAGTGGGCTCCATCCTGTCTGCGCTAACTAACAAACCTCCCCAGCTAAGTACTTTATGGCCTTGCAAGCTTTGGGTCACACCAAGATAACGGCAGAGGTTGTTTGATCCCCAAAACAAAGAGCCAAAACAGATCCCCTTCTTCTCCACGACCTTTAAATGAAATCTGAGTGACATGGTTAAAATCCACGGGAAAAAGCCTCCGCTCCCTGGGAATTTGTTCGTCCTGATCTCACTCTTAGGAGTTTGTTGTGTTGATACGAGTGTTGTAGGCCCCTCTTATGTGAGAGTATTGCTGCTGAGGCTCTCTGCTCTCTTTAGAGCCTCCACTCTTCGGGAGCGTTTGTGACATGTTTGTAGGGTTGCTGTGCTGCTGCTTGGCGTTGAGCTTATCTAGACTTTGGTCTGCTAGAGTAGAATTGTGGCGAGGAGGTTGCTCCTGTTTAGAGCGTTTTCTGTTAGACCTCTCGCTCTCTTAAGCTTGTGATAGTGAGTGTTGCAGGCTTCCTCTTGTGATTTTGATCTGATTGTTTGTAGCCTCCCTGTTAATAGAGGTTGACTTTTGGTCCCTCTTGAAAGTGGCAGGCCAGGGTCCTCGAGGGTCCTTGGGTCCAGGGTCCTTGAGCCTGGGCCACACATCAGTCACGCTGAGGCGTTCCCCATATCGCTTGACACAATGTCTCGTTCCCTGTTCTCAGGGAACCAGGGTTACAGTTGTAACCCGAGACTTATTTGTGTGATTAGCCTTTAGGCCACACACTTTTACCAAACCACTTTAGCCCACAGCAGTTCATGCAGCGGTGACAATACATTGCAATACAATACAATACAATACACACAAGACATGAAACTCCAACTCATTTGCAGTAGGAAGGTTGTATGTCATACAACCATAGGAAGAAAAAAAACTGTTTAAACTACAACCTTCACAATTGAGAGCTCTGGGAGAATTTGATGTGTTTATACTTGCCTTTCAGAAAGTTTGCTTTTCATACTAAAAATTCTTTACTTACCATGTCATGCTTGTTATCTTTTCTCATGCTTTCTTTCATGTATTTTCTTTTACTGAAATGCTGACACTGACACAGGGACCTGTGGGATCATGGTAATGTCAGGATGTGCTTTCTCCTGGAACTCAAAGAACACATCAGAACCCAGTCAGCTTCCTAATTAGACCTCTCAAGCATACGCTGAACTCAGAGGATTTTTGGTGTTACTGCATTCCAATTCATTCTAATCTTCTTTTTAGTTTGATTCAAACTAAATAATGTCTTAATTAGAGAAATTAATCTGTTATCTGTTGCAGTGAGGAACATGTCAAATAAATAAATATCAACAGTTTGCTTGCACAATCCACACACTGTATTTAATGGCATTAGAAATGTATTGTAATACAAATTCAACATTTATACCTGTTCCAGAGGAGAATTTTCTGCAAGAACAAAACTTTGCAATCCATTAGAATTTTGTCTATGATGGCAAGACTTTCCGGGGGCCAAATATGAACAAAGCACCATCGTAGTTATTATTCACACAGGCTAACAGAGAAATGTGATGGAATATTTTAAGTTTGAACTGAAATGGGAAGGATGTACTTATTTTGCAGATCTAAGCTGGCTGTTTTCATTGTGTTCATCAATTTTGAATAACTTCAAGAGGGCTGTTTAAATGATTGTGCATTTGTGAATCATGACTAAAACGGTGATATGTGTCCTTCATGAGGTCACTATACAAATCAAAGGATTATGACACCCCTCCAAATCATTGATTTCAGGTGTTCCAATCACTTCCACGGACACAGGTGTATAAAATCAAGCACCTAGGCATGCAGACTGCTTTTACAAACATTTGTGAAAGAATGGGTCGTTCTCAGGAGCTCAGTGAATTCAAGCGTGGTACCGTGACCTGTGCAATAAGTCCATTCATGAAATTTCCTCACTACTAAATATTCTGTAGTCAACTGTTAATGGTATTATAACAAAGTGGAAGCGGAACAACAGCAACTCCGCCACAAAGTGGTAGGCCACATAAATCACAGAGCGGGGTCACTGCAGAGTCAATAGCTACAGACCTCCAAACTTTGTGGCCTTTAGATAAACTCACGAACAGTGCGTAGAGAGCTTCATGGAATGGGTTTCTATGGCCGAGCAGCTGCATCCAATCCTTGCATCACCAAGTCCAATGCAAAGCGTTGGATGCAGTGGTGTTAAGCCACTCTAGAGCAGTGGGGACATGTTCACTGGAGTGACAAAATCATGCTTCTCTGTCTGGCAATCCGATGGGCGAGTCTGGGTTTGACAGTTGCCAGGAGAACGGTACTTGCCTGACTGCATTGTGCCAAGTGTAAAGTTTGGTGGAGGGGGGATTATGGTGTGGGGGTTGTTTTTCAAGGGTTGGGCTTGGCCCCTTAGTTCCAGTGAAAGGAACTCTTAATGTCTTGTACCGATTGCGTCATGTTAAAGAGTCGTGTGTATTATTTGAATGAGATATGAATGAGTGCGTTAACGGAGCGGTGCGATCATCATCTTAGCGATTAAAACCTTAAGATCAACTCTGTTCTTTACATAAAGACATTGTGCAACTTCAGAAGACTTGGAATGCAACATCAGTTAATACTTTATACTGTTTTTGGTCAGTTTTTGCAATAAATACATGTGACCGTACTTGTATTTGCCTGTTACATGATGTATAATGTTTAGAAGTGGGTAGGTTTAGGGTAGGAGTTGGGTTAGCTGCTCCAAAATATAAAAGTAGCCCATAAATATTAATAAAATCATGTCTGCTTTTACAAATGCAAAGAATAAAATGCGTCTTGATCTGACGCATTGGGTAAACAACTGAAATGAATGGAGCACCCAGCGCGTCGATATAGTGACGCCTAGGGGTGCCTTTAGCGTCTTCGTTGTGACACGGAAGGCACTTGAACATGCTTCGGATTTTGACGCTTTGGGAGTGAGAATGGGTTGCAATACTTGCCATGAAAATACACTGTATAATGATTAGTGGTGGGCATAGTTTTTTTTTTTTAAATCTAGATTATTTCCAAAATTAATCTAGATGTGTGCTCGTAAGTGATCGTTTGTCTTTTTGTAGTTTGAATAATAAATAACTTCTGTCCCTTTAAGACCTGATGCACACATATCCAAACACTGTTCCTGTGAGCTGGTTACAACTGTGTTTATGTTAAAACTCACCAAGATGGGCATTGAGACATTTTTGAGTGTATTTGACCATTAATAAGATGGAAAAAGGAGCTCATTTTTGTACTTGTATGTCAGAGGCGGCTTTATTACGGTATGTGTGTGTGCGCTTCAGATGCGAGCGCGATCTGCAGGAATTAGTAGAATTAACGTTATGTGCAACCCCGCGCGAAATTCAGACCGATCACACCAATACTAACAAAAGTCCAGCAGAACACCCGTTTGCCATGTTCAGAGGATTAAACGGACTGAATGAGAGGAGGCGGTGCGTGTCACTCGCTGTCGATCGGAGAGGAAAGCGCAGCTGATATCGATACTGTAGAAAATTAGTATTGTATCGTTTCAGATATTTCAGTATTGATACATAGTGAAATGTGGATATTTTTGACAACACTAGTAGGCATACACACAGGTTCGAAGACTCGTTCTCTCGCCCCCTACAGTGCAATTCGGCTAGGTGTACATCCGCGCTAAAATATCAAGGTGAAAGTCATCATAGCTTGCGTAGTATAGACCCAGCTCCCAACCCAACTTTGAGAATAGATTAACGGCGATATTTTTTTTAATCGCCCGATAAGAATCTTGCATTAACGCAGCACGTTAACGCCGATAACGGCCCACCACTAATAATGATTTTGGAGCTTGTGTGTTGATTGTTACATTGAAAATCTTCGGTTGGTTCAACAACTAAAGTGTCAATGTTAAAAGACATTCAGTTCACATAATTTAATTGAGATGGATGAACATTTTTCAATGCAGTCAACATGAGTTTTGATCTCCATAACATATCATGGAGAAAGACTTTACTGCCAGTTAATGTTATGTTTTTAACACACACAGTTCCATTTCAGGCTATGGAGGTCCCCTGTTGGATAGGTAGACATCGGTCAGGTCCCCTCTTGGCATGTTTTAAAAAAAATTAAACAATGCATTTTTGAAATTATTATTATGAAAAAAGACCCTAAAAGAACATTTTGTATGTTATTTTTGTTTCTACAAAATGACCAGAAACACTGGTCCCCTCTTGGCCAGTGTAGAGCGATAGTCCCGTTAGTAAAATAGACGTGTGTGTGTGTGTGTGTGTGTGCGCGTGTGCGTGTATGTGTATGTGCGGGCATGTTTTTGTGAAATATCAGGACACAAATGTGTATAATGACATGGGTTTGACATTGGTATTACAAGGAGAGGGTGAAATATGAGGACGTTACCCATGTCCTCACTTTTCAAAAGGTTTATAAATCATACAGATTGAGTTTTTTTTTTCACAGAAAGTAAACTGTGCAGTTTCCTGTGATGGGTAGGTTTAGGGGCAGGGGCAGTATAGGGGGATAGAAAATATCCCCCGGAAGAGCTAGAGGAAGTGTCTAGGGAGAGGGAAGTCTGGGCATCTCTGCTTAGACTGCTGCCCCCGCGACCCGGCCCCGGATAAAGCGGAAGAAGATGGATGGATGGATGGATGGATGATTTTTTTGTTTGTGTTGTTTTTAATGTAAAAAATGCAGAACGTTTTGTGTGATGGGTAGGGTTAGTGTAAGGGGAGATAATATACAGAGTTTGTACATTTACATTTACATTTATGCATTTAGCAGACGCTTTTATCCAGCGACTTACAACTTGGGAGAACATGAAGCGATAAGTCATGAAGAGTCGAGAAGCGCAATAAGAGCCTGAGATCCTGAGACCGTGTACATTGCTCAGTGTAGCACAGGCTAGGGGAGGGGAAGAAGAAAGAGAAAGAAGAAAGAGGAATTTTTTATTTATTTTTTTTGTGCAGTATAAATACCATTACACCTACCCAGAAAGATAGTGAACCAGACATTTGGGTGTGAGTGTGTGTGTGTGAGTTATCATAGAGCAGAATAGAGTATAAGGGAGAGGAAATATTCAATGATATGTAACATCAGATTGATCAGTAATGCTTCATAAGAAGGGAGTCGGATGGCATCAAATACAGCATTTTACATTACAGTATGTGTGCCATGTGATGCTGTTAACAGATTACCATGGTAGAGACTGTCACATTACTGTAACTCACCCTTAAAGGTCAACTACAGTAGATTCAGTCATATGGTACAGTGAGAACATGTACTGTATTGGCAGCAAACTCTGTTCTATAGTCCAGAATCTCAAGGCTGTGTCATAATTCATCACACCTTTTGATAACACACTGAATAGATACTATTACAAACATTATGGATTCAGTTACATAAGTGAGGTAATGTAAGTGTATTTTCTAATGAGGCATCTGTAGCCTGTGTTACTGTAGATAATTCAGCAACGAGGGAGATTTGAAACATGTATCTTGTATTGTTTGCTGTTGAATGAACTGATTGTTAAAAGTACCTAATTGAAAGAAGATCACACTGTTTTGTTTCGGTGCTTAAACCAAATGTTCTCATTACCTATGACAATAATCTTGTGTTTGAAACAATGATTATGTGGAGTGAAAATATGTGCAACTGAATGAAAGCATGAGATCAGGTTTTGAAAGAATGACTAGCTGTGTTACAAGTGTGATCAGTTTGCAGTTTTTGTACTAAGAGTTTTGAAAATGTACACCTTACTTGTGAAAATAGTACCAAAGCGAATAAAAAAAAATGTAAGGACACTTCATAAAATGAACTTGAAGTATACTTCTTTTTTGTAAGGGCTATGTTCATAAATAGACAAATGTATTAAACTGAACGAGAAGAGAAGCAAATCAAAAGTTTGATAGTAAGAGCTTTATGAAAGGCAGTTACTGTGAAAGAAACATTTATAAACATGAAACAGTGCAACATTGTATGTATTGAAAAGGATACTTTGTTATTTTGTGTATTGTACTAACACAATTTCAAATATGCTGAAATGTTTGAAAAAAGAGCACTTTTGATGATCTGTTGTGATACAGAGTTTTAAAAATGTACACCTTACTTGTGAAAATAGTACTAAAGCGAATAAAACCAAAATGTAAAAACTATTTAAGGAAACAATTGCATATTTTAATTTGTATAGTGTACATGATACCTTGTCTGTGAACCATTTTATTACTACAGCATATAAGAAAGCATGTGAAAGACCCATACAAGCTAGTACTTAAGATATATTACGAGCCAAAGTGACTCAATTACATGTAAGATAGTGGAATGCAGACAAAATCTAGCATGCTGAGTCACTTTATTTATGTATTCCCTCTAAGGCTATTGTTATGACTTCTGTATTGGGGAAGTATGGTTCCTCTCTGCATCATTTTGCATTAATATGCAGGTGCCTGATGGGTTCATGGGCATCGCCTCTTGTTGACCAAAACTATTTCATACTGAAAGAAATTGATCTGTACGAAGACATGACTGCTCTGCCCAAAACTTCAAATCATTTTGAAGGGCACATCATTAATATTGCCTGCAGGGTAAAAATTCTAGATGGTTCAATTTACTTATCACTGCAGACCTCTGTTGCTCTGAAATAAACAAATTAAACTAAAAATGAAAGAGACTGCTTTCTTATAAACAGATAAATGAAACAGAAGAAAAATAATGAAGTTTATGGTTTCTAGGATAATGTCTTTTTTTCCCATGAGTGCATTGACATTTAAGGTTGTTGTCAAACATAGTTTCATAGTTCGAGAGTAAAACTTGAAAATCGAAGCATCATCTACAAAAAAATAATACATCCATTTTAAGATACATACGTACTGTTTTCTTACTGTAACACGTCACATACCTGTACATGTACAGCACTGATCACAATGTTTTGAGCATTGCTAGAGGAGTGTGGGGACAGTGAGTTGAGAACACAAGTCATGTGACTAAAGATAATTATGCCTGCTCTGAACAATCTGGAAAATTGCAGTAGTTTTGCCAAGATGACTGATTACAGTGCTGAAGTATGTCCATGGGGTGCCTCAAAATAAGCCAAGCAGATGTTCCTGGTACATTTTGTCTGAGTCGGGATAGTTCTTTTAAGAAAAATAGCAGCTACGTGTAGCCGTCATGTTTTGAAGACTTCTTGTAACACTTCCCTTTTCTGTCTATTGTGGAACTTCAGCATCCAAAAACCTGACATTTTTTTAAAATGTGTATTACTAAGTAAAAAAAAGGAATTAAATAAAGTCTAGGTAATATTCAGTAAAAATCCTATTACAAAAATACTTGTTTTCAGTCTATTCATTGTTCTTGCATTATGAAGTAACAGGACTTTTTGTACTATGTGTCACACTGCTACATAAAGGGTACTTTGATGACAGAAAAGGATGCTTGTTATATGCAATTTTTGAATATATTTCAATCTTTGAAAACAAGCAGAGGCCTGATGTTACAAAATATTGCGTTTTAATTATTATTATTATTATTATTAGTTTTTATGCTTGACACATACAGTAGATGTTATTGTAAGCAGATTTAAGGAAGTGCTTTTATGGTGCACTTAGCCTTATGCTTCTTAACTTGAACCGGGGCTCTCAGCACCCTTAATATTAACAAACAATCTTGTGAGTGTGTTCCTGAAGTCCCTTGAGACCCTCCTTGAACTAATCTATAAAGTTCAGGCTGACAGTGAGGCTCATTAAAACAGGGGAGTCCATCACCTGTGATATTAATAAGGCACTTAGCTTCCCAAAGCTGCACACACAGCGGTCACCCCACTGTGCATCCAAAAGCCAACCACCATGAATTATTAAATCAGTAAAACAATGAATGCAGGTAGTTCAATCACTGCATAATTCATTGCAAATGTCATCAAAAACAAATCACACACTGCCGTAAACATAGTAATATATTTTTTTAATCCATCGATTGAAATTGAATTTTTGCTAGCGTCCAATAATCTATGCCTAAGGAGATATGGCGTTTATCAAAACGAGGCTTTTAAAAAATTAAAAACAGCTACACATTGGTAAACTACACACAAAATACACTATATAGGACCTCTACAAATTGAATCATAAATATCAGTTTTAGTACTTAGCCCTCAGATGTTTAATCTTCTATTCCTTTTTGGCCAATTAAATAGCAGGGCAACAGACCCACTGGTAAAGACATCCAGTACCCTTTATATATTACCATTATTAAGGAAGTGAGTTGTTGACAAAATTCTACCTGGTATAATAACCATAATAACCTAGGGAAAAGAAACTGAGACTATCATTTTAGTGTTAAATGTTAACTATAATAAAAAAATTTAAAAAATGTCAATTGAAATAAAATATAAATAAAACAAAAAAATAAATATTAGATGAAAACTTAAATTTAAAATAAACCTTATCCTCTTATCTATGCACCGGCTCGTGGGTGGGGCGGTTGACGTGAGTGGGCGTGTCTGTACTTTTATTTACTTTTGTTTTATACAAAATATTCAATCAACTATCACAAGCGATGCATCATTTGAAAGCTAAAACACTCAAGATTCATGTTCTGAACTTGTTTTTGCAATAAATACACCAGAGAGGAAAGGGTTAAATGAAACGACCATGTAAACATTAGCATAATCTAAGCGGTACTCATCTTTCATCTCCTGTCGTTCACATCAGATCGGACGAATCCAATAAACACCCGCATACATGTCCGTGTAAGAGTCCACTCTTCAAAATGCATCCCACTTTTAAATCCAAAACAACGAAAAAATAGGGAAAATACAAAAAATCCTCTGTTGTTTGCAAGAGAGTTTTGCGTTAGCGTAATCAATCATGTCCATTTTCAATGAAATATCGATTCTAATCCGTTTCTGGCAAACTCCCCCTGCATGAATAGTCTCTTCTCCGTGATATAAACCCTCCCTCGTCTCTCTCCTTCAATCAGAGTCTCTCCTGTGATGTGTAACACCTGCTTTGCAAAATGTGTGATAAACCAGATCAATGGGCCAATCAGAAGACAGGGGCACACACACAGGTTTTTCTCTTTTTATATCAAAAGTGAAAGTATTAACAAACAAATAAAACAATGAATTTGAATCAACAATGTTTAAAAGAAAGTAAATTGTACACAATTCAATTTTGAACTGACCTTAGTTACAGATGAAAACAAATAACCAAATTAAATGCAACAAAATAAAAATATCAACCAAAAGACAAGTAACAAACGTTTAGTTCCTTTCTTTTCCCTTTTAGTTAGTTGATTTCTGTTTTGAGTTTCCTTATTATACTAATTTAGAATTTATTTTATTGTCTTTTGACCTAATTTAGTTATTGACTATATGTATATGACCTAACGTTAGTTTCGTTAGTGTTAGCTTGGCCTAACCTCTACAGAATCAACAGGAACGCTACTCAGGTAAGTATCTAAACAAACGCTTCTCAATCAGTGTAGTTGTAACAATAAACTGATTCTCAATGAAATTCTAGGTTTTCTTTCAGGTAATTCACCATTAATTCTCTTAGTCACTGTTTCTCCTCTCTGTATTGTTTCTCTGCTTTTCCGATCTGCGTTGCTCACAGGGAGGCGGAGTCAGCGCTGCTGCCTGTTTTTTTCTGATTGGATCCTAACATCTGCAGTTCTATACACAGTTCTTATTCGTTGCGATTTGCTGCAATCATTTACATATCACTTATATGAATAATAAAATGTATAATTTACATATTATAATAAACTATTATATTGTAATTAAGTTTTATTATATTTACTGCTCAGTCACATACATATTTAGTTAAATATGTAATTATAATGATTTAATTGTTAAATATTTTGGACAAATTAACTTGAGCAAAGACTGCAAATATGCTAATTTGAGTCTGGGTTACAGATGCATCATATAGAGGAAGAGCCTTACAGGCTTGGTGAGCTGTCAATCATTGCGCCCATGGTTTTCGTTGGATAAAGGCACTCGGTGCCTAGCCGATGCCTTTCCAACAAAGGTTTGATTGATGGACTTAGTAACCAATCAAAAGGCATTATCTTGTGCAGTTTATGTAAGTAGGATTTGGTGAATACTACTAGTGCTTAGGCTTTCATAACACCGGCACGCGTTTCCCATGGCGCCTGCCAGTGTTTAGGCAGAAACTGCAGTGGAGCGTGCAGACTCTATTACCCCTTTTCCACCAGAATGAACCGGGTGCTAGTTCAGAGTAAGTGCTAATCCCAGTTCATAGTTGGTTCTACTGAGGAGCCTTCTAAGAACCGTTTGCTTTTCCACATGCTGAGAGCCACAACAGAGCTATGTCTTACGTCACTGTATACGTCTCATCTTTCTCAGCAACGCTAGCGCAGCGGGAAACACACACACACCAGGCTTGTTCGAGATGCAGCCACCCATGGTATCATTTTGATGTATCAAGTCAACCCTTTTAAATTACTCACTTTAAATGACTGTTGCATGTAACTTGAAAAAAGAAATTACTGTATCGTGGTCAGTAGACGAGGTGATGGCACAACTACTATAACTATCAGTCTATAATCCCATCCCCTTTGAAGCTGTACTAAACTGCAGTGGAAAAGCAAACCGAGCCGTGCCAAAAAAGAACCATTAGAAGGTAGATCTCTAGAAATACGTGCACCCCTGGAGTAAAGTAGGCCTATCATGTCTCAGTAGTCTGCTGGTGTAACCCCTCCTGTTCGAACTGCCTGCTCTAAGCGGGACTCGAACCCTGGTCCGCCGGTATGAGAGTCAGACACTCTAACAAGGAGGATAAAGGCTGCAACCCCTAGCATCAGTCGCTAGAGCATCTCTTGAGATCAGGGGAGTGTGGTTTACTGCACAGCTCTAACTAGCTGGCCTCAATTACACTGGCAAAAATAATTATGCCTTGCATATTGCCCGCAGCAAAAATTTGCACAGCTAAATTTGGACATGAACAATAACAGCACAAGAACAGCAGATCAAATTAATTAAGGGCTTTTCACACTGCGCTTAAGCCTGGGTTTCCGTCGTTCTAAACACCGCTTTTAACCTCGGGTAAAGGAGCATTTCACACTTGTTTTTTACCTGGGCTTTTGCATTGTTAACTCCGCATTGCAGTGCCAAACTTGTACAGTGTGAAACGATGCAGTATTAGAATGTTACGATTAGATGCTTAGCAAATGACAACCAGTTGCATGCGTTATATTCACGCACTTTGGGCAGTCATGGAAACACCATGCGATGTATATATTATTGGAAAAATGTTAAACGGAGATGGAAAAAGAGAAGAGACCTTTTCATTCTTACCTTTATAGTTTGAAAAGTTAATTTAGAAAAAAACTTGATATTACAGTTAGCAATGTGTAGTATGAGGATGCACAATGCTAAACAGGCCCCTGTGCTGCGTTTGTGCAGTCAGTAACACTGACAGTGGATTGTACTGTTATTTAAAGTGCTTTTGAATTGTTCTGCTGACACTCAAAAATCTTTCCAAGAAAATTCTTTAGACAAAAAAACTACAGACCACAAAAGCTGTGGAAAATTATAAGTGATCTAGGCTTATGTTGTCTGTAGTTTTTTTGTCTAAAGAATTTTCATTCCCGTTAAAAATCTGATTGCACTGATGTGAATGAGGTGTCTGACCAAACCAGCTGAGAACCAAGATACTAGAGCACATAATAACACATATTTGCCCTTCAATATATAACTGCAAGTTTGAAAGGGATTAAATCTACCTGATATTCAGGGCCGTGCACATGGGGGGTGGCCCGGTGGCTAGAGCCACTGCCCCTCTGCCCTCATCAGCTGAGGTGCCCCTCTCGCAGTCTATGGTCGCTACCCATCCCCGCTTAAAGTGTTCTGTTTTCCCTCTGTGCACGGAAATCTGGAAAGCAGAGACTACAGTTCCAGAATGTCGTTGCATTAACAGTAGGCTATGCATTACAATCCGCGGAATTAGTAATTTGGTAGTTTGTTTTTGTATTTCTGTCAGTATTATTTTGCTCCTGATCTTCTAATAGTGCTAACAACTTGTACAAAATGCACGTTCTTGGAAGAGAATTATAATTCTTGTCTAATCAAGTTTGATCTAATATAAATAACATCAACTTTGCTGTCGATGGCACACTTTGTAGAATATATTTAGGCCTAATTTCATATAATAACCCATAAACTGTTGCAGAATATACAAATTACTTTTGATGTAATTCTTATTAGCTACTATTTAGGCTATACATCTTCCGTGTCATAATGTAAAATACTAAAAATATTCTATACTTAATTTTATTTTGACATTTTAGTAGAATAATTGAATGACTGATCAAAGAAAAATCTGAATCCCAGTAAAAGATACTTATGTACAAGCATATCAATATTCAGGCCTACTTATTTAATTGCCCATATTTTAATTGAAGATATGTCATAATAAAAAAAAAACATAATAGATTTTGTCATAATAGAAATCACTCAATTAACCTATAGGTTTTAATGAAAGTGAAGATGAAAATATTCAATAATAGCCCTGTTAATTACAATAAGTATTAAATTAAAAAAAAATAAAAAACAATAACACCAGTAACAACATGCCACTTGGGGCCTTCTGTGCCAAATCTGGTTGGGTCATCTTACCCCAAGAGTCTAATTTTATGTTTTTTCTTCAAAATTAAAGCTATAACATTTACTCCACAAAGCCAAAAACATTGTGTCCACAAATCCTTCATTAACAAATAGACACAAAAACTTGGATATTCGACATAATACAATGTCAGATATAACTATTTTTGATAGACACAGAATTAGATCAAAACTGTTTTGACTGACTAGTAAGAGTAAGATGGATCATTTGTATGGACAAGCACCCAATCCTTGCCCCAATGCCACCTCACCCCAATGCCCCTTTTTTTGGTTTGGGCCACTGCCCCTCAAAATGTCTGTGCACGGCCCTGCTGATATTTATTAAGAATGAAGTATGCATCTTAATTTACTGAAATGCGTTTTCATCTTCCAATGTCATTAAAACAGTATATTTTAGTTTTACTTATCTAGCTCATCAAATTCAACAGCAGTGGTGCCCTGGAAAAATAATTAAGTGTATGTGCACAGCACAGATGACAGGCCATAAACAAGCCCTTAAAGAGAAAACTGAACTTTTTTCTGTTGCCAAGTACACAACAGTATAAGTTGATTGTTCACCCATATGTGCCTAAGTCTAGGGCAGTGGTGATAACCTCTTCAAATAATTGCTTTATTTCAGCTGTGATTGCAAACAATAATACTCCTCTCCCCTTTTCCTCAAGATTAGAGCGATATGAATAAAATACAAACACACAGAGGGTAGCGCAAAGAATAAAGCACAATGATTCTAAAGTGCCATTTATTGTTTATTTTGTTTCATGGTGATTTAGATAAGGGTAATTGCCAACAAGTGCCCCCAGGGCTCTACCACTGGCATTTGCAGCAAGACGAAGGCTATTGCTGTTTTCATTTTCCTCAGAGTTCAGGCTTAGCCATGCTGCCCGATACACACACACATTATAGGTCTCAGACCTTTATGTTTCAATAGGAAACCAACTGGGGCTGTTTCTCTTTGACTCCTCTCAGGTTGGAGTTTATATTAAAAAGTGTTGTGGTTCACAAACGGTCATTTTCCAAGATTCATTCAAGGTAAAATGCAAAAATGATGCAATCATAATTGAATTAAAAGTTAAAAGGGGCCCCTAAGATTGTGAGCTGAGACAAGTCATTTGTATGGAATGTCCAATATGGCAGCTCTAATAAAGGAAGTCCTGCCTTCTAAATAAAAAAGCCAATCTGAAAATTTACTGCATGGTCTTTATGACAGTGGCAAAGAAATAGCTGTGAAGCAGTTGATGTTGTGCAACTTGTGCATTTGCTGGACCAGCCTGAAATGTATATATATATTTCCCTTTCAGTCGGTCACTACGACGTACGTCGGTTATACCGACGAATTGGGATCACTTCAGAGAGCCCCTATCAGCTTCGAGATTTAGAGAACGGGCCAATGGGCCATTGGCGTGTGAGATTTGCATCTCGCGCTCCGCCCCGCGCCTCGGGTATAAATAGGAAGCGAGAGCAATGCACTGACGTCATTCACTTCGGAGCCGAACGACGTTGATGAAGAGTTTCAGACTGCTTCCTGCATTCAGCAAAATCAGCGAATTCAGAGATAAACAGAGAGAGAGAGAGAGAGAGAGGAGGGATGCTGTGCTGATGTGACGGCATTATCCAGCGCGACCGCGAGACTCAGCTGCCTTGAAGAGAAACAACTGCTGTACTCACAGCAACCTGTCGGTTCGGTAGGCGTTTCCATTGAGTGCAAACACAGGCTGCACTATCTCCTGTGTGTTGCCGCGGTCTTCCCTGGGTGCTTCAGCACTTCTGAAAAGAGCGTTTCCTCACAAAAGGAGCAACACGGTTTGCGTCTTTTTCAAGATGTCATTCAAACCGTGCGTTTCTGGATGCGGTCGTTCCCTCTTGCCCACTGACAGTCACAATCGCTGTCTCACGTGTTTGGGCGTTCAGCACGCTGAGGCAGCGTTTGTGGATAGTTCATGTTCTCACTGCGGGAACATGACTATCGCGGCGCTTAGGTCGAGACTCACCTACCTCCGGGAAGGCGGAGTCCCCCTCCCCATACCTCAATCTAGAGCTATCCCCCAGGATAGACCTACTTCGAAGGATGGCCTGGGTGACCTGAGGATCACATTCAGGGCAAACCCGCCGAGCATACCTCCGCAGGCCCCTGAACCCTCACAAGCCCCGCAGCCGGTGGTGCTTCCGGAGGAGGTCGCTGGTCACTCTCGTGGGTGGCCGGTGATCTCCTTCGGGGCACCCGCGGATGAGCAGATGTCGATCACTGCATCGGAGGGGGAGTTCCAGTCCTCGGAGGATGATGATTCATCTGCACTACCTCCCTCTGGGAGAGTGGCTGTGGTTGAGTCGGACCCCGAGTTGACGGCTATGCTTTCCCGGGCCGCCGAAAAGGTCCCCAACCTTCTAGGTTGGATGATTGGTTTCTGGGGGGGGGGAGATAATGCTGGTTCTCAGCGTCCTGTCCCAGTGCCATTCTTCCGGTTCCAGGACTCCCCCGTTTCATCGGCCGGGTTGTTCGGCGACACGGTCGAGAACTTCGCCCAACAGTTCTCGGCCGCCCAGAAGCAGACGGAGGCGATCAAGCCACCGTGCCGCCGGCCGCAGCACGTCTGTCTGCCCGTCGCCGAGGACGTCCACCTGCCGCCGCTCCCGCCTCAACCCAGCAGCAGCCTCCACCCAGGCGGAGGCGTGGAGCCGGCCGCGGGAAGGACGTCCAGCCCGCTCAAACCACTGCCAGCGGATGCAGGTTCGTGTGTCTCTCACCCAGAACCCTCCACGGACCACGGGTCCCTGCGTTCCGCTATGCTGCCCCGCTGCGGGTACGTCTGTGGTGCAGATGACCCCGCTTGTACGGTCTGTGGGGGCCTGGCTAGCACTCCCCAGTCTCGCTGGCTCAATGGTACCATCAGACTCGGCTATGCGATTCAGTTCACCCGGCGTCCCCCCAAGTTCAGGGGCGTTCACTTCACGTCTGTGACGAAGGAGAACACCCTGTACTTCAGGCAGAGATCGCTGTCCTACTGGCGAAGGACGCGATAGAGCTGGTCCCTCCAGCCGATATGAAGTCCGGCGGGTTACGACCGATCTTGGATCTGCGATACTTGAACCGCTCCTTACACAAGATGCCGTTCCGAATGTTGACGCAGAAGCGCATCTTCAGGTGCGTCCGTCCCCAAGATTGGTTTGCAGCAATCGACCTGAAGGACGCGTACTTTCATGTCTCGATTCTCCCTCGACACAGACCGCTTCTACGCTTTTCATTCGACGGACGAGCATATCAGTAAAAAGTCCTGTCCTTCGGGCTGTCCCTGTCGCCCTGTGTCTTCACGAAAGTCGCGGAGGCAGCCATTGCTCCCATGAGAGAGCGTGGTGTTTGCCTTCTCAACTACCAGAGCAAACTCTGTCCCGTACAGAGGATCTCTTTTCTCGGGATTTCTCGGGATCGCCTCGGTCGCCATGACAGCGTGCCTCACCGAGGTGTGCGTCCAGTCGGTGTTGAACTGCTTGAATTAATTCAAACGCAGCACAGTGGTACCACTGAAAAATTTCAGAGGCTCCTGGGGAATATGGCAGCAGCAGCAGCCGCCGCAGTAACGCCGCTAGGGCTGGTCCATATGAGACCACTTCAACGCTGGCTACACGACCGAGTCCCGAGATAGGCATGGCACAGCGGCTCCCTCTGTGTCCAAGTGACGCCGAGATGCCGCCAAACCTTCACCCCGTGGTTGGACCCTTCATTTCTACGGGCAGGAGTGCCCCTAGAACAAGTGTCCAGGCATTCTGTTGTCTCCACGGATGCCGCATCCACCGGCTGGGGTGCCACGTACAACGGGCTTGCAGTTTCGGGTCTGTGGACGGGGCACCAACTGCAATGGCATATCAATTGCCTGGAGTTGCTGGCAGTTCGTCTTGCTCTCAGCCACTTCAAAACGCCGCTCAAAGATAAGCACTGCGGATGGACGGACAGCACTGCGGCAGTTGCCTACATCAACAAACAGGGTGGTCTATGCTCCCGCCGCATGTCCCAACTCGCCTGCCATCTCCTCCTGTGGAGTCAGAAGCATCTGAGGTCCCTTCGTGCCATTCACATTACGGGCCCGCTCAATCGTGCAGCCGACGAGCTGTCAATGTTACCGGTGCTCCCCGGAGAGTGGAGACTCCACCCCCAGGTGGTCCAGCTGATCTGGAGTCGCTTTGGGGGCGCACAGATCGACCTGTTTGCCACCCCCGACACGACCCACTGCCAGTTGTTCTATTCCCTGACCGAGGGAACCCTCGGCACGGATGCACTGGCACACAGCTGGCCCTGGGGCCTACGCAAATGTGCGTTTCCCCGGTGGGCCTTCTTGCACAGACATTGTGCAAGGTCAGGGAGGACGGGGAGCAGCTCCTCTTGGTAGCTCCGTATTGGCCCAACAGGACTTGGTTCCCGGAACTAGTGCTCCTCGCGACAGCACCTCCCTGGCCCATTCCTCTGAGGAAGGACTTCCTAACTCAGAGACAGGGCACCCTATGGCACCCGCGTCCGGACCTCTGGAAACTCCATGTCTGGTCCCTGGACATGACGCGGAGGTTCTAGGTGTTAAGACCATCACTTCCGCCAGAGCCCCCTCTATGAGACGGCTGTATGCGTTGAAGTGGAACCTGTTCATCGATTGATGCTATTGCTTCCTATTTATAACCGCGGCGCAGGGCGGAGCGCGAGATGCAAATCTCGCACGCCAATGGCCCATTGGCCCGTTCTCTAAATCTCGAAGCTGATAGGGGCTCTCTGAAGTGATCCCAATTCGTCGGTATAACCGATGTACGTCTCTGTTCCCTCCTTCAGGGAACGAGGGTTACCATACGTAACCGAGACGATATATATACATGGGTGTCGGAACCATTGTATGTGTACTTTTTACGATCAATGATATTGGACCCACTCACTTTTATCGTCTCTAACATTCAGCACGTCTGTTTACCTACCCCTAATCGATAAACACTTATTATTAAACTCATGTTAGATGCTTTATTTCCACTTTTCTAATATTTGCTTAATTTTTATTGAAAATAAATGCCTTTCCGATCTGATATGTGATGGGAAAAGGAGAGGATTGAGTTCGGCAAAAGGCGGACTCGAACCGCGGGTCGATTTGTGTCAAAACTACATGCCGTGCATCTTACCCCTACACTACTGCTGCTCTCAATGATATGGCGATTTCCGTATATTTGTACTTAATGTAATTCTGAGGACCCACCCACATTTTTTTTGCTTCCGACGCCCATGTATGTATATATATATATATATATATATATATATAAAGGCTATATTGTGGCAACAAATGAACAATTTGTTCCCTCGACATACTAATACTTCAGCACATTTTACTAATTTGTTCCCTCATTTTAAAGATGCAGTGTGTACATTTTAGTGGCATCTAGTGTTGAGGATGTGAATTGCAATCACCCAATGCTCACCCCTCCCTTTCGAAGCACATAGAGAAGCTAAGTTGTTAATGTATGTGATGGCTGAGGGAATCAGGCTTCTTCCAAAGTGAGCCCTCCTGCGCCCTGAGGGCAGTGGGGCTAGATACTCATTAAGTGGAGCCCTGTTCTATTGAAATTGCAATGCGTGTAATAGCTCTGTTGTTAAGTTCTGTGAAGTGTTGGAAGACCTATAACCTCCGCAACAATATTGGACATCTTTGTGGGTTTTGTCTGGTTTTTAACAGAAAGCATATAAAAATAAAAAAAACAGATAGAACTCTACAATAAAATTGGCTGAATAATGCTTTGATAAAGTAACAATAATAATCGAGGAGCAACGTTAAGTCCCTTGGGTTTACGAATGACATTCTTTGGTGACTTCTTTTCTGAATGTCCATAATGTGCTGATCAAAGATAAGTGTGTTGTCCAATGTTACTCCAAAATATCTGAGACTGTCCACTATTTCAACTATTTGATTTTGAATAACAATAGGATGCTGAGGTGAGGGGGGACTGAATATCAGCTCTTTTGTCTTGCTAACATTGAGATTCAGGTGGTTATCCTCACACCACTGTCATGAACTTTGCCCAGTGGTGTGAGGATAACCACCTGAATCATGTTATCCATAATAATAATCCATAACAGCTTTGTTATCTTTGAGCAGGGCAAGAATGGCTGTGTCGTCAGAATATTTTAAGTATTTTATGCTGGGTGATGGGCTGATGTTGTCGTTTGTGTAAAGTGTATACAAAAAAAGGACTTAACACACAGCCCTGCAGTTCTCCAGTATTGATGATGAGAGCAGAAGATTTAATTGAGCCCATCCGTACTACATGCTGCCTGTTGCTAAGGAAATTCTGTATAAGATGAATCATCCAAATGGGGATATTGAGTTGATACAGCTTCTGAATCATCAGATGACTTTGGATGGAATTAAAGTCCACAAAAAGTATCCTAGCAAAGTTACCAGGGTTGCTGAAGGAGGAGATGCAGCAGATAGGTTACAGCATCCTCTGTGCCCCTTTTAGCCTTATAGGCAAATTGGAGGGGGTCCAGTTGTGGATTACGTACATACGTAGACTGTCGTGTCGTGTCTGTCGTAGACTGAATATGAAAAATTTTAATCAAATCAATTAAATATTTATCTAAAAAGCCAATTTCTCAGTTCAAGTTTTTGTGTAATCACTGCGTCAACTTAAATTAAATTAAACTAACTTAAAAGTGTAGTATGTAGGATTGACAGCTAGTGGTCGAAATAGGTACTGCAGTCCAAATTCAAAATATTGAAGATCGTTGTTCCCCCCACCCCTCCTACTTCTCAGACACAACGCTAATGCGGGTTGCCAGCTTGAGGACATGCAGGATCGCGAGCGCAATTGACAATGAAAACCGAAGAGACTTACACTGTAAGTTGATTTATCTGCGTTTTAATATGTTCTCGTTCATAGAGATGTTTAGATGGTCGAGGCTTTGTAGGTGGTTAACCTAAAAAACACCTGTGGTGTCGAAATACTATTGGGTAAACTGGCGGTGTGCGGTTTCGCACAGAGCCAAACAAAAACAGACATTCCTACACTGAAGGCACAACTGGCTGTAGCATTGGTTTTCTGAGAAACAATTTAATATTTTCCTAAATATCTGCAAGCATATTATGGTATTTTTATGCTTTTTAGTGAAAAACGTACATACAGCACCTGGTTGACATAACTTATTGATCATATAATTTTTTACATTGTAGTATGCAAAAAACAGTATGCCAGTAGTATGAATAGTATGTCCGAATACAATGTATTTGAAAAACTGTAAGCAAACCTGGATGCCCTACTACTTTCACTAAGAAGGATTTGTAAATGGCAGTGAAGTGACGCAACTGATGCTGTTAGGTCACATGACAGTGACAACATGGCAGATGTAGGACATCCAAATTTCCGTTCAATCTAGCCATATTGTTAACGCAAAGTAAATTCAAATTCAAATGTAGTACCTACTCTGTATGCGATTTTGTGTT
Source organism: Romanogobio albipinnatus (assembly GCA_023566225.1). NCBI lineage: Eukaryota > Metazoa > Chordata > Actinopteri > Cypriniformes > Gobionidae > Romanogobio > Romanogobio albipinnatus. The sequence goes on from CM042240.1 coordinate 23,374,810, forward strand.
TTGCTTTGTAGGGCAGCAATAAAGCTTGAATTCTGACATAAAAACCAAAATACCTTTAATTGAATGCATAGGATGTTTCAAAACCTAGAACTGAATTTTTCAAAGAACTGGTACCTACAATGCCCCCCCAAATAAATGCTGTCTAGGCAGCTCAGTAGGTTGTGAGAACAAACACTACTGACAAATCCTATCGATCAAGTGATTGTCAGGAGCCTGAAGCTAAAGCTGGCCTCCCATACTGAGAGCTATCCATTCAGCCTTGACAACATGTCCTTCACCAACAACAGAACGATCAATGCAACAGATAAGTGTAAAAAAACGAAACAATGGTGAGTTTCCTTTGCAGATCTGTCTTATAATGAGAGTCCAAGTTTCCTATTCTTTCATAATCAGCACTTTCATGCGCTAATCCAAAAATCCTGTGTGTGTCCATTAATGGCTTTCCAAAGATTCTTTGCTTCAATTAACTTTCATGCCTCCAAAAAAATGAGTGGAGTGTAATTGGTCTTAGCTCAACTGCATTTCAGCATTCATCAAATAAAATAGAAAGATGAAAATCATTTATGGAAATCCACAGCATGCCCATGTTTTTAGCTGTCAAACTCAACTTCTCCTCCTTGTGCACGTTTAGTAAGTGAAAATGTCACAGTACATCTTCCTAGATCATTTTAGCACGGCAGCCGAGGTCTCTGCGGAGAGGGAACTTTCAAACATTATGTTTCCCGACAGAGAGGCAGGTCCAGTTGTAGTCTGGAGATCTGAGCGCTTTTGCAGAAGGACATCTCTGACAGACTGTCCATGTCAGATAGCTGCTGAATGGCCATGGCTGAGCGTTTGCGGCTCCCCTGGGGCTGTCACTCCTTCCCCGCTCCTCCGTGACACGTTTCTCCTGTTCCTTTGGGATGGCTGACCAGCAGCTCTGCAAGATTACAGAGACCACACAGCAGGATTAAACACACTGCTTATTTTATCACAGAGGCTTTGAAATCCAATAAAAGCTGTTTAATTGTGCTTATAAGTCAAATTGTCATGCCTGTTAACTTGAATGAGATATTATGAGTGATTTACAATGAAATAATATATTTAGATTTTTTGATTGTGGGATAAAATAGCCGTGTCAATATTATGGTGTTTAGTGTTATGTTTCACTGGGAACGTCGTTGTCAATAATGGTAACAGGTCATTCTAACCATGTATACCCCTTTTCCACCAAAGCAGAGCCAGAGCTAGATTGGAGCCAGAGCCTAGTTCCAAATCGGTTCTTTGTGTTTCCACACCCAAAGCTCCAGCTCCGAGCCAGGAAAAGTGGTTCTTAAATAGCACCAAAACATTGCTGGGCTAAAACAGGGCTAGAAGTAAGAACCGATTACGTCAGGCACTGGGGGCGGGGTCAACAAGACGAACACAGACTTGAGATCCGCCATTGTTGAAATAGCAGCTAATGGAGCTAACAGCTGCTGCTCGTTTGTAATCTCCGTCTATACAAATTACGGCGAACTGCACGAATGCGTTGGATTCGCTGTGTTTTCGTTGTGTTTTGATGCCGATGTAGGATCGTAAAGCCATGTGAATCAATAGTAACGCAACGTTTGCATTGTTGATGGAAGGCTTGTTCGCAGCGGTGCTGTGCAGAGACCGATCACGAGTCCAGCGAGAGCACATGACTCCTTATGCTTTTGATTCACTCATGCGTTTTTTTAAATATTATACGTGGATCGGTCTGCGCAGCGCCGATGCATCTCAAACAAGCCTGGTGTGTGTTTCCCGCTAGCGTTGCTGAGAAAGATGAGACGTATACAGTGACGTAGGACCTGGCTCTGTTGTGGCTCTCTAGCCTGTGGAAACGCAAACGGTTCTTAGCAGGCTCCTCAGTTGAACCAACTATGAACTGGGACTAGCTCTGGCTCCGATCTAGCTCTAGCACTGCCTTGGTGGAAAAGGGGTAGTAGTCACCATGAAATCGAATTGGATATTTCTAATTTATTTTTAGTGGAATATTGAAGTGCATTTAAATGATTTATCTGTACACGCAAGGAATTAGCAAACCACAACAACCTGTCGGGTAATTTACAGTTAAAGACCCAAGGACCTAATATGAAGAATGAAGACCAGAAGTGCAGTAAATTTAAGAAACTTTTACTGAAGAATAGTTTGCATTTTCATCAGCAGAAGTCAACACTCAAAAGGAGTTTGTAGGCCTCTCATGCCATACATTTACATTTCTACAGCAATTATACCTTACAAGTCACTCAGCTACGTTATTGCTTCAAGTTGAATGATTCTGATTGGCTAAGAAATAGATAAACTTAGAAAATATCCACACATGGACTGATAGGCAGAAGCATATCTCGATCAATTATACAGCTGACACCATGACCTCTGGTTTAGGCACGAATTGGCCTTCCAGGTCGCAGAACCAGTAGTAACGAAGTACATTTACTTTGTTACATTTACTTGAGTATTAATTTGGAAAAATTTTACTTTTAAGACTTACTTTTAACTCAAGTAAATTTCTAATGGAAACTGTACTTTTACGTTATGTTGGGCGACGATCCTATCGTTAATTTTGTGTAACATTCGTAAAAATTCAAAATGTCAAATGTCAAAATTCGTAGTTTATTCCAAGCGCACTCTCTTTTTTTCTGGGATATAAGCAATGCCCTATTCACAAATAAATAACTCTTTTGAGTCGATTCTGTTCAAAGACTTCATCAAACCATAGACTGTAAAAAAATATGGACGACGCAACTTCATTCTCTTCCGCTGAAGAAAATCAAAGCCTCCGGAGGTCCGGATATAGCACTGTAATTTGTCATTTAAATAGATTTATTTAATTGATTATTAATTATATTTATTAGTAATATGAGTAGTGCTTTTTTATTTCTTTATGTTTTTACAGTAATACAGTATAAATTCACACAAATAAGCAAGCTGTGTTCTGTGGACGATGCACTTAACTGTTCAGTAAATGGATAAATTGGCTATGGAAACTTGTTAAAGGTCTAAACATTTTAATGCTTTAATTAGCATTGTCAATGCATGTGCAATAACCAGTGTAGAGTAAAGCACCGAGCTGTGAGTTTGTCCAGACTCATGTGTCATGGCTGCTGGAATATAGGAGGGTGATGAAAGTCGTGCAAGACTCATTAGTAGCCTTTTTTCCCCAATTGGTGCATGACAAATAGATCTCTTTCAAATCACCCAAGCACAATGAAAATATTACCGAGCAAAATTATCTTCCCCTCGCTTTGAAAAGAATTTCTACCTTCAACAGTCAAGCACTGCTGTGTTAGCAAAATGGAGATAGACTGTTGTGGTAAATATCTTTCAAGTCAGGTATTAGAGACTGATTGAAGACTGACAGTACAAGCTCTTGAACAGTAATCCATTTTATTTTCAGTGACACTCTCCATCTGCACGCTAAAATGAAATGGTGTGGGGAGATAAGGGAAGCATGCTGCAGGTGGAAAGGGTAGAGACTACTTTAAAAGGCCTGAAAGATAAATTAAACATGGGGTCAGTATTAGGTGGGTAATCCAATACTGGCTTGAAGTTTGCAGAGCACAACAAAATGGTTATTGAAATAAAATCACATTGATAAAAATTTTATTTTCAAGAAATATGCCATATTTTTTTTTGTAATACCTTTCTGACTTGTCATGAGCTCTGATACCTTTAATTCCCAAATCCCTGGTGGGTTTTCACACATATACTCACAATGCAAAAGTGAGATCCACTAATTATATACACTTATACCATGGATGCGGGACTTGCAGAAATCTGAAGAAGTCTGGCTAGATGATGTTAACAAATGTTGAGGAAAAAGTTAACCCCAAAATTAAAATTTCTTGAATGATTTTCTTCTGTGGAGCATAAAAGAAGATATTTTGAGAATTTTTTGTCTATACAATGAAAGTCAATGATCACTAAAACTAAAACTGTTTGGTTACCAATATTCTTTAAAATAGCACTTCCATAGAAATAAAAAAAAGCCCAAGAATAGACTAGTCATCTACATGAACATGCCAAAAAAAAATGAAACTAAACACCTTGTAATCACTGTTGACTTTGCTTACATGATCAAAAATCATACATCTCGCAAGTTATTTTGGCAATAACGACATGTAACCAAATTCAGTGTTATTTTGGCTAGAAGTGGGTGGATCATAGCCGGACTTTTGGGTCTATCTATAGTTAACCGAGATGGTGAAATGACGGCTATTGCTTGCTGGGAGGGAGTCATTTCTCAGGCTGTCCAATTACCAAAATAATTTCAGTGCCTTGAAGCATTCACTCATTAAAAATTACCCAAATAGTTTCATGTTGTATTAAGCCTCTTGAGCAAATATGCTCTCCTGACAACTCATAATCTGTATAAGGTGGCAAAACTTTTTACTTTTTAAAGAGGTCATATTATGCCCTTTCAGAACATCTTGATTTTGATTTTGGGGTCTACTAGATAGGTTTTCATGCTTGAATGTTCAAAAAATTGTTACCTCACCTCTCTACCCAGTCTGTGAAGCTCTGGGGTGTGTTTCCGAAAAGCATCATTAGCCAACCATGGTCTAATTATTGATGGAACTTGCAATCGTAGTTTCTTTTGGGAAACTCACTCCTGTTTAGTCCCTGTCTCTATGAAGCACATCCTTCCAAAAAGCACAATGTACTCTGATTGGTCAGTCATTTTGAGTGTGAACACTTGGAATATTTGTACTTTTTGAATAAATTGTGCCTGCAGTTGTACCCATTTGTGTATCATATGATATAAAATACAGGATATAACAGTCCTGTATTTTATATCATACACAAAGGGGTAGGTTTAGGGATAGGGTTGGGTTGGGTTACATGTTCAAACTTGTCTAAATAGTGTAAATAAATGTAAATAAAATTATGCTGGCTGATTAATTTGAGAATCTCACTCAAACATGTCATAATGGCAAAAGCATAACCCAATATATAATTTCATGTCGATAACGTTCCCATGGCCAACTCGTCTGTGTATGACGCCAAAGGTTTCTCATTGAAATCAATAAAGCACCCTGCGTGTTGAAAAATTACGCCTACACCTTTAGCGTCTTCATTGTGATGCGGAAGTTCAGTTTTTTGACGCTTTGGGAGTGAGAACGGGTTGCAACAAGTCAAAATGATATTCATCAACACTTTCATAACACATTGTTTTTTAGGCCAATACTACAATGATTTAGCAAGGTGATTTACGACTCCAATTATCACTTCAACTTGATCTCCCTCAATTAAGGTGAAATAAACATCTCTTTCCCCTGTATTTTTGTTTTCATTGGCTCATGGCTCATGAGATCAAACCCTGATGTTTTATCACATGGCCACCATCCAACTCAAACAGAACACTAGTGTACAACAATTTTGCAGAACATATTGCACAATATAGCTGATAAAAACCCTGATGACATTTGGGAGCATTGGGTCTCTGTGCATCAGGTTGCAGAGCGAGATAAGTAGATAAACCTGTATTCACAGGAGAAACAGGAAAGCAAGGGCATCTTAACTGCTGGTTTAACAGAGAGGAGGTATGTGGTCACTGTGATATAATTTAATGGATAGGATTCACTTTTCTCTTTTATCTGTTGTGATGAGATGTGTTTAAAGGGAGAGAGTGGGCAGAGAAAGCAGCTGTCTAGTCTGCAAGTTGGATGAGATCCACGCAATGAATCATGCTCATTGTCCAGTCTAAATGTGCGAGACTCCCTAATTAAAGTGCTGCATATGCTTCCAAATCTAACAGGTCAACAGGCTTTCAGATCTCTGTGGAGCAATTCAGAGACAAAACACTGTTTGAATTTACAGCTCTTCTTTATAGCATGCAACAAGTTCAGAAACAAAGGCTTGTTGAACATTTTGTTTAATTGTTTCACACATCACAAGTCGGCAGCACATAAGCGGTGCATATCTTTCGGCGCCCATATTAAGTTTACAAAAAAATCATAGTGCCACCAATGTTGTTGAATCATTAATCAGTCAAATATCATGACACAAATTTATTTGAGATTCTATTTTCTTATTCTGTGTAAAGTGACCGTATCAGAAGTCTTGGATTAAAGGTCCCGTTCTTCGTGATCCCAAACTTTATGTGTGTGTAATGCTGCTGTTAGAGCATAAATAATACCTGTAAAATTATAAAGCTCAAAGTTCAATGCCAAGCGAGATATTTTATTTAACAGAAGTTCCCTTTCAAAGCCTACAGCAAACGGCTGGCTTGGACTACATCCTGGTACTTCCTTCATAAATGACGTCAGTGGAACAGTAGAACAGACTAACCTCCGCCCACAAGAATATGCGAAAAAAAGGGGGCGTGGTCTTGTTGCTGTCCCACGTGGAGAAGAGGACGGTCGCGTGGAGAAAAGGAAGTGCTGCGTTTGAGTGTGTTTGTCGCCATGTCGTCGAGACGCTGTTATTTTCATCCCGGAGTCAAATCACCTTTGTTTGGCTTTCCCAGGGACGCTGTAGAGATCATTGAGCGCATAGCCGCATACATCTCCCGTTAAGAGGCGTGACCTTTCCGTACAACTTGCGCTAAGCTGCTGTCAAATCACAACACAGGAACCGCTGGCACAATCAGAACTCGTTACGTATTTCTGAAGGAGGGACTTCATAGAACTAGGAACTCGTCAGCCCGTTTTTAGGAGAGTGAAAACAGCGGTGTACCGATAAGTAAATTGTGTGCAAAATACTGTGTTTTTTTACACGCGAAACATGAACACATGTTATATTGCACACTGTAAACACAATCAAAGCTTCAAAAACACACGAAGAACGGGACCTTTAAACCACTGAAGTATGGATTAATTTCACACCACATTTATGTCCTTTTTGGAGCTTGAAACTTTTTGACTCCATTGACTTGCATTGTATGGACCAAAACAATTCTAAATATATTCGTTGGTGTTCCACATAAGAAAGTAAGTCACAACATGAAGGTGAGTAAATGATGAAAGAAAGTTATTTTTAAGGTAAACAATCCCTTCAAATAATACTTCAAGTATATTAAACACTGTAAAGATAATATAATACAAAAAAAGGTTCTATATGGCACCAAAAATGGTTCTTCGTCATAATCATGGAGGAACCACTTTTGGTGCTATATAGCACCATATCTTAACATGTTCTGTATATGGTAGCATTGCTATATAGCACCTTAGTTAGCAGTGCTATATAGCACCTTAGTCAAAGAACCGGTGAAAAACCTCTGAAGAACCGCTGAAAAACCACTGAAGCACCAAAATTGGTGCTATATAGCACTTAAAAAGGTTCCCCTATGATTACAAGCCAAGAACCATTTTTGGTGCCATATAGAACCTTTTTTATGTACACTTAAAGAAACTAAAAACACTTAAAGATAATATAATATTTATGAAATAAAAGGCCACTTGAGAGTACATGAGAGTATGTTTCCCTTTCAAGGGAACTCCCGTTGCATCGAATGACGCTATGGGGAACGCTTGCGTGATCAAGTCATGAAGCACATGTGAAATCAGTCCAATAGTGTGAGGGAACGTCAGAGGCGGATGATGTCATGAACCAGGGAGTATAAAGCCTGCCAAAACAAAGCCGCGCTAGCTTCTGTTGTCTTCAGTAGCGCTTTGTGTGATCATTGATTCAGTGTTTTTCTAGTTCAGTAAAGTAATTCTAACAAACACTATGGCGGATAAGCAGCAGTTTAGAGTGTGTGTTCACCCTTGCCCTCGTTTCATTACGGATGAGGACACACACATTCTTTGTGTTGCTTGTTTGGGAGAGGAGCATGCACGGTCAGCGCTCGAGGGCGCTGCCTGTGAGCACTGCCAGGTGCTTCCTTTACGGACACTCCGATCCCGCCTGGCGTTCTTTCGCGAGGACGTTCAGGCTCGCGTTCCTCAGGGCTCTGGTCCCGCCTCTCTCACGGGCTGGAGAGCGGTCCTGGAGGGTCGCTCAACTCAGGGTCTGTGGGGAGACCACCATCTCTCGTGGCACATCAATCGCCTGGAGATGTTGGCGGTGTTTCTTGCCCTCAAGAATTTCCTCACAGACCTCAGGGGCCAGCATGTGCTAGTTTGCACGGACAACACATCGGTGGTCGCCTATATAAATCACCAGGGGGGTCTGCGTTCACGTCCGCTATGCAAGTTGGCACGCCAGATCCTCCTGTGGTCTCAGGGGAAGTTCCTCTCCCTCAGAGCAGCTTATATCCCTGGGGCCCAGAATATAGGAGCAGACGTCCTGTCGAGGCAGGGGCTGAGGCCCGGGGAATGGAGGTGGTGGAGCAGATTTGGAGGGTGTTCGGCCGGTCTCAAGTGGATCTGTTTGCGTCTCGAGAGACGTCTCTCTGTCCACTCTGGTTCTCCCTCACGCATCCAGCTCCGCTGGGTCTGGACGCTATGGTAGCGGCGTGGCCGAGGCTGCGCCTGTATGCTTTTCCCCCGATCGTTTTGATCCCGGAAGTTCTGGAGATAGTTCGCAGGGACCAAGTGCGCCTTATTCTGATAGCCCCGCGTTGGCCGGGCAGGGAATGGTTTCCCAATATGGTGTCGCTCCTCTACGGGCATCCACTCCAGTTGCCGGTCAGGAGGGACCTTCTGTCCCAAGCAGAGGGGTCAATATTCCACCCCCGTCCAGAACTATGGAATCTATGGGCTTGGCCTCTGAGGGGGCCCAGCTCATAAGGTCGGGTCTCTCAAGCGAGGTTGTAGATACCATTCTTCACTCCAGAGCTCCATCCATGAGGAAGCTTTACGCTCTGAAATGGACAGTGTTCACTTCTTGGTGTAGTAGCCGTCACCAGGACCCAGTTAACTGCCTGGTTGGTACAGTGCTGGAGTTCCTGCAGGAACGGTTTAATGCAGGTCTATCCCCCTCCACATTGAAAAAACAAAAAGGTTCCATCTACAAAGTCAAATTGAATGCAAAAACTTAAATCTTCAATCTCTCAGAATGCAGATACAACCTGATGATTCAAGGAAATGCTCAATAAAACCATGTTATTACCTGTATACGCTGTTAGTGTGAAAATGTGTACCGGACAACAGCCAAAAGACATGACAAGTAAACCACTCATTTTAAGAACTGTATAAAAACTGATATTCGGATGGACATGACTATCAGCCCAATTAAAGGAGGTTTAGTAACAGACAGCTCCAAATCTCCTGCCTATTGATTGTTGCAGTGTCACTTGCGCTGTCTGTGACATCATTCAAAATAGATTCAATGTCACATTAAGCTGACAGTAAAGTATAGATCGCACTAACAAAACTGCATCAAATAGGATTGTGTGGAGGAACAATTTTCCCAGAGCTCTAAGTTTAGAGAGTACACAGAAAGTTCACAACCAAAATTAATTGCAGTCACAGCCAGGAGGATTTATCCATATATCCAGCTCAGCTCAGATTATTTTAACAAGCCCAACATTGTACTGTTCCTTAAAAGATTTAAGCTTTCACAGCCAGTCATCTTGATGAGCAGTAAATGTTTATGAAAGTGTCATGAATTTTATACGGTGGTCTAACATACCTGTAACTGCATTCTTTCCATGTTTGCTCATTAAGTGTATCTTTATTCCTTTCAACATTCAGATTCCTGTATCTTCATTCAAGATACACATACAAATCGTTAAGTATGAAGCATCAACTGCATGTTTGCTGAGTGAAATTCTGTATAAGAACTCAATAGAAAATTGATGCACACTTTTAAATCTTTAAATAAATAGTTAAGAGATTAAGCTTATTTAAAACTGATTCCCTAAACCCAGATATAATCAGTATTGAGCTGTAGGCCTATCAGACACTAAATATGCAGAACACAGGGTGTCATTTATTTCTATGTTTATTATTTATTTAACGGTCTGTTTGAATGTATGAATGCTCTGTTTTATTGCAATGTGTTGGCTGCCCTCATCTGCTCTGAGATCCAGCCCTCGCTGTCTGTGCAGGTTCCCGTGTAAAGTACACATTTCACAGTGAACAAAGCAGAAACCGCGACTCTGGCTTTTTTATCGCCTGCAGAAACCAGTTAACAAAACACATGCACAAAGGAAACTCCGGACACAATCTGAGCTATCAGAAAGTCATTTGTTCCCAAAATAGAGCTTTTTTTTATATATTCCTGTCACAGAATAGGAATCACTCTGTTGTGAAAAGAAGGGGAAAAAAAGTTGTTGGAAGATCTATTCTCTGTGACTCGTATACGTGCGTGTTTCAGTGACCCCATTCACTCAGTTAGATTCAATCTATTAAATGTACAATTATCATTTTTAATTATTAAGCTTTCAAAGTCACTTTCTCTATGAATTAAATTGTCACTTTAATTGTCGAAAAAAATGCATACGTGGCTTCTCAAGCATATAAGTGTTGGCTAAAGGTTTTGTTCAAATTTGTTCAGTCAAATTTAATAGTTTTTGTTCTAACAGCATGCCAGCTGTCCATAATTATGTTGTATTTTTTATGACAAGAGCAGTGAACAGAGCTTCTAATAATGTATTATACAATAATTTATAATAATGTAATAAGGACATCTCTAGTGCAGTGTGATTTTAGCTGTTACGAACTGCTCCGAGTCAGAAGGTTGAGAATCCAAATGCAGCTTTATTTGTAAGGGGGAATCCACAATCGTAGTCAAAAACAGGCAACAGGTCATACACAGGCAAGCAGTCCAAACAGGCAAACAAGGCAGGAGAGACAGGCAAACGGGTAATCCACAGAACAGGCAAGAAATCCAAAACCAGAGACATGAAAACAGGGAAACGCTCAGAAATGCAGTTAATAACAAAACAAGACTTGGCAATGACTGACAGAATGAACAGGCTTATATAGGGTGAGCTAACTAGGAAATGAGGTGCAGGTGGATGAAATCAATGGGTGTTGAAGAGTCCGGGCAAAGGATTATGGGTGATGTAGTCCTAGATGGAGTGACAGTCTGGAGTGGAGTGCCCTCAGGTGGTTCACATGGGCACTCACACAGGACGAATTGTGACATAGCCCCCCTCCTAAGGAGTGGCTTCCAGACACTCCTATAATAATAATACCGGAGGGAGGTGGAGCGGAGGCGGACCAGGGGGTGGGATGGAGGGCCAGGCCCATGGAGCGGAAGAGGGCCTGGAGACCGAGCAGAAGACCAGGAAGGAGCAGGCTGAACAGATGACCAGGGTGGTGCAGGCCAGACAGATGACCAGGGTGGCGCAGGCAGCCAGGGTGGAGCAGACGACCACCACAGCGCAGACGAGGTTGAAGACCCCCACGGCTTGGCAGACGACCACCACAGCAGTGCAGACAAGGTTGAAGACCCCCACGGCGGAGCAGACGACCACCACAGCAGCACAAGCGGTCTTGGAGACCCCCACGGCGGAGCAGACGACCACCACAGCAGCACAAGCGGTCTTGGAGACCCCCACGGCGGAGCAGACGACCACCACAGCAGCGCAGACGGTCTTGGAGACCTCCACGGCGGAGCAGACGACCACCACAGCAGCGCAGACGGTCTTGGAGACCTCCACGGCGGAGCAGACGACCACCACAGCAGTGCAGGTGAGGTTGAAGACCCCACGGCGGAGCAGACGAACACCACAGCAGTGCAGACGGTCTTGGAGACCCCCACGGCGGAGCAGACGACCACCACAGCAGTGCAGGTGAGGTTGAAGACCCCCACGGCGGAGCAGACGACCACCATAGCTGCGCAGACGGTCTTGGAGACCCCCACGACGGTGCAGGCTGAGCAGGTGGCCCAGTAAGAGTCCTCTCTGGACTCGTGACTGGAGGCGGAGCCCTCTCTGGACTCGTGACTGGAGGCGGAGCCCTCTCTGGACTCGGGACACGGGCCGGAGCCCTCTCTGGACTCGGGACACGGGCCGGAGCCCTCTCTGGACTCGGGACACGGGCCGGAGCCCTCTCTGGACTCGGGACACGGGCCGGAGCCCTCTCTGGACTCGGGACACGGGCCGGAGCCCTCTCTGGACTCGGGACACGGGCCGGAGCCCTCTCTGGACTCGGGACACGGGCCGGAGCCCTCTCTGGACTCGGGACACGGGCCGGAGCCCTCTCTGGACTCGGGACACGGGCCGGAGCCCTCACTGGACTCGGGACACGGGCCGGAGCCCTCACTGGACTCGGGACACGGGCCGGAGCCCTCACTGGACTCGGGACACGGGCCGGAGCCCTCACTGGACTCGGGACACGGGCCGGAGCCCTCTCTGGACTCGGGACACGGGCCGGCGCCCTCACTGGACTCGGGACACGGGCCGGAGCCCTCACTGGACTCGGGACACGGGCCGGAGCCCTCACTGGACGCTGGTCAGTGGCGGGAGCCGTCTCTGGACGCAGGTCAGTGGCGGGAGCCGTCTCTGGACGCAGGTCAGTGGCGGGAGCCGTCTCTGGACGCAGGTCAGTGGCGGGAGCCGTCTCTGGACGCAGGTCAGTGGCGGGAGCCGTCTCTGGACGCAGGTCAGTGGCGGGAGCCGTCTCTGGACGCAGGTCAGTGGCGGGAGCCGTCTCTGGACGCAGGTCAGTGGCGGGAGCCGTCTCTGGACGCAGGTCAGTGGCGGGAGCCGTCTCTGGACGCAGGTCAGTGGCGGGAGCCGTCTCTGGACGCAGGTCAGTGGCGGGAGCCGTCTCTGGACGCAGGTCAGTGGCGGGAGCCGTCTCTGGACGCAGGTCAGTGGCGGGAGCCGTCTCTGGACGCAGGTCAGTGGCGGGAGCCGTCTCTGGACGCAGGTCAGTGGCGGGAGCCGTCTCTGGACGCAGGTCAGTGGCGGGAGCCGTCTCTGGACGCAGGTCTGTGGCGGGAGCCGTCTCTGGACGCAGGTCTGTGGCGGGAGCCGTCTCTGGACGCTGGTCAGTGGCTGGAGCCGTCTCTGGACGCTGGTCAGTGGCTGGAGCCGTCTCTGGACGCTGGTCAGTGGCTGGAGCCGTCTCTGGACGCTGGTCAGTGGCTGGAGCCGTCTCTGGACGCTGGTCAGTGGCTGGAGCCGTCTCTGGACGCTGGTCAGTGGCTGGAGCCGTCTCTGGACGCTGGTCAGTGGCTGGAGCCGTCTCTGGACGCTGGTCAGTGGCTGGAGCCGTCTCTGGACGCTGGTCAGTGGCTGGAGCCGTCTCTGGACGCTGGTTAGTGGCTGGAGCCGTCTCTGGACGCTGGTCAGTGGCTGGAGCCGTCTCTGGACGCTGGTCAGTGGCTGGAGCCATCTCTGGACGCTGGTCAGTGGCCGGAGCCATTTCTGGACGCTGGTCAGTGGCCGGAGCCATCTTGTACAGAGACACTGGCTCGGCGGCGGCCATCTTGTACGGAGACCCTGGCTCGCCGGAAGCCATCTTGTCAAGAGACACAGGCGTGGAGTCGGCCATCTTGTCCGAAGACACAGACACGGGAAGAGGAAGAGGAACAGATTCAGGCTCGGCGGGACGAGACTCTTGACGGGCAGACGTGACGTGAAGCTCTGTCTCTGGATCAGCAGACGTGACGTGAAGCTCAGTCTCTGGATCAGCAGACGTGACGTGAAGCTCTGTCTCTGGATCGGCAGACGTGACGTGAAGCACTGTCTCTGGATCGGCAGATGTGACGTGAAGCTCGGTCTCTGGATCGGCAGACGTGACGTGAAGCTCGGTCTCTGGATCGGCAGATGTGACGTGAAGCTCTGTCTCTGGATCGGCAGAAGTGACGTGAAGCTCTGTCTCTGGATCGGCAGAAGTGACGTGAAGCTCTGTCTCTGGATCGGCAGAAGTGACGTGAAGCTCTGTCTCTGGATCGGCAGAAGTGACGTGAAGCTCTGTCTCTGGATCGGTAGAAGTGACGTGAAGCTCTGTCTCTGGATCGGCAGAAGTGACGTGAAGCTCTGTCTGTGGATCGGCAGAAGTGACGTGAAGCTCTGTCTGTGGATCGGCAGAAGTGACGTGAAGCTCAGTCTCTGGATCGGCAGAAGTGACGTGAAGCTCTGTCTCTGGATCGGCAGAAGTGACGTGAAGCTCTGTCTCTGGATCGGCAGAAGTGACGTGAAGCTCTGTCTCTGGATCGGCAGAAGTGACGTGAATTGCAGGCCCGACTGGACTGGTGGCCATGTCGTCCGAAGACACATGCATAGCAGATGCAGTGGGTATGTCACTATCCTTCTCCATTATACCCACTGTAAAAGCAGAACCGCTCAGTTGCAATGCAATATCAATGTAGTTTTTTAGAGAGCAATTAGGATCGTGCAAAGGCATGTTAGAACTGAGTGGCTCAGATAGTCCTCCTCTGAAAAATATCATGAGGCACACCTCGTCCATTGAAGTCCAATGGGCCAGCTCAATGAAGTCCTCTACATAGTCCTCAATGGGGCGATCTCCCTGACGGAGACGCATTAACTGTGCTGCTGGATTCATAGTGGCCAAGTCTTCTGTTACGAACTGCTCCGAGTCAGAAGGTTGAGAATCCAAATGCAGCTTTATTTGTAAGGGGGAATCCACAATCGTAGTCAAAAACAGGCAACAGGTCATACACAGGCAAGCAGTCCAAACAGGCAAACAAGGCAGGAGAGACAGGCAAACGGGTAATCCACAGAACAGGCAAGAAATCCAAAACCAGAGACATGAAAACAGGGAAACGCTCAGAAATGCAGTTAATAACAAAACAAGACTTGGCAATGACTGACAGAATGAACAGGCTTATATAGGGTGAGCTAACTAGGAAATGAGGTGCAGGTGGATGAAATCAATGGGTGTTGAAGAGTCCGGGCAAAGGATTATGGGTGATGTAGTCCTAGATGGAGTGACAGTCTGGAGTGGAGTGCCCTCAGGTGGTTCACATGGGCACTCACACAGGACAAATTGTGACATTAGCAGTATGCAAAGGTTAAAAGAACAACTTTATTGTTAGAATTTTTAATTGAGCTTTTAAGATATCTGATTACAGATCTCAAGCAACAAATAAATTATTCTGATTATCATTTTATTAATCTCAGAATAATGGGTTCTTCCCTGAAGGAAAACATGCCAGTGTTATACCTAATCTTATTAAACGTCTTGATTTTGGAGAGCTACATTCCTGGAAAAGATTACCTCTTAATTGTATAGTTCGTCAAAAAAAGAAAGTTATTCAAAAACAGGGGTTACTTGCTACCTCAGATATTTAAAGGGGTGGTAAAGCACGATTTCACTTTTCTAACTTTAGCTAGTGTGTAATGTTGCTGTTTTAGCATAAACAACATCTGCAAAGTTACAACGTTCAAAGTTTAAAGCAAAGGGAGATATTTGTTTTTAAAGAAATCTATTTCTAAGGACTACAGCAAACGGCCGCTAGGGACTACTACACATTCCTCCAGGGTCTCTGACATCACCAGCCCCAATATTTACATAAACCCCTCCTCCGAGAATATGAAATAAGGGGGGGCGAGGCCATTTTGAATCGCCACGGGGAATTGTTGTTGTGGTAGGCTAGTTAGTAGGCTGGAGAGTGTTGTTGCCAATGCCTACGAAATCAAAGCACGAGACAGACAGGGGTCGGAGGAGAAGACCGGGAAATGTGACATAATGGACTATATTCGTCTGTATTTGCAATACATGAGCCGCGGTTCAGCTGCACGAGACAAACCAGCCATTGTAAGCGCCGCTGATCCGCTGGAGCTCACAACTCCGAAAACCCCAGATAAAATGTACAAATAGGCACTCTTTATATAAATAAACCACAGATCTGAGCTTTAAACAACTACATTATCGACTGAAAAAGTCTTAAAACTCCGTTTTGTCACACATTAACCGTAGATTTTAATACAAAAAAGACGCAAACACAGCCCATGTCAGTAATTTCTCACCGAGACGCGTGCCGCTGGCAGAAGTCCCTCCTATGACGAGAATTCGCGTCTGTTGTGCAGTGAATGTCACACGTGAATGAAGCGAGTAAAGTCAAAATGTTCAAGCGTCCACCTTCACGCGAATAGCACGATTTATTCGCGTCCGGTGTGAACGCCACATGAGACGGGCGCGCGCAGCTCCCGCTGCTCATCTCACACAGGAAGGCTTCCACAATCTTCACGAGCGCTATGAAAGCGGGATTCTTACAACGGCTTGTCCTGAAAGATGGATTAAACACAGAAGCTGTTTACGGGCCACAACCTGTAAGTATGATTTATTTTTCGTCGATGTGTTTTCCTGTAATAGTTTGTGTTGTTAATTGTAGTCTATGTTGTAGCAAGGAAGTACACAGATGACAACGCTCATTTGGCTCTACAAACCAGTTTGTTAAATGCTCATTCATACTTAACGTTATCCGACAAACACCTAACGTTACAAACTTTTTAAAATCTCAACAGCAAATAATAATAAATTATTCTTTGATTGGAGCTTTTATGTATTGTTTATCTACAGGCATGCTAAACATGGTTCTGTGTTTGATTTGGATACTATTGTAAAGCCAATGTTTAGTGTTCGTTATTGTGACAGATATTTGGCTATAATCGTTCTAAAAATACAAAAGTAACGGTGCCATTCAGTAGCAATCACTATAGATCCGCAGTCTTTACTCTTGAGGACTTAACAGCTTCTGCTCGATCATCTTCACTAAAATTGTCTTGGTCTGATTCGGGCTCTT
Source organism: Romanogobio albipinnatus (assembly GCA_023566225.1). Classification (NCBI taxonomy): domain Eukaryota; kingdom Metazoa; phylum Chordata; class Actinopteri; order Cypriniformes; family Gobionidae; genus Romanogobio; species Romanogobio albipinnatus. The sequence goes on from CM042240.1 coordinate 23,391,364, forward strand.
GGTATGGTTTTATTGACGCTACACAAAGCACAGGTTAGTAGCCTGAGGCTACCGGTGAAGGGAAGGGGTGTGACGCTTCCGAGAAACGTGCTCTAGGTGGTTAGCCAATCACAGCACACTGGGCCAGCTAACCAATCTGAGCTCATTGCGTATTTTTGAGGGACTGGCTTCACAGAATCCGGAAACCATCAGACCGTTTTTACAAGGAGGGACAGAGCAGTGTAGAATAAAGGTCAAATATATGAAAAATACTGCATTTTTTTAAAAACGAAGCATGAACACATGTTACAGTGCACCCCACAAACACAATCAAGCCTTCGAAAGAGTGTGCTTTACCACCCCTTTAAGCCAAAAAGTTACGATGAAAATTTCCAAGTGAACGTAAAACGCAAGCTCCCTGATGCGTGCAAATTAGACTAAATACAATAGCCTGTCTCCCAATATCAAACCGGCTGGGATGTGTAGTTGTAACCACCTCTTAGCTCTGGTCTCTGTTTTGGTCTCTGTTTGCACTTTGAACATTGAGAGAGTACTTTGATTTTGGTTGCACTTATTCTTTGCACTTAATAAAACACTTAATTTTGCAACGTCCTTTTGCCAAGAGTTTTGTTCTATAATGCCCGATCTCCAGAATCTCTCCAGATGCTTCAGATTCCCAGATCTATGTTGGTGCTTCTTCTCTTCAGTTCACCCACTCATTTTCTATAGGGTTCAGGTCAGGGGACTGGGACGGCCATGGCAGAAGCTTCATTTTGTGTTCAGTGACACATTTTTGTGTTGATTTTGATGTTTGTTTTGGATCTTTGTCCTGATGGAAGATCAAATCCCGGCCCAGTATAAGATTTATAGCAGAAGCTGTCAGGTTTTTATTTTTTTTATCTGTTGGTATTTGCTAGAATCCATGATACCATGTATCGGATTTTTCTTGAAACCCTCCCAAACAACATGAAGTGATGTAGGGGCTGTCATTTATTTTAGGATTTCTGACCGCAAGACTCAACAAATCTCTGCAATTCTCCATCTGTGATCCTTGAAGAGTCTCTGGCCACTCAAACTCTCCTCCTCACCGTGCATTAGGACGATATAGACACACCTCCAGGCAGATTTGTAACATCTTTAGTTGATTAGAACTTCTTAATTATTGCCCTGATGGTGGAAATAGTCATTTTCAATGCTTTAGCTATTTTCTTACAGCCCCTTTCTATTTTGTGAAGCTCAACAATCTGTATTCTTCGTATTCACAAAACATTTTATCTTACCACTCAGAGTTCTCCTAAATGGCAGTAAAAGTTCTTAGTTATGAGTTTTCTCTTAAAACCTATTCACAAATCTGCTAAGAGCAACTTTTACTAAGGAATAGAGAAAAGTCTTAAGCTAAGAGTAAGGGCGGGGTTGACCTCATTGCTATGGATGTTGTCAGCACGCTTACTAACTATGCCCACAGTGATTGACTGATAGGGGAGGGGTCTATGTCTGTGATTTAATTATAGAAATATTTTGTTGAATGAGGTTTCATGTGCCATATTTAAATAAAAATTTTAAAATAAGAATGTTGCCATATTCAAATAAAGATTTTAAAATAAAAATGTTACCATAATTAAATAAAGATTTTAAAAAGTAGGCCAAGTCTTACTAATTAAACTATTATATGTTAAGCTAATTGTCAGCCTCTGCATATCTGCATCTAGAGAGACTGGAGAATTATGTTTTATAAACAAAATGTGCTAGTTTGCACGTTAGCAGGTTCAAATGGTCTATCTAATCAGCGCGAGAGGAGGTATATACACAGCCGAGAGCCAACTCACCTAGTTACCTCGACAGTTTTCTGCATCCCTCCGCCACCCCGATTCCTCACTCCCGGCTGGGGATACAGGGCAGAAGGACCCACTTTATATTAGGTGGCCTTAACTACTATGTACTAACATTTTAATTAATCATTTGATACAATGCACTTATTGTGTACATACATGTTTTTACATTGTACTTACATTTTAAAAAATACCTGCATGTAATTACACCTGTAATTAATTTCTGTAGTTACATTTGTAATTACACAGTTGACACTTCCCTTACACCTAACCCTACCCTTAAACTTACCCATACCACCACATCTGTCCCTAACCCTACACGTATCCCACCTCAATATCAGCAAAAGTGTTTTGCAATACAATTTGAACTCAGTAAGTACATTGTACTTATTTTTTGATGTAAGTACATAGTACTTAAGGCCACCTAATATAAAGTGGGGCCAGGCAGAACTCTGGGTTTGGGCTAAATTCCAAGCTCGGAGCCCTCAATCCCCATGGACAGCGCACCTAGCATGCTTATATTCTTTTACTCTATTCGATCTTTTATTAGTGTGAATTCTTGAAAACAACTGCCACAGGTAATCTAACATCATTTTTTTATTAAAGATTATTTTTTTTTTAAAGATTTATTTTTGGCGTTTCATCATAGATTAAAATCTATAATTCAAAATATGTGTTGCATTTATGAAGAAAGATTCAGCACTCTTTATAGCTATTGCCTCAATTGAACAGTGTCTTTGGGTGGATTGCTGAGGCAGATTGCGCCAACATCCATTAGGATTGTTTAGGGATTTGGTCTTAGTGACTTAGGAGTCCTCTTGACTACTCCTAGCGTTTCACAGATTTAAGAGATAGTTTTAGTCCTAAAATGTTTTGTGAAAAACTTTTAGAGCAAAAATGTAGGAGTCCTACAATTAGGACTGACACGCCAATTATTTTTTAGAGTTTCTCCTAAATCGTCAAGTTAGGAGCTACTTTTAGCCTGTTTTGTGAATACGACCCCTGAACTATATGCTGTGGTTTTACTCATTGTGATGATTAAGGGAATTTGGCCTTTGTGTTTCCGCATATTCCTGCATATTAGTACCTCAAAGGTACATATGTGTACCCAAAGTGTACATATTAGTACCCGAATGGCACATATTAGAACCTTTTTTAAAGGGTACCATCCCAGTGACAGCTTTTGTACCATTTTTTCTGTGAGTGTAGAAAGACATTGAAGCTAAATAGAAATACCCAAATACCCTTACCGAGGACTACCATTGGTGCCCCAGCAAAAAGAAAAGAAAAGAAAAAGGTTCATGACGCCCCTGACAACAAATGTCCAAGCTTCATTAGAATTGAAGGGCAATCTATAGAGACTTATGTACATTAATCAAAATCCCAACTCATCTGAAGCGTACAGACAGCGTCACTCCGGAGAGGTCCTTTCAACATAACATCCACAGAACGCTGCGCTTCTACATCCTTCGACACAGCCATCCATATTTACACTTTCTCTATAAACATTACATCATTAGACAGCAGTCCTTGGACTGTGTAACAGATGCTAGTTGTTGGCAGATCTTATCCTCAAAATTGCTTTGTGTCCAAATACTTTCTAGGGCCGCTGTAAAGAGTATAAGATGAAATGGGATATCAACACTGGTATGCAAAGTATAATGGTTAATGATTATGTTGAACTGTTTATTATTACAGATACTCAGTTGAGGCTATAAAACAGATGGTCAAGAGTCAACCAGCGGTGTGTTATCTGGCTCATATAATAGCACATCGACTTGAGCTGTTTGGAACGTGTGGTTATAATGTGGGAATATCTCATTGCCTTTGTTTACGGTGACATTGATGATCGTCTGGTCTCCAGCTGCGTATCTGAACACAACATATGAGTAATAGCGCCATCATTACCCAAACAATGGGCGAGAATGAGCCCAGTCATGCATGTCTTTACAGCCATGCTCTGATAAATATGGATCTCTGCCCGTTGCTTTCAAACTGGTTATTGAAGTGCCTGCCGACCTCTTTGTTAACTTGATGTCACCTTATAACAATGACAGATTTTCAACTGTTGGTATTGCCATTGTGCTCGTGCAGGAACGTGCTTACCTGGTTTGATCGAACAACACCTGCCTGAGATCTCAGAGGAGGGTGAACAGAGAGGCGTTTGACACATGAATGATTTGCAGGCACCGAAGTCAATTGAAAAATTATGACGTGCTGGCTTCTGCAGTGAGCACATATGCTGTCAACATCCAAGTTCCATCATGGCAGCTGGCATGGGGACATCTTGCCCTCTACTGTCTTTCAAACATCTGAAAAGTGAGGGGATACATTATAAACCTTATTAGTGTGGCTTACAGTACATTAAATGTAAGGGATAATGTACATCCAGCCGGTTGTTACCGCAGAATAAACCCAGACAGAGTGATCAGGACCCCGACGCGAAGCAGAGGCTTACACGGCTTATTACACGGCTACTTGTCTCAAGTAAATTAGACACTAAATAGTGTCTTGAGTTGAAATATTGAATTAGCTCTTCCGCAAAGCTTCCGCAAAGAAAAACAGTTCCAAACTACTTTGAGCCTTTTGAAGTCAGACAATACATTTTAAGGCATAATCTACAGTCGTTTCACTATTACAATAAACAGTTGGACATGAAATAATGATTAAAATATGTTATTAGGCAATTTGTAAGTTGACAAATTCAAACTTTTCAGGAAAGAAAAAAAGCTCTTCAAGGTGGTTTAAGCCATGACACAAAGTTATAAAAAAACAAAAACAAAGATGCAGTTTTATTGAATCATTTGTAAAATATATAGTCTCTTATATGTTATTAATTAGGCATATTTATATACTTTATTTTTAAGTATTAAACTGCTCATTTCCATTTATTGTGAACTGACTCATTGTGAATGCGACGCCGGTGGGGGTGTTGAAGTTGATGTTTTTAGTTCGTCAGCTAAAGCATCTCCTTCTGTGGACTTTTCTTTGATTGCACCTAAAACACAATTATAGGAATTATTATAAACTATATTTGTGGTTGAATTTCATGCTAAGGTCCACTATACTAAGTGGACACTTACTGCCTGCGATGCTGCTGTCAGGATTTGATGAGAGAATCCTGCTGAATTTCTCTCTATCAGGGGTGGTCGGAGTCCAGTTGCTCTTTAGACTACCCTCACATCTATGTCCTGTCATAGTCATAATCTATCAGGTTTCCATCTCCGGCTCGTGAGAGGAGTTGCACAGCCGTGCTTCTCAAACTGTGGTTTGTGTATCGGCGTGAGAGTCCAGCTGCTTTGCTAATAGTGGACATCATCATAGCAAGGTAGTTATGTCCCATTGGCTCCCTTGGGTAACACTGTTCTTTCATTCAGTAAATCCTGGTTTTGTCATAGTGGATGGAGATAAAAAAGTGTCTGCATCTGACGAACAGAGGCTCAGAGGCTCAGGACACTGGGGGTTGTTGGGTTCCGCAAAGATGCAACCCCTGTCATTTTCTTTACATGGGTCTTTCGAGTCTTTATGGTTCTTGGTCTCTGCATTATGGGACAGAGTAATGTACTCAGTACTGTTGCCATCGCATTTTGATGATAAACGAGTCCCTTCTTAGGTCTCGGTTTCCTTCTCTGCCTCGTCTTGCAATATGTACTTGTACATCAAACCAAAATTTTCAAACAAGACCAGTGGCTGTTTCTCTTGACAGCACGTCCAAATGTCTTATTAGGTCCATGTCTGCTGTTGAGATCGGAGGATGATGCTGACTAATGCCCTTACCAATTTTGCGAATTTGTTTAGTGGTAGATTTAAAAACGTCATTGCTGGAGTGAAAGGTAGCACTCTTCAATATGTTGAACTGGCGACACCAGCCCTGATAGCCATATAGCTGGCTACCGAATAAGTCCAGTCATTTGAATTCTGAACAGATGCATAAAAGGAGCGTAGCTTATTGAACTCTTCTGCCACATATAATCTGCTGACATTTTTTTCTCAATTAGCCAATCTTTGAGAAGTTAAATTGCCCATAATGTGGTTCTTTTGGTGTTCGTTTCGTAGCAGTCAGTCGTCTTTTATTTTGTGAAGTTCAAATTCAGTAAGCTCTTGGTGTCTCGTGGTGGTTACTTGTTCTTCAAATTTTAAGTTTTGGTTTTTTTGTTTTCACTGGGGAGTCAGTGGAGTCGTCTGATTCTATCCATCGCTGAAAAGATTAGCTTTTTCCATATATGTTGAAATTTATGTTGAAGTCTTCCATTGTGGTGGTTAAGTGTTTGGTCAAGATGGCGCTAGACAATCAATGACAGCGGAGTGACACGTTAAGCATATGAGTAGTACCGGTCAAGATAACTCGTCAAGTCAAGTCAACTTTATTTATATAGCGCTTTTAACAATGCAGATTGTTTCAAAGCAGCTTTACAGTGTTAAACAGGAAAATAATGCAGCATAATTTTATTCAGCCGTATAGCCATTCTGGAGAAAATGGTGATGTCATCAGTTCATTTCAATTATCATACAGTGGCAGTGTGGGCTTTAGATCAGTAATTAGATCAGTAATTTAGTTTATATGGTTAATTTAGTTTAAAGGGGTCATAGAATGACATTTTTGTACAAGTTAATATGATTCTTTAGTGTCTAAATGAAAAGTTTGTAATATACTTTAATTAAAAATTCTCATTAGTATTGTAAGAAAACACTCATTTTACCTGGTCAAAACCAGCTCAGTTTTCAGCAAGTAATTTCAGTGCATGTGACTTTAAATGATAATGAGCTTTGCTCACCCCGCCCCCTCTGCTCTGTGGGGCGTTCGGTTCGACCCGACACAACACCACAACACACGTGGAGTGTTGCCTTGACAACATTTGAGGGTATATTTTCGAGAAATAATGGCAACGGGAGTCTCTGAGGAAACATCTGAGCAACCTTATCATTTTGAACCGGAGTCGGACTAGGAACAAGATGACAAACCCATCGAAGTTCGAACAGGACGTTTCTGAATGGTTGGTTAACGTCATGTCACTTTGATCTATCTTTGTACTGGCAGAGTAGTTGCTATGTGTTTACTGATGTGTTAGTTCATTGACAGATTGATGTTATGTTATAAGATTTTTTTTTTTACATAACTTCTTAATCAGTAACAGACACCGTTATAAACCATGTACAAAAGTAAGCTTAGTGTAGTGTTACCACGTTAACTTTATCACCCGAGTACACAGTTTGTAATAACAAAATAACGCGTTGTTCATTATAAACGTGGGATTATGAATTATATTGAGAACATCATACACAGAAAGCATGCCGTAATGTAACTTACCCTGTAAACTTTAGCCTCATTCATCGTGAAGCGATTTGCAAAGATTAATATAAAGGTTAATAAAACGTTACACTCACAACTTCCTGAGGTGCAGCAGGAACACGATCCTTTTTTCAAGAGCAGCTTATTAGCAAAACCTGCTTTATACTGACGCTCGTTTATAAAGCAGTCTGCTGAGAAATGATTCGCGCAAACATTGACGTTGATCGGGGGGAATATTCCCTTCTAAAACAAAACTCAGCAGCCACTGGGTCTTCAGCAGTTCGGATTTAGGAACATCAAAATGACTGCTGTGTTCGTTATTACACACAACAACAACACAACACCACAATCGCTTAGACGCCATTCTGTTCCAGAGTATCAACAATGGCGGACTGATGACAGCTCGCTCAGGGTTGGTCTGTGTTGAAACGCTGCTGTCAATCAACAATCTTAGGAGGGGCGTACACCGTGTAACGTCACACGGTCAGACGGCTCGATTTGAGACAGGGGAAAATATATAAGGAGATTAAAAAAAAAACACTGGATGTATTTTTATCATTATAGGATGGTTGTGTACAGGCACTGCCAACACACATTTCCGTATAATCAACTTGTAAAAGTGCATGTACCATTCTATGACCCCTTTAATAATTAGATTTATTACGATGTTTAGTTGAAACATTTAGAAAAATTTTGTGTCCCCAACTGAGCAAGCCAAGCCAGAGGCAACAGTGGCAAGGAAACCAAAACCCCATTAGGTGACCTAATGGAGAAAAATAAACCTTGGGAGAAACCAGGCTCAGTCGGGGTGCCAGTTCTCCTCTGGCTAATTAACAAACAGCGTATTATTATTATTATTATTATTATTATTATTATTATTATTCTGGCAACTTTACAGGTCAGAGGTCATAATAGATCGGAATATTTGAAGGACCGGAGGCAACACGCTAGAGACGGGTTATTGAGGATGATGTTGATTAAATAATTATTAAAGTGCAATATTCGAATGATCGAAGGCAATACGCTGGAGACGGGTTTATTGCGGATGACATATCGATTTAAGTATTATTAAATTGTAATATTCGAATATTCGGAGTCATCACACTGGAGACGGACTTATTGAGGATGCCGTGTCGATGAGGCAGTTTCAGGGGGAGTCTAATCACGGTCTCTGCAGACACTTCAGGGTCATGCGTTGGTCTTCTCTTGGTGCAGGTCCACCATCTGATCTGGATACGGCCTGGATCCGGCTGACTGCAGTAAACCTCAGGGTAAAACAGAGAGACTATCATTAGCGTAGATGCCATTCTTCTGATGATGTAACGAGTACATCAGGTGTTATAGGAAGTGTTCCCGGTTCCGGCTGACCTAGTTAATGCAGCCTAACAATCATTTCATTGAAAAAGTTTTTCATGTGTATGTCACAGTAAAGAGATGTGTTTTTAGTCTAGATTTAAACTGACAGAGTGTGTCTGCTTCCCGAACAATGCTAGGAAGACTGTTCCAGAGTTTAGGAGCTAAATAGGAAAAGGATCGACCGCCTGCAGTTGATTTGGATATTCTCGGTATTATCAACTGGCCAGAGTTTAGAGAGCGCAGTAGACGTGATGGAGTATAATATGTTAAGAGCTCGCTCAAGTATTGGGGAGCTAAACCATTTAGTGCTTTGTAAGTAATAAGCAAGATTTTAAAATGTATGCAATGTTTAATAGGCAACCAGTGCAATGTTGACAGAACTGGGCAAATATGGCCATACTTCTTGGTTCTAGTAAGAACTCAAGCTGCTGCGTTTTGGACCAGCTGGAGTTTATTTATTAAACGAGCAGGGCAACCACCCAGTAGAGCATTACAATAATCTAACCTTGAGGTCATGAACGCATGAACTAACTGTTCAGCATTTTGCATTGAGAGCATGTGCCATAATTTAGATACATTTTTAAGATGGTAGAATGCAGTTTTACAGATGCTAGAAACGTGGCTTTCAAACGAAAGATTGGTATCAAAGAGCACACCCAGGTTCCTCACTGACGATGAGGACTTGGCAGAGCAGCCATCAAGTGTTAGACAGTATTCTAGGTCACTACTTGTGGAGCTTTTTTGTCCAATAATTAAAAATTCAGTTTTTTCTGAATTGAGTTGCAGGAAATTACCGGTCATCCAGTGTTTTATATCAGCTATGCATTCCGTTAATCTTGTGAATTGGTAAGTTTCTTCAGGGCGTGAAGAAATATAGAGCTGAGTATCGTCAGCATAACAATGAAAACTAACGCCATGCTTCCTAATGATATCTCCCAGTGGTAGCATGTACAGGGTGAAGAGCAGCGGTCCTAGCACTGAGCCTTGCGGTACTCCATACTGAACATGTGATCGGTGTGACATCTCTTCATTTACTGCTACAAACTGATAACGGTCGCATAGGTATGATTTAAACCATGACAAAGCAATTCCACTAATACCTACATAATTTTTGAGTCTATTCAAAAGAATGTTGTGGTCGATAGTATCAAATGTAGTGCTAAGATCGAGTAACACTAATAGAGAGATACAGCCACGATCGGATGATAAGAGTAAATCATTTGTAACTCTGATGAGAGCAGTCTCAGTGCTTTGATACGGTCTAAATCCTGACTGGAAATCCTCACAGATACCATTTCTTTCTAAAAAAAGGAACATAATTGTGAAGACACTGCCTTTTCAAGTATTTTTGACAGAAAGGGTAGATTTGAGATTGGTCTATAATTGACTAATTCTGTAGGATCAAGTTGCGTTTTTTCAATAAGTGGTTTAAGAATAGCCAACTTAAAAGTTTTCGGTACATATCCTAATGACAAAGATGAATTAATGATATTAAGAAGAGGATCTATGACCTCTGGTAGCATCTCTTTTAATAGCCTAGTCGGTACAGGGTCAAGCATACATGTTGCTGATTTTGATGATTTAACGAGTTTAGTCAATTCTTCTTCTCCTATAGCAGTGAATGAGTGTAATTTTTCCACAGTGACACTACAATGCTCTGTCTGATGTGATACTGTAGTAGACGGCTGCATGGTTAAAATTTTCATCCTAATATTATCAATCTTACATGTGAAGAAGTTCATAAAGTCATTACAGCTGTGCTGTTTACAATCATCAGAAGTTGAAGCTTTATTTTTGGTTAATTTAGCCACTGTATCAAATAAATACCTTGGGTTGTGTTTGTTTTCTTCCAAGAGAGTTGAGAAATAAGCAGATCTAGCAGTTTTTACGGCCTTTCTGTATGCGATCATGTGCTCTTTCCACGAATTACGAAAGACCTCTAGTTTTGTTTTCTTCCAACTGCGCTCCATTTTTCTGGCTGCTGTTTTAAGGGCCCGGGTGTGCTCGTTGTACCACGGCTTGGACTATTTTCTTTAATCTTCTTTAAGTGCATAGGAGCAACTGTGTCTAAAGTACTTGGAAAGAGAGAGTCAATAGTTTCTGTTGCAACATCGAGTTCTTCTATGCTATTTGGGATGCTGAGGAGATGATACTGATGAAGAAGATTATTTAAAAAGCAATCTTTAGTAGCGGCAGTGATTGTCCTGCCATTTTTGAAGCGAGGGGGGCGGCTTTGCAACCTTAGCTAAATTAAGTATACATGATACTAGGTAATGATCTGAGATGTCATCGCTATGCTGCTGAATTTCAACGGTATCAACATTTATTCCATGTGACAATATTAGGTCTAAAGTATGATTATGGCAATGAGTGGGTCCTGACTCGTGTTGCCTAACTCCAATAGAGTTTAGTATGTCTTTAAATGCTAATCCCAATGCGTCTTTTTCGTTGTCTACATGGATATTAAAATCACCAACAATTAGTACTTTATCTATGGCCAGTACTAACTCAAATTCTTTGATTAAGTCTGTATTATGCCCTGGTGGCCTGTATACAGTATCTAACACAAATGTTAAACGGGTTTTATCATGTACACTACATAACGTTACATAAAGCACCAAAACTTTGAAGGAATTATATTTGAAACTAGACTTCTGAGTAATACTGAAGATATTATTATAAATTACAGCAACCCCTCCCACTTTACCTTTCAGACGGCTCATGTTTATAACAATAATCTTGGGGGGTGGACTCATTTAAAGTAATGTAGTCGTCAGGTTTTAGCCAGGTTTCTGTCAAACAGAGCACATCTAGATTATTATCTGTAATAATATCATTAACAATAAGCGCTTTTGGGGAAAGGGATCTAATATTCAGCAACCCAAGCTTTATCAATTGTTCATCTGTATTATATATTTTGTTTATTTGTTGGACATCAATTACATTTTTACTGTTGAATGGTTTTGATGTTTTTTTGTATTTACTAATTCTGGGAACAGACACAGTCTCTATATGATAATATCTAGGTGAAAGAGTCTCTATGTGCTGGGATTTATCTGACTCCGGTGACGTGAGACAGCTAGCAGACGGTCAGTTTAGCCAGTTTGTCTGCTTCCTGACCTGGGCCCTAGTGAGTCAAGGTTTAGCTCTAAGACTATGTGCCAAATTACTAGAGAGAAGAGCGGAACCACCCCAGGAGGGATGGATGCCATCCTTCTTCAACAGGTCAGGTCTGCCCCAAAAACTTTTCAATTTTCTATGAACCCTATGTTATTTTGCGGACACCACTTAGACAACCAGCCATTGAGTGATGATAGTCTGCTAACTATCTCATCACTCCTTCTAACGGGGAGTGGACCAGAACAATAAACAGCCTCTGACATCGTACTAGCGAGTTCACACACCTCTTTAATGTTAATTTTGGTGATCTCCGACTGGCGAAGTCGAACATCATTAGTGCCGACGTGAATAATAATCTTAGAGAATTTACGATTAGCTTTAGCCAGCACTTTTAAATTTGCTTTGATGTCAGGTGCTCTGGCTCCCGGTAAACAAGTGACTATGGTGGCTGGTGTCTGTATTTTCACGTTCTGTGTAATAGAATTACCAATGACTAGGGCACTTTCAACAGGATACTCAGTGGGTGCTTCACTGAGACGGGAGAACCTGTTTGATGTTCTAACCGGAACGGAAGAGTGGTTCTTTGATCCGCGACTATGCCGTCTGATTGTCACCCAGTTTCCCTGCTGCGGGGGCCCTGCAGCCGGAACCGAAGAATGTACAGAGTTCACTAAGCTATTCGCATCCAAATCAGTGTCTAAAGCTGTTACATCCTCACTACTCTCAGATAAAGTATGGATGCGTGTTTCTAATTCTGAAATCTATTCAAACTATCTCCTTACATTTATCACATGTGAAGCCCTGTTCGCCAGCGGAGAAGCCTATACTAAACATGCAGCAAGCGGTGCAAGTGACAATGACAGGAGAAGACATGACTTACCGTGTTTGTTGATTAATCCAACTTACCACAATCGTTTGCTGGACACTATTTACTAATCCAACTAATGAACTCAGAAAAAGGGAGACCCGGGTGCAGAGATGACAAGCTAACAGGCTAGCGAAATGCTAACATAGCATAGCATAAGCTAGAGATGTCAAATTTAACGTGATAGGCAATTTTTAAACAATGTATGGTGATGAGTAAGTTATATTTAGCAGTAGAACAAGGAGAAAATATCAAAATAGAGATTCAAACGTAAGCAAGGCTGTACAGAGCTACAGACAAGGCAGAAGGCAGACAGGAGACAGGAGCAATCGATCAGGCAGGAGCAATCGCAAGTACCTCGTAGTACCAGGATGAACGGTGTGTTATTCATTTTGGCGGTTGTTATCTGGAAATAACATACCGCTGGAATGCGCGGTTGACCAATCAGAATCAATATTAACACTCTTAACAAATTTGATGAAAAGCAGATGCTTGGCATTTTAGGGGCTCTTAACACAGGATGTGCTCTTTGTTTCAGTTTTCATGTTTTTTCAAGTTTTTAAGTTTTTAAATTGTTCAAGTTAAAATTGAAAACTTAAAAAAATGCATCTCAAGATACCTGCTAATTTAAGCTTTTAAACTTTTAAGCTTCGTCTAAGTGTTTTTGAACACAGGATCACTTACCATCTGTTTATTCATTCACTCACTGTTTGTTTGGTTTGTAATTGCACCACAGCCAAGTAAATCTCTTAAAGATTAATTAAAGGTATACTATGTAACTGTTTTTGTTCAAAATTTACAAAATTGGAGTATTGAGTCAAAACATCATCAGTCCTTCTTCCAAAACGTGTTTTTGTCTTACCCTGATCCACTATAGTAAGCCTAATGTAAGTGTTTATATTTTAGACTTGTCAGGTTGGTTTTCACGGGGAAATTGCATACATGCGTCACTAGCCCATGTGTGTTTCGTCATATTCGTAAATAGAATAAAGTTTCTCTGGCTACTTTGACGAGTGTACGGTGTGGAAGTGCCATAGTTTAGTTGTCACAACGTACTGACTGTAAAAATCAGCTGTGGTGGGTAACGCTGTTGTCGCAAACACCGGTGAAGTTTCCACCAACGGCCACCAGAGGTCTCACTCTCTGGAGTACTAGCTCATTCGGACTTCATTTCCCATGCACCCACATTCCGGGACTGATTACTACAGACATGTTCCTCATCACACAGACTATTTAAACCCTGGTTGCTCAGTCACTCATCCTGAAGTCTTGTTTGCCCTGGCTGCATTTCTGAGCGTTATTTTGTGTTATCCTTGCCTGTGTTCTGACCCTGCTTTGACTCTCGTTTATGACCCTGTGCTGCCTGCCTCTTGTTTACTGTTTGCCTGGACTCTGAACTCTGATTGTTTGCCACCTGCCCTGAACTACTGCCTGTTATGACCACGCTCTCTGCCTTGTCTCTGATACTGCTGCTTCCCCGGTGATTCGACTTAAGCCTGTTTGTACTTTGAGATTGTTTTATTCTAATAAACTGCATTTGGATCCCAACCTGCCTGAGTCCTCGTAACAGCTGTCAAATCACTAGCCAATTTGGCTGGTTACTTATTATGTTCACTCTGCTGGGGAAATTTGTGTAAACCAAATCTGCGCAGATTTAGCACAAATACTCAACTCATTGAGTCATCGTGATATATTAAATACAGAGTATTGTGCACAATCTGTGCATATCTGGCTTGCTTGAACATACGTGTCTCTACGCAATAAATAACACTGCACTTATCATTTGCATTAAAGCAACAGCAAAGATTTTAAAAAACATCATAATTTGTACTTGCCTGGGGTAACTAACACCAATGAAAAGAGGAAAGACCCGCCAAGCAACGAAGGACTGGGTGCGAGTGACAGACCACAGGTTTGTTTTGTTCCGCGTACTGTATTGATCTGTCCATCTAAAATACATTTTTGGTGAAAAAATATACCATATATTTGATTCCAACTTAATAGCTCCATCATGAGTAGACTGTGCTTAAGCAATATAAACCATGGACAAAACAGTGGCTGTGTGGTCAGATGACAGTATAGCAACACTTAAAGAGTGTTTCACTGGAGCATCTTCTAAAGTACAAACATAGATGATGCCACTGAGTCAATAACCAGTTATATCCTTTTGTGTGTAGATAAAGTTGTGGCAAAAAAAACCTTATTGTGTACCCTAACGACGACAAACCATACATAACAAAGGAAGTGAAGGAGTGCATTAAGAGGGAAAAAAACTGCTTTCAGGAATGGTGATTGGTTGCAACTGAAAACCGTACAACAAGAGCTCAACCAGCCTCCTGGTGGCCCAAAGGCGACAAAAGGATATTATAGAGGAAAGCTTTGCTGCATCAAACTCTAATAAACTGTGGGATTCCGGGAAAGCCATTACCAACATGGGAACTTGCAGGAGACCTTTTATCCTTATGGACGAACATCATAGAGCGAATTAACTAAATTAATTTCACTGCAGGTTCGAAACAGTGGACCATTCTCAGGAGTGTAACACTTTGCTGGGGTCCAACCTATGTGATCCAGAGAATAAACCAAATGTAGAAAAACATGTGCCACAATCTGTCTTTAAAAAGGTGTGTGCCAAAAAGTCAACAGGCCCGGATGGCATCTCAGCATTTTTGCAGGATTTTTTCAAGACTTTTGCAAAAGAACTGACCCCAGCCTGGTGGCCTGTTTTTCAACAATCTATAGGCACGCACACTGTCCTCAGCCTGTGGAAAAAATCTATTATCACACCTGTTCCAAATAAATCATGCCCAATGGACAATAATGATTATTGACCAATAGCGTTAGCATCTGTTGTAATGAAATGTCTGGTAAAAAATGTTGGTTTCTCTGCTTAAAGCTGATACTGACCCACTGCAGGATCTTTACAGTTTGCTTACAGACAGAGGAAAGGAACTGATGATGCTGTCAACAGTATTACACACCTGATTTTAAAACATTTAGAGGACAGCAAAGCTTATGCACATTTGCTCTTTGTATATTTTAGTTCTGCTTTTAACACGGTTCAACCTCACCTTTAGAAAATGTGCCAGTTGAATCTTAATGGGGTCATGAACTGAGAAATCAACTTTCCCTTGAGCTTTTGATATATAAAAAGTAATGGTAATAAAAGAATATCTTGTAAGTTTCAGAGCTGAAAACTTCCTTGTTAGTCATAGAAAAGCTTTTATTGACAGATGGCTCAGCAAATGATCGATCTGCGAATGTGCGTCCCCATGATGTCAGAGTGCAGTGAAACGCCGCCTCAAGGCGAAAGCCTGATTCTGTATCCCCGCCCACCGACTCGTGCCTGACATAGATAAATAAGATGGAGCTAAACCGGATCAAACTTCCAAGCAATAAACGCAGCAGGAAAGCATAAACCAGTATTAGGAAAGCATGGTTGAACTTTATTTTTAATGAAGTTCCAGCTCACGTGGGGAAGACATTGTGTGTTTGTTCGCTTCATTTCACAGCGGATTCGTTTGTAAACAAGAGACTGGATTTGCAGACAGAATCTGACAGGAATGGTGCAACACACTTTTTTTATATGTGACAGTATTGCATTGTTACAGATCGTTTGATATCTACTGATTATGTGTACGTGTCTAACTAAACATAACTTACACACTGTCACAGGCTGGAGTATGAGGTGTTGTTGGTTCATTGTCCTGCAATTCGGGATCAGACTTGAACATGTATGGGCCAGGGCTTTCAAAGCCTGATGTCCCGGGGCTGTGTTTTCAAGTCGGGCTACTAAAATGTATCACGGCCTGCCGACGGGCTTAAATAGTGTCTATCTTAAAATCGTGAAATAACATTCCTTTCTTGATGTGCATTGTCCACTCTCTTGACAGACAAATATCTCTGATATTTGAAAGAAAAATACAATTGCGGAAGTTTTGAACATGCTGATTTTCTTTAGAAAATTACTTATTATTACTCATTCATTGTGATGTTTTTGAATGTAAAAAACATGCAAACGTCATAAGTTGACCTCAGACAACAGTATAAAAATAAAAAAAGCCAGTTCATGACCCCTTTAACCCTTTCCTGACCAAATGGTACCACTCTTTCTTAACCAGCCTTACTCAGGTTGTAAGGATCAATAACATCGTCTCAGACTCTAAATTAACGCACATAGGTGCTCCACAGGGTTGTGTGAGCTCGTCTGTGCTTTTTACACTCTATACTAATGAATGCATGAGTGTACACATGGGAAATTACATCTTTAAATTCTCAGATGACACAGTCATCCTGAGTTTACTGTACAAAGACTGTAATCCATCTTCCTACCCCTCTGAGATAAAGAACTTTGAATAGTTGTGTGATAACAAAAAATTGATTTTAAATGTAAAAAAAAAACCCAGAAGAGATAGTGTTTGACCCCAGAGTAGTCGGTGTTCACAGTCCTGTTGTTATCCATGACTTTCAAATCAAACAAGTGTGTTCATATAAGTACCTCGGCATCTACATTGATAACATGCTTACATGGCAGATTCATGTTGACAATCTATGCACTAAACTCCAACAAAGACTGTACGTTCTGAGGAGACTCAGACTGTATGGTGTCAGCAAAAAAAAGTATGACTGTGTTTTATTAGGCTGTTCTGGAGAGTCTAATCAGGTACGGGATCCAAGCTTGGTATGGTAACCTCTCTGTACATTTAAAAAAATAAACTTTCATACATTGTCCAGACTGACATGAAAATTGTGGAGTGGAAAGACCATCCATCGCTTCAAACACTATATGAGCAGTCTGTATAAAGAGGGGCACATAGGATATTGGCCGACCCCTCTTACATCCTACATCCTGAGTATGTGCTTCTGCCTTCAGGTAGAAGATATAGAGTGCCCAAATGTTGAGTTAATCGGTTTAAAAACTCTTTTGTGCCTGCCTTTATTAGAATTTTGAATGGCAATTACAAAGACCTATGATTGTCTCCGGTTAGCACTGATTACTTTACATTATTTATTGTTTTATATTATTAATTTTTATTTACTGTCGGTTATTATTGCTGGTTTTATGGTTTTTGTAATAGTTAATTGTGCAATAACAATGCCCTTTTTAGCTGTGCAATAAGACACCAGATATACACGTTTAGATGTTCCGCTCCCATGTATTGGCGGTATTATTTACCGGTATTATAACTGCTGCCACGGTTACGCGCCTGGCCCGAAGTTAACTTCCAGTCTGTGTTTGTTTATCGGTCTGGCAAGGGGATAGTATGGTGCACTACTCAGTAGAAACACATTTAAAATGAGTATTGTATCGTTTCAGATATTTCAGTATCGATACATAGCGAAATATGGATATTTTTGACACTAGTAGGCATACACACAGGTTCGAAGACTCGTTCTCTCGCCCCCTACAGTGCAATTCGGCTAGGTGTACATCCGCGCAAAAATATCAAGGTGAAAGTCATCATAGCTTGCGTAGTATAGACACAGCTCCCAACCCAACTTTGAGAATAGATTAACGGCGATATTTTTTTTAATCGCCCAATAAGAGTCTCGCGTTAACGCAGCACGTTAACGCCGATAACGGCCCACCAATAATATATATATATATATATATATATATATATATATATATATATATATATATATACACACACAGACACAAATTTCATTCTACATATTTTAGTTTGCCAAGAGAATGAAAGCAAAGTGTTGAATATGCTCTAGCACACACACAAAACATCTAACACTCTCTCAACACTCTCCTTTAAAGTTTTAGGAGAGACATCAACAACATCATACACTGTGCTCAGATTTTTATCCTTAGCTAGAGACACTGGATCGCTCACATTTGTCTCCTCTAAATATTCAGAAGTGACTCAGATTTTTCTCTTTACTTTACTTGGTGGTATCTGTATCTCTCAAATGTATCTCTTTTAAAGTTTAGAAGAGACACATCATTTGTTCTACCCGAAAGACTCGGGAGGCAAGAAAACATTTGAATAGATTTATAGTTTGTATACAAGTATTGAATAGATGAAATTATGAAACTACATAGTCCGAATCCGGAGGGTAGTGGATGCTTGCAGTTCCTGCCTGAAGATGAAAGCAGGGGCGGAGCCTACCCTTTGATGTATGGACAGGGACCAACCTGGTGGTGGTGGGGAGGATGGGAGGAACCGACCTGGTGGGGAGGATGGGGGGGAATGTGGCGTCAGTATCTGCAAACATAGTAATGGGTGGGAACAGAACTTATATACTACAGATGACGAATAATGATTGGCTATAAATAATTAATGAATGACATTACATTTGAGTCTTCCAAGTAGAACTTACACTAGAGCTCCAATTTCTTAGAAAAAGTAATGTACCTGATGTCTTTTTTTAAAAACTGACAGGAACAGTAACCCTGGAGCTTTCTTTGCTGAAAGGCTCATTAAAGACTTACGACTCAATCCTTGACCAATTTGATTATTAATATATATTGTATGGTAGAAATGTTTGAGTTCATACTGAGACATTTGATTTGTAAAGTTTTTGAGATCTTTTCTAAACTTTAGAGGAGACAAATGTGAAAGCTCCAGTGTCTCTGGAGAAAAATCTGATCAGTGTGTGATGTTGTTGAGGACTCTTCTATAACCTTAATCGAGACCATTGTGAGAGTGATAAAGGTTTTGTCTCACGAGACAAGTGTGAGAAGCAATAGACTCAAGCACAATTCTCCATTTGGTGTTAATGTAACCTGTCTCTCTTCCTACTATCCTGTCCATTAAAGGTGAAAAACTTTTAAAATCCCCCATGTTTTTCACAGCCCATTCTCCATCCTGAGGTATTTTAGGAGAAACATCTGAAATACTGTTGATACTAAAATGAGAGATATATGAGAATCACAACTAAAGCAACTGTGAGCATTATATTTTTCCTATGTGTGGTTAAGTAGCAAGTTACGTTGTTGTACGGGAAATGCACTCAGATGCAGTTCTTATATTGCACGTGATGACCTTGTGTACGGGGTTAATCTGGTTAATCTACATTTGTCAATAGCTGAGGGGTAGGTGGCAAATAAACCCAGTCCCAAGTAACCTTGCAACAGGCATATCTCACCTGAGAGAGGTCAGCACAGGAAGACCAGTCTTCACTCTCCACGTGGCTTTCAAAGTGGATTTGGACCTGCACAGCAGACTCAAATAGACATAAAAACAAGTGCAGGCCTGGGGTGATCCTGCTGTCTACTGCATTGTTCCGGCAGGAGAGTGAATGCACTTGTATGCTTGCATGGTAGAGGGCAATCGTTAATATTCATGGTAAATGTCAACAATACCCAGAACCGCTTCTGTCCTCAAGTCTGTCTGAATATACCCAGGAAGTTTTGAAGCATTTAAACATGATTTCAGACATTGTCAGACATCGCGACACAAACACTATTGGAAAGCACTTTGAAAGGGTAAAACTTCACCACAAACTGGAAATTTTGTCATCATTTACTCACCCTATAATGTCATTCCAAACCTGTATGACTTACTTTCTTCTGTGGAACTCAAAAGAAAATATTGGAAAAATGTTCTCCATATTTTAATACAATTCATTTCAAATATATTTTGTGTTCCACAGAAGAAAGTCAAATAGGTTTGGATTGACATGAGGTTGAGTAAATTATGACGGCATTTCAGAAAAATAATGATGAAGATGGTTAACCATTTCTTGGTGCGCTCCTGTTTGAATTGAGTTATTGGATACTGGCAAGATTACAACATAATTACATGCACAATCACGACCGCCAAGGATTAGATTAACTAACCAAAGGCTTAGCAATCAACGAGCCCTGTCAATTGTGTACATTATTGTCCATGCTTCATTTGATATTAAATTAATTTAGTACAAAGGTTGAGAGCAGCTTATCGTCTGGTGTTATGATTGCTAGTTAACTTCACTCTAGATGTATAATTTATTGTATCAATGTCCATCAGCTCACAAAATGAGCTGCTTCTGAGGGGGCACGTGCCCTATGTTTGAATGGGTACAATGCCTTTGCTAACTTGTGCATTATTAGAAGTTGGAATGGAATGGATTGTGGAACAAATGTGTTCCGTTTTTGTCAAATTTGTTTGACAGACAAATGTGAGACAAATATGAGAGCTCCAGTGTCACTGGAGAAAAATCTGAGCACAGTGTGTGATGATGCTGAGGTCTCTTCTTAAACTTTAAAGGGCACCAGTGTGAGAGTGTTAGGAGTGCAGAAGACAGTGTGAGAAGCAGTAGACTCCATTTGATGTTAATGTAACCTCATTTATGTTTTTCTGAAAAAGTGTGCTGCATGTACAATACTGGCCTTTAAAGATCATTTTCATTTAGTAAGCCTTAATATTATGAAATGTATGGGTTTTTTTCACACCCTATATCAGGTGTGCATAATTATTAGGCAACTTCCTTTCCTTTGGCAAAATGTGTCAAAAGAAGGACTTGACAGGCTCAGAAAAGTCAAAAATAGTGAGATATATTGCAGAGGGATGCAGCAGTCTTAAAATAGCCAAGCTTCTGAAGCGTGATCATCGAACAATCAAGCGTTTCATTCAAAATAGTCAACAGGGTCGCAAGAAGCGTGTGGAAAAACCAAGGCGCAAAATAACTGCCCGTGAACTGAGAAAAGTCAAGCGTGCAGCTGCCAAGATGCCACTTGCCACCAGTTTGGCCATATTTCAGAGCTGCAACATCACTGGAGTGCCCAAAAGCACAAGGTGTGCAATACTCAGAGACATGGCCATGGTAAGAAAGGCAGAAAGTCGACCACCACTGAACAAGACACACAAGCTGAAACGTCAAGACTGGGCCAAGAAATATCTCAATACTGATTTTTCTAAGGTTTTATGGACTGATGAAATGAGAGTGAGTCTTGATGGGCCAGATGGATGGGCCCGTGGCTGGATTGGTAAAGGGCAGAGAGCTCCAGTCCGACTCAGACGCCAGCAAGGTGGAGGTGGAGTACTGGTTTGGGCTGGTATCATCAAAGATGAGCTTGTGGGGCCTTTTCGGGTTGAGGATGGAGTCAAGCTCAACTCCCAGTCCTACTGCCAGTTTCTGGAAGACACCTTCTTCAAGCAGTGGTACAGGAAGAAGTCTACATCCTTCAAGAAAAACATGATTTTCATGCAGGACAATGCTCCATCACACGCGTCCAAGTACTCCACAGCGTGGCTGGCAAGAAAGGGTATAAAAGAAGAAAATCTAATGATATGGCCTCCTTGTTCACCTGATCTGAACCCCATTGAGAACCTGTGGTCCATCATCAAATGTGTGATTTACAAGGAGGGAAAACAGTACACCTCTCTGAACAGTGTCTGGGAGGCTGTGGTTGCTGCTGCACGCAATGTTGATGGTGAACAGATCAAAACACTGACAGAATCCATGGATGGCAGGCTTTTGAGTGTCCTTGCAAAGAAAGGTGGCTATATTGGTCACTGATTTGTTTTTGTTTGGTTTTTGAATGTCAGAAATGTATATTTGTGAATGTTGAGATGTTATATTGGTTTCACTGGTAAAAATAAATAATTGAAATGGGTATAAATTTGTTTTTTGTTAAGTTGCCTAATAATTATGCACAGTAATAGTCACCTGCACACACAGATATCCCCCTAAAATAGCTAAAACTAAAAACCACATCCAAAAATATTCAGCTTTGATATTAATGAGTTTTTTGTGTTCATTGACAACATGGTTGTTGTTTAATTATTAATGTTGTAAAATTAATCCTCAAAAATACAACTTGCCTAATAATTCTGCACTCCCTGTATACTGTATGCAACCTGAACTGGCCTTAATGAGTCAAAAAAAGTAAAACTCTCTAGTATTTTAAGAAATGTACTGACCCAAAAATCCAGTTAGTTTGGTTGTAGCCTAGATAACACTTCTCACTCATTTAAAACCAAATTGTATGGACCGTATTTGTACTGTTGTTTTGTATCAGCTTGTTTTGCAAATGTAACTGCGCATTTTCATGTTACAATTGTTCCCCATTTCCAGCTCTCAGTGTAGTCTATTGCTGTAATGAACCAAATCGATTGATTTTAGGCTCCGTATCGTTCTGCAAAAAGAGAGCATGTCTGTCTTCTGACAACACAGGGAGTCCAAAAACAGAAATGCTGTAATCATGAGTGGAGTCATTTACATCCCAGGGCTCTGAATCTATCAAGCATTCTAGCACATGATTGCTATTGTGTTTATGCATTGCGGGCTTTGATAATCCGCTGTGCTGCCAGCATGAAGGAAGAAGCAGCACAAATTAGCTGATTAGGAACATCTCTGCACTACTTTTCCAAGCGCGCCTCATCTCAGGGTGGAAACAGGTATATCTAAGATGACATGCCCCATCAGTGTTGTCATTTAAACTGCTTCAAGTCAACACAAATATTTCTTCAGATACACAACAATGCTTTCAGACTGTTGGAGTTGTATCTAAAAAACTCAGTGACATACTGTATAGAACATTGATATTATGGTATTTTGTGTGTGTGTGTGTGTGGGGGGGGGGGGGGGTACAATCTGTTTATCTAATGCCTGACCCCTTTTAGATGTTTTTTTTTTATGATTTTTAACAATAATTTGTTAACAATAAAACTATCAAGTCTTATGATATTGAAAACACAATTTTATAGCAAAAAATAAAAAAGAAACCATTTATGAAATGTCCATTGTTGTGACATTTCCAGTTTTAGCAAATGTCCAACCATAATCCTAGTTAGATGTGCCCATTTTGAAACACATGAACAAGTAACAATGTCTAACAGTACCAAATAACTTCAGGTAAAAAGCTTTCTTTAATGCTGAAAGTCGACTGGTTTTGTAACAGGCTAAGGGACAGCAGAATTTGCAACAGCATTGTAATCTGAACATATAGTGACTACAGCAACAATGGCAACAAGCCCTGGTAATGGTTTTGCACTCCCAAACCAGAATAGTTATGGGTGAAAGTGCTGTGCTGGCAGCAAAGGAAAATATAAAAGCAGTGTTGATGGAACAAAACCATTTTGTGCAAGCAACATCTAAAAAGCATTATAGCACAGTGGATGTTTTACCAGTGCCTGATTCACTTTTGGATGGTTATTAAAAGCGAGAAATGGCTAAGCAGTGTTTTCATGAATTCATGTAATTTCCCAGCCTCTCTAGAGTGATTAACAGATCAGATGATTGGCTCAAAAAGGTCTGCGGTTTCATAAACATATGTTCATATATATAAATTAGGGCTGTCAATCGATTACATTGTTTAATCGTGATTAATCGCACTCTTGTTGCGATTCACTAATTGTGACTCACTTATCGTAAAATTAAGCATACGCCATTTATCTCATTAAACACAATAATTTTGTCATCATTTGCTATATCCAGCAAAGTAATCAATCAGAAAGCTGTATTATCTGCCAGCTTCAAGGATCATTGGAGACTCCAAAAGGACACAAAATAACCAAATCTAAGGAGACCATATAATTATATAATATAATAAATTTGATCATAAGCATCCATGAAAAACAAAAAATGTTACAGAATTCACAGTATGTGTACCGAGCAACAACAATGAGCTTGTTTTCATTTTAGATGAGTCAGGCTGCGAATACGAACAGGACCACACGGAGATACCCAAAAAATCAACCGCTTTGACTGCATAAATCAACGATTACTAATCACAACAACGTACACTTGACAAATCAAACATTATCCTTCCCGAGTGTGTGTGGAAACAAAGCGAATGTAACAAAGCGATCGGTGATCAAGAACGTGCACATATCGCAGAATACGACAGAGCTCGTGTTTTAAAGCATATATATATATATATATATATATATATATATATATATATATATATATATATATATATATATATATATATATATATATATATATATATATATATATATATATATATATATATATATATATATATATATACTCGCCTAAAGGATTATTAGGAACACCATACTAATACTGTGTTTGACCCCCTTTCGCCTTCAGAACTGCCTTAATTCTACGTGGCATTGATTCAACAAGGTGCTGAAAGCATTCTTTAGAAATGTTGATTGGATAGCATCTTGCAGTTGATCGAGATTTGTGGGATGCACATCCAGGGCACGAAGCTCCCGTTCCACCACATCCCAAAGATGCTCTATTGGGTTGAGATCTGGAGACTGTGGGGGCCATTTTAGTACAGTGAACTCATTGTCATGTTCAAGAAACCAATTTGAAATGATTCGAGCTTTGTGACATGGTGCATTATCCTGCTGGAAGTAGCCATCAGAGGATGGGTACATGGTGGTCATAAAGGGATGGACATGGTCAGAAACAATGCTCAGGTAGGCCGTGGCATTTAAACGATGCCCAATTGGCACTAAGGGGCCTAAAGTGTGCCAAGAAAACATCCCCCACACCATTACACCACCACCACCAGCCTGCACAGTTGTAACAAGGCATGATGGATCCATGTTCTCATTCTGTTTACGCCAAATTCTGACTCTACCATCTGAATGTCTCAACAGAAATCGAGACTCATCAGACCAGGCAACATTTTTCCAGTCTTCAACTGTCCAATTTTGGTGAGCTCGTGCAAATTGTAGCCTCTTTTTCCTATTTGTAGTGGAGATGAGTGGTACCAGGTGGGGTCTTCAGCTGTTGTAGCCCATCGGACTAAAGGTTGTGCGTGTTGTGGCTTCACAAATGCTTTGCTGCATACCTCGGTTGTCACGAGTGGTTATTTCAGTCAAAGTTGCTCTTCTATCAGCTTGAATCAGTCGTCCCATTCTCCTCTGACCTCTAGCATCAACAAGGCATTTTCGCCCACAGGACTGCCGCATACTGGATGTTTTTCCCTTTTCACACCATTCTTTGTAAACCCTAGAAATGGTTGTGCGTGAAAATCCCAGTAACTGAGCAGATTGTGAAATACTCAGACCTGCCCGTCTGGCACCAACAACCATGCCACGCTCAAAATTGCTTAAATCACCTTTCTTTCCCATTGGAGTTCAGGAGATTGTCTTGACCATGACCACACCCCTAAATGCATTGAAGCAACTGCCATGTGATTGGTTGATTAGATAATTGCATTAATGAGAAATTGAACATGTGTTCCTAATAATCCGTTAGGTGAGTGTATATATACATATTTGCCATTTGATATGAATTGGAATGTCATCATATGTTTTTCTCCAGGTATACTAGACCTACATGGTCAGAGCACAACAGAATACAAAACGGCAGTAGACTGATGCATTTTCCCTTTGGTCAGCTTGCTTAAAAAAACATGTGCGCTGTCTCAAGCACTGACAAGTATCGAACAGGAGGAAACATCACACCCTGGCTCAAAGCTGATATCAAAGACATTAATGTTGTTCAACATTTCTGTGGTTTTCTATCATCTCAAAGTCATACAGAGAGTTTCACAGCATTTATTCACGTGGGTGGTGCAGATAG
This sequence comes from Romanogobio albipinnatus, assembly GCA_023566225.1. NCBI lineage: Eukaryota > Metazoa > Chordata > Actinopteri > Cypriniformes > Gobionidae > Romanogobio > Romanogobio albipinnatus. The sequence continues at coordinate 23,417,252 of CM042240.1, forward strand.
GTCTGCAGTGCAGCACAATGAGGAAACCTGGCAGGGCTAGAGCTCTCCACAACACTCAATGATTTAGTGCTGTTCCAAACCCATCAGGCACCACTGCCATGATGTACGACCCTCTATTCACATACCACCACGTGCCACTCAGAAAAACCTCGGCTTTTGCAATCCATGCAGAGGCCCTTCTTGCAGCCAGGTTGTATAAATTACACTGTGAAATACGTTAATAGCCCCTCTGCATGATGTATGCGTTCCAAAACCATCACCGGGTTGTTTTAGGGAACTTGAGGCAAAGCTGTAAACTATACTATTCCGAATTAATCTATTAGCCTCCATGTATTTCTGTCTGTCTGCACTTTCCTTCAGCTCATTAAGCACTAAGTGCGGGAAGCTCTTCATAACAGCAAGTTCCTTAAAGAGAGCCAAACCGCCTTAACTACACAAAAGAGTGGCAACATTAAAAGACATCCCAGACAAAACACTTCCCTTTAATGTCATGCTCTCAGGTCTTCGATGACTCCCCAGTCTAGACTAAGAACCTCATCATTTTGTCCTCAGGCAGATGGTTTAACAGCCATGTGGCATGTAGGATCAATAGTTAAAAAGTAGACATCTAGCCGTTCGAGCACCCTCCTCCTAATGCCCTGTATCCATCTAACAAACCTGGCTCTACATACTTGTTAATGCATTAGCCTGCCAACAACAATAACATGTAAGGTGTGAAAGCTATCCCAGGCAGATTGCCGAGGCGTTCTGTGCCGGCAAGCTGTCTTTTAGCACTGGGTAAGTGAATGATGGATGCATCCTGAATAGCAAGATTTGAATATAACTTTAACGCGCTTCGCCTTTTTTTCACTTCCTAACACAAAGAGTAACATATGCAACGATGTACGTGCTGAGAATCATCCATATGACTACATTCTGAAAATAATATTGTAAACGTTCTTAGTGCGTGAGATCATCTCAGATGTTCCTCCTTCAGATATTCCTTATTTGCTAATAAAGACGATATGTGACAATGTAAACAACCTAGCGAAGAACCTGCCTTTGAAGGAGTTTTGACAGTTTCGTTGGATTGTAGCAGAAGGGAAGTAAAGTTCAGAACAGTGTGTGTGTGTGTGGGGGGGGGGGGGGGGGGTTTATACTATTTATACTACAAGAAGCTATTTTATACAAAAAATAATTCATTCGATAATATACTGCAAAATGCACGCTGCGCAAAACCAAACTTCTATGTCTCTGCAAATTAAATTCATAGATCCATCTACGGTAGGCCTATGTCTTTGCATTTGTGCCTCAATATTATATTGCAGGTTCAATACAAGATATGCTCAAACAACAACATGTTTAGATGTTGATTATTTCACATATTGACATCCCTTTTTCATTTAAAAAAGCAGAAAATGTGAAATGTAACATTTTAAAATAGCATTTACAATAATTCTACAGTTGAAAATGCTGTATTGGAGCTGTAAATGAGCTGTAGTTTTTATGATGTAGATTTTTTTCACACATTAATCCTAATAAATCTTTACACATGCAATTTGTTTATGTCATGGCTATCAAGTACTTTTACATTAAGGACATTTTACATTTAAAGAAAAGGAGAGAGAGAAAATTATAATTTGTCGTGGTAATCATCAATATGCCACAAGTGCTGTCGATTTAGTTTAATTTTGATTGAATTTGATTGAAGTATTCCTTTAAAGTGTATAATTTTCTCTGCACTCTCATAAAAAGGTACAAAATCTGTCAGCGGGGTGGTACCCTTTCAAAATGTACACCTTTGTGCCACATTAGTGCCTTAAAGATACATATCAGTACCAAAAGTGTACATATTAATACCTAAATGGTACATATAATAACCGAGTGACAGCTTTTTCCCTGAAGTTTGTTAAAATACTTTGTTTTCACCAAAAAGTGTAAAACTCTAGGAGGTATCAAAATGTCTTGCTTTGTTTCAGCAGCCAAAAATGTGTTGAGTCAAGTTTGGGAAAACAGTTATTACTTCTGCAGTTCACTTTAGTGATTATTATGGCTAAGAAATTACATGTTTCACCTATAAAGACTAAATGGCATTGCAAGGTCATTTTGATAAACAACTCAACATAAGCTTAATCAGAGTGTCATTTGCCAAATCACTAGAGGAAATTAATTGGAAATAATTTGACACATCACATGCAAAAGTAACATTTTGGATATTATAGTAAAGATGTTTTGTCCCTATTTATCTGCTCTGTTATAATATACGAAATTGAATGTTATATTTCATAACTTGTGTATTGCTCTATGCAACATGAGAGCGATTAATCACCTTTAAGGACGAATAGACTTACCTTTCCACAATGTTGTTGGTATGCAGAACAGTCCTCTCTTGCAATTTGCTAATGAGGCTTTAGTTGCAGACAAATACTTTAGAGGCGTCTCTTGCCTTTAGGTTCTTCACTTAATTGAAATCTGTGAATGTTTGAAGGGTTGATCAAATCCCAAAGGACTAATGCTGATATTTTGAGAATGTCATAATATCATCAATCAGAATCTTGAAGAGATCAAGACATATAGTAGCAATAAATCCAGTATGACTCACAAATGTTACAATTTGCAGACAATAATTAATAATATTGTGGGCCCAGAAATTTGACGGCTTTTGTAAATGGCCACACCACATTTTAAATACACCCTGTGGTGAAAATAAAAAAAAATTATGTTGTGGTGTTTTTAATATACTTTAAGACAAACCATGTGCAAATGCATAAGTCAACACCATTGCAGAGTACTTTCTCCTTAAAACTGCTGTGAAAAATATAGTAAAACAAATCGGCAGTGTTTCTTTTGTCAAAAACTAGAGTTGTCAAAAGTACCGACTTCAGTACCAAGTTGGTACTGAAATGTAAAAAAAAATATGACCAGAATTCATATACCAGCATTTCCGAGCATTACCAGCATTGCGAGAACACAATGGCCAATCAATCAGAGACATATATGTTGAGCATGTGAACACAATGGCCAATCAGAGACATATATGTTGAGCGCGTGAACACAATGGCCATTATGGCCAATGGTTATAAATGTAACAAATTATTATTATTATTATTATTATTATATAATTATTATGTTGAGAGCGTAAGCATAATGGCCAATCAGAGACATATATTTTTAAAGTTCAGGAACTTTTGGGGGTGGGACTTGGGCGCTGAATATTTTGATTGGTTGAGTTCATTTCGAAACATTTCGACATTAAAAGACCAGCGGGAACTACGTCGCCAGAATAATCTTCACAGTACTTTAGACCGGTCTGGGGGAAAAAGTTCCTTTAAATATGTCATTTTGGTGATCAAAGATGAGTTTTAAGCAGTGGTGGGCTGTCAGGGCCATCAGGGCTTTCTCTGCTGGCCCAGTCAAAATCAAAAATATATATATATATTTTTTCATAATTAAATGAATGTGTGTCTGAACATCTCTAAATTCAATTACTGACTATTTCAGTATGTTAAAGGGGTGGTAAAACACATTCTTTCGAATGCTTTATTGTGTTTGTGGGTGCACTGTAACATGTGTTCATGCTTCGTTTTTTAAAAAATTCATTATTTTTCATATATTTTACCTTTATTCTACATGGTTTCCGGGTTGTATGAAGCCAGTCCCTCAAAAATACGCAATGGGCTCAGATTGGTTAGCTGGCCCAGTGTGTTGTGATTCGCTAACCGCCTAGTGCATGTTTGTCGGAAACGTCACGCCCCTTACCTTTACCGGTAGCCTGTGCTTTGGGTAGTATTAGAAACAATAGCATCTATAAAACCATACCAATTTGAGCCCGAATCAGACCCAGACAATTTTAGTGAAGATGATCGAGCAGAACCTGTTCAGTCCTCAAGAGTAAAGACTGCGGATCTATAGTGATCGCTACTGAATGGCACTGTTACTATTGTATTTTTAGAACGATTATAGCCAAATATCTGTTGCAAGAACTATTAACCCAAAACAAACACTAAACATTGGCTTTACTAGTAGCCAAATCAAACACAGAACCATGTTTAGCATGCCTGTAGATAAACAATACATAAAAGCTCTAATCAAAGAATAATTTACACTAATGCCATGTTCGCTGTTGAGATTTAAAAAAAAGTTTGTAACGTTAGGTGTTTGTCGTATAACGTTAAGAAAAAATGAGCATTTAACAAACTGGTTTGCAGAGCCAAACAGCGTTGTCATCTGTGTACTTCCTTGCTACAACGTACAATTAACAATACAAACTATTACAGGAAAACACATCGACGAAAAATAAATCCTACTTACAGGTTGTGGCTCGTAAACAGCTCCTGTTTTTAAATCCATCTTTCAGGACAAGCCGTTATGCGAATCCTTCAATGAACTCGCGAAGATTGTGGAAGCTTTCCTCCGTGAAATGTGCAGTGGGAGCCGCGCACGCCCGCCTGTCTCGCACAGCTCAACCGCGGCTTGTGTATTGCAAATACAGACGAATATTGTCCATTATGTCACATTTTCCGGTCTTCTCCTCCAACCCCTGTCTGTCTCGTGCTTTGATTTATGATGGGCAGCATATATCTGCTGCAAATGCGATCGTGTTCCCCTCTGTCTCATACACACATGCATATAACATGTAGTATGTTAAACGCACTGCAACGCACCCCCGTCCCTAGGTAGGCTGAACAAAGTGGACCTGCAATCCGGATGAAAATAACAGCGTTTCGTCTGCATTGCGGCAACAACATTCCAGCCTACTAACTATACCACAACAACGCTTCCCCACAGCGATACAAAATGGCCTCGCCCCCCCTTATTTAATATTCTCGGAGGAGGGGTTTATGTAAATATTGGGGCTGGTGATGTCAGAGACCCTGGAGGAATGTGTAGTAGTCCCTACTGGCCGTTTGCTGTAGTCCTTAGAAATTGATTTCTTTAAAAGCAAATATCTCCCTTTGCTTTAAACTTTGAACGTTGTAACTTTGCAGATGTTGTTTATGCTCAAACAGCAACATTACACACTAGCTAAAGTTAGAAAAGTGAAATCGTGGTTTACCACCCCTTTAAAATTATATTTCCAGAAAGAATGTGGTGATTTTTTGTGAGGCTGAGCTGTAATTTCATCATCTAAATGCATCAGAGCTCCGTGGACCAGCACTAATACTATAGCTAGCCTTCAGTTGAAGCTGCCATTTTCCATTGGATCATAACTTTGACTGACGTGGGTCAATAGCCAATCAAATTTTGATGTGTAGTGATAGAAGGCCCCAGAGGCCCAGTGATGTGTCGGCGCTACCCCTCGCTGATGTCATCAGCCGTTTGAACTGTTTGCGGGTTGTAAGTGATCTATGTGAAACAAGCTATGGCCGCTGCAGATGACGGGCTGCGTGAGCTTTGTGTGCATCACGTGCATCCTAATGTTTGTTTAAGAGTATTTGTGTCAGTGAGTTGATTTTGATTAATTTCACCAGTTGCCTAAAGGGTGACGCGTGAGTGCAGTGGTATCAATAAATAGTTAAATTGCCTTTTATTCGTGCGTGTCCTTTTATGTTGTTTGCGACCTTTCCAACGAGCACTTTGAAAGCGGGGATCGTAACAGTAATGCATACAGTGCATGCTTGTATTTTGTATGTATTTTTTGTATGCCATTTTGTATGGCTCTGACTAAAACCTCACGGTACGCTACTGGTTTTAAGGGACACAATTATAGACAGGGGGACTTTAAATGTATTTTCATATACACAAGCCACAATGTTTAACAATCCCAAAAATCTCCTGGAAAAAAACTATTTTGTGCTGAATGTTGATTGGTATAGTTAGGACAGCAGTATTTGCATCAGCATTGTAATCGGAACATATAGTGACTACAGCAACAATGGCAACAACCCCCGATAATGGTTTTGCACTCCCAAACCAAAATAGTTATGGGTGAAAGTGCTGTGCTGGCAACAAAGGAGAACATAAAATCAGTGTTGATAGAACAAACCAGTGGAAGAAAGCTGACATGTACAAAGAAGTTTGTCGAGGGTGTACTCAAATCCACACTCCAGACTTAACTCAATGGGAGCAACAGACGGCCGAATGCATTTTACATGAGGGAGAGAGAAGTGGAGTGCTTTGGGGCACATTATCCAAAGCACAAATGGACTCTCAAACAGATGTCAACCTCCTCAAATATTTACAGCAGAGATTATGTTTAATAGCTTTCATTATAAACTATGATTTGTCTGGATATTTCTTTGCTCAATACCATCCCCTGTGAGGGTACAAATCATTTTTCCTGAAGAATGAGATGTATTCCCTTGTAATAGGACAATCAAATCTTCATGACTATTAAAAACAGCCAACCATGTGGCTATAAAATTGTATATATACTGTATATATACACCGATCAGGCATAACATTATGTCACTGACAGGTGAAGTGAATAACACTGATTATCTCTTCATCACGGCTCCTCTTAGTGGGTGGGATATATTAGCAAGTGAACATTTTGTCCTCAAAGTTGAAGTGTTAGAAGCAAGACAAATTAGCAAGCATAAGGATTTGAGCGAGTTTGACAAGGGCCAAATTGTGATGGCTAGACGACTGGGTCATCTCCAAAACGGCAGCTCTTGTGGGGTGTTCCCAGTCTGCGGTGGTCAGTATTTATCAAAAGTGGTCCAAGGAAGGAACAGTGGTGAACACTGAGAAGGCTAGACAGGGTCATGGGCAGCCAAGGCTCATTGATGCACATGGGGAGTGAAGGCTGGCCCGTGTGGTCCGAGATGGCCTACTGTAGCTCAAATTGCTCAAGAAGTTAATGCTTGTTCAGATAAAAAAAGGTGTCAGAATACACAGTAAATCACAGTTTGTTGCGTATGGGGCTGCATAGTCCCCAGTCAGGGTGCCCTGTCCGCCGAAAGTGCCAACAAGTGGGCACAAGAGCATCAGAACTGGACCACGGAGCAATGGAAGAAGGTGGCCTGGTCTACTAAATCTTGTTTTCTTTCACATTACGTGGATGGCTGGGTGTGTGTACGTTGCTTACCTGGGGAACACATGGCACCAGGATGCACTATGGGAAGAAGGCAAGCCGGCGGAGGCAGTGTGATGCATTGGGCAATGTTCTGCTGGAAAACCTTGGGTCCTGCCATCCATGTGAATGCTACTTTGACACGTACCACCTACCTAAGCATTGTTGCAGACCATGTACACCCTTTCATGGAAAGGGTATTCCCTGGTGGCTGTGGCCTCTTTCAGCAGGATAATGCAAAAAAGGTTCAGGAATGGTTTGAAGAGCACAACAAGAAGTTTAAGGTGTTGACTTGGTCTCCAAATTCCCCAGATCTCAATCCAATCGAGCCTCTGTGGGATGTGCTGAACAAACAAGTCCGATCCATGGAGGCCCCACCTCGCAACTTACAGGACTTAAAGGATCTGCTGCTAATATCTTGGTGCCAGATACCACAGCATACCTTCAGGGGTCTAGTGGAGTCCATCCCTCGATGGGTCAGGGCTGATTTGGCAGCAAAAGGGGGGCCAACACAGTATTGGGAAGGTGTTGTGTCATGTTATGCCTGATCGGTGTATATAGGGGCTGACACATAAAATATATACTTTATATTTTGTTAAGGATCTTGGTTGGATGGGTGGATTGGACCTAAAAACAAGTCTTCATTTTATGTATTTCTTTTGCAAGGTTTTCATAATTTTTTTTCATAACCAGACCTACAGATATCTTTTTTAAATCTACTGCAGTGATTTTATGTAAAACCTTCAGAATGGAATTAAACATGATAAAATGTGTTAAACAGAGCACGCTTATTGAAGATGGAAAGCATGATCAAATTATCTAAAATATTTTATGAAAATGCATGTAAGGAGTGTGCAATGTGTAGACCTTGGTGAATGAGGGTTTTTCAAACTCACAGGAAAATATGCAGATATTTCTACTATGTTCTGCAATAAGACACAAGATGCTTTAAAACAAAACATTGTCATCTTAAGTAAAATGGAAGCTCTCACACCACAGATGGCAACAAAGCATTTACATCACGATATGTAGAGAATTACACAAGGAAAAGCTGTATTTGCAAATGTTTCAACCTGAAGTGCTAAAGAGTGTTGAGAAACAGATTTGCTATGTTTCAGCATGAAAAATCACACTGACTGAAAATGTGTCACGATTGCAAAAAAAAAAAAAAACAATGAGAAAATGTATTTAACCCTGAACTATTTTCAACTATAGTCTCTCACATGAGAACATTGAAGTGCTCAAATAAGATGTATAGATTTTAAATTAAACAGGCTTAGTAAAACCACAACCATCACAAACTTTAGACGTGTTTGCCCGAGAGGCACAAACCCAATTACAATCTCATTTAGTGAACTAGACTAGACATTAAGCAAATTTAAGTTTTTGTTGTGATGAACAACAACATGGTTTCAAATGTTTCCATAATGTACAGCTTTCAATTCCAACTTGCATTCTAAACCTAATTCAACCTGTAATGATACCCTCACAATGCCACACACGACAATAAAAAGATAAAAGACTTAAACATCCTTTGAAAACATTGCCTCATGGGCATTTCTCCCTTACCTAGTCATGTGTATGACCTTTATTGAAATTGCTTTTCACTGGAATAGGTCACCAGATTCAAAAGGCACGGAATGGGCGAAATAATAGGTTGGTCTCTGTTCAGCACACATTGAATACAGCAGGTTGAGCTTTTACTTGGCTTTTGTAAAGCTTTAGGGCCATTTGCAAAGGCCAGCTGCAGGAGTCTTTCTGGGGTCTGCCTAGAAAAAAAATCAGAAAGAGAAAAAGGTGGAATAGGGATAAAATAAAACAAAGTAGCAGAAAGAAAAAAAAAGTCAGATGTGAACATTCAACTTTATGCATGTACATTAATTGGGGCATTGCTATACGACTACAAAACAATACCCTGAAACTCAACATGAAATTAAAATCAGCTATTTATTTATGGAATGTATTTATTGTAAATGATTTAAACGTACACATGATTCTTTTTTTTAAATGAATGTGCCCTCCTAACTTTAAATGAAAAATATAAACTTCCCGTTCCTCTCGCAATTACATTTAATCTCTGATGACTGATGATCGCAATTTCCATATTCAACATTCAACAAAAATTCATGCAAAAAATGGGATGGAGCTAAATATTGTCACGATGCAGGAAAATCCAAACTCTTCTTTATTAATCCACAAAGAGGAGATTGCAGGACAAAACCAACACACATCTACAATGATACCAAACAATGAACTGAGGAAACTAAGGGCTTAAATTCACAGGGAGACAGAAACGAAGGGAACAAACTAGGGACAAATCAGGACTAAACTGAACCACCAGAAACAGACACATGGGGACAAAAAGAGAACTAAACTAAACAAAACAAAACAATAAAATGTAACAGATTATGTCAAAATAATGACGAAAGGTTGGAAAGAGACATTTCATGCATTTAAACAGGGACGGCTGGCCAATAGAGGGTGCTAGGACCAATTGCTCATTTACCATGCATGTTTGATATAAACTGTAGCCAATCAGCGAGCTCAAATCTAGTCCGATATGGGCGATTATTTTACCGCACCAAGCGCCACTACTAAAGTAGCTGCATGGATGCGGTCATGCTAATGCTTTATTTCCATCCTTGTTAACGGAGACCTCAGTTCGAATCCTGCTCAGAGAGGGTCGATTAGGACCGGTTACATATGTGCGCTCTGATAGCTTTTTCCACGAGCACATTTCAGTATGCTAGCATGTCTGGTGAGTGTTTTATTTAGGAGTTTGCGAGGGTCAGTGGTGTTTATGTAGATATGGGAATCATCAGACACTCCAAGCACAGACGAAGAGTTCACTGATGATCTCGAGCCTCCTTCAGATCAAATTTTATAAAAACATTTATTTTTCCTCACAGTTTTTGCTGTTGCTCTGCATCTGCATGCATACATTGTGAACTATGAAAATAAAAGAGTTTTGAAAAAATGCTTGCTGAAAATACATTTTTGTGAGAATCATCCTCAAACTTAATCCTGAACTTGGTAAAAAAAAAAAGATCTTTATTTAAGATAGCCTTTCCAGCCTTTCTTCTTTTTCTTAAACACAGCCCTACCTAGAACATTTTCCACCAGCCGCCACTGCCTTTAAGGCTACCACCCCAGTGACGGACACTTGTGCCTTAAAAGGTACAATTTTGTACTCTTTTTTTTTGAGAGTGTATCCCTAAAGTTATTGAGTTAACTTTCAATTTCCCCTTCCAAATTGAGAAAATTCTGTGAAGTCATTCACCGCCTCTAGGTCTCTAAGGATCAGCTCCTCCTGCTGCAGATCTTGTCAGGAAAGCATTAACATACCCTACACGAAAACACGAAAGCTTTAACATACCCTATCCCTAAAGTTATTGAGCTGTCGCATTAGTCCATGTGCCCAGCAAGGTATGCAGTGGTGAGATGGCTCGCTGGGCCCTACCACCTTGGTGAGAGCTCGCTGGGACCCGAGGGGTGCATATGCCTTTGGCGGGCCGGCAGGCTTGTGCTTGCTAAGGCAGCACATATACTAAAATTGGATCGATACAGAGAAGATTAGCATGGCCCCTGCAAAAGGATGACACGCAAATCCGTGAAGCGCTCCATCTTTTTGCAGCTGAGATCAAGCCTGCTTCACAGGACTAGATGCGTCCCCTCCTGCCACTCTTTATTTTCCTTTGAGTTCTCTTGTGTAAAGAACTGGTGCATGCCCAATGTCTATAGGGCCCTTTCAGTTTCCCCTTCCAAATCAAGAACATTCTGTGAAGTCATTCACCGCCTCTAGGTCTCTAAGGATCAGCTCCTCCTGCTGTAGATCTTGTCGCCTTCTTTCAGTAGATGTCCTCAGATATCATGGTGAAATGAAGCCATACGTGAACACGAAAGCTTTAACATACCCTACACTCTCAGAAAAAAAGGTACAGTGGAGGTACAATTTTGTTCCTTGAAGAACAAAACGTATAACTGTACCTTTAAAGGTACACAATTGGTCCTTAGGGTACAATTAAACCATTGGCAGGCAAATTCGGTCCTAGTGAGTCGCTGTCCTGCAGAGTTTGACTCCAACCCTGAAAGACATCTATAGAAGCTGTTATTGAGAATTAACAGAGGTTTAGATGTTGGTTTTATTGAAAATATTTGGTAACCATTGTGGTGATGAGTGTTTTCTTTAGTTGGGCAGTTTAACTCTTAGATTTTTTTGCGAGTTTGTGGTTTTTGTTACAGTGTTAACAAAACACAAATCTGTTCAAATTAAAAGAAACCATAAATAAAAATTGTCATGAAGAACAATTATTGATTAAATTCAATAAATAATATTCACCAACAATACTTTCTTGCCACATATCAGGCTTGATTTTGAAATACATTCTAGGGAGAAAAAATTTTAGACACACACAGATATCAAGAATCAGCATATGAATCTCAACAATGGTGACATACTTAATGCTGAAATGCATGCTGGGAGCCATGAGTTTTATACTGTGGTGGTTTAGTAGGGTTGGAGCTAAACTCTTCTGGACATCAGCTCTCTAGGACCGAACTTGCCTACCCCTGACTTAGAGGTACAAAAATGTACCCTTAAAACTAGTTAATTTTCATGCTTCATTTTATTTTACAAAATAGTTTAAATTATCTGATAGGTCTCCAAAAACATTTTATTTGAGCTTAAAGTCAGAAATCAAAATTGATCATTCTTGTTTGTTATGGAATATTCTAGTATTTATCATAAATGATTTATCAATGCACATCATGTCAGAGATCTGTCAAGCTCGTTTCCATCCACCACTCAACGATCACTCTCCCCTGAATACTATCACGCACACCTGCTTCCCATCAGCAACCTCATCACCAGACACATAAAACATGTCTCCTGATCCTCCGATACACCCAAGATGTAATGTATACTTACCTGTGAAACACTAACCTCTGTGTCACTGCTCTACTGTCTCCAGGACTCCTGTTCGATTCCCCAGTGTCTGTGACCCCGTGCTCTCCCGAGCTTCCAGTGTTTCTCCCAATACCGACCACATCTGAAAGAGAAGGAACAAGTATTCTTGAACTGGGACAGTCTGGTATCAAAATACCTGAAGTGGACGTACTCACCTGTGTTCAGCCCCACACCGAGTGATCTTCACAAATTCTGCACCTGGATTCACTGCACACTCACTTTGCACTCTACACATCTTAATAAACACCGTGTTTGGATTCACTTACCTCTGCCTCCTTGCCTATATCCTGACACATCTTTTTTTTTTATTTATTAATTTGCCCTAATAATGTTTAATAAAAAATAACTTATCCTCCCTCTCGTAGTGACATCCCTTCTCTAATGACATTTACTGGCGTGAGGACGGCAGTCACTCACATGACATCACAGCAACAGCACAACCATTCTATCAATTCCCCACACTGTAAAATTTTTTTTAAAAAAGTAAGTTACCTCGTTGCCCTAACATTTTGAGTTAATTGAAATAAAAAAATTGAGTTAATACAATGAACATTTGAGAATCGACATCACCCTTTATTCAAATATTATTAAAATATTTTGTAAGCATATTGTGTATTTTATTTGTAATTATGCAGTGAAACATGCCAAATTGTGCTATTTTCATGATTAATCGCAACATTTTTTATTTATTTATGTGGTTCAAATACAATAATATTTTGAGTTTCTATTTATTAAACAAATTTCCTTCATTGTATTAACTCAAATTTTTAATTTCAATGAACTAAAAATTTTAAGGCAACCAAGTTACTTTTTTTTTTTAAGTTAAACCAACATTTTTTTTACAGTGTACAAGTTAATTTCAACTCTCTAGATTACAATTTATATTCAACTGACTTAGTTTGAGTTCAATCTTGTATAACTTATATTAAAAAGAAACTTATTTTGATTTTGAGTTAAATTAACTTAAAAGCATATGTTGTCATAACTTATTGATCCTATAATTTTTTACAGTGCATGGACAAAATCAAGTCCCGCCCTACATTTTTTTCTTGTTCGAGAAGATTTGCTCGGCTATATGTCACAATTAGGGAAGAAAAGACTATTGCAACTTCCATTTCATGGTAGCCTTAAAAAGTAATGAGACACCAAAGTATATTGTCTTCGTGGTCCACATTCAAAAGACTCTTTCGAACATTTTTATGTAACTAGAATGGCAGGGGATTTTGGTAAACAATGTGTGACATTGTTTTGTCTCACGGTGAACCCTAAACAAAACATTTTATAAATGTCTCCGGAAGTATAAAAAGGGTGAGAAAACTAATATACTGTACAGATAAGCACAAAAACCCCATGTTTAATTCCATCACACCTCACTGCACAAAGGCAGTTCTCCTTGGATTGAAAAAATTCTGTTTCATCACCTCCACGGAGTGAGTGATTGTTCCTGGGGGTCTAGGAAGTCCTTTCAGTTAACCACCCTTGGGTGGAACAGAGTTTCAAAGTGAGAGATTAAAGAGCCGTGCTAGGACACTGTGCCCTTCCTACCCAAAACTCTCTCTGGTTATAAGCCTGCTGAATCTTGCATACAGTACAATAACAAACTCTGCTAGATTTAATATAGAGCAACAAAGCACAGAAACACAATATGCATTATTCAGGAAGAACATTAATGAAGCCTCTCTGCTATTACTGACCTGCATACATAAACATTGTTTTCTGAAGGGTTGTCCATAGCAGGTGGCGTGGTCTTCAACTGGGCCTCGAGTGTTTTTTCTCTCTCTTTTTTAATGATGAAATGAACCTTAAGAAAGGTAATTTTCATTGGTGATTTAAATTTGAAATTTAAAGAAGCTCCTTCTTTTATATCCGCCTTTAAAGCTATTGACTGAAAACCGTGAAAAAACTATTCATCTTATTTATTAAAACAAATCTACAAGAGATCATTAAGCGGATCATTGGCGGACAGTGTACAACTGGCTGAGAGCAGAAATATGCTAATATTGGACAGTCCGTCAGCGGTTATGGGCGGAGCATGAGCAATATGACATCATATTGCTCAGAAAATTAAAACAGCTTGATTATTGAGTGTTTGAGAATTGAGGTGGTTGTGTCCACACACTCCAAACACCATATAAAAGTGCATTTTGCATCTGATGACCCCTTTAACAAATACAACTTCGACTAAGATTAATAAATGCTGTAGTTCATTATTAGTTCATGTTAACTAATGAAACCTTATTGTAAAGTGTTACCGATATTCTATATTGTAGCCTTTGATATATAAATGTGTACAAAAATGTTTTGATTCTATTTTCTTGGAGAAAACATGAGGCTTTATCACTTTGAATCAATCAGATACCCACCAAAACATGTTTTGACAAGGGACTGAATGGCAGAGTGATAATGTGTACCATAAAAAACATTAGATAAGAAAACAAAAAAAAACTGACTCTTGATGGAATTGATTTTCATTTGAAATAGATGTCAGTAATGATTGTTTATGATTAGCTGGCTGCCACTTACAAAAGCCAAAGATAAGTGCACAGGCTTATTCGGATTTGTTTATGACCTGTAAGACTTTGAGAGAGAAACTGTATTTCACAGAAATGTTAGCGGCACAAAAATATGCGTGTCTAAATCAGAAACAAAGCTGAGGAAATTCTGTTTCAATCCACAGATTAATTGGTTGGTGATTATAGAAGCAAATCTCTCTGGATGCATTTGTTTTTGAAAATAGCTATCCTGTATCACTGCTTCCGAGTCTGTCACGTTGTAATATGGCAGTTAAATGAGGCTGGTGTGGTAAGTCAAACACATTATTTTCATTCACAAAAACAATTGTGCCACTAAGTGGACAGAAACAATGGCTGTGTCATCTGCTATGCCCTTAGGGGACATTAAACAGAGAGTGGATGGCACATATGATTTCTACAATCTATCAAAACACTTTCTCTGTGTCTGATGTCTTTTACGGCCAACATGAAAAACAATATCCAATTAACACCCAGACAGGCCTCACTCAGATAGAGCGCATATTGGCAGAAGTTCATTGAATGCTTGTCTCGTCACATTATTCCCTTTTTTCTATTCAGTTTTGGCTTTCTTCTCAATCCAAGTGGAACTTAATAATGGTGTTTTACGGCAGGAATGTTAAATCAGCAGCCGTTGGCAGACTGCAGTCTGAAACATGATAACATTTGAGCAATGAAATTGGCTGACTGCTAAAGAAAACATAACACTAATCATTTTTCTACTTCTTCTTCTTTTTTTGCCTTCTAATGTTAAAAGGCCAGTTCACTAGATGGAAATCTATTCAAAAATAAAGCAGTCTGAAAATAAAGCATTGTAAATGAAAAAGATAGTCTTCACAATTGGCTGAAACAGATTTGCGAATAGCATCTCAGACAAGAGTGAAAGGAAATATGACATATGTGACCCTCGCAGACAGTAGCCTATGCAAGACATCAAGGAGACAAACATCTCTTTCACTGCTGTCATGGATATGACCTACTCAGCTTTGAAATCTCAAGGGCCCACAAGACTGGATCTTTAGCCTTAGGTGTCACACTCATAATACAGATTTAGGATTTTTGTAAATAGGATATGGCTGTATCCAAATATACATACTTCCCCACAAAAAAGTTGGCGAAAACCAGTGTTAAAAAAAGTAGTAGCAAAGACTTAAGATGTACAAAGACGGTGCACTCCTATTAGGCTACTTACGAATGGGAGAAAGTACAATATGGTGAAATTAAGCATTAGTTTGTACCAGGTATTACTTATAACTTGTGTTTTAATTTAAATTCACGAAAAATCCTAGTTTTTCTGCTAAATATGTATGTGAGAAAAGAAAAGAAAATGAGTTTTGCGTTCATCGCAGTTGTGATGTCATTGGCGCGTTGAGCACGCACGCACGCACGCTCTCTCAGTCCAAGGGAGGTCTGAGCAGAGCGAGGTATGTATTATACCTGCATAATGTAATAAGTGAAAATAATCACTAATTAAATTATCTGTTTCATTAAAAATGTAAATGAGTATACACAAGTCCGTGATCTATCCTCTAAAATATGTTTTTCCTGCATAAGTGGAAAGTTTAACCGAGTGAATGCAGTGTCACGTTGTACTGTATGTTAGTGTGAAAGTTGGCCTGTGAAGCATGTCTGCTGATATCTTTTCTATGTTCGAATGTTTGACACACAGCATTGAATGCAACATATTTACTGCATTTTTCAACTCATGCAGGTATGGTTATGAATTGTTTTTGTGATTTCTTTGATATATGTGTTCAACCGAATTGGTTATATAAAATGCTGGAATATATATATAACGTTATATATTGTATTCATTCACTGACTGTTGATACACCTGATGTGATATTAATTATTATATTAATAATTATTACTATTTCCATTAAATTCTTTATTACTGTAAATGAGATTGTGTATTGTGAACCAGCACTGTCCACGGGAGGTCTGAGCAGAGCAAGGAGAAGGCTGATTGACTTTTCACAACATTGAATGCAACATATTTACTTTTTTTTAACTCATGCAGATGAAGGTAAAATAACCTCTGAACCAGCAATTCAACTCCAGTCTTTATTAATTACACAACACAACGCAGAGGGGTAGCCGAGCCGTAGTGACCTGAGACACGGGAGCCCAAACCGGCTACACCTTCTAAAGAAAAGAGCCAATTGCTATTTCTGGGCTGCACAATTAAACAAATTTTAATCATGATAAAGATTTCTGCTTCATTACGGTATTTGCCCCACTGATAATTTGTCCTAAAAGGTTTTTTTTTTTTTTTGGCTTTTCCATTATTTTGGACATCTGTGCTATACAAAGTATTAAACATCATTTGGAATTATTGGAATTAATATTAGGAATTTCACTTTTTTACATTTTAGCTTTTGAGAAGGCTTTTGAGAAAGTTTACATAATGTGTGTGTGTGTGTGTGTGGGGGGGGGCGGGGGGGGGGGGTATACATCATGAATTGCCTAGACTATAGTTTTTTAAAGAATGAAATAAACTCATTCCTCATCTCTGAGCATGCAATGTCATGTTGGAGCGCTCTTCTCCTCTGCTCGCTCTCAGCATTAGTATGTAAATAGAAAGTGGATCCATGGATATGACAAGTAGGAACATCCCTTTAATTAACTCTAATCCGCTTTAGACCCGCTTGGCAATCTGTTCCCAGAGTCTGCTACATGCGGCTTCATTCACAACTCAAAGACACCTGCATATTTCCATCGTGCTAGATTAAGTCATAAAGAAAGATTTTTTTTAAGTGGCATGTGCGTGCAATTCTGTCAAGATTTTATAATGAGTGTTTTATTTGTTTTGTTTTTTCATTAAGCATGGGCCTGTACTTGTGAATTAGACATTCTCTGCAATATTTTTCTCTTGTTTTCCAGTAATATACCTAATCATTATTAAAACAAGATTTAAGTTTACCTAAATGTACTTTAAAAAATACTTTAATTTAGAGGCCAAATTGATTTATCCCAAATAGTTCAATGTTTTCTTATTTTAAAAGTGCAGTGTGTAATATTTTGGATAATCTATTGACAGAAATGCAATATAATATGCATAACTATGTTTTCAGTGGTGTTGTGTTTTTATTACCTTAGAATAAGCCATTTCTATCTACATACACTGCAGGTCCCTTTACAGTGAAGTCGCCATTTTGCGCTTCCATGAGTGCTAGCTACTCTCTATTATTTCAGACAACGACATCTTGGTCCTGTGTCAGCCCCGTAAATTCTCTATGTTCATAGAAAGGGAGGGGGTGAGCGGTGGACGGTTGCAATTCGCAACCTCACCACTAGATGCTGCTCAAATTTACACAGTGCACCTTTAAACGCCGGGTCTCAGGCGTGCACCTGAGACCTGCAGTGACGGATTGATTGAAAGCTGTCAGACTCGTAAAGATGGAAAGTGACTAGAGTGACGCCAGTATATTTGCAACAGAATGGTCATTCGAAGTAGAGGACTTTTTCCCCCACCTTCAACTGAAGTGGGAGGGAGGGCTCAAACTGCGGTCTTAACTCCTGATGCCAGCGAAGCAGCAGCGCAAGAGAGAATGGGACCACTGATCTAATCTATGAACAGTCAAATCCTTATACCGAATGCCACTAAAAATAGATCAGATACATGCGATGTATTTTTATCCAAATTAACAGAATCAATAAGCAGCGCAGGACCAATAAGTTCAAACGTAATAGCTTATTATAAACAGATTTCCTCAAATAAAAGTTAGACTATACACGCCAGAATGTTTCAGTATTGTTGTTCGTTACCACGACAACCAGTTGCGTATCAAGGTTTGAAAGTGCGTCTCATGTATGAAAAGTATCTGTACACATGACGGGCGGCAAAAATATTGCAAGAAAAGCCTGACGTGTACTGACAACTGCATTATTTAACCGCATTTTCTTCATCAGAATGTTGAATGCAAGTGTCAAGTAAGTTTCATTCATAATGTTTCTACTTCATGTAACATGAGAGTTCATTCTGGAGTGAAGCCATTCTCGTGTGATCAATGCGGGAAAACATTTCTTATGGTGCATTCACACCGGACGCGATTCGCGCGAGTGATTTACATGTTAAGTCAATGCAGAGACGCGAAATGGCATTCTGTGGCGCGATTCGCACGAATGAGGCGGCGAAATTTTCGCGAATCGCTCCAGTTGAAAAATCGGAACTTTGGCGTATAGTTCGCGCCGCGTTAACCAATCACGAGCTTGCTCTAGTAGTGACGCATTTACAAGCGGAGGCAGAAATCCGAACAACAATGGAGGACAGCTGTATGATACATCATCCTATCACTACAGGAACAGGAATAAAAGGAATAAAAAGGATCTTGCTTGGAAGAAAGTGAGTTATTGTGAGCCATTGTGAGCCAAGTGAGCCATTTCACAACGAGACAGGAGAAAAAAAGAGCCAGAGCCAGCGGCAAATGTGAGAAGGACTAGCCGAGGAAAGGCAGGTCTCCCCGGGTAAACGAGCGCGGAATGTCACTGATCCCCTGGATCTCACAACTCCGAAAACGCCAGATAAAATGCTCAAATAGGCAATCTTTTTATAAATTAACCACAGATTTGAGCTTTAAACAACTATATTATCGCCTGAAAAAGTCTTTAAACTACGTTTTATCACACATTAATAGTAGTATATTTTACAAAAAAGACGTCAAGTGACCATATAGGCTCATATAGGGCAGAATCCCCTCCCATGACGCAAATTCGCGTCTGTTGTGTAGTTGTCACACGCAAATTTCACGCACGATTCGCACAAATTTCACGCGCGAATCACGTCCGGTGTGAACGCCACATTAGGGTGTGGTGAGCTCGTGCAAAGGGCGTGGGTAGTAAGCCGTTGGAAGAGCCATCATACGTCACGATGGCAAACAATGTCCAATTGGAAAATTCAACTGCTGTAGCCCTGCAGTTTAAAACACTTTATACCCAAATGTCAAAACATTTACTTGAATCAATGAACAGCACTAATAAAGCCCCAGTCTTGCAGATCATTAATTAAAAAAAGTTGTTTTAGGGTTTAGTTAGCCTTTAAAGTCCCAGAGTACAGGAAGTTGCAACTATTTCAGTGCTGTGACGTATTTCCAAGTGATTTTTTTTTCTTTTCTGTGTATTAACTTTGCACGGATAATTGTTCACCCTAAGACCTGTAATGTGTGCTAACAAACTAAATAAGGTCGATTTTGATTTCATGCAGACTTTAAGCATAAATCTAACTAAATGTATTTAGATTTATGATTTATTGAAACAATGCAAAAAATATCACTGAGGGAAGAAAAGTAATTTATTATAAGATATATTGTCTGAACATCTATGAGGGTGTTCACTGGAAAGCAAGACAAAAATGCTGATTAAGAAAAGGATCTGTTTTGTTTGCAACACATAATTAAGCTTAATGTTGTTTCTTCTTCATCCCCTCAATTATACAATTAAAACTGACCTTAAGTTTAATCTTTGCTGTTGTTGATTTCTAAAAGCTCATTTAAAATTCTGAATCTCTGGCTCTCCAAGTCAACATGCATAAACCCGGGCTCTTGACTTTAAAGCGACAGGGATACAGCTTTTTTCCCTAATTAACACCCCTGTTTGTGGCCAAAAAGATCTCAGACAGTTTGGTTGGACTGCATTTCATATCCAGGTTCTGTGGTTCCGCAATGCATTCATATAACCACAGGGTTAAGTCAGAGGTGAGGGAATTCATAAATGCCTTTCTCTTAATTATATCCTTTGACAGCTCCTGGCACCTTGCTGACATTGGGTTATTTAACTGTGAGCAATAATTAGAATATAGCCGTTGCAATCAAGACCGCTGCTGAGGTCTACCAGTGTGCAATTTGCTAAGAGAATTCATAAATTGATTCCCATGCCAAACATGTGATAGTGCAGGCTATCTTTAGTGAGCAAAATTAGTCTAGCCTGACATCATCAGCATAATGTGCTGTTTAAAAATCACCAGCAAAACAAGCTACTTGCAAATTTATAACCTCATCCATTTAGGCAATAGGCTGCACAAACTGGCCAACTGAAGTCACAAAATCAAACCGATTAAGACTAATGAGATTCAGAATAAAAAATTTCAGTGACCTGAATTCTTGAAAGCATCTAAGGATAAACAACACCCGCTAAAAGCACTTTATATATGGTATGAGTGTTGTGCACAATCGACTGAATAGATATTGACTTGGAACAAACATCTATTGAGCTATAAGAAAGTGAAAATGAAACACCATGGCTCATGCTCAATTTGATCAAATCAAACCTGAAGACAGATAAAGCTTTTCGATGTTTAGACACATCCTCCTTGGCATGGGCTATAAATAGGGAAGGCTAGTATGTGACAGATAAGAACATCTCGGTTCAAAATATTTTTATAAGTTGTTATATCTCAGAAACAGCTGCTATAGGGTAAAAGTAACTGATATTAACCCTGTGGAGGAAAAACTACCACACGGTAGAAGTGGGTCTAGACTAGAAAATAATATGGTTTCTATGGTATAGAATAGCTTTATAGTATTTATTCTAAAAACACTATAAATACAAATGCACAAAACTACTGGCTTTTTTTTTGTTGTAATTTGGCCTATATTTCATGTTTCCTTTAATACATTTAATACATGTCTACATTAATAATATTATAAAATTCAATATGAATGCACTTTTCTACCACAATACCATGGTTACAGTTAGTGTTACTAAAGTTCAATCTAAAGTTAAACGCAGAGTGCGCGATAATCCGATTTCTGACTATCCCTGTATTAGCAGATTTAATAAGTCAGATTTAAAATGAGATATCAATAAATTAAGAGAACTTCACCAAAGAGCTGAAAAGGTTTACACGCAGAATTCCTTTTGACCAAGCCGTTAGAATCCTTTTTTGGGCTAATAAATGGAAGTTTACAATAATTTTATTTACATTTATTTTATTTTTTATTTACGCTATTTAGACACGTTTGAACACGCAACCCAACCCAATCCTTAAACCCTAAATTCATTTATTATATGCTATAAGGATATAACAGGCAGATACGACTGCATGCTCAATTTATTCAAAAAGTACAAATATTCCAATTGTTCCGAGGCCAAACGATTGATTGTGTGAAGAAAGTCCCCAAAAGCGATCAGCCTCTCCATCTACAGAAGATCATGCACACATTCAAAAATTGCTGCTCGAAGAAACATTAAGTCAGCTTTGATAGTGAAATTACATTGGCTCTCGTGTGTCTCGTGACCCATTGCGTCATACTAAAGAGTCGTGTATCTTTTGAATGAGATATGAATTCATTAATATAAATTCTGTTCTTTACATAAAGACATTGTGTGACTTCAGAAGACTTGGAATTAAGTACTTGGAGTTAATACTTGTATACAGTTTTTGGTCAGTTTTTGCAATAAATACCTGTGACTGTACTTTTATTTTCCTGTTACGTGTTTTATATTGTTGAGAAGGGTGTAGGTTTAGGATAGGAGTGGGGTTAGTTGCTCTAAAATATAAAAGTAGCCTATAAAATCATGTCTACTTTTACAAATGCAGATCAAG
This sequence comes from Romanogobio albipinnatus, assembly GCA_023566225.1. Lineage (NCBI taxonomy): Eukaryota > Metazoa > Chordata > Actinopteri > Cypriniformes > Gobionidae > Romanogobio > Romanogobio albipinnatus. The sequence continues at coordinate 23,439,286 of CM042240.1, forward strand.
ACGCATTGGGCCAACAACTGAAATCAATGGAGTACCCTGCACGTTGAAAAATGACGCAATGGGGTCCTGACCAAGCATCAATATGTGAAGAGTTGGGTGTGAGAACGTGTTGGTTTACTACATCAACAGCGTATGAGACTGACACAAATGAAAAAGAATTGTTGAATAAAGTTATTTTTTATTTGTTGAAATAGCTTGTATAATATAAATATAAAAAAAATGATATAATAAAATAATGTTCAAAAGTTTTATTTCAGCATAGTTACCAAGGCTTGATGTTCTAAAATAACTAAAACTGAAATAAAAATGTATAAAAACTATATATATATATACTTTTTTTTACTAATAACAAAAACACAGCCCAAATAAAAAATAACTACATTTACAATCACAATGGAAAATATAAAAATAAAAACAAATTCAAAATATGAAAAACTACTGGTAAAAAAAAAAATGGATACGTGTCCAAATATTGTATTGCATTATTGCAGTCTAAATACAGCATGATACACCTGTTGCTGTTTATTATGTTGTTAATATTAATGAAAAAATATTGACCAAAACAAAAACAAGATCAATCGCTGTTCTTGCTTTGTTCTGTATTATTGACAGTTTAATTGAATTAATTATATGAGAAGCATAAAGCAATGCTTACTTAGTTGAGAAATATTTGCTATATCTTCACACACACACACCTCATCCTTTTTTCTTATAGTTTGCTTAATGAGGGGAAGTTTCTTGATGAATTTTCTTGATGAGTTCCAGTCTGCTGAGAATGCAGAGTATTAGGAGATAACGCAGTTAGCGTAGCGCAGTTAATTTTTTTAATGATGTCTGTGTGTACCTGGCCCACAGTGATCACCACTACTTTATTACTGTGTCTGCTGACATCTAACTATACATTAGGTGCTATTATGAACACTTCTTGCTGACGCATTAAAAACCAAAGAAAGCACCATGTGCAGTCCAGTAACATGGATGTTTTGATGATTTTAAACCTAGGTTACCTGCTACTCATGCAGCCTTCACATGCTTTCAGAATTATCGTAAATAGGAGTTTTCTAGTTAAAAATTGGACATTAACGCCCTCTCAGGTTGAGCTAGGGGATCATTTTGATACCAAAGTTCCTGAGTTGGGCCATAAACTTTACAAATGTCAGAGGGGAGAATGAGCAGCAAACAATCAGTTCTCATAATCAGATTGCTGGCTGCAGAAGAAATGGCCAGGAATAAAGATCAGAGTGAGAATTTACCATCAGTGGTCCGACAAGAGACAAACCACAATCCGGTGACAGAGTGTTGGGCCCCCCACAGGCTCATCAATGCACGAGGGAAAAAAAGGCTATCCCGCCTTGTAGAGTCCATCCCTCTGTGGGTCGACGATGTTTTGGCAGCATACAGAGGACCAACAGGATATTAGGCTGGTTGTAGTCTCAGCCTCAGACGTCACACCCACGCACTGAACTGGCTGAACATCTGATGGATTTAACACACAAAATGGAAAACACTTCAGGAATCCAACTGGAAACAAAACTGCAATGCCAAACTCCGTCATGGAAGAATAAAGCCATCGTGTTTACAATGAGAGCTTATTAGGATCAACTTAATACTGGATTTTCAGAAGTACGTGAAGTTTGCGGCTCCATTGTTGCAGTAAACTTGCACAACGTTCTTGAATGAATAATTTATTAGATGCACGCTGGCCTGTTATCATAGGGACATCCACTTTACATAAGTCACACACCTGAATAAAACGTCTCAGGTTACGAATGTAACCATAGTTCCGTGAGAACAGGGAACGAGACGCTGCGTCAGCTTGACGCTACGGGGAACGCCTTCAGCGTGACAGGTGCCTGAAATCACATCAAATCACGTCAATCCTATTGACCGGCGACAGCCTCTGACGTCATCTAGGCGCAACCAGGAAGTATAAAAGGGGCGCTTGCCAACATGACAGTATCTAATCGTCTGAAGGGACTGTTTCCGGCAGGCAGGCCCTGCGGCATGGCAAAGCGACGCAGCGTCTCGTTCCCTGTTCTCAGGGAACTATGGTTACATTCGTAACCTGAGACGTTCCCTTTCGAAAGGGAACTCCCGCTGCGTCAGCTTGACGCTATGGGGAACGATATACCCACGCCGCCATGCCGACGGGAGTGCATGCCCAATGGCAGTGACAACTGTCAAGACAAGCAAATTCTGCTGAAATGCCTGAACCACTCCCCTTCTGGTCGCATAGGCTGTCAGTGACAGCGCTCCCTATGGTCATAGCCCAAGCTATCACCTGAGAAGGAAACCTTCACACACATGAGGTCCTTCCCAGGCCTTGCTCGAAGGCCTGGAACCAACCCATTCGACTTAGAAGGGGTTCCTTTAAGGGAACGTGGCAAGGGAACAAGCGAGGGAACCCTATGCCAGTCACTATTCGGGAGGTCCTCTCACCGAATGCCACCAGGGAGACCTGACCTGGTGACCCAGTCTGCAATGGGACACGTAATACGGTCAACCCTGTCTGTACAGTACAGAGCCTCTGGTACTCGTCTCCGAAGAGACATCCCGCTAGGGTGCTGCAAGAAAGGCAGTGACATCCACTAGCCGGACCTCAGAGACGGGTTATCCCGGAGAGCAGCGCTCAGCGAAGTGCTACAAAACCCTTGCTAGCGAGGGGAGTCAAGCCGCTCGATCCTCGGATCTACCAAGCACTTACTTTAAAACGTGCTTAGGAGGCCAAAGGCCATTCAGGCTGATCGTATCGGGGGGGCCCCTCGGGGCTTACCACCAATGGATCAGCGCCAGGCGGCCGTAAGCTCATAGCAGACCCTCGCTTGAGAGGAGCTCATAAGCCTGCCCGGTAGGTAACCATGTCGTAGGCAAACTATGAAGGTCCCCTCCTGTGGGGACCGCATAGCAGCAGCGACGTCTCGTCATGCTAGGGTAAGAACACCGCCTTCAGGTCTCGCAACGGCCAGAGACCGGCACCTGATAGCGGGTGACCACTAGCTGTCAGCGTAAAGCCAGTATGTGTTCCCGCCTGGGGAACTTGTTCTCCACCTGGTAACATGTGTCGACTGCTCACGCATCCAACAGGAGCGCTCGCCCTCAGGTAGGCCAAAAACGGGCCAGATACCTGATCGCAGTCTCGCTAGCCCTCGGGGTAGCTGGGAAGACCAGGGACTCGCTTCACCAGGGAGGCCATGCGGGCCTACCAACTTGCAAAGAAATCGGGCATTCCTCCATCACAGCCTAGCTGAACGTGCTACTCATAGCACTTCATGCTCATCCACAGCGGCTGGGGACCGGGAGCTGGCTTTCAGGGAGGTACCATGCCTACCACCTGATAGCAGAATGTGCTACTCATAGCACTTACGCTCACCACATCGGCCGGGAAGCCGGCCTCTGCTCAGTGACTGGACCTAACCAGGAACCAGGAACCACGAGCCAGAGCGTGCCCTCAGAGGAGGCCACGTGGGTCTACTACTCCAAAGCGAATCCCCTCAGGGAAGCCCGTGCAGCTGGCCTGATAGCAGCCCATGCTACAATCCGTTACCGAAACTGGGGACGGGGGAACAATTCCAGGGAGGCGCAATGCCTACACCTGGTAGCAGAACATGCCGTCCATAGCGCTTCGCTAACCGTCTCACTCTCGCTAGTCGTCTCAGCGCCTGAGAATCGGGAGCTTGCCTTCAGGGAGGCCACAATGCCTAACAACCTGATAGCAGAACTTGCTACTCGTAGCAATTCACGCTCATCACCACAGCGACCGGAAACCAGGAGCTCGCCCTCAGGGAGGCAACCATGCCTACCAACTGATAGCAGGACATGCTACTCGTAGCATTCCACGCCCATGGTGCGCTCAATGCTCCTCATCACAGCGACCGGGAACCGTGAGCTCGTCGTCAGGGAGGCCCAGTGCCTACCACCTGATAGCAGAACGTGCTACTCATAGCACTTCATGCTCACCACCACAGCGGCCGGGAACCGGGAGCTCGCCCTCAGGGAGGCCCAGTTCCTACCACCTGATAGCAGAACGTGCTACTCGTAGCCCTTCATGCTCACGCCACAGCGGCTGGGGAGCCGGAACTCGCTGAAGGAGGCCGGTTGAGGCCTTCTACCTACTAGCACTCATGCTAGTCATCCAGTGACTGGAGCCCAGGAACGCCACCAACTAGCAGCTCGTACCAGCGTCGAGGGGCTAATGCCAGTAGCTCCCCCTCGGGGAAGACCGGCAGCGCCTGCTGACCACAGCAGGCTCTCAGGGAGGCCAAACAGGGCCCGACCCCTAAGCAAAGGTAACCCAAACCGGGAGCCTACCCCTCAGGGAGGCCTGGCAGGACCCTGCCGCGACTTTAAGAAGGCTGGCTGCTGCGCCTGGGCTGACGGCGGCTGTCTGCTGCTGACGAATGCCTGGAAAACCAGTTAGCGCCTGGGGACTCATCCCCAGGGCTAGTTGATGAGGTTACTGCTGACGTCGACACTGGTGGAGGAGATCCTCCAAGGCCCACTCGTGGGCCATGGCGTCGAGACTTCTTGTCCTGAAGTCCTGCTACCCAGACCGCCCAAGCTGGCCACTAACAACCAGCTGGCTCTTACGCCCGCACCTGGGGCTGGCTCCATCCCAGAAGCAGCTAGGGACTATGATGCTTTAGTCCTAGGGCCTCCATGACGGCGCAGTCTCTCGGGCAGTGCCTACAGACATGAACCTAATCACATTGCTAACAGCAGTGTACTCAGCAGAAGTGCTAAACAAAACACCCTCTAAAGCGAGGGGAGTACAACTTACGTCACCTGCTCTGGGGCGGCTGTCTTACTTTCAATGCAGTGGCCAACCGTAAGTGCGAGGGCGTCAGCCATTAGCAACGCTCGGGCCTCAGGGGAGCATACGACCAGAACCGCAAACAGAAGGTTTATCCGATGTTCAGCTCAACCCGAGCCCTAAAGAAGGTGAAGCAGAGACATAGAGCAAGGGTGAAATAACACATGATTATGCAACCCACCGGCCGTACCGTCCTCCAGGAAGAGGCCGGGGGCCGCCAAAAGATGGCGGCCACCAAGCTCTGAAAGGCGGAAACAGTAGATAAAGTCTAATCGCAAACCGGCGAAAAGACGTTTAACTCCGCCCCACGACCACTGGCAAAGTCGCCATCTCCTGCAACACCTCGACTGCATTACTCGAAACCCCAGAACGCAGAGAAGGGGGCGGGCCTTGGCCGGACAACTCTGTAAAAAGAGGAGGCAAACACAAGGATGCACACACAAAGCCATGTTCTTATATCAAAAGACAGGCCAGGGGCGAAAAACCCTTCTTCAAAGGGAACGCCCCCATCCTTGACGGAGCCTAGGCCAAGTGGTGCGACGTAAGTACGCACTAGATCCACTCAGGGCTCGGGAAAGAAATATTATCACCTCTAATATTACACAATGAGGCCCCGCAAAACCCCTTCCCCAAAGCCCCGCAGAGCTGGGCGTGGATCTCACTACAGCTCATGAATCAGTGCATGAATGCATACCCGGTCTTCAGCTACTTCACACTTTTACACTAGGAAAAACACAGCTCGCCCCCAACACTACAAGCCCTCGGGCAAGAGCGCAATTCAGTTACCCATATTAATGGGGAAACAATAACACGGAGAGGCAGCAACTCTACTAGCAAAAGTGAGGCATTCACACACAACCACATAATGTTGCAAAGAAGATCGTTCTTAGCTTACTCACGGGGAGCTGCAGGCCCTGCGAAATCCAGCGACGTCCCAAATCTCCCCAAATAACCTCTCAGGAGAGCGAAGGTACAAAAATCCTGAAAAACATAGTTTTGAAAAATGTTTCACCCTCATAAAGGGGGACTCACCAATCGCTCCTCGCGGTGCTTCAAACCAGCCCTCGAACTAGTATCCGCCTGCCATCCTGAGGGGGGCACTCTCCAAACAAGCCCGGCAGGCCATCAGAACCTTACATTTCCTGATCATCATAGGCCCACCGGCCTGATGTGAAGCGCCCGGGGAGAACAAGGGGAAGGGAAAGGAAGTAGCGTTCATCTCCGTCCCCTCGAGGGCGAGACCGGGGCATCGAGGAGAAAGGATCTCTCTTTCCCCGCGATGTCCGCCAGGTTCAGCCACAGGTGGCTCTCCGTGGCCACCATCGCCGCCATCGAACGACCGATGGCGAAAGCTGTTTGCTTGGTGGCCCGGAGAGACAGATCTGTGGTGCGGCGAAGCTCGGCCACCGCATCAGGGGTTAGTCCCTCCCCCTGATCGAGGTCCCTCAGCAGGTCTGCCTGGTAGGCTTGTAACACTGCCATCGTGTGTAAAGCCGCCCCGGCATGGCCCGCCGACATGTATGCCCTGCCGTTCAGACGCGATGTTGTCCTCAGAGGTTCTGACGGCAGGGTGGGAGCCTTCAATGTCGATGGCCGCCCGGAAGCGAGATAGTTCGCAAACGTCTCGTCCACGGGCGGCACCGACACATATCCCGCCTCCTGTAATCCCTCAACGTCAGCGAAATTAGCCCGCTGACGTCGATGGACACGGGCAGAATAAGGCTTCTTCCATCCTTTCGTGATCTCATAGTGGAGATCAGGAAAGAACGGAAGACTCCCCAGAGCTGGTCGGTCATGGACGGGGAGATAGCGGTCGTCCAACATACTCGGACGAACGTCATCTCCCCTAGCGCGCCGCCAGGGCAGCTGCAGTCTACCTGCAGCGCGCTCCATAACTTCCACCAGCTCCCCATACATGGGACAGGGTGGTTGAGAAGCCTCAGCCTCAGGCGCTTCACTCGCCTCCTCAACCATCCTCTGCTCAAACGGAAGAGCAGCAGACGAGGAGGAGGAGCCCAGATCCTGCTCCCCCTCCGAGGTCTGCCCCTCGCGATCTGGCTCGTCGTCACTACACCTGCCACTACAAGCACTACACCTGTCTCCAGGCGACGAGCCAGATCCTGCTGAGAACCCCAGGAATGTAGACGCCGCTCAGCCTCAGCACGAGCGGGGCCGTTCCCAGCAGCCGAACTCTCTCTCCTCGAGAAGAGAGCCAGACGAGAGCGGAGCGTTTTCAAGGGAAAGAGCTCACAGTTCGCACAGGAGGCTCCCTCGAGAACCTCCCGTGCGTGCTCTTCCCCCAGACAGAACACGCAGAGTGTGTGTGTGTCATCAGGTGTAAGGTACCTGGTACACGGCTCCGCGCACCTGCGGAAGTGACGCACCTTCTTCGTGCACTTCATATTCAGGTTCTTTAATGACGCTTCAATGATAAGCAGGCAAAACAGTCCCTGAAGACGAAAAGATACTGTCATGTTGGCAAGCGCCCCTTTTATACTTCCTGGTTGCGCCTAGATGACGTCAGAGGCTGTCGCCGGTCAATAGGATTGACGTGATTTGATGTGATTTCAGGCACCTGTCACGCTGAATGCGTTCCCCGTAGCGTCAAGCTGACGCAGCGCGAGTTCCCTTTCGAAAGGGAACTAACTGTGTTGCTCTACATGTCAGTCAGACGTCCTCTTGGCCGTGCCTTGGCTGCGATGGAGTCCAGACCTTCAGCCGTCAGTCTGAAGGTCTGGCTACACGAGACTAGGTGGTCATAATGTTTTAGCTCATCTGTCTATGTAGATAATATGCTACCAAAATGATAGACACTTTATAACATAGATTCAGTAGCGAGATAACCTATAACATGTTTACAATCATCAAAACCTCAATAAATGTGTCCCATTCTTCAAAACCTGTTAAATACTTCATAATCTGGTGTTCATATAGCATAGAGAATGTTAAATTGTATTTTCATTATATGGACACTACAAATGGTACATGGTAGATAAATTTTTAAAAACACTTCAAATGGTGAGTATGCCCCTACATGGATCTTAAACCCCTGATGATTTCAAGAAGGCTACAAACACCATCTTAATGTTTTTATGTCCTCCAAAAACAACAAGCACAGATGGTGCTTTCCAAGACACATTGAGAGGCATGCTGTTTGCGTGATAGGACTAAATTACTTGTTCATCTTTAAATTTTCAATCACATCATGGTTGAGATAAGCCTCCAAAAACACCTGTGAGCTTTGCGGTAGCGCCATAAACGTATTTGTATGGTCTATGCTTCCATCAGCATCCTAATGATTTGCTCTTTATCAATTTTGCACTGAGATTGCGCATTCTGTGCTGTGATGTAGGCTCAACTCATTTAAATTTTGTCACGGATAATGCCGCTACACTTTCTGCTGTAAAATTCCAAACAAAACATCCATCAAACTCCCCCCTACGATATCATATTTGACAAGGCATTTAAAAACAAAAACACTTTACAATCTGAAGTGGGGGACCACTGGCACAGTGGTGGAGCTCTTGTGGCTGTGCTAGCCAGCGGGCTGCAAAAGCATATTCTGCATGTGCCGTTCTCCATATTAATGCATTTTTGTCATAATCCAAGATCATGCTGATCACTGTTGACATTTCATTCTGTTTTTTTAGATGACTCTCAATTTGCAGCGCTGCAGCTGAAACAAGCAACTATGCAAAATACACCAACAAAGAGGAACTATTTTTGGCAGAGCCATGTGAACATGCCTAAGTCATAGGATAATATTTACTCATCAGCACTGTAAACCCTAACGCTCAAAATACTTAATTGGTTTGAGTAGGACAAACTTAAATTAAACAAATTAGTTTAGTTAAATTAACTGTTAAGAGTATTTAGAAGTTTCTTTTTCTTTTGAGTTCACAGCACTGACATATTTAAAGTAAACTGGACTGTTTCATTGTTTTGAGTTGTATGAACTCATTTCCTTTCACTTAGATGAACTTAAGTTTAAATGAAACCAGGCTGTGATTTTTTTATTTCCCAGCATGCTTTGCACATGGCACTCGAAAGGGAGAATAAATGCTAAAATGAAGTGTTATATAATGTTTTGTGCAAGATTAATGGTAAGGGAGATTTAAGTGATTAATGTGATTAATTATGCTAATTTAGAAGAGTTTCTGTTAATGTGGGTTTTTGGACAGTTACCATCATGGTGAAAAGTGACGCATGCTGCTTGGTTTGAGAGCAGGTAAGCTACATGTTTTAAGTTGTTGTACTCATTCAGTAAGTGCTATACCATGCTACTGTTAAAATGTTAGCAAGTTGGCATTTTCTTAATTAATTTGGTATAGCTAGCAAAATAAGTCACAACAACAAGTGTGGCGTACATCACTTAAGAGTTTCTACTGGTGGTGCAAATGCAACCAGGAAAACGTATATATCTTAACCTAAAAAAAATATATCATTCAACTTTTTTAAGTTCTGACAACTTATTAGGGTTTACAGTGAAGTAAGCAACTCATTTGATTTAAAAGAACTCAAAATAAACTACTAAATATGTTATATTAATTGCTATCTCGGAGTTAGCTAACTCGGAACTTAAGTTAAGAGCAATTAACATGCATGAGTACTACAAACTCAAAACTTAATAGTACTGCTTACTTAAAATTGGGAACATCATAACTCAAAAAAATGTTCCTCAAATGTTTTGAGTTAGCCCAACTTATTGTACAGTGTACCAGAGATATGATTTCTAATATTCATACAATAACAAGCATTTCATAATATGTATGTGTGATGGAATAGATTTTCAGAGAGATTTTTTGAATACATGTGCAAATGCAAAAGTTTGAGTGGATCGTCACTACTCCAAGTTTGAGTGAATTAGACCCAGTAATCCATACACCACAGACTGGAGCAGTAATGGAATGGAAGGAGGGCACCGCTGAGCATGTTTCATGAACTGACACTAATGGATTCTCTGTTTGCATTTAACAAACGCTGCTTGAAATATGAATTAACCCTATTCCAAATATTTTGCAGAATTAAACAAGACAAATAATTACAAGCTATGGTTTTCTGAAACACAATAACAGGTGTACAATTCTGATAAGACATTCTAAGCAAGTCGACAACTTCAGCATATTGTAATTGTGTTATTTATCTTTAATTTGTTGACAGGCGGTGAAAAAAATGAATTTGTAAGTACACGGTGAGGCCTAATCTAGACAGACATGGATTTGCTGTGACTTTTCACAATGAGATAAAGCGTTCAATAGTTATCATTGTAGGAAAGCTGTTAGTCGCTTTCGACTAAGTCCAGTTTTCTCGACTTGGCAAATGAACTTGTCTCCTCTGGTTCTTGCTCTCCATGAATGATTGAAAACTCACAAACTCTCTAAAACAGGCATTAACACTTTAGATAGATCTTAGCCCTAAAGCTTTCCACGGCTGCTGTTTAGGTGTCTCACAAAAACAGTGAAAATCTTGTCTGCTCCAAACTAAATAAGACGATTTTAATGCCAAATGCATGCTGAAGTGAAAGAAACCTGTAGATTTGTAAACAAACAGCTTTAAGGTCAAAAGCATGGAAAGATGTTTAAACTCTGTAAAGCAAATAAAGCAACATATTGTAAACTGAATGGAATTCTGATAGTGTTGTGAAAGCTCATTATTTCAAAGGCCACTGTGATCACGGCAATGAATAAGGAAGAGACTTACCCTAATTAAAAAATATTCTGCTTTTGATTTATGGTACATCGATAATATTGACAATGTGTCTGTGCCTTCTGATAAACTCAATGCGTTTCATTCCATTCCTCATTGTTTTCCTCTCCAGCATGGACTACATATCATTATAGAAATAAGGCTTTCCTGTAGCTTTACCAGACATTATAATCTGAAGATTTTTGATGTTCTTTAACAACAACTGTAATATATTAGACATATTTTTGCATCTTCAACACAAGTCTTTTACGTTCCATACTGTTTAAACAAGAGTTGATTGTTTACTCTCTGTTTTCTCTAGATAACTGTACCCTGGTGGGTATCTAATGAAAAAATGAGAGAGGAGAGCTGGTGTCCCACTGAAGCTAGAGCATTCATTAGAAACTGGAAATGCAGTCTATTTCTGGACTCATAATGGATGTACAAATGTCCTGGGCTGCGTTTCTCAAAAGAATTGTAAGGTAAGTTGATCGTTGAGACCGTTGGTGCCAGTGCTTTTGAGAAATGCAGCCCTGGGGGGTATTCCAGAAAGCAAGGTTAACTTACGATCCCATATACCCTGAACTCTTGGTTGATTAACCCAAACCTTGCTTACTCGAGGTATGCTGGTTCCAAAAACGTATCTGTGAGTAACTTCAGACAACTCTGAACTATGTTCTCTGCTCCGGAGCAGGTTATGTTCAGAGAGTGAGCTGCATACCCTGAAAGTTACCTCCGTTTTTTGGAACCGAAAGTTGAGGTTATCCGCTTACTTACTTTTAAACACTTTCTTACTTACTCTTTCTGGAATACCCCCCAGAACAGGAAACGTAAAACAAAATACAAAACATGAGAAACAGACTCTGTGACAGTATAAACCATAGTATATAATAAAACAGGAAATAGAAACCAGGTGGATGCAATGAATAGTTGAATGAATCTCATCAGTGGCCCTGTCCCAAATGGCACCCTAAACCCTCACGGTCTTCCTCTGAGTCCGCACTTTCACGACCCAATCCCGAAGTCCGCTTCGTAATCCTCATCATAGCGGACTCGGCAGAAGTGCGCATCGAGGGAGCATAATGACCTTAAAGGGGGAGCTCGCGAGCACTCTAAAATGACAAATGGGACACCCTGCAGTCTCGTGGACTTAACGGACACGCCCACGCAGCGGCCATTGTAAGTCCACAAGACCAAAAGTGCTCATGAAGTGTGCCATTTGGGCAGTGCTGCCGCTCCCACTACGCGCATCACGCGCTGCGCGTATGGACACCAACTGCTCAGGGGGGCACCTGTAACGAATATCCACTGGAGGCAAGTTTCAGAACCCAAGTGCAGTTCTTTATTCCAAATATAAACAAAAACAATAAAACAAAGACTTGACTTGGTGTGACATGGACGGGCCTGGGAGCTTGGTCGGACCTGGACCCTGTGGCGTGGGCGGACCTGGACCCTGTGGCGTGGGCGGACCTGGACCCTGTGGCGTGGGCGGACCTTGACTCTCAGGCGTGGGAGGACCTGGACCCTCAGGCGTGGGAGGACCTTGACCCTCAGGCGTGGGAGGACCTGGACCCTCAGGCGTGGGAGGACCTGGACCATCAGTCGTGGGAGGACCTGGACCATCAGGCGTGGCCTTCCTACTCCTCCAGGGACCAGTGAATCTTCCCTCCTGGCATCTGTGAAAAACAGGTTTTTGTAACCGGTTTCTAAAAAATTTATTTCAGGGAAACATCATTAAAACCAACCAGGTGACACAGTTCACAAAAGTCCTGGACATAATCCTCCACTGTACGATTGCCTTGACGGAGGCGCAAGAGGCAAACAACCGCTGGGTTCATAATGACGGTCTGTTATTCTGGAACGAATATCCACTGGAGGCAAGTTTCAGAACCCAAATGCAGTTCTTTATTCCAAATATAAACAAAAACCATAAAACAAAGACTTGACTTAAAAAGAAACAAAGACTTGGCTATGGAAAAGACTCACCAACAAGTGGGTTACAACGTACAATAACAGACAAGGACGCATGGCAAACATGAGGGCTAAATACACTGATACAAATGACTAGACAAGTGACACCTGTGAACAGTGATCAAATAATAAACCGATGACAGAACAAGACACAAGATCACATGAGGGCATGGGAGTCACATGACAAGACCAGGAAGTGCATGACAAGACAAAACATGACTGTGAACATGACAAACTGAAAACATGAAACATGAACATGAACCAACACCAAAACACCCTGTGACAGCACCACAAGAAAATGCTCTCTCTAATTCTCTCAGTGACTAATTCTATTGAGGGCTCCCTGCGTTGGGACGGTGGGTGGGCCGCAGACTCAGATGTTACAGTCAAGATGTCACCATTTGGCTGGTTAGCAGGGCACCGTTAGTCCCTGGTGGTAAATGTCATACACCATCTGGACACAAGGCCCATTCAAAAGTATTTGAATCAACATAAATCACTAATATACAGTAATCGATTATTATTAAAGGTTGTACCAGTGCTAGCTGCTGTTTTGAAGGGCTCTTAAAGACTTTCATTGAAAACATAAGACATATTTCTTATTATAGTTCCATTTTATGCATGTTGACAGAAATGTATAGATCAAAATATGACCTTGCTTAGTAAAACATATGCCACAGATGGCTGAGAGGACTGTAAAATAATCTGATTGTTTTTCTTTTCCTTTCTGTTTCTCTCACTCTCACATTTTTTTTTTTTTTTTTTTTTTGGTTAAAAAATGTGGGGTTGGTAAGATTTTTCAGTGTTCATCTCTCATGCTCACCAAAATGTATTCCTGAGATTGTAAAGCTGAATTTCCAGCGTCATTATTACAGTCTTCAGTGTCATATGATCTTTATGATGAATTGCTGCTCATGATAATAGTTGTGCTGTTCAAAAGAACAGCATTTATTTGAAACAGCAATATTTTGTAACATTAATAACATAATTGCAACATAGAAATAAATGTCTTTACTCCCACTTTTTTTTTAATCAATTTAGTGTGCTCTTGTTGAATACACAAGTATTAATTACTTTCAAACTGTCAGCAATAGATGCATGTATTTTGCCATAAAAATGTATTTAGATATGGTCCTTTAAATAAGGACATTAAGATTTTATTGCTAAAGCATGCATGAACATAATTAATTAAATTAATGACTGTATTAAAAGTTTCATTTCAGTTTTGTTCAAAAGTAGGAATGTTAATCTTGACAGTGTAGATTATTAATATTTCACTGCCATTAATGGCAACGATGCCTTCCAAAAAATAACATATACTGTATATATAGAAGATATAGAAGACAGAAATGCAAGGTTTTTTACCCCATCAAAAGCTAATTCAAATCTGTGTAAACAAATAAAAAAATGGGGGAAAAACTTGAATTCATCATAACACATTTCCTATAATCAGAAAAGCAGAAAAAATCTAAAAGAGAAAGAAAGCCAAGGTTTGCTTTATGTCTTGTTTGAATGTCCTACAAAGAAATCCCATTTCCTTTTGTGGCACCCAAAATGAGTTACTGATGTGTTGTATTCAAAGAGGTTTGCCTCTGTCGATAAAAGGTCAGGTCCTTTAAAGCAAGATAGTCTAATTACTTCAAAACATTCTCATCGTTAACGGGCCTACCTGAGACAAATGAGAGCTCACTTTATTGATTTCCCCCAGACAGCTGTTCATTTTGCAGTCTGAGCATGAAAAAGCAGAAAGCCGTGTCAATATTGTTTCATGCTAAATACTTTCTTACTTCTCTCCAAGTGTTTGCCCACTCCTTGTTTAACTTTATCACGTTTATTCCAGACACTGGCACTAATTATCTTTTACTTTCATGCTTCAACAGGGAGAGAGCCTTTGAATTACTTGCTCAACTCTTGTCTGGCTTGGCCTATCAAGAGGCAACAGCATACATAATTCATTTGCACAGATTTCCCTGCAATGTCTCTGAGCCATCATCAACCGTTCCCCAGTAACTGCAAAAATTACAGATGGAGCTGTCTGGCAGTTTCTAACATTGATCTGAAATACATCACAGCTGAAATCCATAACCCAGGTGATTATCTGCCACTGTCAGTGTCATTAACTTCTATATCAAAAGAGAAGTAATCATCTTTCTTGCTTTAATAGATACAGATTAATTAAGAAAGTCAAATCCCGGTCCTTGAATGTAAAGTCTATTTAAGAATTTGTTCACGCTATGACAAAACAGAGATTCAACAATGCTGTGGATCAATAATGCGGCCCTGAGTTAAGATCCATTCACACCAAGGATGATAACTATAATACATTTATGTATAACATTTTATTCTATTTCATTTCATTCTATTTCTATGAAAATGGTGAATCCACACCACAGCTATAACTTTAATGACTCAACATGTGAAACATGTTGCTGGCAACAGTTTGTTAATCCTGGAGCAACATTCCAATCAACCAATCAGATTTGAGGGACAAGTTTACAGTTTATGTCAATGTAACAGAGTTTGTTCGTGTGGGAAGAAGGAGGCAGGAATTCATTCAACAGCTTTAATAAAGTAAATGAACACAAAATGAAAGTAAAAGCGGCAGCCCCTCACGGACGACTGCCGTGCACACACATAACAAAACGTAAATAAAACACAACTTAAAATCCAGGCCTGGTCCTCTCTCGTCCTTCACTGGAGTCGCTCGTCCTTAAATGCCTCCGTGCTCCCTCATGAGAGGACTCGAGACCGGTGTGCCTCGCAGGTGACGTTCATTCTCAATCACGCACACCAATCTCTCTCGCATGTCTCTCGCTTGTCCACCTCGCCACAGTCAAGTTTAGGCTTACAACTAGGGTTAGGTGCTTCTACATCTGTGTTATTCGCCTATCATTTCCCTCTGACTTTAGAGATAAGTTACTGAAAGGGTTTAGGGATAGGGTTATGACTAAATATTCAGAAAGGATTGTTGTTCCAGGATCAACACAACATGTCTTACTTGGCAAAATCACTGTGACCATAATGACACAGAGGAATGGTATCATTGCGATTACTTTCAGAACAATGTTTTCCAGCTGATGAACGATAAAAACATTGACAGCCAATCAGAATCCACTTAGTCTCAGCCAATGAGCTGTTAAGGCCAATTCACACTGCACAGACAAACGCCAACAAACACATCTGTTGGAGTGTGTTAGATTATTGTGATACCCCTGTCGGTGTTTGTTGTTGGTCAGAGTTTGTTTTCTACCAAATGAACATTGAACACATGAACATTTGTCGTGGAATATCTGAGCAGTGTGGTATGATTTTCCAACAACCGACAACAAACTCTGACGTAATCTGACCTGGGGGGTATTCCAGAAAGAAGGTTAACTTACTGTCACATATACCTTGAACTCTTGGTTGGTTGACCCAAACCTTGCTTACTCGAGGTATGCTGGTTCCAAAAACAAGTCAGAGAGTAAGTTCAGACAACTCAGAGTATGTTCTCATACTCTCACACAAGACATTCTCAACAGAGCAACGAATCGATGATTCACTATGGAAACAGATGCTGAGAAAAAGTGCACCATTCTACCTCCTCGTCTTCTTTTGTTTAATGGCGATTTACATAACCTACTTAGTGCACATCGCCACCTATTTGATTCCACTTATTTGGAATCATTTTTTCAATCTTTTCATTTAATAAGTAGGTTATCCGCTTACTTACTCTTAAACATACCCAGGTATGTCACATAACCTGCTTTCTGGAATACAACCCTAGCCATTAACCGTTGGCATGACGATGAGGCAAGTCCCTCGCAAAGACTGTGTGTAGGTTCTGGTCGTTCTTAGTAAATTATCCTTGTTGTAAAAATGGCAGGTTTCTGGACAAATCAGAAGACAATTCTAGAGAAAGAACAAGAACACAGTCTCTAGGTGGTTGTTGGCATTTGTCTGTGCAGTGTAAATTGTCCTTTATATGAGAACTGAACTGAGACTATGATATCACTGTTTTTCGCAGAGCTGCTTTATCGCTGAACTAATTTAATAATTGATGTACTTTACACAGTGAACCGAATTGAATCAACAGTGAAGTGATTTCAACTCAATAATGACTGTTTACTATTGTAATTTTAGAGCTTGACAGCAAAATTAAATTCTGTTTGCATCAATGAATCGTTATTTTCGTGTTTATCACTAAAGCTGCTTTTAAACAATATGTATTGTATATAGCGCTATATAAATAAAGGTGACTCAACTTTTATGAAATCAGACAGCCTATTACTGTTTTTCGCTGACTATACAGTAGGTAGGCTAAGTATGCATATTCGGATGCAGCGAATTCTTTATGAATGATCGTTGAATCATTTGTTTAAAAACACTGAATCGTTCATGAAAGTAACACCACTGTTGTGTGTTGCAAGTGACTGTGAAGATGTGAAGGTGAAGATGTGAAGGTGACTTGCAAGATGTTCTGCAGCGATTTTATTTTCATTGGTGGAGCAAAAACATATAAAAGTAACTGTCAGTATTGTGTCTTAAGCAAGGAACACACCAAACCGACACCGACCAACTAGTGGCAACGAAAGCAGACTGCTGAGTTGGCTCATGTTGGCTCACATCGGCAGTGTCTGGGTCCAAAGTTGCCCTGACACACCAAGCAGACGCTCGACATCCGACAGCCAAGTAGCACGTCCGTTCTGCGCCTGCGTGAGAGTAAATATCTTTCTGTACCAGCTGGTGGCAGTAGTCTGTTTTCGTTATTCAAAGCGGGAAACCGGAAAAAGCACCTCATAATATCGCTCACCACAGACGATTACTTCTGTTGTTGTTTTTTCTCGTGCACTGGTTCGCTAGCTGAATAGCATATCAGAATGATCAGATGGCCAGATTGACCGACAAGCGCCGACGCCGATTCAACATGTCGAATCGGCTGAAAAATGACCGACAAGGACCAACGTCAGCCGACGGTGCGGAACACACCGAGAAAACTTAGTTGGCCGACGCACGAAAAGTACCCGACGGCCAACCGTCGGCTTGGTGTGTTCCAGGCTTAAAATGTAAGTTACTCAAAATTAAAGGCACAGTATGTACGTTTTACCGCTAGAGATCGCTTCTTCAAAACAAAGGCGTAACTTGATGATGCTGTGAAAGAGCTTGGAATTAGGGGAGTTGTGGTCTTCACTCTTCATCTCCGCAGCCGATAGAAAGGAATCCGATGGACAGAAATCATGTTCATGAATGAGCAAATTTATTAAAGTTTTATTAACGTTACAGTGGTATGAAGCAGGACGCGCCAAGAGCCCTTGGGAGTGAATGCTAATAAGAGAGACCTGCGTGAAACACCTCTGAGTTTTTATTATGCTTTTGCTGTAATCTGTATAAAGTATATTGGGTAACGCAGTGCTGTTTTTACATGGTTAAAATATACTAAATACATCATACTAAATACATTGAGTGTGTTGAAAGTTATGTTGTAACGTTACTCTGTTCGTTCGCTCTGTGGCTGCATGGTATGAGAGACTTGCTGCACTTTGCAGTAATCTAGATCGATATTACAATAACAGAACGACTAAATAACTGTTGCTAAATGACATGCAAATCATTTTAAAATGTATGCTGGAGAAATCTCTCCCTGATTGTTCTATGTTATCCACTTGACAAAATAGTGTTGTGGTAAAT
Organism: Romanogobio albipinnatus; assembly: GCA_023566225.1. NCBI lineage: Eukaryota > Metazoa > Chordata > Actinopteri > Cypriniformes > Gobionidae > Romanogobio > Romanogobio albipinnatus. Next base: position 23,457,419 of record CM042240.1, read on the forward strand.
CAAGAAAACTAGTTATTCAAACAACAAGACTAACCGTGTGCAGTATAACAATGATTAGTTCCCTTTCAGTCGGTCACGTTCGACATACGTTGGACGTCACCGACGAATTGGGATCATTTCTGGGAGCCCCTATCAACTTCGAGCTATATAGAACCGGCCAATGAACAATTGGCGTGCAAGATTTGCATCTCGCGCTCCGCCCCGCACCGCGGGTATAAACAGGAAGCGAGAGCGAATGCACGCTGTCATTCACTTCGGAGCCGAACGGCGTTTGAAGACGACTCACTACATTGAGTAAAGCTGCTATCAGCAAGAGTTTAACTGTTACTTACAGAGAAGAACCGGAGATCGAGGATCAACGTGGTGTTGGGGAGACAGCACACTTCAGCGGGATCTTGGGGAGTGCTTCAGCACAGATAGCGTTTCCTCTAAAAGAGTACACGGGTGACGCTGCGTCTTTTTCAAGATGTCATTCCACCTGTGCGTTTCTGGATACGGTCGTTCCCTGGCGCCCACTGACGGTCACAATCACTGTCTCACGTGTTTGGGCAAACAGCACGCTGAGGCGGCGTTTGTGGATAGTTCATGTTCATGCTCTAGGTTGGACGATTGGTTTCTCGGGGAGGGTCGCGCTGGTTCTCAGCGTCCCGCCGCGGTGCCTTTCTTCCCGGAGGTGCATGAGGAGCTCACAAGGTCGTGGACGGCACCTTTTTCTGCCAGAAACCGACCAAGTGACTCCTCCCCCCTCACTACCCTTGACGGCGGGCCAGCCAAGGGATACGTGGGAATCCCGCCAGTGGAGCGGGCCGTCGCGATACAACTGTGTCCGGCGACCGCCTCCCACTGGCGTGGTGACCCGCGTCTCCCGTCCTGGGCCTGTAAGTTCTCCTCCAGTCTGACTGGGAAGGCTTACAAGGCTTGTGGACAGGCTGCGTCCGCCTTGCATGCCATGGCGTTGCTTCAGGTCCACCAGGCCCAGGCACTCATGGACATGCACGAGGGTAGACCTGACCCAGAGCTCCTCCGGGAGCTCCGGGCGGAGACGGACCTCGCCCTCTGGGCGACGAAAGTCACCGCCCGTTCCATCGGTCAGGCGATGTCCACGCTTGTGGTCCAGGCGTCATCTGTGGCTCAACCTGGCCGATATGAGGGAGACCGACAAGTATCGGTTCCTGGACTCCCCCATTACGTCGGCCGGGTTGTTCGGTGACGCGGTCGAGAGCTTTGCCCAGTAGTTCTTGGTCTCCCAGAAGCAGACGGAGGCCATCAAGCATATCCTGCCCCGGAGGGCTGCTGCTGCCTCCACCCAGCCACCGGTGGCTCCACCTCCGCCTGCTCGTCGCTGAGGACGTCTGCCTGCCACCGCCTCCTCCCCCGCCAAGGCACTGCAGCAGCCTTCACCCAGCCGATGGCGTGGGGCCGGCCATGGGAAGGACATCCAGCCCGCTCAGGCCGCTGCCAAGCCAGGTGGCAAGCGTCGTCGGAAGAGACCCTGAGACGGGCCGCCCAGAGATGGAGGAAAATAAAATTTACATTTTTCTAAATTTTTCAACTAAATATCAAAATAAATCTAATTATTAAAATAAATTATCCATATAAACTAAATGACTAATCTAAGTACTGATCTAAAGCCCACACTGCCACTGTATGATAAATGAAATGAACTGATGACATCACCATTTTCTCCAGAATGGCTATACGGCTGAATAAAATGATGCTGCATTATTTTCCTGTTTAACACTGTAAAGCTGCTTTGAAACAATCTGCATTGTTAAAAGCGCTATATAAATAAAGTTGACTTGACTTGACTTGAAACTGCTCTCCCGGAGTTGGCTGCAGCACCACTCAATCCCCAGGAGGAGGGCTGGGGGAAAATCTTTTGTTCATGTTTGATTTCTGTTGTCAGCGGTACCCAAAACTTCAATAAAAGAGCAGTTTCCGAAATCTCTGGGTGCCAAGAGAGCGCGCTTGGCGGTGGTCGACGCTCCCATGCCTCGCCACCCTCAGGTGCCTCTCCCTTCGCCAGCAGGAGACGCCGGCTGTGGGAACGCACTCAAACAGCCTTCCCACACTCGCACGCCCCCTCAGAGGAAGCAGGTAAGTGTTGCACAGCACACTCAGATCCCACTTCGGGCCGCTCCCATGCCGTCCGAGTCATATCCCTGCATGCCGCTTCGCTGCCCCGCTGCGGGTGCGTCTGTGGTACCGTTGATCCCCCTGGCTCGGTGTCTGGGAGCCTGGCTAGCGCTTCCCAGCCCGTCTCGGTGGCTCCTCCATACCATCAGACTCGGCTATGCGATTCAGTTCACCTGGCTTCCCCCCAACTTCAGGGGCGTTCACTTCACGACAGTAGCGAAGGAGAACGCCACCGTGCTCCGGGCGGAAATCGCAGTTCTACTGGTGAAGGAACGCGATAGAGCCAGTCCCTCCAGCCAATATGAGGTCCGGGTTCTACAGCCCGTACTTCATTGTACCCAAGAAAGGCGGCAGGTTACGGCCGATCTTGGATCTGCGGTTCTTGAACCGGTCCCTTCACAGGCTGCCATTCAGAATGCTAATACATCTTCAGGTGCATCCGTCCCCAAGATTGGTTTGCAGCGATCAACCTGAAGGACGCGTACTTTCATGTCTCGATTCTCCCTCGACACAGGCCCTTTCTGCGCTTCGCGTTTGAGGAACGGGCATATCAGTACCGTGTCTTACCCTTTGGCCTGTCCCTGTCGCCCCGTGTCTTTACGAAGGTCGCGGAGGCGGTCATTTCTCCCATGAGAGAGCATGTTGTTCGCATTCTCAACTATCTCGACGACTGGCTGATCCTTGCCCAGTCGCGGGAGCAGTTGTGTGAACACAGGGACATGGTGCTCAGTCACCTCAGCCAGTTGGGGTTTCGGGTCAACTGGGAGAAGAGCAAACTCTGTCCGACACAGAGGATCTCTTTTCTCGGTATGGAGATAGACTCGGTCGCCATGACAGCGCGCCTCACCGAGGAGTGCGTCCAGTCAGTGTTGAACTGCTTGAATTCGTTCAAAGGCAGGACAGCGGCACCACTGAAACATTTTCAGAGGCTCCTGGGGCATATGGCATCCGCAGCCGCAGTAACGCCGTTGGGATTGCTTCATATGAGACCGCTTCAACGCTGGCTACACGACCGAGTCCCGAGATGGGCGTGGCACAGCGGTTCCCTCTGCGTCCAAGTGACTCAGAGGTGCCGCCAAACCTTCAGTCCGTGGTCGGACCCTTCGTTCTTACGGGCGGGAATTCCCCTATAACATTTGTCCAGGCATGCTGTTGTCTCCACGGATGCCTCATCCACCGCTAGGGGTGCCACGTACAACGGGCTTGCAGTTTCGGGTCTGTGGACAGGGCCTCAACTGCAATGGCATATCAACTGCCTCGAGTTGTTAGCAGTTCGTCTTGCACTCAGCCGCTTCAAAGTTCCGCTCAGAGGCAAGCACGTTCTGGTCTGTACAACACTGCGGCCGTTGCGTACATCAACAAACAGGGTGGTCTACGCTCCCGTTGCATGTCACAACTCGCCTGCCATCTCCTCTCATGGAGTCAGAAGCATCTGAGGTTGCTTCGTGCCAATCACATTCCGGGCCTGCTCAGTCGTGCAGCCGACGAGCTCTCACGACAGCCAGTGCTCCCGGGAGAGTGGAGACTCCATCCCCAGGTGGTCCAGCTGATATGGAGTCACTTTGGGACCGCACAGGTAGACCTGTTTGCCGCCCCAGAAACGACCCATTGCCAGTGGTTCTATTCCCTGACCAAGGGGACCCTCGGCTCAGAGGCCCTGGCACACAGCTGGCCCTGGGGCCTACGCAAATATGCATTTCCCCCAGGGAGCCTTCTCGCACAGGGACTGTGCAAGGTCAGGGAGAGCAAGGAGCAAGTCCCGGACTTGGTTCCCGGAACTAGTGCTCCTCGCGACAGCACCTCCTTGGCCCATTCCTCTGAGGAAGGACCTCCTGACTCAGAGACGGGGCACCCTATGGCACCCGCGTACGGACCTCTGGAAACTCCATGTCTGGTCCCTGGACGGGACGCGGAGGTTCTAGGTGACCTACCACAAGCGGTAGTTGACACCATCACTTCCGCTAGAGCCCCCTCAACGAGGCGCCTCTATGCATTGAAGTGGAACCTGTTCGTCGAGAAGACCCCCGAAGATGTTCGATCAGGTCCGTACTTTCCTTTCTACAAGATGGGCTGGAGCGAAGGCTGTCTCCCTCCACCCTCAAAGTCTATATTGCTGCTATCGCCGCTAATCATGATCTAGTAGATGGAAAGTCTTTAGGTAAGCACGATCTGATCATCAGGTTCCTGAGGGGGCGAGGAGACTAAATCCGCTCGCCCTCCCTCTATACCCTTTTGGGACTTATCTCTGGTGCTAACCGCACTGCAGGGAGCGCCCTTTGAGCCTTTGCAGTCAGCAGAGTTAAAAATCCTGTCATTAAAGACGGTACTCCTGACTGCGTTGGCCTCCATCAAGAGGGTAGGGGACCTGCAGGCATTTTCGGTCGACGAATCATGTCTGGAATTCGGGCCCGGTAACTCTCATGTGATCATGAGACCCCGGCCTGGATATGTGCCCAAGGTTCCCACTACTCCCTTCCAGGATCAAGTGGTGAGCCTGCAAGCGCTGCCTTCGGAGGAGGCGAACCCAGCCCTAGCTTTTCTCTGTCCCGTCCGTGCTCTCCGGACTTACGTGGACAGAACGCAACGCTTTAGGACCTCAGAGCAGCTCTTCATCTGTTATGGAGGACAGCACAAGGGAAAGGCTGTCTCCAAGCAGAGGATGGCCCACTGGATAGTGGATGCCATCGTCTTGTCGTGTGAATCCCAAGACGTGCCCTGCCCGCTCGGGTTAAGAGCTCACTCCACCAGGGGTGTTGCTTCTTCCTGGGCCCTGGCTCGGGGCGCCTCGCTGACAGATATTTCCAGAGCTGTGGGCTGGGCGACACCTAACACGTTCGCTAGATTCTATAGCCTCCGTGTAGAGCCGGTATCTTCCTGTGTGCTCACTTCCCATAGTCAGTAACACCGAAGTGCCCGTTCTTGTGTCGGCTTGCTGCGCCATTCCCCTCCTTACGGTTATCCTTACGTTATCCAATAAGTCAGCTGAATAGGTCTTGCGGAATAGCAGCTTTTTGACTCTCCCTGCGTGAATTTCCCTGCCCGCTAACAGATGGGGTCTGATGGGCTCATGGGCTCGATGGGCTCATCGCTGGGCGCTGGAAGTGGTAGTAACTGTGGCGTTTTCCAAAGGGATCCCAGTCCCGTCGAACGTGACCGACTGAAAGGGAACGTCTCGGTTACATATGGTAACCCTCTTTCCCTGAAGGAGGGAACGGAGACGTACATCCCGTCGCCACAGTTGCTGTACCATCACTGCATGGCCGAGTCACTAAGTTCGGCTCCTCAGTGAAAAACAGTGTGCATTCGCTCTTGCTTCCTGTTTATACCCGCTGGGCGGAGCGCGAGATGCAAATCTTGCACGCCAATTGTTCATTGGCTGGTTCTATATAGCTCAAAGCTGATAGGGGCTCCCAGAAGTGATCCCAATGCGTCGGTGACGTCCGACGTACGTCTCCGTTCCCTCCTTCAGGGAACGAGGGTTACCATATGTAACCGAGGCATTTTCTGTTGATAAATTTATATCCAAACATTTGCTTGCCTGTCTAATAAAATACATACTATATTAAAGCATCTTTGGTGTTTCCATGTTTTGTACGGAAATCAAGGGTCGTGCGGATAATGATTGCTCTGGATTTCTCTGGATTTTAAACATTGCTGAAAATATATGGGATAGTGTAATTACACAGGTCAACAAAATATATAATATTGTTTTAGCGTTTTTTGGCTATTTTAATCTAAAAATATCAGTTTTAGAAACAACAGCACATTTGCTGTTTCATTCATTTATTTGTTTGTCTAAAGCTATTTTCAATGATGCATGGCAATGGCTAGCTTTACCAATAAAAGCTACTTAGAAAATGTAGATACTGACTCATGAAAATTAACTTGTTTTATTTTCTTCAGATTTTAAAACACATTAAAGTGTTTCCCTATTGCTCTTTAAAACTGTCAAATCAATCAGGCCAAATGAAAATCTGTGACATCTGTGTCAAAGGCTCTATCCTATGAGAAATAATGCATTTCAGATGTATTTCTTTTCTTTCTTTTTTTTTTTTGCTCTCAATTAAGGCTAATTAGCCAACTGCATATATTCATGAAGACATACTCAATCACCGAGGGACTGCAATCTGGAGACCATCACAGATCCATATGTAGTATCTGAAAGAACACATTTTCCCGGATCAATGCCTCATTGGGTTAATAAGGCCTAAGCTTGACTTAGATGATAGCTTGCCAAGACCACACAAAATCTATGGTAATTGGATTGAAGTTTAGCTTATGTGAAACTGATTAACATACTGGATGTACAAAACAAGACACGTGATTGGCTCACAATATACAGTATTCTGTATAGAGTGTCATTGTGGTTTTGCTCAAGGTAATCACCTTTATTTTTAAGGTTTTGTAATCCAAACAAATGCAACAGAATAGCATATCTGAGGATGAGTTATCCATCAATTTTGGGACATCATTTCTCACATTTAGGAAAAGGAAATTGTATTTAGTTATCTACATTAAGCCATACACCTTTCTTTCACTCTCTCATTGCACAAGGCCCAAATCTCATTTTTCAAATCACCAAACACAGACACATTTAGAACAGATGTCAACACTAATATCTTTTTCTCTTCATAGTCATTAGGTATATTCTTTCTCATGGCCATTTCATGTTTTTATTTATATTATTCTATCTTGGATATCCACAAAGAACTGCCTTTTCAGCACATGGCTGATAGGATTTTCAAATAATCTGACTGTTTTGTTGCTGCAGAAAATCATTTTTGCTGTTCTATATTAATCAGTGGTTTGGGTTGTAAACTAATGTACAGATAGATGCACAGAGTCCAAAGCTCTTAGACCACATTGCAAATATGAATTTAAAAAAAAGAAATCTGAATTTGGAAAGCTTTAGAATTTTTTTTAAGCATCTAAATTCTTGGCTCAACTGCAACAAATAAAGAAAATCTGTTGGTTCAAAAAGCTGTCTTTAAGTTCTACAATTTTGTCACAAGTGAAGTTTCTTTTCAAAAGTCTAATTGGTGTACTAAATCCAAACCTGCCTTGATCACTCATCCACATATATTGAGCCAAATGTGGTCTCTAAACAGTGCCAGTCAAGCTAGACCCTCATTTACTCTGGGGGGCTCGTAAATGACATCCCTACCAGTGTAGAAAACAAAACGAAAGCTGCCTGGCTTAGAGAATATAGATAGTAATTGTGCCCCCTGGGCTTTAAGAAACCCTGAATCTATATATAGCCAACTGCACTGAATTATGAAAGGGCTTTAAACACAGAATGACTAACTCCTGCTGAAAGACAGGAGCGATGAGTGTCTTATGTCATTGAACACAGATGATCAGATATTGTAAATCAGAAGTACTGATCATCCTGGTTTTAGGTGTTTTGTGTTGTCCTATGACATATTGATGACACATGGCATTTGACCTTTCCTACTGGCTGAATTGCCAATATGAATCCGCCTGGGCACAATTTGCCAAGACTTCTAAACTCCAAACTCCCTGTGCTCTGTTGCAGCATATTGACTGACAAGCTTTCAATATCACAGTTCACAGCTGTTTTAGTGTGTTGCCTGCGGGGAAACACTGTAGGCCCCACATTTAAAGTGTAGTGCCTTCAACCAAGCACTCATTCATTTTCATTCAACCAAGATAATATTCTTTGACTGAATATGAAACCAGACTCATGAGGGATTTCTGAAACATTTAGGGTGATGATTTCATCCAAATCCGATGCCCACCCACAACAAAATGTGTTGCATTTCCAGTTCCTAGGATCTTAGTATGATAGATCACTTACTGTCAGGACCACTATTGTCGAAGATGATTGACTATTAGCATTCAGTTTGGATTGGCGATATGGTTCTGTTCTAACTCCCTGTGTATCCATGCAGCCAAGCATGTATTGCAGATATCATTATTTTCGATATTTAAATGTACAAGATAATTCTGGAATTTAGTCGGATTCAATGGGAATCAGAATACCAAATCCTGACTGGACGAGAGGAGGAGCTGGGCATGGAGGAGGGTAAATGAGCTCTGGAGAAACGCAATAACTACTGATAGTACTGAAGAAGCTTATATATGTATGCAGTGATAGACATTGTATTCCTATAGGTAAATGTGATCAGCTGAAAGTCAGCTGATGCGAGCTTGACTAATGTGACCTGCCAGAACTGACACTACGCTTGATTTATGTGAAATATGATTCAGAAAGAAAGTTGGAATACTACTTTAAACCAAGTATGGAAAGAAGAAGAGCTGTAAACAGTACTGGGAAATTGAACTTGTGCAGATACTAGGGGTGGCACGGTACATGGAAAAAAACCGAACCGTTCGGTTCGCTTGTCTCGGTTTGGAGTGTGTGCATCGCACGGTTCGCGCATGCGCAATGTATCCTCGTGCGCGTATGTTACCTCAAACAGTGGGTGTCCTTTTCGCGCGAAATTAGAGGTGTGTGTGTGTGGACATACAGTAAAGTAAAAGTGGAGTGCTGCAGGTCACGTCACATGTAGAAATGAAAGTGGGAGAGATAAGGAAGGCTGCCAGCATCGTATAGCAGGGCAGATGCAGTGCGGAGAGTGTGAGCCGTGCCGTGCCACGCCGCGCGTGCCCGTTGCGCATAAACACACTGGCAGTGTTTGTCGCGCGAGTCGCGCAGCTGAACCGCGGCTCGCGGATTGCAAATACAGGCAAATATAGTCCATTCTGTCACATTTTCCGGTGTTCTCCTCCGACCCCTGTCTGTCTCGTACTTTGATTTATGATGGGCAACATATATCTGCTGCAAATGCGACCGTGTTCCTATCTGTCTCATACACACATGCATATGTTGTATATAAGTAGTTCACATGATAAATGTAACATTTAAAAGTTAAGATATGCTTCTAGTTCTAATAATTTAAACATGCCTTTAAAGTTTGGGCAAAAACTTCTGGCAGTGTTGTGTTTTCGTGTATTTTATGTTATTTTTTCACAGCGCTGGATGTCATATGGTCATTGTGAAACACACGGAACACTTCATGGTGAAATGTGTTAATCAGGTCAGCTGAATTAAAGCCACAGTGCATTGTTCTGATCAAAATTTATATGATTAACATGAAAAATGTTACGCCAATGTGTCAGACTCGGTAGACAGCCAGTTTGGAAACAACTTGATATAACAATTTTTAATACTGTATCCTAAATTGTGGATGATTAAGCCATATATACCATATGCTGAAGTAAATTTCTGGAGTGTTAACGATTAAAAAAAACAAGAACCGTAGAGAACCGAAAACCGTGACCCTAAAACCGTGATACGAACCGAACGGTGGGTTTTGTGAACCGTGCCACCCCTAGCAGATACTATGTCAAAAGCCAAATAAATAAATAAATACTTAAATGAAAGTAAAAAAAAAAAAAAAAGTATCCATATTTAATTGTACTTACTAACATAATGTACGTAACTAAAAGTAAAAAGTCACTTTTTCTTAGTTTTTTTTTTTTATTGACTTTTGAAAACGAGAGTACAGATTTTCTCATTTTAGTATTTTTGAAGGAACAACCCTGTCAAAGTTCCTATTTTCTCATTGTTCTAACTATGTACGACTCTATAGGGAGCCGTTTACACGTTTTCAACTAAATACGTAAACTTTTCATGTGTTTTGGGCATTCATTTACACAGCGTTTCGTGGGCCTGAAAATGCAAGCTTTTGAAATTGGGTTTCAAAGTCAAGTCAAGTCAACTTTATTTATATAGCGCTTTTAACAATGCAGATTGTTTCAAAGCTGCTTTACAGTGTCAAACAGGAAAATAATGCAGCATAATTTTATTCAGCCGTATAGCCGTTCTGGAGAAAGCGGTGATGTCATCAGCTCATTTCAATGATCATACAGTGGCAATGTGGGCATTAGAACAGTAATTAGATAAGTCATTTAGTTTAGTTTAGTTTAATAATTAGATTTATTTGGATACTTAGTTGAAAAATTTAGTGCACATTTTTGAAAACAATACTGTCATCGTCTTCCTGTAAACAACAAAAACACAAATTTGTGCAAACAGTGATGTCATGTTTCGTTATAAATTGACATCATCATAGTACATCGTTGTCGTGTAAACATAGGACACAGCAGACGGTAAACGGAAACAAATATTCGGAAACCTGTTACCTAAATATTTTCAGCTAAAATGAGCAACATATGATCATGAATCATTGTGTTCATCCATCTTACCGCAATGGTTTACATAAAAATGCTGGCAAAATGAATAACACAAATTTCCCTCTGTTCCATAGCCTACAGAAAGCCTCGTGGAATACAGTACATGACTAGTATGGACAACTTTTATGATGCTTTCATGCTTTCATGCTGATGATTAATGATTCATTGCTCTCTTCTTCTTTTTTGGGGGGAACTCAAAAGCCTCTGATCTCAATCCACTTGCATGACAGGAAAATCATGAAACATTTTTTGAACTTCTCCTTTTGTAATTCACAGAAGAAAACCTTGCTTGTTTGGAAAGACAATGGCAGTGGGATTATTTATGACACTTTTATTTTTGGTGTCTTATCAGTATTTACACTAAAATAAATTGAATTGTTTTTTTTGTTTTTTTTAAACGAAAGTTAAAATTATGTAATTGGCTTGCTAGTCACATTGGGATAAAGAAACGTACCATTACTCAAATACTTCAAACCTTTGGAAACAAGGGCTTGGTGGGCAAATACAAATAAAACGGTAATACACTGTGTACTGCCTATGATTTTATACATAGGCATATATATATATATATATATATATATATATATATATATATATATATATATATATATATATATATATATATATATATAGGTTCGGTTTATTTCCATTTTTTATTCTGCAGCCCTTCTTTGCTGTCTGAGATAATCTGCGTCTGCTCTTCCAAAGAACAGACATTCTCAATACTGACATGTTCAATAGTTCAACCTAATCCTAATTGAAAAATGAACCATTATAGACAACATATCTCCACATGATAAATGTCATTCAGTCTGATAAGCATGTCAGCAGTCTTCTCATGTTAAGAATAACAAAAAAAAAATATTAATTTGCTATTTTTTGGCAGATACCCAGTGCCAAAGTAATAGAATGTCTTGTCTGTTAAACAAAATATTTGTTAACAGCAGATAACTGCTAGTTAGGACTCCCATCGGCTTTTGAAATAAAATGATTGCTTTATGCTCACATCTATCTAATAAATGAAACATGATTCTAGAGTTGTGAACTGTTATTTTATACATTAATTTATTAGTTGTCCCAGTTGGAATATGGAAGCTTGTTTCCACCACAGAATTAAAAAATAAAAAAGGTAATTGTAACTTTTTATCTCTCAATTCTGACTTTTTATATCCAAATTCCATGATATAAAGTCGAAAAACCACGTTTAAAATAATCCTTAATGTGTTCAAAATCAAAGCTGAATTTTCAGCCTCATTACTCCAGTCTTCAGTGACACATTTTCCTTCAGAAATCAATCTAATATACTGATTTGATGCTCAAGAAACATTTCTTATGATTATCAATGTTGAAAACAGTTGTACTGCTTAAAAGCACAATATGTAATTTTTGCCACTAGAGGTCGTTATTCAAAACAAATATATATACACAGGTCTTGAGTATCCGCTCTTTTTGTTACGCTCTTTTCGTTGCATATGTGGGGAAACGCAGCGCTGTTTTACATGGTTAAAACAATCATGCTAAATACCAACCCATTCTCACTCCCAAGGCGTCAAAGTCCGAAGCATGGTCAAGTGCTTTCAGCGTCACAATAAAGATGCTAAAGGTACCTCTAGGCGTCACTATATCGACGCGCTGAGTGCTCCATTCATTTCAATGAGAAACCTTTGGACATGGGAACGTTATCGTCGTGATGATCATATATTGGGTTATGATTTTGCCATTATGACATGTTGGACTGTGATTCTCAATTTAATCAGCCAGCATAATTTTATTTACGCTATCTAGACACGTTTTAACATGTAACCCAACCCCGTTCCATCCCTAAACCTACCCATTTGTGTGGTATTTAAAACACAGATATAACAGGCAGATATGACTGCATAACCAATTTATTCAAAAAGCACAAATATTCCAAGTGTTCCGAGGCCAAGCGTTTGATTTGTGTGAAGGAAATCCCCAAAAGCGATCAGCGTCTCCATCCGCAGAAGATCACGAACACATACAATTTCAAACATTGTCGCCCGTTACGTCAGTTTTCATAGTGAAATTGCATTGGCTCTCGTATGTCTCGTGACCAATTGCGTCATTACGTCAGCTTTGATTGTAAAATGTGAATGGCTCTCGAGTGTCTCGTGACCGATTGCGTCATGTTAAAGAGTCGTGTGTATTATTTGAATGAGATATAATTGAGTGCGTTCACGGAGCGTCAGGATTATCATTTCAGCCATTAAAACATTAAGATCAACTCTGTTCTTTACATAAAGACATCGTGTGACTTCAGAAGACTTGTAATGCAACATGAGTTAACATTTTTATACTGTTTTTGGTCAGTTTTTGCAATAAATACATGTGACTGTACTTGTATTTGCCTGTTACGTGTTTTATAATGTTTAGAAGTGGGTAGGTTTAGGGTAGGAGTTGGGTTAGCTGCTCCAAAATATAAAAGTTACCTGTAAATATTAATAAAATATTAATAAAATCATGTCTGCTTTTACAAATGCAAAGAATAAAATGCGTCTTGATCTGACGCATTGGGTAAACAACTGAAATGAATAGAGCACCTGCACGTCGATATAGTGAGGCCTAGGGGTGCCTTTAGCGTCTTCGTTGTGACGCAGAAGGCACTTGACCATGCTTCGGATTTTGGCGCCTTAGGAGTGAGAATGGGTTGTAAATACATTTGAGTTTGTCTCTGAGACGTGGTAAAACATGCACTCATGGTAAATCAAGAAAACAAGCCATTCAAACAATAAGACTAAAGGCATCTTTGATGTTTCCATGGTTTCTATGAAAGTAAACTGGAAGGTTTAGGATTAGCGTGGTGTAAAATCTGCATCTGCCATCCATTCCTCCAAACGCCAGAGGGAGCCATCTGAATACTGAATACTGCCCTTTCCTCTTGCATCACTTCCTGTTCATACCTGTTATAACCCATGTTGTTTGTTCATCATGTTGCGAAGTATTGCCAGTTTACCCTGTCTCTACCGAGAGTTTCATTACCCTGTTTGTTTATGCCATGTGAATGATTCTCTGCCTGCTTTTGACCACGACTTTAGGATTACGGATTTGAACTTGTTTACTATCAGGACTGCCACTGCTGTTATCGACTCTGTATGTTTGCTGACCACGCTTCTTGCTCTGATCACACTTTTATTTATACTACTTTGTCTAATACAGCACCGCATATGGATTCGAACAACCAACCGAGTCAGTCTCCGTTACACGTGGATATGACGTCAGTGACAGGCACGGTTCAGTGACACAGTTCCTAGCACTGGTTAAAATAGCTGATTTCTCTGGATTCAAACATTGTTGGAAACATTTGGGAAAATGCCAATAAATATATAACACTGTTCTACTGGTCTTTGGATATTTTCATCTAAAAATCGTACATATTGTGCCTTCAAATGTACACTATATATGCTTAAAATTCTGTCATTAATTACTCCCCCTCATGTCGTTCGACACCCGTAAGACATTCGTTCATCTTCGGAACACAAATGAAGATATTTTTGTTGAAAGCTGATGCTGAGAAAGGCTTGAGGTAGGCCTCCATTGACATTCCGTACATTCTCACTCACAAGACCCTTAAAGACGAAGCGACGACAATAGTTTTTGTGCAAAGCACCAAGACGCATGCGCGAGAATATGACGCAGAACCGGCCATAGAAACCTAAAGCCGGTTCTGCGTCATATTCTCACGCATGCGTCTTGGTGCTTCGTGAGCTCACGGCAGATGTCAACAAGGAAGACACGAACTTGTGGAATAAAGTCGTTATTTTTTTTTTAAATTTCGCACAAAAACTATTGTCGTCGCTTCGTATAATTATTGTAGAGCCACTGTAGTGAGATGGACTTTGTAACTACGTTTTTAGTGCCTTTTTAAGGGTCGTGTGAGTGAGAATGTACGGAATGTCAATGGAGGCCTACCTCAAGCCTTTCTCAGCATCAGCTTTAAACAAAAATATCTTCATTTGTGTTCCGAAGATGAACGAATGTCTTACGGGTGTCGAACGACATGAGGGTGAGTAATTAATGACAGAATTTTCATTTTTGGGTGAACTAACCCTTTAACTTTTGGCCCTCAAAACAAAACTATGCATTTTGTGGAAGAACATAGTCTTGGTTGTGCTTCAGCTCTACGTAACTGTGTAGATAAATATGGTTTGCGGCGCCTGTTTAGATGGAAAGGATCTTAAGCTGACTAGCAGAAGACGTTATTGTAGATGCTGCAATAGAATGGTACTTTCTTTCAAAAACCATAATGAAATGACCCTTCGCAATCGATAATGCTTTACTATTAGAGAGCTACATATGGCAATTTATCTGTTCAATAAAATATCTTACTCACCTGTTGAGGAATAAAAACGCCATCTCTGCATCACTTTTACAGCATTTCAATTCCCTCAGTTCTCGCCATTTTGGAATAACCAAGCCAGTGTTTATTCTTGTTTTATTACGAGTGCTGCCACGTTCTCTTTTTGCCAGCAGACTCTCCTCTGTTTGCCGTTTGTTTAAAACGGGAGATTCCCAACAGGTTGGAGGTTTAGTTGTGACAACTAACCTATGCCACTGCCACACCCTTAAAGTAGCCGGAGAAACTTTTCTCTATTTACGGATATGATGAGACGCGCACAGGCGAGTGATGTATGTACGTAATTTCCAGTGAAAACCATCCTGACAAGGCTATAATATAAACAGGTATTATATTCAAGATAAGATAAACATACGTTTTAGAAGAAGGATTGATAATGCATTTAAATTTTGTTAATTTTTTTCCAAAAAGTTGCATATTGTAGGCCTACCTTTGTTATTTTTGTGGGGGAAAAAAACAGCATTTATTGGAAATAGAAAACTTTTTTAACATTCTAAATGTCTTTACTGTCACTTTTGATCAATTTAATGTCATTGCTGAATAAAAGTATTAATTTATTTCAAAATGTACTGACCCCATACTTTTGAACAGTAGTGTAGAGGAAGTAACAAAAAGTCTATTTTATCTTGCATTTACGGCCATACTGAATGCATATGGTAATGAAGCACCTGTGAAATTGTGTAAAACCACTCCATATAAATTCATGGAATAGTTTCTTTGGCTATCAGATACTCCCACAGTGAAAGTCATTATTAGTTAGTGGTATTCGTTCAAGTACTGTATAAAAATACACTGTGTAAACAGCAACGTACATGGAGAAGAATTGTACGAAGTCACTTCAATACAGATGCCTTAGCATTCATGATCTGCAGATCCTTGGATTCCCTGATTATTCTTCAAAAGCAATTGTGTCACAAAATATAACTGATACATTTCATGAATTTAAATCAAAACATTTAACTGGAAGCTATTTTTTTAGTAGCTAGATCAGTCATACTCCTTTTGTGTGTCTTCCCCGCTGTTATCCATCATAAAGGAAGTGTTAGACACTTTGCCAAAAGTCTTGTCTTTGGTCTCCTGCTGGCAGCTGAACACTCACTCCTTAGGTGAGACTGCACTTGTCATGAGAATGGCAGCAGCCGAGAGATTACTTTCCCGGAGATGTTAGAAGACCTGCCGGTAATCTGAATAGACTGCCAGACACTGTGAAGAGCAAGCAGGAGGTTTCATGGCCTCAGTGTGTGACAAACACAGCTCTTCCCTCTCTAGGACCCCCATGGACCTGACTACAGCGATGTGTCAAATCATGCCTTCAGCATCTTTAGAAAGATTAATGACCATGTGCTCTAAAAAGACTCCCCAGCCTCCATCTGGGCTCCTTAAGCAACCCGGAGGGATATTCATCCAGAACTGGAAATGCTAAGTGGATGTGGTGGATTCTATGGGGTTTGAATTTAGCCATCATTTATTGAAATTATGAGCCAGTGTGAAGGTGATGAACTCTGATCTGCTTTAGTGAGACATTAAAGAAAAACCTTGAAATGTAACCATACATGTTCACCTGGGCCTCCAGGAATCTAGCACTGGGAATAACAGACTATATGCACTATATATGCTTATGTTGGGTTTCCATTTTTTATGGGGACTTTCCATAGACATTACGCATTTTTATACTGTACAAACTGTATATGATACCCCCTAACCCTCACAGAAAAAGTTTTTAATTTTTACATTTTCAATAAACATCACTTAGTATGACCTATAAGCTATTGTCCTGCATGGGGACCAAACAAAATGTCCCCACAAGATCAAACATTTTTGGTATTGGTATCCCTTACTAAAATGTCCCTGAATACATGAACCAAATACACACACACATATTTTTAAGTGATGGCAAGGCTGACATTTCTCCATTCTTCAGTGTCACGTGATCCTTCAGAAATCATTATAATATGCTGCTTTGATGTACAAGAAACATTTCTTATCAATGTTATAACAGTTGTGCTGCTTAGCATTGATTTCAAAAAGAAATCTTCTGTAACAGTATAAAGGATTTACTGTTTTGGTCATTTTTAATGCATATTTGATGAATAAAAGTATTAATATCTGTATTAAAATCTTACTGACCCCAAACATTTGAATTGTATATACACATATACCTCTATGGTACGGTGTTGCTTCCAGGCAACATAGTTTATTTTAGTTTATTTTTAATAAAATGAAACACCAATTTATTGTTCAAACCTATCTCAGGGAAGAACGGCTCGGGTTACGTCTGTAACCCTTGTTCCCTGAGAAGGGAACGAGCACTGCGTCGGAACGACACTTCGGGGATACTCCCTAAGCACTAGCGAATCTGAAGTGCATATAGAAACTAGCCCAATATGATTGGCGTGCGTGATGACGTCATCGTGCCGGCGTACCTGGAAGTATAACGGGGGCGCCGGCGCACTGAAACGGCAGCTATTGCTCTGAAGCATGCGCTCCAGGCGTGCCGAGGTGTGGTGACGCGACGCAGTGCTCGTTCCCTTCTCAGGGAACAAGGGTTACAGACGTAACCCGAGCCGTTCCCTTTCGAGGGAACTCTCACTGCGTCGGAACGACACTTCGGGGAACGAGTACCCACTAGCCCACACCGAGGGTAGCGCCTGCCCTAGTGTGAAGCCGGAGACCGGGCACAACTAGGACTTGAGTACCCTCGCGCCAGGCGCCATAGGGAGAACTTCTCCACCCCCTTCCTTTCCGTGCCCCAACCGGTGAGGGAGGCGTCTGTTGAAACGGTTCCCCGGCAACAGGACGCTCCCAACACCGGCCCCTGGGACAGAAACCAAGGTTTCTTCCATATGACTAGGGAACGAAGGCATCTGCGCGTTACCCTGATCATACGGAAAGGATTCCCTCTGGGGGCTTGATTTCCAACCACCACTGTAGAGGTCTCACATGCAGCAGGTCAAAAGGTATCACCTTGGACGCTGCTGCCGTGTCCCTCAGTACTCCTCAAAGTGCTTCCCAGTGAAGGTTCATCCGCCGTCACGTGAGGCGAAGGATGACAAACCCGTAGAACCAAAAGACCTGACCACCCCTGGTGACACTACGGGCACCTAGCCCTGCCTAGGGTGAAGGATAGCCTTAACTCCCATGGAGGAACTCCAGGCAAGTCGGCCTTGTAGCCGAGGCCTAAAGGTCCCCCATTCCTCCTTTTCCCTTTAGCGATGTAATCGCTAGGAGAAAAGGCCACCTTAGGGTCAAGCTCTTCGGTTCATCCGACTCCAATGGCTCAAAGGGGGCCTCAGCCAGCCTTCGACAACCACTGCCAGATCCCAGGTTGGGAGTCTGGAACGAGCCACAGGTCTCATCCTCCGAACCCCACGGAGGAACTGTACATCCAGCTGGTGCCTACCCCAGACCATCACCCAAAGGAGTGTGGAAAGCCCCATGGCAGCCACGGACACCCTGAGTGTGGACGAGGTTAGACCCGCAGAGAAGCGATCTTGGAGGAACTCCAGCACTGAAGCCACCAGCCAGTTAACTGGGTCCACCTCACGCTCCCTGCACCAAGTGGCTCACCACTTGGGGCTGTACAGCCTCCTGAAGATGGAGCTCTGGAACTGAGTAAGGTCTCTATCACCTCTGCCGACAGGCCAGCCTCTAGGTACCTGACCCCCTCAAGGGCCAGACCCAAAGACTCCAAATCTCAGGCCGGGGGTGAAAAATTGTGCCCCCTGCCTGATATAAGAGATCCCTCCTCAGAGGAATCTGCCATGGAGGACCTGCCAGCAGCGCAATGATATCCGAGAACCAAACTCGCGTCGGCCAACCAGGTGCTACTAAAAGTAGGCTGACCCCCTGTTGGCGGACCCTCTCCAGAACTCCCGGGAGCAGAGCAATCGGGGGAAATGCATACAGACGCAGCCTCGGCCACCTCTGAACCATGGCATCCAACCCCAGCGGGGCTGGATGCGTGAGGGAAAACCACAGTGGACAGTGGGACGTCTCGCGAGACGCAAACAGGTCCACTTCCACTGGGTCGAACCTCTCACACATGGCCTCCACCACCTCCGGGTGGAGTTGCCACTCCCGGGGCCTCAGCCCCTGCCTCCACAGGATGTCTGCTGATTTTGGACCCCCGGGACATACATTGCCCTAATGGACAACAGTTTCCCTTGGGACCACAGGAGAATTTGATGCGCCAGTCTACAAAGAGGGCACGACCTCAAACCCCCCTGATGATTCAGGTACGCTACAACAGACGTATTGTCTGTTCGTACCAGGACATGTTGGCCGCCGAGGTCCGGGAGAAAGCTCCTCAAAGCCTTGTAGACCGCCATCATCTCCAGGCAATTTATGTGCCAGGAGGAATGACGACCCTCCCACGGGCCCCTCGCAAAGCGGCCCTCCATGACCGCGCCTCAACCAGTGAGGGAGGCGTCTGTTGAAACGGATCTCCGGCAACAGGACGCTCCCAACACTGGCCCCTGGGACAGAAACCAAGGTTTCTTCCATATGACTAGGGAACGAAGGCATCTGCGCGTTACCCTGATCATACGGAAAGGATTCCCTCTGGGGGAAAACCCCTTGGTTTTCAGCCACCACTGTAAGGGTCTCATGTGCAGCAGGCCAAAAGGCATAACGTTGGACGCTGCTGCCATGTGCCCCAGCACTCTCTGAAAGTGCTTCACAGTGATGCTGTGGCCTAGCCTTATTTGTGAGACCATGGCCAGTATGGTCTCCGACTCGCGCAGGAGACAGTTGTGCCCGCATCGTAGTCGAATCCCATACTATCCCTAGGAACGTGTCCTTCGGGACGGCGTCAACACACTCTTTGTTGTGTTGAGTCTCAGCCCCAAGCACTTTATATGGGCCAGAACGACATCTCAATGCCGAACTGCCATATCTTACGACTGGGCCAATATGAGCCAGTCGTCGATATAATTCAGTACACGGATGCCCTGGAGTCTCAATGGAGCCAGAGCTGCATCCATGCACTTTGTGAATGTGCGTGGGGAAAGAGCTAGACCGAAGGGAAGCATTCGATATATGAACACGCTCTATGGCTTCCTTCGCCAGCAAGGATTTTACTTCTAGTTCCATTACCCGAACCCGCTCTGGTACCACTGCAGTCCAGTCCAACCCCAACCTCTCGAGGCTGGCTTCGGGTGTTACACGAGCCTCGTCCCCAACCCCCTGAAGCGGATACCCGGCAGGAAGTAGTTGGGAACGATTCTCTGTGTGCGAACGCACGCGCTGCCCAGCCACAGGTCTTTCTAGAGGCAGCTGGAGCAGCATGCGTTCGCGGGAAATTGATGTGGCCCGAAGCGTCATAGACGGCGGGATTCCACAACGATTTCCCCAGAGCGCCCCAGAAGAAGCAACCTCGATTGCCCTTCTGCGGGGGGGACCGCTCTTAGAAGCCCTGCCGCAGCTAGGGCTTCTTCCCAGCAGCCTTCCGCGCCCTGAGTACGTTTCTTAAATCGCCTCTGGGAGCGGAAGACTGCTGGTGAGTCTGCTGGAGCGAGCGCCGCCTCTGTTGCCAGGCTCCAGGAGGAGGGGCTATAGAGGCGACGCTCTCCCTCTGCAGCTGACGGTGCGAGGAGCTTGTGGATGGCTGAGCGGCGAGGGACGAACTGTCGGAAGGCTGCTGACTGACTCTTCGCCTCCCGGTGCTTAGCGACAACGGCCTCAACTGCGTCCCCAAACAAACCGGAAGGCGAAATCGGGGAGTCTAAGAGAAAGGACTTGTCCTTCTCTTTCATCCCCAACAAGTTCAACCACAGGTGCCTCTCCACAGTCACTCCATTGGGCGCCATTGAACGGCTGACAGCACGAGCCGTCTCCTTGGTGACGCGGAGAGACAAATCCGCAGCCTTCCGGAGTTCCAAAATATCCTCCGGAGAGGGTCCCTCGCCCTCGTCGAGCTCCTTTAGGAGATCGGCCTGGTAGGCCTGAAGTATAGAAAGGGTGTGCAGGGAACTACCAGCCCGACTAGCCGCCATATAGGCCTTGCCCACCAAGGATGAGGTGTCCCGACAGGGCTTGGTGGGCAATGCCGGGGCTTTGAGGGACGATGCGGACTCGGGCGAAAGATAACTCGCGAGAGCTTCCTCCACCCGAGGCA
This sequence comes from Romanogobio albipinnatus, assembly GCA_023566225.1. NCBI lineage: Eukaryota > Metazoa > Chordata > Actinopteri > Cypriniformes > Gobionidae > Romanogobio > Romanogobio albipinnatus. The sequence goes on from CM042240.1 coordinate 23,478,265, forward strand.
TCATCCCATACCCTGCCTCGCGAGCCCCCAGGACATTAGAATAGTCCAAAACAGGGGGATTAGAAACTCGTGAGGAGAAGGGTTTCTTCCAAGATCTACACACCGGTAGAACGGTAAGCCCCGGCGAGGCGTTTGCACCCGGCGAGGAAGGAACCGGTCGTCCAGCCTACTAGTTGGCTGAACTTGCGGCGCCTCCTGTGGCCAACTGATGTTTAGTTTGGCCACCGCACGGGTCAAAACCTCGACCAGCTCCTCTTGGGCGGGTGGATGAAGCACTAATAAACTTTTTGCTTCTCCACCCGCTGCTATGCCACCCTCATCCGGTTCCTCAGAACCAGAGAGGATCAGCATCAGATCCTCCGCCCCGGGGGAAGAAGCCGCAGCGCGGGCTTCCACACGGGGAGGAAGATCATCGGAACTGTCAGAGGAGGATTGGGAAAGTGCCGCAGCATTCCCAAAACCCTCTGACAAGTCCTGCTGTGAACCCCATGATCTGTGACGCCGCGCTGCTTCAACAGCCGCGGGTCCAGAACCACGAGGTTCACGAGGCTGGCCGCCCTCATCAAATACGGCCAGCCGAGAGCGAAGCAGTCTGAGCGGGAGCAGCTTACAATGCTGACAGGCGGCTCCCTCGAGAGCCGCCCGAGCATGCTCCACGCCCAAACAATGCACACAAAGCAGGTGTGCATCCGAGCCAGAGATGTAACGTGGGCACGGATGCACACACTGCCTATAGCTTTCACTCATCTTTTCTTTCTTTGTTTCTCACACACTCACACTTGGGACAAACAACAATAAATAGACAGACTTGTTTCACACAGAGCGCTATGCTGAAGAGCAATAACTGCCGTTTCAGTGCGCCGGCTCCCCCTTTATACTTCCGGGTACGCCGTCACGATGACTTCATCACGCATGCCAATCAGATTGGGCAAGTTTCTATACGGACTTCAGATTCGCTAGTGCTTAGGGAGTATCCCCGAAGTGTCGTTCCGACGCAGTGAGAGTTCCCTCGAAAGGGAACTCAAATACTAATCAATGAAAGTGCAAAAAAGTTTTCACATGACCCACAGGGGTACATTTGGTGTCCTGTTTCAGCACATATGCACAGGTCACATGGCTCCATATTTTCTCCAATGAAAAGTGCATTTTTCACTCATTCCTGTCCAGTCAATTACCCACAAAAAAATCACCTTCACTGGTAAAGAAGTATTTTCAAGAACTTTACATTATATATCATCAAATGTTTAGAGTAAATATAAAAAAAACTGTGTGTTGCCTCAAGGCAACATTGTACCATAATGGAATCGCATAAGGCCATACCAGACACACTGGGTTGGATACAAATGTATTATATTTGTAAGGAAAAGAGCTAGAATTCTCTAAATATATTTGCATTTTTACATGATTTTGTAATGCACTTAAGACTTAAGAATAGTAATTCAACTGCACATATGATGATAATTATGCACATTTTCTATAGCACTTAAAAAAGGTATAAAACAACTGCCAGTTGATGAGGATGAGGATGAGGATGAGGTGTCATACTGTGATGAGGAAGATGAGGGTCATTGTGATAATCCGGCAGGTAGAGAGAGAGGGTGAGGGTGAGATTGAAGATGGAGATGAGGATGAAGATGAATATTTATATGATAACTTAATATGATAACTTGATATAACTTGCAATGTTGCCTGAGAGCAACAGCTGAATTTGAAATGTTACTTTTTATTAAATATACAATTTGTAATACATGAAAAACTGGATAAACGTGTTTGTTCAGGTGTCTGGTTAAATACATTTATGTTTTCAATAAATGTATTTATTTTTTCTACATGAAAATGTAAAATGTTTCAATTTGTCCGTTGTGGTACAATGTTGCCTTGAGGCAACAAACAAACAAAAAAAAAAAAAAAAAAAAAGAACATTTTTATTGTCATAGTGTCCTATTGTAAGCAGGAAAAACACCACAAAAAATTGTTTACTCATTGAAATCATATTGCGTACCATAGAGGGATATACAGAAACAGAATTATATTTTTTTTTTTTCATTAATGTTACAATGATTCATTTGGAATAAATGTAATGCATGCACAATTCAAAGCGTCATTGTTTTATGGGACTTTTTGACTCTGCATACAACAGATAAACCATGTAGGCTACATTTTGGTTGTTTGGTTAGAACGTTTCGTTCTTGTCTTATCCACGAGTCTAGACAGGTTAAATAAAGACATCCTGAAATTACTTTGTGTACTATCTGTCAGTCTCCTGCCATTGTCCTATCTTCTAACTTCTCATTTCTCTGTTGCCCACCTATAGAGGCTGTGTTTGCTGATACACACCTGTCCCTGCACAGGCTAATTGCGAAGAATGAACTAGTGTTAGGGGGTAACACAGTACAATTCATGTGAGTTATGTATTATGTATTACTTTTTTCAAGTAACTAGTTAAGTAATGCATTACTTTTAAAATTACAACAAAATAGTTACTTTTTCAAATAAATAACAAGTTACTTTGTTTTCCCATTAATTGACTGCCACCTCTCCTGTCTCCATGTTGAGAGAAATTGTGAGTAAGTGCAGAGACACTGTGTGCGCTGTGTGAACATGATGGTTACTGTATTTCTAGACTAAATGTGAGCAGGCATTTACTCATCTCACTTGCACAAAAACAGATTCAGCATTCCTCAAAATGAATAAAAACAGTGAAATGCAAACTCAGAATATTAAGCAAACATGAAATAGTGAAATGAGTAATCACTTATTTTAAGGGCAGGTTATGGTTAAGGATAGAAAATGCAGTGCATTATTTTCCTTTTCTCCCCTAAAACTGTGTAGCTTTTTCTCACATGAAAAGGGATTGATGGATTGTTTTATATGAAATGAATTCAACGTTGTTGTACAACTTCATATGCATTACGGCCATTGTGATATAGTTCACTGAGTCTATGGAATTGCAAATGTTCTGAAGGAGATTAGATACAGACTCACACCTGATTATTTTGGACATGTGCAGCTGTTGGAATAAGCATTAATGTCAGCTGCACATTTGCAATCTTGGGAGCCAGGAGCTTCATCAGAAAACCTCTTCACAATTTAGAGGCTCTTCACAGACAGACCTCTCTGAATGCGACTCTAGCAATCTAATGTCTGTGAAGCAATGAATATTCAGGCACATGCTCCACTTCCTATTCTTTCTGACGGGAGAAGGCCTTATAGCTTTAAGTTTGCAAAGCCACTCATTACTAGGGTCACGTAGCCAGACTTATAACCACCGACTTAGGTGGGAAAAGACAACATATAAAGCGAACAGCAACTATTTGTTTAGATTCGTTTAGGAGTGAAGTTGACCATCACAATTTATCTGTCTTTAGTAGGCTATTTCTCTTTGTTTCCTGTTTTGTTTTGTTCCTACGTTAGTGTACTACTGAATTAGTTATCATTGTTATTCACTATGTAAACACACCTGTTTGTATTTCATCACCTTGTGTATTTTAAGTCCCTCAGTGTCTTCAGTTCTAGGTCCAGTATTGTTTGTGCATAGTTTCATTTGTGCTTTGTTTTGTCTTATTGGATTACCTGAGTTTCCTTTGTTTAACAGATTCTCAGCAAAGACCACAAGAGATAAGTCCTCTGCACAGACCTATGACCAGCTTTGGCTCCATACTGATAAATCCTATCTTTAAGCAAAAGGGAACTGGATGAATAGTTGAATGCTACCGAATCTGAATTCTGACTTGTGATGCAGTCTGAATCATAATCACACCGTGTTCATTCGTTGGTCAGAGGAGAACTGCCTCTCCCTCCCCACGGCTGAGTCTGGTTTCTCCCAAGGTTTTGTTTTCTCCATTCTGTCACCTGGTGGAGTTTGGGTTCCTTGCCACTGTCGCCACTAGCTTGCTTAGTTGGAGACAATATTTTTGATATGTCTGTATTTGAAACTGTTGTATGAGAACTGAAGCTGGAAGATGATTCCAGAACTGATTTTTTGAAGAACTGCTTTATACACTGCCCAGCCAAAAAAAAAAATTGTTTGGATTTAAATAGGCAAATGCTTAAGAGTCAGTGATTGGATCATTATTGCAGTGATTATTATTTCCGTATGTTTCATTTCATGGCAACAGTTCTTCTAACCCTAATTGATGGAGTGTGCAGCTTTTCATTTCTTAAACAACCATGTAGGAAGATACATGCTCATATTCCAGGATGACAATGTCAAGATTCATCAGACTCCAATTGTGAAACAATGGTTGGGAGGGAGCATGAAGAATCATTTCCTGGCAACTCCAGACCAGAGTCCAGACCTTAAAATCATTGAAAGTCTTTGGGATGTGCTGGAGTAGAATTTACAGAGTGCTGGACTCTTGCATTGTCAACATAAGAAATGATGCACTTCTTGATGGAAATAACATCACAACATTTATTTCCATCAATAGGTAAAACATTTTCTTGAATCTTGACATTGTCACCCTGGAATATGGCCATGATCTGTTTTCCTACATGGTTGTTTAAGAACTGAAAAGCTACACACTCCATCAATTAGGATTAGAAGAACTGATGGCAAACATATAACAGGCTAGAAACATAATAATCACTGCAAAATGATCCATTCATAGACTCTTAAAGGTGCGGTGTGTAGATTTTAGTGCCATCTAGCGGTGAGGTTGTGAATTGCAATCACCCACCGCTCACCCCCTCCCTTTCGAAGCACATAGAGAAGCTACGGGGGCACAAATGTCACAATGACACAAATGTCGTCGTCAGAGAGAGCAGAGAGAGATTAGTGCTCTGTAGTGAAGTTTGTCCGTTTAGGGCTACTGTAGAAACATGACGGCGCAAAATGGCGACTTCACTGTAAGGGGACCCGCGGTGAATGTAGATAGAAATGGCTCAATAATAATAATAAAATAAGGTATAAAAACATAACAGTACATTATGTAAGGTCTTTATACACCACTGAACACATAGTTATGTATATTATATTGCATTTCTGTCAATAGATCCTCATAAATACTACACACTGCACCTTTAAGCGTTTGTCCATTTAAATCCAAACAGCACTTTTTTTTTTTTTTTTTTTTGACCGGGCAGATGAAATGAAACTACTTTGCATATATCTCATCTTCATTGGACTTAAAGCATGACATTAAACTGATATTGATTATATTATTATATTATAGATAATAATAGAGCATTAGTGGAAATAGTGGAAAATGTATTTGAGAATGTTTGACCTCTCCAAAAGTTAGAAGTATGGAATATTAAATAAATATGTTTTAAGAGATGTCAAAGCTGAATTTTCAACATCATTACTCCAGTCTTTAGTGTCACATGATCCTTCAGAAATCATTATTATATGCTGATTTTGTTTTTGTAACATTAGAAATGTCTCTACTGTCAGTTTCAATCAATTCTAGTTGAATAAAAGTATTTAATTCTTTCAACAAAAAACAAAACAAAATGATGAATAAAAATGAATTAAATTAAATAAAAAATTTAATAAAAATCTTACTGACCCCAAACTTTTAAATACTTTAGTGTATATATTGTTGTATAATAGCAATATCATGAGGTTGTACTTAAAGGAACACTCCACTTTTTTGGGACTTTAGCTTATTCACTGTATCCCCCAGAGTTAGATAAGTCCATACATACCATTCTCATCTCCGTATATCCATAACTCTGTCTGCGCTCTGACTGTCACAGTAACAAAAGTAACAAACGCGCTCTGACTGTCACAGTAACAAATGAGCGGTGCTAGAGGTAATTCGGCGTCTTGTCTATCAGCTTCCAAAGTTTGTAACTCCTTGTCTGTGTATTCTGGCTCAAAACGATATGGTTCTGGATTTTGGTTTGATACAAAGTAAAAATCCTCTGACAATTCCTCAAAGTCAGCCATGCAGCAGTCACGTTCGCTACTATCTTCCTAGTCACGTTGGTTTTGTTGACAGACGTAACAGCGGGGCTCCTGCGAGCAAATCACAGAGCAGTGCTGCGCCTTCTGAGAATATAGTCCCCAGTGTGTATACATTTATAATATGGCTGTGTCTCATGTAACCTTGTTATTTGTACACGCTGTGACTATACACATCACAACATGTAAATAGGAAAATGTTGGTGTTATTTTGTCACTTATTGAGCAGTAGGCTAGCTGGAGCCATATACCTCCAGTCTTTGTGCTAAGCTAGGCTAACGGTGGGTGCGTCAGACAGAGTTATGGGATGTACAGACATGAGAATGCTACGTATGGACTTATCTAACTCTGGGGGATACAGTGAATAAGTTAAATTCCCAAAAAAGTGGAGTGTTCCTTTAATATGAACACAGCTGTACCTGCAGTCAAATGTATAACATTACTCTTGTACGGAGCCCCGGCCTAAAGGGACATGGTGGAAAAAAAAATATGAGATGAGAGGAAAAATTATATTTCAATGCTTTTGCGTTCTCTCACAGATGTTTTGCATTCTCCTGAGAACACGTAACTTTTACAAACAAACGCAAAATTTCCTCAGGGGAATGCAAACGTTTAGCGAGGAAACACAAGGTTTCTGACAAGGTTTTGCGAGCAAACACAAAGTTTCTCTGGGAGCGCAAAACTTTTGCGAGCGAATGCAAAAGCATTGAAATATAATTTTCCCTCCCATCTCATCTTTTTTCCCATTACCATGTCCCTTTTACTCTTGCCCGTAAGATATTGCTGCATGCTTCCACAACCATTTGAAACTTGTCATTCAATCACTCCAAATCCTGTCAAAATAATCTGTTTGATTAATTTTCCCATTCAATGGGCCTTTATGACTGACCTGTGAGAAGAAAACTCACTGAGAAAACAGTCTAATCTCTTTCCTCCAGACCCACAGAAAGCAGATTTGTGTTCATTCAGCACTGGAAGGTGCAAGTATCTGTTTGTATCGGAGAGGTTCATTGTCAGCCTCTGCAGCTCCACATAGAGCATTACACAGCCACTGATAAAATAAGCCAGCACTCCCTCAAATGTTTTTACGCCTATCTGTATTTGTATATCACCAAACAAATCAAGTTTTGAGCAAGTTAACTTTATTTCTGCTGGGTTTGTTTGCATTCTCTGCCAGGAGCCATAAGATCAAAAAGCTGATATCATATTCTCATAATTAATTTTTTGGAAGTATACATAGTCTCTGCATATAATTTCTCTTCCTTAATTGACTGATATTTACATACAAGCCACCAGCTGTCCTAACAAAAGTAAATTAACCTGATAGTGCACCATCCCCTTGGAACGCTCTTGGAACAGATTCATTTAATATTGAAGAGTGCAATTTTCACCTGTGCGAAGCAGCACACCAACTGCCAGGGAATTGCTTGATTAAATACAAATATATTTTAGCATTTATTGCCATGGGAGTAGTATCAAATGTGATCAAAACATTAAAGAAGGGAATTGTGCAGGGAAAAAGTCTTTAACTCTGCTCACGGTTATTACAATCATTCCAGAATAAGAGACAGCTGTATTGTATTGGGTCACTCTCATATTTTCTGGAATGACAACAATTCTCTAAATTCAAAAATGCATGCAAATTCTATTATAAGGTTTACAAATTACACTGCATGGCTTAATCAGACTTCAAAACCCCACAATTTTGGGGTTTAATCAGACTGTAACAAAGGATATTTACTATGTTAATTTGCTCAACTAGACATATTTCACAAAACTATTTTAAATACTGTCTAAATAATTAACTTTTTTTGTCATACAGCACTACAAAATGCTCACCACATTGTTTTGTGGTTCACAAAAACACTATCAAAATAAACATTTATATAAAAAAATGTATGAAAGGTCAGTGTTTTCAGAACAGTTAACACTGTCATCCAAATAGAGTCTTAAAGGTGCAGTGTGTAGTATTTATGAGAATCTATTGACAAGAATGCAATATAATATACATAACTATGTTTTCAGTGGTGTATAAAGACATAATGAATGGTTATGTTTTATTACCTTAGAATGAGCCATTTCTATCTACATACACCGCGGGTCCCCTTACAATGAAATCACCATTTTGCGCCATCATGTTTCTACAGTAGCCCTAAATGGACAAACTTCACTACAGAGCGTTAGTCACTCTCTGCTCTCTCCAACGACAACATTTTTTGGGCGGGTTAATAGGTGAATGAAAAACGGGTTTTAATTTGGATACATGAAAAACTGTATGATTTCTCCTGTATGCCGGAGGAAGTTTGAGGTGTACTGCTATTGGACTAAGGCTCTTAGAGACAGTAAAAGGACCAATAAATGTATTGAAATCTAGCTCAATGTGGGACCAAGGTCTTGAAGGGACAGACAGCGGCTGCAGGAGGCCCGCCAGGGGGTCGATTGGAAGTATTCCCCATGTCACAAACTGAGCAGGCAAATGTCGAGAGCCATATGGCCATCAGAATTGTTGTTTAACCAAATAAATGGTATGATTAACTCCTGGGCGACAAGCAATCTTGGAACAATGACCCCAACGGATAACATTGGACCGCAAGTTCTCAGGCACAAACAAACGGCTAGGTGGTGCCTTGTAAGGCATTACGAGCCTTCGATCTCCCAGACGACCACAGAAAGGACCAGTTTCTCCGGCACGATGGAATTGGGAGAGGATGGACGCTCGGAACGATCAAAAATACGAGACAAAGCACAGGTCTTGATGTTTTGGAGCCCGGAAAGTACGAGAATGCAGCTTCAGCTACACTGTAGACCACCTAAATGTTACCCTGGTGGAGGTCAATGCATTCAGAGGAGCAACCAGTTGGCTGTAATTGCGAATAAAACGCAGGTAAGAATTGGCAAAACCCAGAAACCTGTGCAGGACCTTGCGGGAATCTGGAGTTGGCCAATCCAACACAGCCTGAATCTTGTTTGGATCCATGCGCACTCCCTAAGACGAGATGATAAACCCCAAGAAAGGGACAGACTGTGCATGAAACAGCATGATCAAATATTCAAAATGTCCCCTGGGGGTATTAAAAGCGGTCTTCCATTCATCCCCCTCCCTCATGCAAACCAAATGATAAGTGTTACGGAGATCCAACTTTGCAAAAAAGGATGCCCCCTGCAACCACTCGAAGGCCCAAAGACATAAACGGCAAAGGATGGATATTCTTTGCCATGATGTTATTAAGGTCGCAGAGAACCATCCTTCTCCACAAAGAAGAAACCCACACCAGCTGGAGAGGAAAAAGGGCAGATGATCTTGGATGCCAGAGAATCAGAAATTTCTCCATGGCCTCCCTTTCCAGAGCAGAAAGCGAATATAGCCTGCCCTTAGGCGGAGATGTACTTGGCAATAGGTCTACAGCACAGTCATAAGGACGATGCGCAGGGAGAGAAGCAGCTTGAGACTTACTGAACACTTCCATCAGATACTTCTCAGGCACGTATACCTCCTGAAACAGAGAACACAACACGGAAGAACAAGCAGACAAGACGCATGACAATAACTGCTCCAAGAGCGGAGAGTGTTCTGTTGCCAATTGATGTGTGGGTTATGATGGGACAACCAGGGATGACCAAGCACCACCTGAGTCAGAGGGGAATCAATTAACAGGAGCCTAATTTCTTCTGTGTGATTACCAGATGTGATGAACTTGATGGGACCAGTAGAATGGGTGACTGATGGCATGACTTGACCGCTGAGTGCATGGACAGATATGGGGTGAGGTAGAGTGACAACAGGAACCATGAGCTGATAAGCCAAAGTCGCATCAATGAGGTTACCGTCCGCTCTGGAATCGACTAAGGCCTGGCAGGTAGTGATGTTACGTTCTGTGCCGAGGCTTCGGAGCGCGTGTCGAGAAATCCCGGAAGCTTTTAGTGAAGCGAGTATCGAGGCTTGTATCGCTTTAGACTAATGACGTCATTGATGACGTCCGAAGCCTCGCTTCAGCCTGATGATTTCATAATGTGAGTTTCCCCCACTTTCAAAGAATTTTGTGAATTTTTTTTTAATTAAAGATCAAAAGGATAAACAATGCTGATTAATTTTCACAGCCTTCTTTGCCCATATTTACCAAGGGTTGCAATATTAGTGGAGGGCACTGTATGTATATGTGTGTGTGTATATGAAGTCTCTACATCACACATGTTTTTCAGATGCACCTATGCATGGATATTGAATCCTGACACCCATATACGGTATCCTTGCAGGCCTCTGCATTGACTGATGATCACTGACATTCCCCATTTCTTCTCCTTTTTCGTTGATGCTGAAGTCACTGTATCTGTTGACATTGAGCTGAACCTTCTGTCCAACCATGATTCATAAAACAGTCACTTAGTCACTTTTGACTCTCATCTCATTGTAAGACTCTTCTCTGCTCTCCTCCTCTCACCATCTCCTCTTGCTCTTTCCCCCACTGTATTTCTCCCTATACTTGATCTAGTCTCAGTGCTACACAACCTTCTTTTTCTTTCTCCAGGGTCCTCCATTGTTACTTTACTCATGGGTTTTCACTTTTTATGGACAGAAAACGTATGATTGAACAATTTAGTAAATTGCACTTGTGCTTTGTGTATTACAACAAAAATCAATATGATGGCATTTGACAACATGATGTGGATTCAGGAATATAGCTTTGCTTTAGTTTTTCTGTGTTAGCTTTTGGACAGCATGAGCCTTGAATTGGAATCTGATGTGTACTGTATGTCAAGAAAAAATTGTAGTTTGTATAAAATAAATGAAAACGCACAAACTGAACATTTTGAATGGGTTAGATGTCTGCGTTAATTGTTTTGAGAGTATTGGAAATGAATCTTAGTTTGGAGAAATGTAAAAAATCCATAGTCCATTAATTCAGTAATTGCATGAACAATATGTAACTTTTGGCCCTCTAGTAGATAAAAAACTAAAGTGTGAGTGTGCGTATGAATGATTCTTTTTTTTTTTTATCCTATTGCTCACAAAACATTAGAGGCTTAAGAGATATAACCAGTTTAGATGGAAAGGATCTCAAGCTGACTAGCTGAAGACGTTACTATAGCTATACCCATTATTAGATATGGTACTTCCTTAAAAATAAATTCACTGAAATAACCCTTCACAATAGATAATGCTTTACAATGAACTCTATAAGAAAGCTACATATGGCAATTTATCTGTTCAATAAAATACCTTAATCTAGCCTAGAAATCTAGATGCACCCTAGCGGCAGAACATTTATTTTGCCGCAAGCATAGCAACTCTCGGTAGACCTGAGAGCTGGAAAAACCAAACTCTGGTCAGGCCAATCACAGTGTGTGTAGACGTACATAAAGACGGCACGTCACAGCAGAGTTTCTGCGTGTTACTCGTAAACAAAGAAGCTGGCGAACAGTGGTCTTTTAAAGCAAAGGGAGATAATTGCTTTTAAAGAAATCAATTTCTAAGGACCACAGCAAACGGCCAGTAGGGACTACTAGACATTCCTCCATGGTTTCTGACATCACCAGCTCCAATATTTACATAAACCCCTCCTCCGAGAATATTAAATAAGGGGGGGCGAGGCCATTTTGTATCGCAGCAGGGAAGCGTTGTTGTGTTATAGTTAGTAGTCTGGAGTGTTATTGCCACAATGCCGACGAAAACACTGCTATTTTCATCCGGATTGCAGGTCCACTTTGTTCAGCCTTCCTAGGGATGGGGGTGCGTTGCAGTGCGTTTAACATACAACATGTTATATGCATGTGTGTATGAGACAGAGGGGAACAGGTCGCATTTGCAGCAGATATATGCTGCCCATCATAAATCAAAGCACGAGACAGACAGGGGTCGGAGGAGAAGACCGGAAAATGTGACATAATGGACAATATTCGTCTGTATTTGCAATACATGAGCCGCGGTTCAGCTGCGCAAGACAAACACTGCCAGTGTGTTAATGCATGACGGGGGCTTGCGGCTGCCGCTGCACATTTCACGGAGGGAAGCTTCCACAATCTTTGCGAGTTCAATGCAGGATTCGCACAACGGCTTGTCCTTAAAGATGGTTTTAAAAACAGAAGCTGTTTACAGGCCACAACCTGTAAGTATGATTTATTTTTCGTTGATGTGTTTTCCTGTAATAGTTTGTGTTGTTAATTGTACATTGTAGCAAGGAAGTAAACATGACAACGCTGTTTGGCTCTGCAAACCAGTTTGTTAAATGCTTATTCATACTTAACGTTATCCGACAAACACCTAACGTTACAAACTTTTTTTAAAATCTCAACAGCGAACTTGGCATTAGTGTAAATTATTCTTTGATTAGAGCTTTTATGTATTGTTTATCTACAGGCATGCTAAACATGGTTCTGTGTTTGATTTGGCTACTAATAAAGCTAATGTTTAGTGTTCATTCTTGCGACAGATATTTGGCTATAATCGTTCTAAAAATACAAAAGTAACAGTGCCATTCAGTAGCGATCACTATAGATCCGCAGTCAGGTTCTGCTTGATCATCTTCACTAAAATTGTCTGGGTCTGATTCGGGCTCAAATTGGTATGGTTTTATTGACGCCATTGTTTCTAATACTACCCAAAGCACAGTCTACCGGTAAAGGTAAGGGGCGTGACTTTTCCGACAAACGTACACTAGGCGGTTAGCGAATCACAACACACTGGGCCAGCTAACCAATCTGAGCCCATTGCGTATTTTTGAGGGACTGGCTTCATACAACCCGGAAACCATCAGACCGTTTTTACAAGGAGGGACAGAGCAGTGTAGAATAAAGGTAAAATATATGAAAAAGAATGCAATTTTTTTTTAAACGAAGCATAAACACGTTACAGTGCACCCCACAAACACAATCAAGCCTTCAAAAGAATGTGTTTTACCACCCCTTTAAGAAAAGAAGATGTGTTCAGAGTTTTGCCTACCGGATACGGCGAAAGTCTATCAACTAACGTTAGCTCGGCTTCACCTTCTTCTTTGCTCTGGTTGGTCGTGGAGCTCATGGCGCTATCCAATTGCATGCAGAGGGAATTTGAAAGACAACCGTTTATCCCACCCCTCGGATTGAGCCCTGCCAATGGTGAGTTCCCAGACCCAACATCTTGATGTGGGTCTGGCTTGTCAGGCTAACCTTAATCACCTGTTGAGTAATAAAAACGCAATCTGTGTCGCTTTTCAAATCCCTCAGTTCTCGCCATCTCCTAACAGCCAAGCCAATGTTGATTCCTGTTTTATTACAAGCTCTGTTGCCTTCTCTTTTTGCCAGCAAACTCTTCTCTGTTCAGCGTTAGTTTAAAACGGGTGATTCACCAGCAGTTCGAGGTTTAGCTGCTCCATGTCAACCTTTCTTGCTCGTTGAGATAACTAACCTGTGCTACTCCCACACCATACATGCGTCAAAGTAGCGGAGAACCTTTTCTCGATTTATGGTGAACCTTTTCTCGATTTTACAATTTCCCGTAAAAACCATCCTGACAAGGCTAAAATGTAAACACGTGTAATAGGCTTACCATAGTGAATCAGGGTAAGACAAAAACACATTTTGGAAGGATTGATGTATTGGCTCATTATTTAAATTGTTAATTTAAAAAAAACAAAAAAAAGTAACAAATCTTTAAGGGATAAGCTTTTGTTTCTATTTCGTTTTCTATTTCTATATTTGTGTTCATTGTCAGTTCTCGTTGTGTAACGTTGGATGTTCCATTCATGCTTTTGAGAGAGTTGTCAGTGTTTTTGTTACGTTTTAAGTTGAAAATTAAATACTGCATGCAAATAGATCCAGCCTTTATTTTTGATCTGCACTTCAACCAGCCGTAACACTTTTACCCCCAGTTTCACAGACAAGGCTCAGGCTAGTCCAAGACTAAAATGCACATTTGAGCTGTTTTTAACTGAAAGCAACTTGCACTGATATATCTTAAAATATGTCAGTGCCATTGTTTTGTCTCAAGATGCACACCAGTAATGCTTTTTTTCTAAGGCACGTTTATAAAAGCTACTAAAATGTCTTGAACCAAGGTCTAATCCTGGCTAATTTTAAACCCTTACGGAACAGAGACTCACAACAAGGATGATATTAATAAAACAGTTTTATTGAGAGCAGAACTATATGCGGACTGGATGGCAAGTATATCAGACGAGATGTAAAGTAGATGAATGGTGAATAGGAACACTGACAGTCTTTATCATTGAAGACGGATGAGGAGGTCGTTCGATGGCGGAGAAGCTGGACGATGGAGCACACGCCTCGGGAAAGAGACTGGAGATTGGCTGGAGACTCGGAGATGTAGAGGATATACAGACATGGAGGACTAGGAAGACGATGGAGACACGAAGGATCAGGAGAGACACGTAGCAAACATAGAATACAGGTAAGTAACGCAAGGTAAGTGAGTCCTTCCTTAAACAAGACCAGACAAAGTGACGATTCTTTTAATTTTGTGGTGGATTTGAACCAAACAATCAGGTGCATACAGCCACCTACTGTACCAGAGTATGCAGCATGGATTAAGGTTCAATGAAACTACTTTACATAATAATATTTATAAAAAACAACAACACTATATCCTACAATACACCCCTATATTTTTCCGGTATTCCGCACAACAGCTTTCTGTGTCCTCTACCCCTTCTCCTGTTATTCCCAATATACCCTCATGGTTCCATGTTCTTCCGGCCTGACTTATCTTTTGCTTTAGTCTATTCCTTTGTTCCCTATATTTCCTACAACGTAACAGTATGTGTTCCGCATATTCTATGATTTTACATTCCAAACAGTCATTTGAATGACTTTTACCTAACAGAAACAATGTTTTATTTAACCCAGTCGTGGTCAAACATCACAAAGTGACTGAGTGAGGTGTGTGCTTATATGCTGCCTGCAGTGATGAGGAAATGAGGTGCAGGTGATAACAAAGTGCATACAGGGGAGAATCAAGGAGGGTGCTGGGATGTGTAGTGCAGACATGGTGGATCTGTGACAGAAATCTGGGGTCCGTTCTTCGTACCTTGCTTAATACATCTGAGATGATTTGACAGACCCCCGATCTTTTAATCGCGATAACTGATCTCTGGCTAATTTGGTTCTTCAAAAGAATTTGCATATTGGATTAAGTTATCTGAAATTACTGCGCGTCCGTGTGTTCCTTGAAGTGGGCAGATGTATCGATACTCGAAACCACGATCCGCAATCAGAATTTTTATTTTTATTTTTTAAACATGAATTTCTGGATCTTTATAAGGAAACAGCCAAATGACCAAACCAACATAAAAGTTATAATAGATGAAAAACATGATTTTTCAACATGATTCACGATTTTATAGTATTTGTACACCCTTTACAGTTTTATTTCAATGTTGTCATTAATAATTAATTTAGTTTTTAATTCAATTTGAAGTAGATTTGTTACGTGAGAGCATTACATTTTCTTAAGGGTCAAGAAGATCAAGTTCTCTGGGTCTCCTGCGCCGCATCAAGCCACTCCCATAATATGTCACTGTTCAAATTAATGCACGGCTCAGAGTAACTGTACAGCATGTGTGTAAGACAATAACATTATAAAGTAATTATTCCATCAAAAAGAAATCTTTCAATCAAGTGGCTTTGTCTGTAGTATTACACACAACAATATTATTTTGAAATACATTTTCATATTATAATTATTTTAAATTATTATTGCCCCTGGTTCAGTAAGGAACTCTTGTAATAAAGTAGCAGTGGCTGGGACAGATTTTAAGTATCACCTCAAGATGCAATCTAATCCTGTTTAAATGATATAAACCTGCTCGGGAGTTTATGGCTTAAAAGAGAACTCTGGGGAATTTTTAAGTTAATCTTGATCATTATACCTTTGTGAGTACTGTCTATAGAAAAAAAAACGAACCGGATTGGTGCTTGCAACACGGAGTTGTTACAGTTAATTCCCAGAGCTACTACTCAGCTAACACGGCAGTTATCTGGGCATATACATAAAGAGTGTCTTTGTGCCTCTTAACAGACACAAAATGCAATTAAAATGTCTGTCCAACATGAACAGGGCCCTTACATGACAACAAGATGCGTTTAGTAACTTAGCCATTGTTTAAACTCACCGAAATAGTGTTTTAGATGACAGTAGAAAAATATCCATATTTAAAACTTTATCAAGTAAAGTTCCAGCCGATCGCCTTCCGTGGAAAAGTGTTGAACGTTCCGTCTCGCAATTCAAGATGCGTACGTGACGTCATGACGAGCGTACATGTCGCGTTAGTCTGTCAATCGGCAGAGGACCTTTCAACACTTTTTCCATGAATTGAACACAGAAGGCGGTCGGCCGAAACTTTACTTTATAAAGTTTTAAATATGGATATTTTTCTTACACAAACGCATCGATTCGCTTCAGAAGGCCTTTTTTAAAACCCTGGAGCAGCGTGGAGCACGTTATTTGACGGACAGATGCATTTTTTATGGACTTCAAAAACAGAGCAACTATTACTGCTATTATAAAGCTTGGATTAGCCTGGACTTTTTTAATATAACTCAGATTTTATTTGTCTGAAAGAAGAATGTCATATTCACCTAGCATGACTTGAGGGTGAGTAAATCATGAGCTAATTTTCATTTTTTGGGTGAACTATCCCTTTAATGTTTTGCAGGAAATTCTAGATATATCAGATCTGGAATGTGGAAGAAAAAATGAAAGGAAATTAAGTTTTCTTTTACCATTCTCCACAAAATGAAAATCCTTGATTAAGTATAATGAAATATAAATGGAAAAGTATTTTTTATTTAATTTTTTACATTTTTTATTTTATTTAGAACTTTAATTCTACTATCTTAAATGTATATTTGAATTGCATTGTTTGCGTTACCTAATTAAAAATTCAATTCAAATTCATGAATGTAGAAGGCGTTCACATAATTCTACTGCACAAACCCTTATAAAAAGTGTTTCCAAAACATTTTGCTATCCGGTATTAACTCTAGATTCAAGTCTGTCACAATAAAAGACAGCAAATTATTACAGTCAACTCCAGTGCCTGAACTTTGACCTCTGAGGGAATTTGAGATGCTCCAAGAAACCTGAAAGACATGAGTTAACCGCAATGAACCGTGAAGAAATAAAAAGAAAAAGAGGGTAAAAAAACTTCAAAAATCAAGACAATAACTTTGGGGCCAAAAAAAGCTATTATAAATTTAGCACGATCGCTTGTATTTCCATATCAGTCAGTGAGGCTGAACCCCTGCAGACACTAGTCTCCACTTTTATAACCATTAACAGGCGTATAAAACTAAGCTCTCAAATACATTCCTTAATCTTCTATAATGAATTCTCCAGGCTCTTTTGACATGTCACTAGCGCAGGAGTGGATTGTCCCTCGAACGTACGTTTTTGATACGTCAGAGTGATGATCAAAAAGCACATCATTCAAATTGACCGAAGCGGCACACATTAAACATATTGCTGACACAGACGCTCAGATTAAAGAGTGAGGTTGCAAGAATTTCCATACTGTATGGTACACGCTGCAGCTCAGTCGAATATGAAAGCGCCAGAGCTGCCAGCAGAATTAATTTAGGTATGTTTGAGTCTCTCAGCTGAAGATTCTCTAAGCTTGAGATTAGAGCAATCCACAGTCGGACCTGACATTCTTTTTCTATTGCTTTCAAATCAAGTATGCAGTGTTCAGCCTGAGCTTCTTAAAGTTTGAGGAGTTGAGCATTATAGGCAAGGTATATATAACCATACAACTCCCAACTCCATGAGGGTTAGAGATGAATATACTCTTATCTAACCTCTATGAATCATTAAAACCCCTTTTATTATTACGATTTCATATTTGAACAAATGTTAGGTCTAAACTCTCCATGATGTAAGTAGCTAATGCTGGAAGTCATTCACAGCTGGACTGTGGAAAGCGAGTGTCTGAGATAATAATGTGTCAGGCTAATATCTGTGAGACTGCACTGCTACAGGGACAAAGGATTCTCATTAGTCATACTGTCTATAAGACACTTATCCATCCTCTCTGCAGCTCCTCGAGGCTTATAATGAGAGAATGATTGCATCTTTCTATGCGATTGGAAAAACAGTTTTTCTGTATCATGCAAACAATTTGACTTTCCGGTTAGGGAAACATAAAATTAAAGTGTTGTCAAATAAGCCACACTTCAAGAGTTTGCTAAAAATGCAAATGACAATGCAGGATTTTTACCTCCTGACCACTCGACTCTCAGACGGTCGGGAAAAAACATGGTTCCCAATAGCAGCCAGTCCACGCCGCCTCTTCTTCACACTGCTGGGGTGTGTGAGACTCCCGAGTACAACTATTACTCTGCTGCTTTCATGTTGACAACTCAAGAGCACCATCTTCTGGCAAGCTGAATGTCGTTCGGTCCAGTGTTAGGTGGAGAACCGATTCAAGAGTAAAACAAAAATTGTGGAGAACCCAGAGGTGTAAAGTAGGGTGACCAAATTTTGATTACCGAAAACCAGGACACTCGGCCTGGCAATGAGATACTCAAATGATACTTGAAGTTTACTCAAAGATTCCTTATTAATTTCAATACATTTATGCCTCCTCTGTATGGATAGAAAATTGTTATGGGCCAGGACAGGACTTGAAAACAGGACATGGTAACCCTAGTGTAAAGAGTACCTGAAAACCATGCTTCAGTAAAAGTACAGATACCTTGCAGTGAAAATGACTCCATTACAAGTTAACAAGTCACCAATTCCAATGCAACTTGAGTAAAAGTCTTAGAGTAGCCTATCTGATTTTAACAGTAAGCCTACTTAAAGGGTTAGTTCACCCAAAAATATAAATTTTGTCATAATTTACTCACCCTCAAGTTGTTCTTTATAGCAAGTTGTTCTTTGGTAACCAAACAGTTGATGGTAGCCATTGACTTCCATAGTATGGCGGAAAAAAATACTATGGAAGTCAATAGCTACCGTCAACTGTTTGATTACCAACATTCTTCAAATGTCTTGTTTTGTGTTTAACAGAAGAAAGAACATTTTCATTTTGGGGTGAACTAACCCTTAAAGTATTTAGCTCATACTGAATATATGCTCAAAGACGCACTATTCTTTAACAGCTCAGAGACATTCCAAGAAAGAAACAGCTGATTTGTGAGAAAAGCAATCCCATTATTTTCTAAAATCAAAATAAAACTGAACACCTCCTATTTCAATAAATCAAGGTCGACACAACAGCCTCCGTAACATCTATTAACACTCAAGTCTCAGTTAAGCTCAAGAGCTCAAAAAGGGCATGAGTAAACAAATATCCTTCAGAAAGGTAATGTTAAGTAAAATGGGAACACTTTACAAAAAGGTTGTATTAGTTGACATTAGTTAATGCATTTGTTAACATGAACTAACCATGTACAACACCTCTGTTCAGCATTAGTTAATCTTTGTTAGCGTTAGTTAATAAAATACAGCTGTTCATGGTTTGTTCATGTTAGTTCACAGTGCATTTACTAACGTTAACAAGATTTTAATAATGCATTAGTAAATGTTGAAATTACCATTAACAAAGATAAATAAATGGTTTATAAGTGCAATTAATTATTAGTTCATGTTAACTAATGTAGTTAACTAATGAACCTTATTGTATCATGACCTCAAGGCTTGATTATTGTAATGCTCTACTGGGTGGTTGCCCTGCTCGCTTAATAAACAAACTCCAGCTGGTCCAAAACGCATCAGCTCGAGTTCTTACTAGAACCAGGAAGTATGACCATATTAGCCCAGTTCTGTCAACACTGCACTGGCTCCCTATTAAACATTGCATACATTTTAAAATCTTGCTTATTACTTACAAAGCACTAAATGGTTTAGCTCCCCAGTACTTAAACGAGCTCTTAACACATTATACTCCATCACGTCTACTGCGGTCTCAAAATTCTGGCTAGTTAAAAATACAGAGAATATCGAAATCAACGGCAGGCGGTCGATCCTTTTCCTATTTAGCACCTAAACTCTGGAACAGTTTTCCTAGCATTGTTCGGGAAGCAGACACACTCTGTCAGTTTAAATCTAGACTAAAAACACATCTCTTTACTATGGCATAACCATAAACCACTTTTTCAATTAAATGATTGTTAGGCTGCATTAACTAGGTCAGCCGGAACCGGGCCATATCCAGTTCAGATGGTGGACCTGCGCCCAGACAAGACCAACGCATGCCCCTGAAGTGTCTGCAGAGACCGTGTCAATTAGACGCATCGACACATCATCCTCAATAAACCAGTCTCCGGCATGATGACTCCGATTGTTTCGAATATTCCTATTTAATAATTGCTAAATCGATATGTCATCCTCAATAAAACCCATCTCCAGCCTGTTGCCTCCGATCCTTCGAATAGTACAGTAACTAATTACATTTACAGGATAATTGCTCAAGGACACACTGGTGGTGACCGCTGGGATCGAACCAGCAACCTTCTGCATATCAGTTCCATGGTTTAACCTACTGGACAACCATCTCACATCAATCCACATTGCCTCTGAAAGCTTTAGGCTACAACCTGTCTGAGAGTTTCCACCATGGCGAATGATAAAGATGTGTTCCAGTGCTGGAAAATAGAAAAGTAATCAAATGTAATCCGTTACATTACTTTAATAAAGTAATTGAAATATTACACTCCTTATTACATTTTAAATAGGGTAATATGTAATCTGTAACTTTCCCAACACTGATTAGTAATAGGAAGAAACATACACTATACACTATTATAGTATACGCTGTAAATATAAAATAACTCACTAAAATTACTCACTTAGAAGCATGCCATTCATGTCTTTCTAAAATTATTTGAAAAAATTATTTTAACAATGCTAGGCCTCACTTATAAACTGTAAATCTTCAAATTGGGTTATATTTATTCTAAATCTACTTATACTGCTATAGCATTTATTTATGTTCAGGATATGTATCAGGTTTCTAGTTTCTAATGCACTGATCTGGTTGCAGGCAAGCAATACAAAGCCAACTACTTTCTTTCATTAATATATATTTATTTACATTTCAAATATTAAGATACTCAACTTCCTCCTATCTCGTTTTAAACATCCTCGCCAGAAAGTAAAGCTCTGCTGACTCCTTTCTGCTTGCTCTTGGTTTTACCGTTCTTACTTCTTGAAACATAGAGGAAAGTCTCTGCTGGAGCTTATGGGCCAGAGCTCCATCCCAGTATTTACAAATCAAAGAGCCCCCAGGACGCAAAACCTTGTTAGCCAAGTCCAGCACTGACAGACACATGGTGACCAGCCTTTCATGATCCAGTTCCCTGAGCCCACTGGCATTGGGAGCCATGTCACTGAGGATGACATCTGCTCGAGCTTCAGGGAGGAGCCTCTCCAGCGCCACGTGAGTTGAAGGAGCAGTGATGTCGTGATTGGACAGAAACTGAGCTCCATCCAAAGCGGCGATGCGTAATATGTCCAATCCTATTACACTTCCTTTTGGAAGGTCTGCACCTGGAATGAACAATGGGATGGTGTTTATATCAGCTATGGAAAAAAAAACCTGTTCACACCAAGAACGATAGCCTTAAAGATAACAATAACTATATTTGCGTCCACACCAGCGGATGATATGATTGGCTACCAATGTTTGTTTGTTTTTTCGTTCAGCCTGAAATAATCGTTCTGAAAGCAATTCCAACAATACCATTTCTCTGTGATGTTTTTGTTATAGTGGTAGTTTGGACTCTGCTATTCTTTTATACTTAGAACGAATTTTGGAACTATATTTTTACCCTTAATTTAACCATGTATAAACATTACTGTTCAAAAGTTGTTTTTTAAATCTCTTATGCTCACAAAGTATGCATTTATTTGATCAAAACACAGAAAAAAACTGTAATATTGGGAAATATTATTACAATGTTTTTTTATGTGAATAATATTTAAGAATGTAAATATTAATCAAATGCGTCACATTATATATATATATATATAATATAATGGTAATAAATATATATATTGATTTGATGCTCAAGAATCAATGTTGAAAACAGTTGTGCTGCTTAGTATTTTCGTTGAAATTGTTCATGGTTTTTTTAATAGAAAGTTCGGTAACGCTTTAGATTACGGCCCGGAAAGTACTACGTAAGTAAAGAGAATTTACAGCATAATTTTCTGTAACTATAGTGTAACTATAAAGTAAGTATGTATAGGTATAAGGGAACCATATGTAATATTGAGGGAATAAAGGGGTAACTATCAGGAAAATTAACACATTATTTTTACTGTAAGTATTTTTTAATTAAGGGAAATTATCTGTGTAGATACAGGGTAAGTACACTCTAAAAAAAAAAAAGGTTCTATATGGCATATTATTAAATTAGGCAAGGCAAGGCAAGTTTATTTTTATAGCACATTTCATACACAGGGGCAATTCAAAGTGCTTTACAGAAATTAAGTTAAAATATTCATAAGTGAATAAAATAAAAATAAAAATATACATAGTATAACA